>CM073582.1:23134415-23774151 GCA_037074715.1 Magnolia kwangsiensis
CAAAGTCTCATTAGTTTTAAGAGATTCTACATACCTCGCATCACCTTTGTCACTTCAAAGGATCATTATATGCAAGGTATTTGATCTTGGAGCTAAAGTCTTGGTAAAGCATTGGCATCATGATCATGAGAGTATCGAGGAGCTGATTGAAGCACGAGAGAGTGACGATCAAGCAATTAAAGATGAAGCTGAAAAGAGGACTCAATTTGACAAGTTATCAAGTGGAGTCCATGTACTCTCTTTCCTTGTGAAGGATTGAGGGTAAGAGTTCGTGACCCAAGTCTAGCTGCATTTTCATTCATTTTCATATATTGAATTGTTTCCTTCCTGTATTTGTTAGCATTGAGACATTGGTTTGTATAAATCCTATGGACAACCGCTCGTATATCGAGAATGTATATGCAAACTTTCCTTTATGTTTAATTGTTTCTCTTTGGTTGAAAAGCTTGTTCTCAAAAGAAAAGATACACACACACGTGAAACTGAGTTATCTTTAAAAATTAAAACCTGGGTTTTCAAAGAGTACTAAACTTGGGTTACGAAAACCAAGGCATTATAGTTTAATTGAATTTTCATTGTAATTTGTTATAAATAAATAATAATGATTTAATTGGGTAATTGGAGTAACATCTCCAGTGAAGAGATGTTGACAGCTACCTCTTTGAATGGCATATGACTCCAAAGTAGATGAGTGGAAGACATTGCAACTAAAAACAGTAGGGCCCATTTGATGTGGGTGACTGGAATCCAAATCCATTGGAGAAGATGGGTTCTTAGATCTATAGTGGTGGATAATTCTAACAGAAGAGGGTTGTCAATCCCTATCAAGATCAAAAGGTTGCGATAGTGAGGCCAGCAATAGGTTTCAAACAAAGGCGGCACCGATGGTAGTGGTGGTCAGAGTAAATGAAGGAGGCAATGGCGTAGAAGTTTTACTGCATTGGAGATGGGGTAGTGGTGCTTGCATAACAAAAAACTAGATCTAATGGGTTTGGATGGGTTATAGTGACATCAGATTTTGTCCTAATGCAATTGATGGAGAAGTTATTGGAGATGATGATGTTGATGATGAATTGATGGAATGAGGAGAGGCAAATGAAGATGGACGTCCAGTATGAAGGCCAAATCATAGACTCAATACGATGTTATTCTCTAAAGACTACATTATGGAAAATATTGTTGTGTATAAGGAATAAAGAAAAATACTTAATAAAATGTGAGAGATTTGTAAGAGATCTTAGTAGGGATGCACACATTACTTTGATATGCACGACTACAAATGGACAAAATGTCTGACATTTTATAAGACAGAATGATTCAAAATATTACAAATATCAAGCTCAATGATTTTATCGAGTATTCCATTGGTTAACACATGCACTACAAGAAAAAATACATTTACTGGCGGTCAAAAGTGCCAGTAAATTATTATTATTATTATTTTTAAAAACGCCGGTTAAACCTTTACCGGCGCTGACAAAGGGGTGCATCAGTAAAGAATTTATCGGCACTAATCATCATTTACTAGTGCTTTTGTGGTCGCCATAATTGAGTAGACTTTTCCGACGCCTATTCTCCTTTTACCAGCGCCTTCTGGTGGCCGCCTGTAATCGCAAAAATGTCTGGAAAAGTTGAAAAAGAGCCCACAGAAGTCTATCCAAGCGCCAGTAAAGGTATTCCAAAGCACGGTTTCTAGACACATTTAATCATGGAAAAGTGCCGATAAAGGTTTATGGAAGCCCCGATAAAGGTCTTCCGAATGGCTGCAGAGATTTGAGAGGCTCCAGTTAAAAGTCATGCAATCCGCAGTTGAGGCCAGTAATTTTTTTTTTTTTTTTTTAAATTCAATTAGAACCTGTATTTTTAAAACATATATATTTGAAACTTAAAAAAATGTTGCAATACAATTAAAACAGAATATTAAACAAAAATTATATTACTTCACAATAAAAATATATATAATATTTACAATAATAACTTGAAAATGGTTTGGAATACATAAAAAAAATCCTCCATGTGGTCCACTCCCAGAATGAGTGGCGTCAAAAGGCTTATGTGCTGGTGTGCCTAAATTTAGGCGCAATTGATCAATATCCTACACACACAAGGAAAAAAAGGTCGAAAACTAGTATGCCACTAAGATAGAATTAATGAATTAAAAAATAAGCCATTAATTGCAAGGTTGAAACAATGTAACTTATCAATGGCTAGATGGGCCAATTGTATCTAGGTCAAATTGGGATAGTCCAAGCTCCCTAGTTCCGCCCTAAGTGATGCAGGCCTTGTCTGGGCTGAACTATCTCCACTATTGTTATGCATACGGCCTGCAATTGAAAGGTCTTCTACTAAAATCAACACTTGATAGTAGTTTGCCTTAGATAAACTTAACCTGGAACTCATCAAATCAGAATTGAGAGAATTCAAGATGAAAATAAAATCAAGTAGTGACAATGTAGGGGAGATGCCAGGGCAAAAGGGACCCATAAATTAAACGTCGAATCTAAGAAGCAATGGAAAAATAAAAATTTACCAAAACCTAAATATCTCCTTTTTGGCAAGTGAAGAAACTCAACATGCTCGTATGTCCATTGTCCGTCTTGTGTAGTTACATAACCAATGGCCAACATGTGAGAATCCCTTCAAGAATACCACAAGATACACTGTAGAAAAAATTCAAAAAATAAAAAATAAAAGCAAAAGAATAAAAAATTCAGAACTCCAACCAAATTCCCTATGACGAAAATCCCAACCGACGATGCTCTTCAAAACCAGTGATTTTCTAGAACTCTGCAATCAAATGAAATAAAATCAAAGTATAAACCACATAAATCAACAAAAATGAAGAAGTTGAAGTACATGGAAACAGAATACGTGTTTTTTAAATTCATTTGTCAGTAGGGCGACACTAAATGCTCTATTTGAGAATATGGGCTTTCATTTAGATTATAAACAGAGATGAATTTGAGCAGGAATTTCGCATGATCAGAAATAACACTTTATTTAGATAATAAGTGACATGGAATATGCAGCAACTGTTCTAGATTAGTCATGTTTTTATTAGGACTGGCATTCCATACAAGTTGCCCCAAAATTCAGCAATTGGTCCATTCAATTGGTGGGCTCCACCATGGATAGACAGATAGTGCAAAGAGTCAGAACCATGGCCATCCAATAACTGTCTTGTGAATGGAACGTTAAAAAGGAAAATTGGCCCATGACCCAAATGCAACCGGCATAGTCCACCAACTGGGTGGTTGTGCTTGTTTACTGAGGAGATTTTGGGTCCACTCATCTGTAGTAGAGCACACTAGATGAATGGTCTGGATCACTTGGAATTGGGCCCACCAATATGGATTCCTAACCCAAATATAAAACATTTGCAATTCGTGCCAGTCACTGTAAAATACCTTGTGAGCAATAACCAATCAAGAAACAATTCCCATTTGCTAACATTTCGACCTATGAAGAAATTTAAAATAATAATAATAATGCTAACAGATGATGTATATTCAAATAAAGCTCTTTTTTTCTCCTGTACAGCAGAACATCAGAACAGGAAAAGGCTAATCTGATGCGCTTCCTATTCAAAATTCCAACGTATTATTGATTTCAACTGTTTCTTGAAATTTAGATAAGAAGATTGTTGCCATTTCCCAAATCATAAATAGCAACGAGAAGTTTGTGTGTGTGTGTGTGTGAGAGAGAGAGAGAGAGGTGGGGGGGGGGGGGGGGGGGATCAGTTTCATGGAACAGATTTGGAGAACACAAACATGTCCTGCTTACCCCATTGATCCGAAGCAAGCCAAGGCCGATCTCCATGCAATGTTAAAATTTAGTAAGCATACCATCTCAAGTTCCTTACACATCCTTGAGAGAGAGGACATCATTGTGTGGATGAGCTTCTTCCACTCGAACATCTGTTTCATCTTCAAACTGTCTCCCCACTGACACCAAAGCGGAACCTTGAATTCCAACCTGCACATAAATAATTAACTCATCACCATCTTGCAGCCAAAGGAAAAGCCAAGTTATCTATGAAAATTCTATGCAGGAGTGCACCCCTGAAACTCAGCTTACCACAAAGATTTATTGGGACAACAAAGCTAACAAAAATGGAGTCCATTTGACAGTCCCCAAATTCAGGTTTCAGCTATTTTGATGTATAGAAATGTCTCACTGTGACAGGCTCATAATTTTTATTAACAAATAGGAGAAGTGTCCTTTTACATTTGCATGCATACACAAGTGATGGAGATTAAATCTGGACGCTTGATCCAGAATCAATTTTCAGTCCAAAGCATTGCAGGATCTTCATAGATTTTTCCAACCTCTAGAATGGGCAGATTATATTCTCTTTTTAAGCTTAAAATCTGATAAGTCTACACACATAGATTTCCAGCTAAAAACAAACAAACAACTCAAATATAATTTTCTCAATATTTGCTAATTTAACTTCAGTTGCAGCAAGCTTTAATAAAAGGAAAATCAGGAAGTGGGGCTGGAAGCATAACTGCAGCCCAATCCCATGACACACAATTAAAAAAACAAAAATAAGAACTAAACATGAACACATGATCTGATTCATAAATAAAACATGAAAAAATTATTTGATTATCCAAGCTCCCTAGTTATTCCCAAAGTGATGCAGGCCTTGTCTAGGCTAAACTATCCCCACTGTTGATGTTCATACGGCCTGCAATGGGATCCCTTGTTCTTTTCCTCTTTAATAATTTTTCTATGCTTATCTAACAAATTCGGGCGTGGGAGTAGGGAGGCATCTGTTTCAAAATGTTAGCAAGCCTAAACAGCCAGTCTAAAGCGCTATTTGAAGCGGGACCAACACCTGTTTAGAGGGACTGTACAATTCACTTGAATCTCATAGCAATGATTCACCTTGCAAATTGAACCAACTTGAACAGAAAGCATAGATGTACCCCCAAAATAAATATCATCAAGTTTCATGGTTGTTACTTGTTAGTTATTTTGGAGATAGATTTATTTAAATGAACTAAACTCACAAGTAACATTCTATGACAAACAAATGCTTGATGACCATGTTCCACTGTTTAGAAGTGCCAGATGCTCTAAATGGTTCATGACTAAACAGTAACGCCACATAATGTTACAAAATGAATGAGTGGAGTTTGGGTAAATTGTCAAATCCTGGTTGATGATGGGGATTCCCAAGCCTACCTGATGCAGTTGGTGTGGGCAGCATGGAAAAGGCAGGTTGCATTAACAAGGCAAGCAATTTTCTGCCTTTTATGACCCAAAATGGGGTGATTAGCACATGAAGAATCCATTCTTATCTCAATCACAACATTTCTGCATCTTATCAACCTTAAGAACCATGGGAAACAAAGCCCACACATAAAATTAAAGCTGAATGTTAGAACATTGCTTGTCGGGACTCCCCCATTTCCAGATTTTCAAATTAAAATTCAGAAGTCTTATGATTTACTATCTGAATTTACAACCAATTCTTTCTTACAATTCACAATCTAATTCACTGTCCGGGATATTGGTTCAAAACTTACTGAAAGTCAAGGGAACTTGGGTATATTCACTGACAATACTGTAGTTCCAAACAGACCATATTGTTGTTCTACTTTTGTGGTCTGTACGTGGCATAGCCAACTCCAAAGAAAACACAATATCCAATAAATAAAACCTCTAAGCTATTTAATAGTGTAGATTCTATTACTAAGCCAATGCTGGAGTAATCGATGTGATGAAGATTCCAGATGATAATAGAATTGCCAGACAACGATAGAGAAATAAAAATTCCCTCTCTTTATTTTAAAATATATGTACATATTCTCTTTTTCCAAAAATATTCTGCAAAAAGAAAAAAGAATGATGGGTATGCCAAGCATTTGATTGATTCAACACGAAAAGAAGGCGGCATCAGTATGTTAACTTGAGGATGGAGGAAGCTACCTCTTGCCATGAATTGAGGAGCATGTATGGCTGTTGTTTCTTCTGCATTCTCCATACAAGGAGAAGTAAAGCAGTGTATGGCTTCTTGCTGTTCAGATTGCTTCGGGAGCTGTCCATCTGTTACATACAAAAAATGCATGGTGAGTTATAATATTCAAATCAGTGACAACCTGATTAAAACAAATCAATAGGAGAAGAGAGAAATTCGAAAAATGTATTACCTCAGGATCAGGCAGATCCTTCAACTCTAGATATCCACAACTGATGATGTCCTCTAACCCATCATAAATCTCATGATCACCGTGATGGACTACATCTTCGTTAGTACTTTTATGAGGAATGAATGCATCAAGCTCCGGCAAGAAAATTCAACAGACAGAATACATAAATGCGCTAAGCAACGTTCAAATACAAATGAGAACCAAGGTTTTGAATATTGGTATTTTGGGGTGTACAACTGGATTTATTTATATTTAACCAAAAAATTTTGAAATTTTATTTGGAAAATATGAAAAAGAAAATGTAAAACACCAGAATCCATCATTTTCTGTGTTTTTAACATAAATTCTATGGTGTATCAGACCATACATTGATAAGAATGATGTCTATCCAGTGGAACCTGCTGAAAGTCAACCAATTAGACTCCCATTGAACATATATGAAGCATGACCTGATGAATTAGAGAAAATAAGGAAGGGATATGGAAGAACCATTTGCCAGATCATCCTCCCAATTGACCTTGTTAAATTGTGCTCCATGCTATTCACCAAATTTTGGGCCTCGGCCACTCATTTTGAAAATTTTGCATTAGTGAGCTGAAGATGGCAAATAAGGAAAGATGGTAACAAGCCAAGGAGCTACACATGTTCATTTTATTGACCATTTTTCCAATGAGTGAAGCATAAGAAGAATAGAAATGCAAAATATAATATGGTTCCCTGAACCAAATGGAAAAATAAAAATTTACCGAAACCTAAATATCTCCTTTTTGGCAAGTGAAGAAACTCAACATGCTTGTATGTCCATTGTCCATCTTGTGTAGTTACATAACCAATGGCCAAAATGTGAGAATCCCTTCAAGAATACCACAGGATACACTGTAGAAAAATTCAAAAAATAAAAAATAAAATCAAAAGAATAAAAAATTCAGAACTTGAACCAAATTCCCTATGAAGAAAATCCCACCCGACAATGCTCTTCAAAACCAATGATTTTCCAGAACTCTGCAATCAAAATGAAATAAAATTAAAGTATAAACCACATAAATCAACAAAAATGAAGAAGTTGAAGTATATGGAAACAGAATACGTGTTTTTTAAATTCATTTGTCAGTAGGGCGACACTAAATGCTCTATTTCAGAATAGGGGCTTTCATTTTAGATTATAAACAGAGATGAATTCGAGCAGGAATTTCACATGATCAGAAATAACACTTAAGTGACAAAGAATATGCAGCAACTGTTCTAGATTAGTCGTGTTTTTATTAGGACTGGCATTCCATACAAGTTGCCCCAAAATTCAGCAATTGGTCCATTCAATTGGTAGGCTTCACCATGGATTGACAGATAGTGCAAAGAGTTAGAACCATGGCCATCCAATTACTGTCTTGTGAATGGAACGTTAAAAAGGAAAATTGGCCCATGACCCATATGCAACCGGCATAGTCCAACTGGTTGGTTGTGCTTGTTTGATGAGGAGATTTTGGGTCCACTCATCTGTAGTAGAACACACTAGATGAATGGTCTGGATCACTTGGAATTGGGTCCACCAATATGGATTCCTAACCCAAATATAAAACATTTGCAATTCGTGCCAGTCACTGTAAAATACCTTGTGAGCAATAACCAATCAAGAAACAATTCCCATTTGCTATCATTCCCATCTATAAAGAAATTTAAAATAATAATAATAATGCTAACAGATGATGTATATTCAAATAAAGCTCTTTTTTTCTACTGTACAACAGAACATCAGAACAGGAAAAGGCTAATCTGATGGGCTTCCTATTCAAATTTCCAACGTATTATTGAATTTCAACTGTTTCTTGAAATTTAGATAAGAAGATTGTTGCCATTTGCCAATCCGTAAATAGCAACGAGAAGTTTTTGTGTGTGTGTGTGTGTGTGTGTGTGTGTGTGTGTGTGTGTGAGAGAGAGAGAGAGAAAGAGAGAGAGAGAGAGAGAGAGAGAGAGGATCAGTTTCATGGAACAGATTTGGAGAATGCAAACATGTCCTGCTTACCCCGTTGATACGAAGCAAGCAAAGGCCGATCTCCATGCAATGTTAAAACTTAGTAAGCATACCATCTCAAGTTCCTCACACTTCCTTGAGAGAGAGGACATCATTGTGTGGATGAGATTCTTCCACTCGAACATCTGTTTCATCTTCAAACTGTCTCCCCACTGACACCAAAGCGGAACCTTGAATTCCAACCTGCACATAAATAATTAACTCATCACCATCTTGCAGCCAAAGGAAAAGCCAAGTTATCCATGAAAATTCTATGCAGGAGTGCACCCTTGAAACTCAGCTTACCACAAAGATTTATTGGGAAAACAAAGCTAACAAAAATGGAGTCCATTTGACGGTCCCCAAATTCAGGTTTCAGCTATTTTGATGTATAGAAATGTCTCTCTGTGACAGGCTTATAATTTTTATTAACAAATAGGAGAAGTGTCCTTTTACATTTGCATGCATACACAAGTGACGGAGATTAAATCTGGACACTTGATCCAGAATCAATTTTCAGTCCAAAGCATTGCAATTTCTTCATAGATTTTTCCGACCTCTAGAATGGGCAGATTATATTCTCTTTTTAAGCTTAAAATCTGATAAGTCTACACACATAGATTTCCAGCTAAAAACAAATGAACAACTCAAATATAATTTTCTCAATATTTGCTAATTTGACTTCAGTTGCAGCAAGCTTTAATAAAAGGAAAATCAGGAAGTGGGGCTGGAAGCATAACTGCAGCCCAATCCCATGACATACAATTAAAAAAACAAAAATAAAAATTAAACATGAACACATGATCTGATTCATAAATAAAACATGCAAAAAATGATTTGATTATCCAAGCTCCCTAGTAATGACCTAAGTGATGCAGGCCTTGTCTAGGCTAAACTATCCCCACTGTTGATATTCATACGGCCTGCAATGGGATCCCTTGTTCTTTTCCTCTTTAATAATTTTTCTATGCTTATCTAACAAATTCGGGTGTGGGAGTAGGGAGGCGTCTGTTTCAAAATGTTAGAAAGCCTAAACAGCCAGTCTAAACTGCGATTTGAAGCGGGACCAACGCCTGTTTAGAGGGACTGTACAATTCACTTGAATCTCATAGCAATGATTCACCTTGCAAATTGAACCAACTTGAACAGAAAGCATAGATGTACCCCCAAAATAAATATCGTCAAGTTTCATGGTTGTTACTTGTTAGTTATTTTGGAGGTAGATTTATTTAAATGAACTAAACTCGCAAGTAACATTCTATGACAAACAAATGCTTGATGACCATGTTCCACTGTTTAGAAGTGCCAGATGCTCTAAATGGTTCATGACTAAACAGAAACGCCACATAATGTTACAAAATGAATGAGTAGAGTTTGGGTAAATTGTCAAATCCTGGTTGATGATGGGGATTCCCAAGCCTACCTGATGCAGTTGGTGTGGGGATTCCCAAGAAAAGGGCAATCTCAATCCATTCTTCAAATATGATTGGAATATAGAATATAAAATCAAATATAATAAAGCTAAATTAAGAGAATATCAATTGAGCACAATATAGCTTAAAAAAGAACATTGACTTATCTCTCAGAGCGGTGTATTAATTTATCTTTAATTCAATGAAAAACTCTGAAATTCGTGCTCTATTTATAAGTGAAGAAATCATGTTCACGACTAGTCTTATGGACACTATGACTGGTCGTAAGACCAACTAATTTTTTAAATTTTGAGCACGATCGGATAAAGCCGTTTCACGACCGGTCGAGTGGCTTCCACGATTGGTCGTGACATGTCCACGAATGGTCGTGCGGAACCAGTTTTAGTTGCTGGACTTTGAGTCGTAGCTGCAGGATTGGTCGTGATCGAGTCATGCACTGTTCACACGACCAGTCGAGCAGTCTCCAGGACTAGTCATGGCTTAACAAAAAAGTTTAAAAATTTGTAACAAACTTAGGATTGCTCGAGAAATTTCTTAGACTGGTCGAGCCAGTACTAGGACTAGTTGAACAGAGTCCAAGACTAGTCGAGAAACAAACTATTCACTTATAAAATGAACTTATTAAATTGTGTATTCAAAATAACCTATCCTATGGTCAATCTAGGGTCATTCATACCTTAACCATGATGTATGAACATTGAAATCTTTTTTTCTTCAGTTGATAGTCATTCTTTGAAGTTCATGAGGCTTGAAATATTGTCATAGGTTAAAGCTTGAATTTAAGACTCTTGAAGCTTGAAATCGACTAACATTGAAGCTTGAACTTGAGTATCAACGTCTAAGGACGTTGTCTTGACTTGTACAAAGCTTTAAACTCTTGAATCTTGAAAACTTGAATTCACTATTGATTGCCTTTGAAGTTCTTGAACAAAAGACCCTTGCTCTTGAGAGATACACAATCTTTATTATGTAGATGAACTACACAAGACACAGATTTCAAGAGAGGTTTTGACACTACAAAATTTGACAATTATAAGAGCTAGGAACCTTAGCACTTATAGATATGCTTATAGCATGCCTGTATGTTGATGATTTGCTGTTTACAGGAAACAGTCGACCAATGTTTGATGAATTCAAGAAGGCGATGTTTAAGGAGTTCGAGATGACCAACAGAGGTCTGATGTCCTTTTTTCTGGGCATTAAAGTGAAGCAACAACATGGTGGCATCTATATATCTCAGAAGAAGTATGTCAAGGAATTTCTTGAAAAGTTCAGGGTGGCTGATTGCAATGTCGTAAACACGCCTATAGCAACGGGCTTAAAACTAATAAAGGACGGAGAAGGAAGAAGCATTGACTCGACTATGTTTAAGAGTCTGATTGGAAGCCTAAGGTACCTCACAATCATAAGGCCAAATATTATCTATAGTGTTAGACTTCTAAGTAGGTACATGGAGCACCAAAAGAATCATATTAGCTAGTTGCAAAAAGAATCCCTAGGTACGTCAAAGGAACAATAGAATTTGGTCTTTTCTATTCATACGATGATGAACCAATGCTATATGGATACTCAGACAGTGATTGGGGAGGTGACCAAGATGAAAGAAAGAGCATCACTAGCTATCTATTCTATCTTGGATCTATTGCTTTCACATGGAACTTAAAGAAGAAAAGTGTTGTTGCTTTGTCCACATGTGAAGCAGAGTACGTGTCAGTATCATCCACCGTCTGTGAGGCGATTTGGTTGAGAAACTTGCTAAAGGAGCTGAAGCATCCGCAGGAAGAATCCACAGTCATATATGTGGATAACAAGTCGGCAATCGAGCTAGCCAAAGATCCGGTGCAGCATGAAAGGAGCAAACACATCGATACTAGGTATCACTTCTTAAGAGATTAAGTAAACTAGAAAATAGTGAAATTGGAGTATTGTCATACTACTGAATAGGTGGTAGATATTTTCACTAAGGCACTATCGACAGATGCATTCGGATGACTAAGATTGATGCTTGGAATGAAGCTTGTTTTGGTTTGAAAGGGAGTGTTGGAACGTCCAAACCAAATGGACGGTTATGTTGGAATTTTCACATTTTCCACATGTGGCTAGTAGATTTCCAAACGCTAGAAACTGATAGAATAAATGTAGTTAATGAGGTCATATTAGGTATTTCACATAAGTAGCAGTGACTATATAAGGAGGTGTTGTGCTGCACGTTCAATATAGAAAACAAAACAAAAATAATAATAATAATAATAATAATAAAGCTTGAAAGCTTTTTCAATATAGAGAGCTTTTCTGTGTTTTTTTTTATTCCCTTCTTGTACTAGTGTTTGAATCATCTCCTAAGGCTTTGTAAAGCCAACAAATGGGTTGGAGAAAAACTTCATCCAGGCCTTTATGACTGTTTTTTTTTAATTCCCTTCTTGTACAAGTGTTTGAATCATCTCCTAAGGCTTTGTAAAGCCAACAAATGAGTTGGAGAAAAACTTCATCCAGGCCTTTATGACTGTTGAGAACTCCCTGGGGATCACAATTGTTTTGGATCAAGCTTATACTTGTGTTTTCCCTTCATTTAGGTTTGTGTGGTCTTATGGACAGATTGGATGGCAAATAAATCACCTGCCAAAAAAGAATCCTCTGTGTAGGAACACTTGTCAGATCACCTTCAGGCCACATTGGGATAACTATATAGGCAGAAAATCTCTCATTCGCTTTGATCTTATTTGCAATCTTAAGAGCAATTTCCATTGGTATTAAATTGTTAGCACTTGCACAATAACCAAAACTCCTTGAAATTCTAAAGTTGGAAATGTTGAACTCAAGAAAATTTTGAGTTGTCGTTCATTGCGCCCTAGCCCAAAAATTAGGCTAGTCCACGGGCAAGGTTTGACATATCGTCCAACACTACATACCAGTACCATCAATGAACGATACAACTGTTCAGCCCATGCTTGCCTGAAATAGCCCAATACAGGCCATATCTGTGGTGAATGATTCAATACACAAAAACTGATTTGCAAAGCATGGCCACACTGTCCATCCATTTGGAGAGATCATTTAGGGTATGAGAGAAAAAAATGAGTCATATTCAAAGCTCGAGTGGACCCCATCACAGAAAATAGTGGAGAGAATGACGCCCACCATTGAAACCTTCCTAAGGTCCACTACGATGTTTATCTAAGATCCAACGTGTTCATAAGTTAAGACGGACATGAAAGAAGGGAAAAAGCAAATTTCAGCTTGACCAAAAACTTTTCTGGCAGTTAGAAATTTTTAATGGTGGGCATGACTCTCTCCACTGATTTCTATGGTGGGGGTCCACTCGAGCTTTAGATTTGAGTCATTCTTTGTCTCATCCCTAATTTGATATCTCAAAATGGATGGACGGTGTGGATACAACACATATATTATGGTAGGTCTCACAGAACTTTGTGACGTCACTTCAATAGGGAGTCTTGCAACTCAACCTTTCAGCTAGGGGTGTACATCAAGTCGAACTGAGTTAAGCTGGCCTTAGCTCGACTTGGCTCGGCCACTAGCTGACCTCGGCTTGGCTCGGTCCTCGAGCGTAACTGACCAGCTCAGCTTGATTTGGTCAGCAGCTCGGGCCAACTCGCGCCGAGTTTGCCATTGAGGCATTTTCACAAACACCTGAACTGCACCTTCAAAACCCTTCAAAATCTCACTTTATTTGAGATAACAACAATGGATTTACAAGTATTTTATCAAACACCTTCTAAGCAATATAAAACTCAAGAAAAAAGGGGGTCTTTGTTTCATATACATACTTTCCTTGCCACCAGCCACACTTCTTTGAGTCATTTCATCAAACACTTGAGCAACATCAATATAAAAGTAATTGAGTTACTAAACTGGTTTGATTCGAGTTCGATTCAATTTGCGTTCGATCCGAGTCGAGTCGCATTGGGGCCAGCTCGAACTCATTTTCGTGCTAAAAAAATCAACTCAACTTAGCTCAAACTCAGCTTTGAACCGAGTCGAATAGAGCTTTTTTCGAGTCGAGACAAGCGAGCTAACCAAGCTAGCTCGGTTCGTGTACTCCCCTACTTTCAATATCTAATCCGCGTCCCAACCACCCGTAACTATCTTGACTTCGAGCGCGGATTCCCTGCGAAAGGCTTTCGCAGGAACTACCTGCGACTGAAAGTTAGGTGGGACCCACTGTGATGTTTACGGGAAATCCACTACGTCCATCAGGTTTTCAATATCATTTTAGATGATGGGCCCTAAAATGATCTAAATCTAATATTCAGGTGATCTGTACATCAGGTAAACGTGAATAGGTAAATTCCTACCGTTGAAACCTTCCTGGGGTCCACCTTGTTGTTTATATACCATCCATACCATTCATAAAGTAATTCCTACTGGGATGAGCTGATAACATAAAAACCATCCTGATTCAAATATTCTGTAGCCCCACACCTGTTTCAACGGTGGACATTCAATCCTCTGTTGTGTGACCCATATGATATTTGGATTTCCGTCAGTTATAAGTCTATGTCATAAAATGATCTTGCAAAACTGATGGACGTGTTGGATTTACCATAAACATCTCAGTGGGCCCCACCTAACTTCCCGTCGCAGGAAGTTGCTGCGAAAGGCTTTCGCCAGGAAATCCGCGTCCTCTGGACTTCACTGAAGTCTTGGTCTCCGCTAAAACGCGTCATTGAATAATGTGGTATAAAGGTACATTCCTTGATAATCAAGCCGTATTTTGTAAATAATCTTTTATCCTATTAAATTACTGTAATGATGTCAGTATAGAAGACGTTGCTCAATTAAAATTAAGGACACAGTAAATCCCTGTGCGCTGGAAACAGACGATCCAAACTCGAATTTTCTTTTATAAATTAATACAGCTTGTTGGGGAAAAATGCGTCAAGCTCGGATAAAGTTCTGAGACTCGTATGAAAGTAGGTCGGATTCACCGACACTGCCTGAAGAATCCGAGACAACACCGATAGAACAGAGGATAGGCCGGGAGGCGTAAGTAAGGACGAGTAAAGTCGCTCTGTCAGAGTGATAACCTCGCCTGCATGACCCCACTAAAGGCCGAGCGTGTTAAAGTCATTCAACCGACAGAATAAGGTCCACTCGAGGAGTTGATTCTGTCAGTCACGGACTAAGGAATGACCGATAGAAACTGAAATTATTCCGTCCATGGAAGGGCTAGGAACCCGTCCTCCTGTGTCGGCCGAGACTCCCCCAGGGTCGGTTACGACCTGGCCGAGATTCCCCAGAGTCGGTCGAGATCTAGCCGAGACGGAGAGTGGCGGAATGAGGACAGATGCTGATTTACGGAAATTCAGGGATACGGGTAGCGGATCACGAGATTCTCGGGATCCTGAGCAATCCCAGGAGAAGAATCCTCTGAGGATAAGGATTGGCAAACTGTATAAATCTCGAAGCTTGGAACAGAAGAAGGTATGCAATACTAACCGAGACAAGCTCTTAGCTATTGACCCGATAACTGACTTAAGCATCGGAGGTTCCCCGGCTCTAGCCAGGGTTCCCTTGACATTGTTTTCTGTGCAGGTGGAGGAGGGTCCGTCTCAAAGAAACCGTCCCATAAAAACACAGCAACAGCTTGGCGCCGTCTGTGGAAACCGGACAAAAAGCCATTTTCTCTAACCTTTCAAATGGCAAGAACAAGAAGGACGGACCCAGATGAAGCTGGGGAGGCCGCTGCTAGCGTACCTCAGGGAGCTCCCCCGGCAGCACCGCCTGCGACTGCAAGCCAGCCCAACCAAAGGAACGTATACCTGGATCGCGAGGTTCAGGAAATGCGTTCCGAGATGGCTGCCATGAAACACATGCTGGAACAACTGTGCACCCAACAGATGCAGCGCCAAGAGTCGACACCAGCTCATCCACCAGCATCTGTAGCGCAGCCTCCCGCGCCACAGTCGCCTAGACGACCGAGTCAGCCTCGAGAACCAAGTCACCCAGCGCCTGCCCGTTCAGCAACAGCCGTTTTACCTCCCTCTGATCTGAGGCATAGAATAGATCAGAGGAGGCGCAGTCGGCTACCTGCAGACGCTGAAGAAACGGCAGAGAGCGCCGAACCCTGGAAGGCTGACATACAAGACTTCAAGAACGAGGTCCGAGAGAAAATGGCGGATATAAAGCACGATCGGAACTCAGATCCGACCAAACACGAAGAAAAGGCTTCTCCATTCGTGGACGAGGTAATGCGGGCCCGGTTGCCGGAAAGGTTCCACTTACCCCAGATAACCCCTTTTTCCGGAAAGACCGATCCGACAGAGCATCTTGAATGCTTCAGGACTTACATGGAATTGCACGACGCCTCGGACGCTGTTATGTGCCGAGCGTTTTCTCTGACCTTGACGGACATAGCTCGACTTTGGTTTAAGCAATTAAAACCCAGATCGATAAAGTCGTTCGCTGAACTCAGTGACGCCTTCCTCAGCAATTTCATTGGCGGAAAGAAGAAACTGAAGCCTCCCGCGCATCTGAACAACATAGTTCAGAGGGAAGGAGAACTACTAAAAGACTACATTAAACGCTTCAATTTCGAGTCCCTGCAAGTTCGAAAGCATTCTGAGGAGACAGCTCTCAACGCTCTCATGCAGGGAGTTAGAGACAAGCCTTTTTTGGCGTCACTGGACAAAAACCCTCCCGATACTCTAGGCGAGTTTATGGTTCGGTCGGACAAATATGCCGATGCGGAGGAGACGCGACTCCTAAGAGAGAAAATCCAGAATACGAAACCATCGGCAAAAGAGTCGGCCAAAAAAGAAGCCGACTCGGCCGGAGGGAGAAAGCGAAAAGACGACCGGGGGCGAGACGACAGCAGGCCAGGGAAGCGATCAGACAGAAAAATCTCTGCATATACCCCCCTGAACAAATCTCTTGAACAAGTACTGATGGAGATCAAGACCGAGGGCTACGTCAACTGGCCTCGAAAAATGCGAGGGAACCCTGATCGTCGGAACAAGAACAAATATTGTCACTACCATCGTGACCACGGTCACAACACAAGTGACTGTTATCACTTGAAGGACGAGATTGAGCGACTGATTAAAGAGGGCCGGCTAAGAGAACATACAGTAGGGACCGGCGTCACCGCAGGACCGAGTGAAGAGCGGCCCCAAGAAGAAATTCGAACGATCGTCGAGGGTCATCAAGGCGGCGGGGACTCAAATAACGCCAGAAGAAACCATGCCAGAAGCCTCGACCGCCCCGAGTCCGAGGTTCTACTGCTATCTCGGCCTCCCAAGGAGAAAAAATGAGAGAAATACTGTATCTCGTTCACTGAAGAAGATGCTCGAGGCATTCATCATCCTCACGGTGATGCGCTCGTAGTCACCCTCACCATCGCGAATAGAAAAGTGTTCCGGATACTGGTGGATACAGGGTCATCAGCGGACGTCCTATTCGCTCAAGCATTCGATAGAATGGGCATAGGTCGGTCGGTACTACGGCCTGTCCGAACCCCGCTCATCGGATTCTCGGGCGGACAGGTACTCCCAGAGGGAATCGTCTCGCTGCCGCTCACCGTGGAAACTGCGCCCTATCAAAAGACCGTGATGGTCGACTTCCTTGTCGTGGACTAACCATCAGTGTATAACGCCATCCTCGGCCGACCGTCCCTCAGCCTCCTTCAAACCATGGTGTCTACCTACCACCTTTCCATGAAATTCCTGACTGAGTCGGGAGTAGGAATAGTGAAGGGAGATCAGCAAGAGTCTCGGAAGTGCTATGCCACCGCGGTAAAAGCCCCGGCTAAGGTTTCGATGATTGAGTCACTGGACCCCCGTATCGGATCGCATGGGCGAGGAGAACCGATGGAAGAACTCGTCTCGGTGCCATTAACCGAAGCGAACGTTTCAAAAGTGGTCCGAATCGGCTCATCTTTGAGCCCGCCTCTTAGAGAACGGATAATCACCTTGCTTCGACGGTATGCCGATGTCTTCACCTGGAGTCATGAAGACATGCCTGGGATCGATTCCTCGGTCATAATACACCGACTCAACATCGACCCAACCTACAGGCCCGTCCGACAGAAACGTCGCCCGCTCGGCCCGGAAAGGTAAACTATCATTGGAGAGGAAGTCGGCAAGCTTCTTAAAGCCAAGTTCATCGAAGAGATATACTATCCGTAATGGATAGCTAATGTCGTACTCGTGAAGAAAGCCAATGGGAAGTGGCGAGTCTGTATAGATTATACGGATCTAAACAAAGCCTGCCCCAAAGATAGCTTCCCTCTTCCTCGCATCGATCAACTGGTTGACAGTACCGCGGGTCATGAACTGCTTAGCTTTATGGACGCCTATTCAGGCTATAATCAAATTGTAATGCACGAGAATGATAAATCAAAAACCGCCTTTGTCACCGACAAAGGCCTTTACTGTTACCGAGTGATGCCGTTTGGGTTAAAGAATGCCGGAGCAACATATCAGCGGTTAGTGAACAAAATGTTCACTCGGCAAATAGGCCGAATGATGGAAGTTTATATTGATGATATGCTCGTCAAAAGTAAACAGGCGTCCAACCACGAGAAGGACTTAGAAGAAATGTTTTTGACTCTGCGTAAATATAGAATGAAGCTGAACCCCAGCAAGTGCGCATTTGGCGTGAGCTCGGAAAAATTCCTCGGTTTCCTCGTTAGTCAGCGAGAAATCGAAGCGAATCCCGAGAAAATCAAAGCCTTACTCGAAATGGAATCTCCCAAAACGATCAAAGATGTTCAAAGGTTAACAGGAAGAGTGGCCGCGCTCAATCGCTTCCTTTCCCGAGCCACAGACAAGTGTCTCCCGTTCTTCAACCAATTGAAGGGACGACAGACGATGGAGTGGACGGACGAATGTGAGAAATCGTTTCAAGAACTGAAGGTTTACCTCGGATCTCCACCGCTGCTATCCAAGCCCGAGCCTGATGAAGTGTTGTTGTTGTATTTGGCCTTGTCTGAAGCCGCAGTAAGCTCAGCATTAATACGAGAGAGTCAAGGGAAACAGCTACCAGTCTACTACGTTAGCAAAGCATTGCTATCAACCGAGACAAGGTATCCTCAGCTTGAGAAAGTAGCCTTCACTCTTGTAGTTTCATCACGACGCCTTCGGCCATATTTTTAGGCCCACACCATTGTCGTTGTGACCGACTTACCACTCCGCCAGATTCTCCAAAAGCCGGAAGCCTCTGGCCGACTTACAAAGTGGGCAGTCGAATTAAGCGAATTTGACATACATTACAGGCCCAGGGCGACTTTAAAAGGACAGGCCGTCGCCGACTTCCTTGTCGAAATGGTTCCTAATCCCGATAATATGCCCGAACTAGAGGAAATTAATGTACCCGAGGCTTCCTCCTCTCTCGGACCGACACCCTGGAAGCTATTTGTCAACGGATCATCTAACTCGAAAGCAAGCGGGGCAGGGGTAGTGTTAGAAACTCCCGACCAAACTTGTATGCAATATGCCTTGCGACTCGGCTTTCAAGCGTCCAACAACACAGCAGAGTACGAAGCCTTATTATTAGGCCTCAGACTCGCCGCGAGTCTGGGCGTGACCCACTTGAGCGTTTTCAGCGACTCACAATTGGTTGTTAACCAAGTTTCTGGTGTGTATCAAACTCGGAAAGAGCAGCTAAAGGCGTACATGGAAAAGGCAAAAGAATTGATCGACGGATTCCAGAAGTGTGAAGTAATTCGAATACCTAGAACCGATAACGCCAAAGCCGACCTATTAGCAAAACTTGCCTCAGCAGATGAGAAAGACATACCTCGGTCCGTTCCGGTTGAACATGTCCCTAAACCAAGCGTAAATGAGCCGAATGGGCCGACAGTCTCGGCCCTATTTTCCATCGATCCAGCGACTGCTTGGTTTGACCCACTCGTCCGCTACCTCAACAATGGTGAACTGCCAGAAGACCGCGCCGAGGCATGGCGGTTAAAAATTCGAGCCTCGCGTTACACTATCTTGAATGGGATTCTGTATAAAAAAGGATTTCATGCTCCTCTACTAAGGTGCGTCGACTCCCAAGAAGCCGACTATATCTTACGAGAGATACACGAAGGGATATGTGGAAACCATTCAGGAGGACGCTCGCTCGCCAACAAAGTGTTGCGGCAGGGATATTACTGGCCGACCATACAGCATGACTCCAAACGATTCGTCCAAAGATGCGACAAGTGTCAACGGTTCGTAGTGATCCCGAGACAACCCCCCGAGGAGCTGACTCCGATGTCGGGACCTTGGCCCTTCGCACAGTGGGGGATAGACATAATCGGGCCCTTTCCGTTGGGGAAGGGTCAGACTAAATTTGCCATGGTCGCGGTGGACTACTTCACAAAGTGGGCTGAAGCGGAACCATTGGCGAAAATTACCGAGCAAAGGGTCACGAGGTTCGTTTGGAAGAATATCATATGTCGGTTCGGGATACCTCGGACGATAGTGACCGACAATGGAAGGCAGTTCGACAACAAATAATTTCGGAAGATGTGCAGTAACCTCGGGATTCGTAACGTGTACGCCTCGCCTCATCACCCTCAGATGAACGGACAAGTCGAGGCGGTCAACAAAATCATAAAGCAGCATCTTCGGGCGAGACTCGACGAAGCAAAGGGAGCGTGGGCCGAAGAACTTCCGCATATACTGTGGGCCTATCGGACTACAGCACGGACCGCGACGGGAGAAATCCCCTTTTCTCTATGTTACGGTACGGAAGCAGTCGCGCCGGTTGAGATCGGTATTAGTTCAGCCCGAGTCAACTTGTATAATGGACGAGAGAATAGTGAACTCCTCTCATTCGCACTTGATTCGTTGGAAGAAAGAAGAGAAAGTGCTCGATTGAAGATGATGGCCCGACAAAGACAGGTATCTCGGTTTTACAATCGCCGAGTTAAAGTCTGACGATTCCGAACCGGGGACATGGTCCTCCGAAGGACCTTCCCAAACACCAAGGAAATTGGGTCGGGTACATTAGGGCCGAATTGGGAAGGCCCCTATGTCGTCTCAGGCACCATCCGACCGGGAACCTACCGGCTGGAAGACCTGAACGGGCAGCTGTTGCCTCATCCTTGGAACGCCGAGCATCTCAAGACTTACTACCCGTAATTAAAAACGCTGTAATTGAAGTCGACTCAATAAAAGTTCTATTTCATATAAGTACCCAATATCGGGTCAGTTACAAGTCAGTTACAAAAAAAAAAAAAATTTACATCCTAGGCGACGCCCGAGGGACCGGCCTCGTCAGCAGCAGCATCTCCTTCAGCGGCTTCGCCCTCGGCAGCCTCGGCGGACGGACTGTCGACTTTGAATGTGGAGAGATTGAGATCACTCATCTCCAAAACGCAGGCCTTGTAACCACCTTGATAAAGGTGGTCCCTCTCCTCCTCAAACTCGGTGGATTCAAGGAAGGCCTCCACCGTTCGATCTCGCTCCTCCTTGGCTCGACGCATCTCTTCCTGAGCTTCTTGAACAAGGCCGGCAGCCTCGGCCTTCGCGCGAGCAAGAGCACCCTCGCACTCGCCGTGAACTTGGAGGAGGCGCCGCTCCCTCTCCTCGGCCTCTTGAAGGAGCAAAGTAAGACGAGCATTGTCGGCCTTGACTCCTTCGAGAGCTGCACGGGCGTCCGCAGCCATCTTCCGAGCGATAGAGAGATCGCCGGTCATAATGCCAATCCGGCCCTCAGCGATCTCTCTACGACCCTCAGCCTCGGCCGCGACCTTCTTCGCAGTCTCCGCCTCGGACGCGAGCTTCTGGGAGGCGGTCAGCTCCGAGCTTGCTTTGACGAGGCAAGGAGCCAGCTGCAATACAAAGACGGTGAGCCGTACTAAAAAAAAAAAAAAAAAACTTAGCCAGAAGCGACACAAGATTGGAGAAAAGTTCACCTCAAAAAGCAGCCTCGCTGCATGACCGAGGGTCTGGGCTGTCGAGGCGTTGTAATAGCTGGCGAAGTCTCTCTCGCTCCCGTGGGCGAGCGCCCAAGGAATCATCCCCACAATGATCTTAGTGAAGGGGGACTCCTGTTGAGTCATCTCCCTTCTCGGGGATCCTTCAAGCGGGGCCTCCCTCGGCCCCGAAACCTCCTCAGCAATAGGCCCCGACTCAGGTGTCCCCTGAGTCACTAGATGGATCGGCTCCGCTTCCTCGGCTCTCTCATCAGGGTCGGAGAGGACGACCACCTGGGGAACGGCGGCCGCAACAGCGAGTGGAGTGACCGTTTCCTTCCCTTTGCCCGTGGTCTTCTGCTGCTTTGAGGGCCGAGACCCGGACAACAGAGCCGATCTCGGGAGGGCCTTCACTTTGGAAAGAGGCTTCAATGCAGGGCGAGGCTCGGCCATGCTCTCGGGCACAGGCCTCAGAATAGGGCGCGCTTCGGGGAGGTCTGCAAGGACGAGTAACAATGAGAGAGCAAACAGGAAACTAAAAAGACAAATATAAGGAGGACGGTATACCTGAGACGAACGAGTCTAAGCCTGTGAGGTGAAGACGCTTAGGTTGCAGAAGCAACTTCCAAGATTGCTCTTCCGCGCTTAGCTTCCTCAGCTCTCTTATCCGAGTCAGAGCCCGGGACTCGAGCTTCCCTCTCCTCTTCGAGATATCTACAAGACATTGTAGAATTGAGATCAGAGGAAGAGGATATAAAAACGAAGAGTAAGAAAAGGAAAAGTCAGTGGACCGAGGCGCCGAGTCACCTGCTCTACGGAACGTGCGGGATACTTGAGGCTCGTACGGCCACGAGTCGGCCGACTCCCACCGACCGCACGCCCAAAACCACCTCTCCTTCCAGAACTTGTTCGAAGTAGGTGGGTCGGTTATTAGAGATCCCCCCTTGCCTCTCCATGCACTCAGAAAGTAGAGGCCAGGGAAGTTGGGGTTTGGTTGGACTTGGTACAGATAGAGGAACTCGTCGACCGTGAGAGAAGGTTGCTCTAATTCGGACCAAAGCACGGCACACCCGAACAAGTTTCTCCACGCATTTGGGACGATTTGGCCGGGGGCTATTTTGACTCGAGAGAGTAAGTCACGGGCAATGGGCTGGAGTGGCAGGCGCAAGCCACATTGTATCGCGACTTGGAAAATCGCAACCATCCCTGCAGGGGGATGGTCGGGCAAATCGCCCGGACGAGGGAGACGAAGGACCACTGAGTCAGGGACATGGTATCCAGCCCTGATTCGGTTTAAATCAGATTCATTCAGAATGGAGGCAACGAGACCGCTGGGCTCGTCTCCTTCCCCTTACGGAGACGACCCAGAAGCCCCCGCAGTTCGGTTCACAGGGTATGGAACGGCCGTTCCTTCGCCCGTGACCAAGTCATCCTCTCCATCCTCGTCCTCCATCCGATCCACCCAAGGGTTAGGCCTCCCTGGACGAGTCACTAGAGATGTCCCACCGCTGATGGACCTGTCTGGGCAGGACGATCAGCCGATGGGCTGCCGGATTCTCTGACAAGCCGAAATGCGGCGTCAGCTCCGACGGCGAACTCTGTCAACAGGGATGGTGGGTCTGTAACGTCCTAGAGGTGTTGGGACACACCCTAATCTACGGGCATTTCCTCCCGAGGACTTTGAGAGCCGTGTGCGGCCATTAAAGCTGATAAAAGGAGGAGGAAAAGACTCACCAAAGAAATCGACGACGAATGCAAGGAAAGATTGACGAAGAAAGGGGCAACAGCGGAGGAGGAGGAGAAGAACAAGCGAAAATGCGCTCGAAATCAGACACGGACGGGAGGAAGGAGGGCGAAAACAAAGTTCGCACCGTCCTCCCGCCCGGGCTTTTTATAGTCGTGCCACGTGGCCCGGCCATTATGGTAGAAGCGAATCGACGTTCGCCTCGGCTCCCCCATTCGACGCGTAGAGACCGCTGATTGACTGCGGTGAAATCGTGGCCACGCGTCCGCCTTTTATACGTGGACGGAGCGAGTTGACGGCTGGCCGCACGTGCGATCTTGGGAGGCGCAACGTCGCACGCTAGGGACGCCTCAAAGAACATTAAATGCCTCATCATTGTCTCGGATGCTAATGCGAACCGACCGGTAAAATCATACTCCTTGTTGCCATAGACGACACAAGGAGTAAGGGGGACTCACTGTTGGGGAAAAATACGTCAAGCTCGGGTAAAGTTCTGAGACTCGTATGAGAGTAGGTCGAATTCGCCGACACTGCCTGAAGAATCCGAGACAATACTGACAGAACAGAGGATAGGCTGGGAGGCGTAAGCAAGGACGAGTAAAGTCGCTCTGTCAGAGTGATAACCTCGCCTGCATGACCCCACTAAAGGCCAAGCGTGTTAAAGTCATTCAACCGACAGAATAAGGTCACTCGAGGAGTTGATTCTGTCGGTCACGGACTAAGGAATGACCGATAGAAACCGAGATTATTCCGTCCGTGGAAAGGCCAGGAACCCGTCCTCCTGTGTCGGCCGAGACTCCCCCAGGGTCGGTCACGACCTGGCCGAGATTCCCCAAAGTCGGTCGAGATCTAGCCGAGACGGAGAGTGGCGGAATGAGGACAGATGCTGATTTACGGAAATCCAGGGATACGGGTAGCGGATCCCGAGATTCTCGGGATCCTGAGCAATCTCAGGAGAAGAATCCTCTGAGGATAAGGATTGACAAACTGTATAAATCTCGAAGCTTGGAACAGAAGAAGGTATGCAATACTAACCGAGACAAGCTCTTGGCTATTGACCCGATAACTGACTTAAGCATCGGAGGTTCCCCGGCTCTAGCTAGGGTTCCCTTGACATTGTTTTCTGTGCAGGTGGAGGAGGGTCCGTCTCAAAGAAACCGTTCCATAAAAACACAGCAACACAGCTCTTTCAAAACTCCAGTCATACTGCTACCATCCTACAATCCTCTTTCTCTCTAATGGCGTTTCAAAACCTTCTCTTTCTCTCATTCTTCTCTATATTCCTCCTTCAACTACAACCGTCCATCGGCAAACCAACCGTCACAGCCGCCTACTGGTTTCCAGCCAGTGAATTGCCAATATCCGACATAAACTCCACTCTATTCACGCACCTCTTCTGCGCATTCGCCGCTCTCGATTCTCATTCCAAAAAAGTCACGATCCCACCCTCCCATCAGCCTGCATTCGCCGCCTTCACCACAACCGTCCAAAAAAAGAATCCGTTTATCCAGACCCTCCTATCGATCGGAGGAGGAAGCTCTAACTCGTCTATTTTTATTGCCATGGTGAGCCAGCCAAAAACACGGAAGAACTTCATCGACTCATCTATCAGGCATGCTCGAGCCAATGGCTTCTTTGGCCTCGACCTGGACTGGGACTGGGAGTACCCGAAAACTACTCTAGAGATGGCGAATTTGGGCATTTTCTTCAATGAGTGGCGGGCCGCGGTCGTGTCTGAGTCGTAGTCATCAGCTCGGCCGCAGTTGCTTCTGACAGCGGCTGTCTATTTCTCTGCGACTCGTGACTCACTGAGTTACCCAATCCAGTCGATTCGGAGGAACTTAGACTGGGTTAATGTCATGGCGTATGACTTCTTAGCACCCAACTGGTCGCGTGACTCGACGGGTGCACCAGCTGCACTCTACAATCCGTCGAGCCATATCAGTGTCAGTGCTGGGATTAATGTCTGGATCGGGGCTGGACTTTCTGCTAGGAAGATTGTGGTAGGTTTGCCATTTTATGGATATGCATGGAAGCTGGTTGACCCAAACCAACATGGTGTGGGTGCACCTGCGAGCGGGCAGTCTACCGAACAAGGTGTTGCAAGTGGTGGGTCGATAAGTTATAGGCAAATCAAAGAGTTCATTGGAAAGACTGGTGCTACTTGGGAGTATGATCCGACGTTCGTAACGGAGTATTGTTATTCTGGGTCTACTTGGATGGGGTTTGATGGTGCAAGGACGGTTGCTGCTAAGGTTTCCTTTGCTAGGGATAAAGTGCTCTTGGGTATTTTGGGTGGTCCGTGAGTGCGGACAGTGACTGGGAGCTTTCACAAACAGGTAACTAAACTTGGAATAAGGATAAGGGAAACATGTGTGTGAATGGAGTAAACCGGATGCGGATTGCATGGTGACCCCAATACCATGTAGCTCGGTGGTGTTGATAGTAAAGAGATTTGATTGGCCGCATTGGATCTGTTGGCCACTAGAGATGGAGGCCACGTAAAGCATATTTAAAAGTTATTTAATCTACTGAATGCATCTCCGTTGGGCTAGTCCAATGCCGATCAAATATCACCACATTGTGATTCAACCCACGTCACTACAAAAGCAGATTGGTTGTACCACACACCACCAACATGGCTCTAATGTTGACGTCATTAAGTTTTGTGGGTCCCATAATATGGTATGTGTTACATCCAAACTATCCATCTTTTTGGTGAGCTAGTATTAAGGCTTGAGACAAAAAATTAGATAGATCAAAAGATCAAGTAGACCACACTGCAAAAAACAATGGGCGAATATTGAATGTCTACCATTGAAGCCCTTTTGGTGGTCACGGAAGTTTTGGATAAATATAATATTTGTTTTTCCTTTTCATCCACGTTTTTGTGACCTTATGAATAGATTGGATGGAAAATAAACGTTATGGTGGGCCCTATTAAGGTTTTAACGGTGAGAATCATTGTCCCAACTGCTATTTGTGGTGTGGTCCACTTGAGCTTTGGATATGACTCAAATTTGGGCTAATGCTCTAAAATGATTTGGCCAAATGGATGAACAGTGTGGATATAATAAATACATCATTGTTGGGCCCATGTAACTTTGATCTCTTTTGAACCTATCATTAAAGTGAGAAGCGTCATCGCTCTTCTTCGCACGACACTTACACCATTGAGGTTGGTGGTGTGTGGTACACTAGCCACTCCGCTTACTATTGGTACAGGCAATGGCAGCACCCAAATTGCACATATTAAGTAAATACTGGACAAAACAACTTTCAAACTTACTGTAGTTGAAAACAGACCAAGTGATTTGATTGGATACCCTTGGGAAACCATTGAATAATGGTCTGCATGATCTTGTCATTTAGCCAATAGGGCCCTTAAAACTTTTATTTTCAAACCCATTTCCCATTCTCACCTAACTTTGGACATGGGAACACATGGCTCAGTGTCATGCAGAGTAGGTTCAGGCCATAACTCAAATTAAATAATGCATACAAGTTTATATGCACCATAAACAAAGACGTTTGTTTTTTTCTTTTTCTTTTTGGGAGTTATTGGATTTGGCATGAATTATATGATTTGTCAGCATTTATTGGACGGTAAAGAACATAGTTCAAAACTCTCGTTGACTTGACTTCGAACTTCCCGGTATGCGTTGGTTTCACGGTCGAGTTGTCCTGTAAACTCGAGTATACCAGACTCAGACAAAACTTGGATAACTGCCCGTGACTCGTTAGGCACGACGATAACGATTGGACACTCACCGCCGAGTCCAGTAAGTTTTGGGAAGATGGAAGTCCTTCCGTACAGGAAGTTTGAAGACCTCATGATACTCAGATAGCGTGTGATGATTGATAAGCCTGTACTAGGTAGTGTTGGTGCAAAAACCCGGTCGTCCTGGTCGTCCACATAGAACTTCAAGGATACATGTATAACCAACGCAACAATGGAGACCCTCGCTAGGACAGGGATCTTCCAATGGCCAAGTCCGGAAAACCAGATCTTAGTCAGGAGTATTCGGATGTGTGATTGCATACCTTTCATGATAGATGGAGGCCATATTTATAGGCCTAAAGATAATTAGGTGGGAAAAGAAGTTTCCTAAATCACATCCTGGATTATAGGCTTACGTGCAGGCAGATGTTTCTCAATCGTTTCACGAGATCATCAGTGAGGATAAGATCAAGTGGTCGAGGTTGGGAGATGTGGCAAGAGATTGAGGTTGACCACCCGAGCTGCCCTCTATAGCTGCTCTGAGGGAGAGCATCCCAAGTTGGGCTTGGTGTCCCAAGTCGAGCTTTTTAGTGGCTTATGGTCTGGTCTTCTTTCAACCTTCATAGTTCATGCCGTGGAATCAGGCCATCAGCATCGGATGTTTACGTTCCAATCAAATCACTGACCTACCAGCATCGGTCGTGCCCGTTCAGTGAGATTGAGCTCCCTAGATGGAGCTTAGATGGGTTTCAAGGATGACTGTTTTCTTCATCTTATAGCATGGTGTAGGGCTTCTCTAAGTGTAGCAGGTCGGTGTCTGACGGGAGTGAAGATACTTCATCTTCTAATGGTCGAGCTATTACTGCTTTTCTGGCCATTAAGGAGCTCATTGATCATGCTCAACACTAGCTAATCACATGACGATCACAGATGTCTGAGTTAGCCTCTTCTCCTTGGCCAGTCCATTTTTACTCATAACAGTAGCCTCCTTACTTCCGAGCTTACGTAATAGGCTTGGGAAATAAGTCAATTTAACGAGGTTGGACTATCTTACGTGTGGGGTATTGAACTTGCTTGTCATTAATGCGGAATAAGGTGGTAAGTGCAGGGGTCGAAGCAGATCCACGTGATGGTACGGTGCGCTTGAGGTAAAGTGCACTGTCAGGGTACCCACTCGGCTCCCGACTTATAGGACCCGAATGCGCGGCATCTCCTGGGAAGTCGGGTCGTCCGTCAAGTGGGGGAGCTCCACGTGGCCTCGCATAGCCACCAAGGAGCCTTTTCGGCTATCGTATTAAATGCGGACCATTAGTACTTATGGCCAAATTCCCTATAAAAGGGGGAAACTTATCAGTATATGTCCATTTGCTCCCATTGCCTCTCTGCTTCTTTCCAAACTTAGCGATTTTCAGTAAGTCAGAAATCCATTCTTCCTCTTCCTTCTCTGATCTTCTTCCTTCCTCTCTTCTCTCTTATTTCTCTTGTTGTTTTCATTTTCTAGCAAAAAATGTCTAATCTTTTGGACAATTGGGATGAACTAGTGGTGTTCCAGGATGATTCTGAGCCAGAGGACTGGGACTAGCCGAAAGAAGCTTTCACACGATCCACCATCTCCGATCGTGATGATGAGCGATAGGGAGATTGCCCCCGCTCTAAGGGTGAGAGTTGCAACTCAATCCTCTGCGAACAAGCCCATGAGTGTTGAAGCAGAGTTAGCTCTGGCAAGGGAAGAGGTAACTCAGTCTTCCTTGGAGTTTGAGAAGATCAACCCATTTGGGTCGAGTCTGAGGGAATTCGGCCTAGTGCGGATCATGTCGGAGTACCACAGGTTCATCTGCACTAGAGGATGTGTGTCCTACCATGGGATCTATGTTACATAATTATTTGGCAGCAATCGGATGGTTCGATAAACCGTAGGGACCTCACTTGTGATAGACAGTCGTCGGTGAACGATTGGGGTCGCGACTATACAGATATAAGCAAGGAAATATCATTAACTCAAACATCAAGTTTGTTTGCGATCTAACGGTTGGAAAGTCATAATTTCGTGAAAGAACAGAAGGTATATTTCACTTAAGTTTCAGGCTTTAGCCTAGGATATTTGCACATTTCAAGCTCCAAGTTGCACAATTCTGGGCACTTTCTTAGTTCACTACCCGCAATGGACGTCAAGCCCACTAATACGAATGTCTTTCTATAGCCTCGGATTTTGTGGCCCACTAATGAGCGGTCTAGAGCTTGTTCAGATAATCAAGACATTTCTGGAATGAATTGGGTAGAGAGATTTCTTATGCTTAACGATTAGGGTCTAAATTAGCTAAGTCCATAGTGTGGCTTATTCGTAATTAGCGAAAATGGCGATTCGATCATAATCGCTATAAACTGTTAATTCTTAAGCTAAAAGGATAATTGGGTCACTTTGGTTCGTTAATTAAAATCTAACCCCTAGTTATCTTGGATTTAGGTAGATCTTTATTTAGTTACGGTTGTCTTGATTGCTCAGTGATAAGTCAGCTAGATTTGGACCACATGTGAACAAATCACAGGCTAAACTCAATGTTTAAGTAATCGATCAGATTCATTGGCTTTCTACGGTTGATTAATCGAATATGTGTGGTTCTTTACTGGTATCACCCGCGTACAGGCTCACTTCAAGTATCAAATGTTAGTAACTGATAACGTAGGCTAGTTATATAAAAAAATTTCAAGAATTTTTTTTTTTTTAAAATTCAAAATAGCGAAAATCTAGGACATTACAGATAGAGTATCAAATTATTTTTTTTGAAATAATTTTAGTTATCATGCTAGTTTTACAATATTAAGTGGTGATAACTCATCCTCCTCACATGTGGAACACGTGTAAATCTACATTCCTCTTCTCCTCCCAAACTCCCCTCCCTTGAGCACAGCTATACAAGTCGGTCTTTTTCTTATTCTCCTTCTCTCTTCTTTTGTATGTCAATTCATGGGCCCATTGCATCATCCATGTGGCATCCACTCCATTCATAAATTGAAGACATGAACACGAAACTCAAGTGGTCCATGGTGAGCTTAATTTCTCGATCGCTGGGCCATATTTAATTTTCTTAACCTCTCATGAAAGAATATATTATTGAGGCATATTTTTCTGCTTACAGGATTCAAACACAAGACATTCCACTCTGATACCGTGTCAAATAACTACTTTTTCTAAAATCTTGAGCTATTAGATGATGGATATTAATGCATATCAAGGACGGTTTAAATAGTCATCCTTTTTTTAAGTAATGTATGGGATGGTTAAGATTACTTGATTGTTTGGCTCCAAATTCGGCCATTGGTACGTGTGTATTGTCCCTGGCATGCTAAAGCCTTTTACAGCTTGATCCGAATTAAACACCTTTGACCCCAAGCATTAAGATAGACAAAGTGACCATGGGCAATCATTTATAACTAAGAACTAAAGTAGTTCAATCGCCATTCAACTACCTATATATACAATCAAACTATTTCCAAAGATGAGGGTTCATCCTTTGAGTTTGCTTTACTTTCCAACTGAAAGAACTTTTTCTCACTATGATATCAAAGATAATACGATTCTCACAATATGAGAGTAGAATGAATTCAATTGTATTAATTAAAATAAAAGTAAAAGCTTACAAAAGTATCCCTCATCGATCCAGCATCTGTGGAGTAGATGGCAAGGCCCTAAATTTAAATCTTCCTTAGTCTAGTAATTCAAGCATAGACAAAGAGAATTATATTACTGTAAAAGAAAGGAAAAGGTCTTCCTTGTAGTTCAGAGCTCAGCTTAGATGGAAAGGAATTACACTGCTTATAGTTTAAGTTGGTCCAGTGTAGTAGTGTAGACAAATGAGATAACACTGCTCCTATGCTAAAGTGGGTCCAGCGTAGCAATATAGACGGGTTGTCATATATTAAGATAAATTAAGAAAAAAGATAAGCAACATTGCACTATAGATTTAATATGATGTGTTGGGTTGGCAAGAGCCCATAACTCTTCGATCTTTCTTCTAATTATAAAATTTTGGAATGATTTTATGGAGAGAAGTTCATAAGCGCCTCCCTTGTTTGCTGATGTGGAGATAATCATTTGGATCCAAAGATAGTCGTGGCCTATCGGCATGTAACGCCCGTGAAAAAATCCATACTTGGGCTCGAGTACCAACTCGACCCGAAATTGCGTAGAATTTATTCCTTTAGAAAATATGACTAAGTTAGCTAGTGCAACGTTAGAATAGCTGAGAAATGGTCCCTGATCACTTTAAATACGTTCTACAAGGCCCAAAGCGAGTGGAACCAATGGTGCTATAATGCTCTAAAGCCTCGGATCAAACTCTAAACCGGTTTATTCTCGGGACCTCCTTGAAACTTTGTATTGGATCTAAACCGCGCATCGAAAGTCCGGTACCTACCATCTTAGACCGTTATGACCACTTAGCTGGGCTTAACAATCGTTTCGAAAATCAAGTCCAACTGACATTCAGAGGCTATTTCATTGAGCCTGGAGTGAAGAGAGTGAGAATAGGGTTAGAATTGGAATTTGAAATTCAAATCTGGCACACGAATTGACGCATTAGTATTAAGCATTTTGACCGTCAGAATTCAGCCAAATTACACCCTTGGATCAGGAAAAATTTCTATTACATATCACGAGACTATAGGCCTGATCTTGGTGCGGTGACCGTTAAACTGAAATTGGACCGCCACGTGCGATCTGGGAACCCTACCGGTCTGAAAACTGGATGTGTGCTAGATCCAGTATGCATGAGCTTAAGTCCGACCGCATTTGGCCAGGGGACCTTCAGAAATGCTCTTTTGGACCGAAACGGCCCCGATTTGGTTAGGCACCAAGTAAACATTGTTCCCAAGCCTATTTTAGGCATGTTTTAGGCTATAAAAGGGGTTGAAACCCTCACTCCTCTCTCCCATCCGAATTTGAGAGAAACCCTAACTTGGGAGAGAGAAAAAGGTGAGAGATTGTGAGAGAGAGTGGGAGAGTTCTTCCTGCTACTTGTGCTACGTGTTGCAGGTGCTTAAGCAACGCACCTCTATCGCTTTCCGGGCGAATTCACCGCGATTCTAGGTAAGTAAATACCCTAAATAGTTGCTGATTTGAGGTTCCTTTGTTTCCATAGCGATGTAGCTCATGGATCTTGTGTATTAGGTTCCCTAGTCGCCGTAGACGAAGCGTATACGCTCCGTTTCAATTCACGAGTCTACAAGATATAAGGTGAGGATTTTAGACGCTTTGATTGACGGTTCCCAACGCTTTCAATGTCGTTTAATAGTAGATTATTGATGGCATCGCCGTTTGACATGTACAATATGCTCTCCGTTTCCTGTTTCGTAAATTAACAAAGAATATGAGATTTAGGGCATTTTAGTCATTTGTAGGAAATACTGTTTACATTCATATTTTGCTGATGTGATTGACATGGTTTGTTGTCGCATTAGGAAGTTAGAAATACGTGCATAATTAGTTTGGCGAAGAGATTCGCCTAATTGCACACTTCGGGTCGACATGCTATATGTAGACTTAAGTGTGTAGGGTATGTGTTTGTATAAATGTTTGTATTAGTATGTATTGAACTAAATGATGTTATGAATTAGTTTGAGATGGATTTCTCAATTAATATGCTAACCTAAATGATTTCCTACATGTTGACTATATGCATGATTTCATTACATGCATGAAATATATGTGTTTAAAGATTTACTTAAGTTGAATGTTATAACATGTGTTAACATGCTCACTTGATTGTATTTCAATTCCAATACTCTTACATAAATTGCTGATGTGATTCCATAATTATTTGGGACTATACTTAGTCCAAGCAGTCGGTAACTGAGCGAATTCGTGGCCGGCTGGTCTTAGCCACGAACGACGCGTCGATGAACGCGAGTCATGTTTGAAGTTGGCGGCAGTGGTTAGGCCACACGAAGTGTTTTACGCACTTCATGTCGTTCGACTTGAGATGCGATCGCGCTAGTCAAGCCCGTCAAGCAACCCGACTGGCTGATGTATATTCACTTTGTATGAGTCATAACTGCTTGAACCTAGGGTACTGAACTTACCATTGTAAACCCTGTTAATCATGGTACCTTGATCCACGAAGACTCATGAGCCGGGCATGGTGGTATGGGACACCGTGGTCGAGCTGTCGGCCTACGCTGGGGCCACAAACCTCCCCGTAGTGACCAGTGAGCACCTAGACTCGTGAGCAGATTATGGTGGTATGGGACACTATATTCTAGCTGTCGGCCTACACTGATCAGGCGACGAGTCCTTTGTAGTGACCGCGAGCCTATTCTGAGTCCACGGGAGGCGACGACCCTTCCGTTGCAGTAGAGTACGGTAGGCCTGTATTGATAAGGTGATGGGGGAGCGGTGCAACGAGTGCGAGCAACAGCTCTGGCAGCCCTTGCAGTGACCTACGAAATATACATCGTATGAGATTACTAGGAGTGACGACCCTAGACAGGATCTGTGTTGGGATTGATACAAGGGAAGTACCTTAGTTTTCCAATCCTGCTGTTTGATTGGACTAATAATAACTCAGAAATCATATCACCATAACATTGCATGTGCCTGGAAGATGTGGAGCATTCTAGGGAGTGTGGCATGCCACGGTCGTAAGATGTTGCCGTATGAGGGAGATCGTCGGTGAGGGCATACATCACGTCATATCATCTTGCATTAACAATAGTACTAGGATTGTCTGATTTACTGCTTTACTATTATCGCATGATTGATTTGTGAACATGCTAATCTTTGCTCTATGATTCCACTGAGTTGATCACTCACTCCCACGTTACGGGATGGTGTTTGCAACACCCACCAGACCCTGTTGTAGATGCAGGTGAGGCTGAGATCCAGGAGGCAGAGCCAGACTTCGACGAGGACCAAGACGAGTTCTCGTACATGCAGTATCACGATGGCTTTGCGTAGGCGACCTGGATCGATGGGACTTCAGTGGGACCATTTTGGATATTTATTTTTGTTCATGTATATGTGTATGAGACTCAGAGATGTATTCATACTTTAGAGACAGATGAGGTTTACTTTATTTTTCCATACAGTGATATATATATTGTTTAGTCTTCCGCTTGCTTTTATCACTGGATCTGAAGTATGAATTGCAGTTTGGTATACTTTTACTCATGTGAATACTTTAAATCAGACAACTTTGAATCATAATCATTTTTGTTGCATAAGTGACGGTCTGGAACTCGGGAGTTGAGTTTATACACGACCCCCGATTTTCAGGGTGTTACACGGCAAGACCACGTGTAATAGTTATTCGTCATGGGTTGGTCATTGGTTGCACACACATTCTACCACTATTGCATGGATAAAATTTTCTCTTCTATTGCCACGTATTGGTAATAGTCATAATTTTCTCCGCACGAATGTGAATGATATGCCATGAAACTAGGCCAACTTATCATAGTCATTGCTCCACTCCTCAAATATTTTCGGTCATAGAGACTATGTGAGACACCATGTTGTGTTGATTGAACTCATCACTTGACATATTTGCAGTTATATCACTACATCACTGTGTTTCGGTCAATATCCAACTTCGGTCATGAGGCCATCATGGTTGTTACCTGGCACTATGACGTGAATAGGATGTGACACGTGTCCTTGCTGTAGTGAAGAAATCTTCCACCTATCTCTTGTTGAGATTTTTCTGCCACATGGCATCATCTAAATAATTGAATTTGACATAGTTAGATCAAGTTTAAACATTAAGAAAAGTGATCTTTAGAATCATAAACAATTCATAATGGTCCTTAAAAATAGACCAATCAAATTGTTTCTTAGACCCATTTTTGTGTAAATGATATTGACCTTCCATATCTAAGGCCATCGATCACATGGTTAATATCTGTAATATTAGTCTGATGTCTTCAAAGTAGCACCTAGAATATGCATTAGCTCTAATAAACAGTCTAGATCAATGGACAGGCTAAGTGGGAGCACTATAAATTATGGTGCTTTGATAGCACTAGAGCATTTCTCCTCAGTCAAAATCATGTTATTTTGAAACACGAGGTGGACCACACGAACATAAATAAACTTGCTCAGCCTCAAAATGTCCAACGACCATTTTAAAAAGTTGGCAACCAGCTTGATTGTCACATTGGGTTTTGGGTAGGATTCGATATAAGATGGACCTGGCTTGGGCCTATGTAGATCGACCTGAGCCTATAAGCAAGCCCATTTGTTAGGTGGGTCGGGTCAGGGCCTAGGTTTTGAAGAATTTTTATTAAGGTCTGCCCAAGCTATGAAACTTGCCAATTAATTATTAACAAGCAGTTTTGGACCTGAAAATTAAGACCTAATTAACGTCCATTAACATGTGATTTGTGAATTCTTAGCCAATGGTCGCTGTGTCCGGCTTCATTTTTTGGGGGTCCACTGTTCTATAGGTTTAATCCTAAGCTTTGATTAATAGTGACATTTAATTCAATTATGTTAACATACTAATCATGTTGTCTTCATTGTTGTAGCTTCACAGACATGGAATTCATAAGATATCATCAATCAACTGTGGGAAATGTTTGACAGAATAAGGGAAGGGCCTGATGAAGGCTTCAGTGAAGAGGACAAAAAAAAAGTAGTCGATGCATGATATGTATGACTAACTGTATTAAGTTCTAATAAATTGATTTGTATATGCTCTATATCTTATGACCATGCCAATACACTTATTCTATTACAAATCTTGTTGTACGAGTCAGGAGTACTAAGGCTCTTATTAAGTTTATATGTAGTTTGATTAAATAAATCTTGTGGGGGAATAATCACTTGGGTCTGAATATATTGCATTTGCTATGTGTTTTAGGGCTTGCCTATGATGTTTATGTGTAATCCAAACCGTGCATTTTGTATACCTCCTCATGGTCACTGTATAGCCCTATAATTATCTCCATTGAAAACTCAAGTTGGACACACCAAAGAGATCAAGGTAAAATCATTCTTGTGAATAGTGCAAGTCTATAGATTATGGGTGTGAACTCCCATGGTGGCGGGTTGTTTAATTGCGAATGGTAAATGACATTAATTCTACCGGCCACCTGCTAATGATCTTGGGATCTATGGTCAGCTAGATACTGTATGACCACATTAGCCTAGGTCTTCGACCTTGCATGTATAACACCATTAATTTTTAGGTTTGACTTTGTTGCCACTTGGTTTGTTTTCTATCATGTGTAACTTGTCCAGACGATATGCCAGAGTTGATATAGCGACTCAATCCAAACTGAACAACATTGACCCCAAGTACTAAAATAAACAGATACATATAATATGAACGTATATGACTAGAATACGTATGAGAAGATCGGTCGCCTACATAACCACTTGCAGAATATTTATAATGATCAGGTAGAGTTATACATTGAGCCGAGTCAAGTCAAGGTGGGCCAAGCTCGGCTCGACTCGTCCATGCTATACTTGAGCTTGAGATCGCCCTCGAGCTCAACATTAAAGCTTGGCTTGTTTGCCAAAACTTTCACGTCGAGTTCGAGTCGAATCGAGTTTACCTTGGTAGGGTAAGGGAAAGAAAAAAAAAGAAATAGGGATGGGTAGGGTCAGGTAGGGCTTTTTAGTAAAAACTTTTTAAGTTTTAACTTTTTTAAACTTATTTATTTATATATATATATATATATATATATATATATATATATATATATATATATATATATATATATATATATATATATATATATTACTCGAGCCGAGTCGAGTCGAGTTGAAATGCTCCATGGTTGGACTCAATTCGAACTTAATTTGAGCTTTAGAAAACAAGCTTGACCTACCCCGAATCGGCCTTTCAAGTTGAGTCAACTTGAGCTGACTCGAGCCAAGTCGAGCGAGCTTTTTGAGCTAGCTCGACTCATGTACAGCCCTATAATCAAGCAATTATCAGAAAGTAGAGTTCTTCCTCTAAAAATAAGTTAGGCATTGCCTTTCGCAAGAAATAATTTTTAGTATGTTAATACAAACAAACAAAAAGAAAAACTCATAATCGGTTCCTAAGAGCGATTGTAAGAATGCGTCTCTTGAAAGAACTGTCGATATTAGATAAAGATTAAGTCCAGTATATGAGCATGGACCTATATTACGATTAAGGGTTACTTTTACTAGATTATCACTACTCCTATGATAAAATGAGATAAATTAAATTAATAGATTTAATTTAGTTTAATTAGTGTGAGTCAACTTGTTCTATTAGTTTCTTTTGTTATTTATAGATTTCTTCCTCGACAATTCATCATACGTTTCTCTTATTTAACTCAATCAATTATGAAAATTGAAGCATCATTTTCTAGATCTTTCCATTTGTGTGTTTCCTTCCAATGGTTCCTCTTCGAGTGCAGATTATTTATTTAATTATTCGAAAATGTTTATTTTTTTGTGAATGTGTGTCCCACCTGATCAATGGATGGATCAATATCATTCAAGTGTGAAATAAGGTTTTCACCAGTCTTTTACAGGATGGCCCCAGTTGGGCCTGGTTCAACTAATTTATTCTAAGATTTGGGGTGTACCAGGCGCCGGTTTTGAGTCTTTATCATAAACTCACTTTCATTTACTCTACTTGTGGATTGTAACTTTTCCTAATACACAAGATTCGGTTTTTTACAAGCATCGAGCATGTTATGTGAATGGAAATGGGGAGGGGATAAGGTGAGATCCCGGACTCACCCAAGATGGTGCGGCCATTACTGCCGGGCCCACCTTGATGCATGTATTATGTATCCACGCTGTTCATCCGTTTTTTCCAGATAATTATAGATTATTATACCAAAAAATGAAGCAGATCCGTTTATCAGGTGGACCATAAAATAGGAAACAATGTCAATTGAACATTAATGAGCCACAAGAGTTTTGGATCAAGCTGATATTTGTGTTTTCCATTCATCCAAGTCTATATGACCTTATCAACAGATTGGATGACAAATAAACACTAACTTACACATTAAGTTGCACCCTAAGGAGTTGTTAACGGTAGAGCCTTCGATCACCACTGTTTTTTATGGCATGGTTTTCTTTTAATTGGTTCAGCTTCTTTTTTGAGATAATGCCTTAAAATGATATGAAAATACGGATGGACGGCGTGGATATAGAATACATATATCAAGATGGGCCCACGGTAAGGGTCGCACCGTCTTGGGTGAGGCAGGCACGTGACTGCCTATTACGTATTTAGAGCTTGTGAGTTAGTCAACAGTCAACATTCAAAAGTGCTTAATGTCAATAGGCCAGATCTCTAAATGGTGAGATCTTTGTCTCGTCGCCCATCCATAGTTGAACTTACTAAATGGATGGTCCAGATTCACCTAACATATAATCACGTGTATGAGTTGCACCTAACCAAGACTTATTTAGGACGCGACGAACCCGAAACCTCTTATTTCAGATTAAACCGAACCCACGGGACGCGGATTGCGTCCTGCCCCTGCACGGTCCTCTCAGGGCTCTATGGGACCCATCATGATGCGTGTGGTTTTTCCATGACGTCTATCCATTTTTACCATCATTTTAGAACGTGAATCCAAAAATGAGGTAGATCCAATCTTTAAGTGGACCACACCACAGGAAGCAGTAGTGATAATGACGCCTACCGTTTAAACCTTCCTAGGACCCTCCGTGAGATTTATTTGCCATCTAACCTGTTCGTAAGGTCACATACATCCGGATGAAGGGAAAACTCAAATATCAGCTCGATCGAAATGCCTACGGCTGTTAAGAAGTTTATTGGTGACTGTTCAATACCTCATGTTGGTCCACTGATACTTGGATCTGTCTCATTTTTGGATTTATAACCTAAAATGATCCGGTGAAATAGATAGACGACATGAATAAAATACATACATTACAGTGATCCCTACAGAGCCTCTGCAAGGACCGAGTCTGTCCCTACAGGGTAGGTCGGAATGAGCGTCCAATTAATAAAGATAGGATAGATGTCAACATGTGCTCGAATACATGACGTGTTCCAATAGGGTACGTCGACTTTAGCTTTTGAATTGAGTACTCTTCTAGTGATCCAAACCTTTTATACGAAAAATATATTTTCTATAGTGAAACGACAACAAAGAAAAGCTTTCAATGAGAGTATTTCAATCATTTCAACTAGAATGGTCATGATAACTATCGGGGGAAAAAATGGTTGAGTCCATAGGTTAACTTATGGAATATATCAACTCTACAAACTAGCATTGACTCAATCGGATTTGAGCCTTAAAGGGCATCTACCGTCGTCCAAAGAAGTCAATGTAGTTGTAATTGTAAATCTATTCAAATAATCAATTGACGACCTAATCTATAGGTCTGCCATGTCTTGGCCATAGATTGGTATAATCTATAACATAAGGTAAATGCCGATTTGACGAAAAACTTAATATTGATTATGCTTAATATGTCCAACACCTCTATCATCCAACCTTTTCTTAAACCAACAGTTCAAAAATCTCTTCAACCTCTTCAACAGGTAGAAGATTTCTCTCAAAATTTCCTAGGATCAAATCAAATCGGATCTCAAAAACCTCAGGTGATGATAATCTTGAGAAAATTTGGAACAAATCCACATATTAGAAGGAAAACTCTTTACAATATTATTTTAGAGGTATCCCTGACTAATATAAGGTATGCATATATACCCTAATCTTTGACCAAACCCACAAAAGACTCAATAACTTAGGCATAGGAGGATCCTGTGTACAAGCCAAGCTCTCTTTTGTCTGTTTCTTTCATGTGTGCAGATTCCAAAGCGTTAACTAAAAAAGGTTTATCAGAAAACTGCAACAACAATAACCTCCGTACGATCAATTGAGAATTCTTTTAGGCATAATGCATCCAAGAAAAGCCCCACCAAACAAACGCTTTGACGCGTCGAGCTGTATTTAAGCAAACGGTGCAAGCCTCCCGTTGACTGGACGAGCATGGCGTGGCGACACAAAACAAGCAAACGGTGTTGTTTGGAGGCGATTCAAGTCCTAGATGAGGCCAAGCAAAGCCTTGAAAGGAGGGAGCGGATAAGCTAACACGTCAGTGGGTGCTGCCCTGGAAATCGGATTGCGTACCGAGTATAGTAATTACGCTTCTATGGTACCGATCAAACTCTGTTGGGCCCACTGTGAACGTATGTGATTTATCCACACCGTCTATCAATTTTTTCTACTAATTTTATAGGTTGATTCCAAAATTGAAGTATATCCAAGGCTCAAGTGGACCATACCACAGGAAATAACATAGAATAATGATTTCTAAAGTTGAAACCTTCTTAGAGCCCCTAATAATGTTTATTTGTCATCCAACCTGTTAACCTGTTGATAATATCACAAAGACATGGATGCAGATAAATCACAAACATCAAATCGATCTAAAACTTATGTGGCCTCCAAGAACTTTTCAATGGTATAGGTTCAATCACACTGTTTCCAGTGGTGTGGTTCACTTGAGATTTGAATATACTTAATTTTTGGATTCAATCCTTAAAATTAGCTTTTACATTGGATGAATGGAGTAAATAAAATAAATAAATAATAGTGGACCACACAAAGTTTACTCAGCACGCTAATGGTAATGAGTTACTCAGTACGCAATCTGCTTCCGCTGCCCTGACCGTGGGGCCATCCTAATGTACCTGTTTATATCGACACCGTCCATCAGTTTTTCCAGCTGCAAACAGTGGTCATCAAACAACCACCGTTAAAAACTTCACAGAGCCCACCGTAATGTCAATTTGCAACCAACCTGCAGTTGATAAGGTCGCACGGACGTGCTTGATCAAGGGAAAACAAAAATATCAGATTTATCCAAAACTTTTCGAGCCCAAAATGATTTTAATGGTGGAATTTGATCCTCATTGTGTGGTCTACTTGAGATTTAGATCTGCTTCATTTTCTGGATTATGCCTAAAAATGATTTGGAAAAAGTGATGGACGAAGTGGATATACAACATATACATTAGGGTGGGCCCCACACTCAGGTAACCACCCATTGACATGTTAGCCGGGTAACACCCAATCCATTCCCCTGAAAGGAACTGGCTCGAGATTAGGTGGTTTTGGCCCTTTTGGGATTACCGCGCCGCGTCCCTGCTGACGGAAGCGGATTAAGTGCTCCCCGGCCTCACTGAAGACAGTGCGGCCCTCACTGCAGGGCCCACCTTGATGGATGTATTCTATATCCATGACATTCATTCATTTTTACAGATCATTTTATTGAACTATGCTAAAAATGAAGAAGATCAAACATTCAGGTGAACCATGCCATAGGAAACAGTTTTCATTAAACTTTCCACCGTTAAAATATTCTAGGGCCCATATCAGTGTCTCAGTAGATTTTATTTTACATCCAACCTGTTTATAAGGTCATATAAATCTTAATAAATGGATAAACAAGTATCATCTTGATTCAAGAATATTTTAACCTACAACAAGTTTTTAATGTACAATTACCACTGTTTCTCATGGTATGATCCAGATTATATTTAGATCTATCTCATTTTCGTTATCATGCCCTAAAATGATATTTCAAAACGAATGGACGGTGTGGATATATAATAAATACATCAGGATGGGCCCACGATAAGGACAACACGTAATCCGCTCCCCTGCTGATGGTACAACCCCGCCTGTCATGAGGTCGGAACAGGCTGTAGCTCGGAGGTGCCTACTTGAGATCTATGGTTTTATCTGAACCGTCCATCCATTTTTTCATATCATTTTATTCTGCGAGTCAAAAAATGAGACAGATTCAAGAGCCAAGTGGACCACGCCATACGAAGAAGTTGGGATAGCGATACCTATCATTGAATCCAACTTAGGGACCACCATGGTGTTTATTTTCCATCCAACCTGTTTATAAGGTCACATGGAGCTGGATGAAGTGAATACACAAATACCCTCTTGATCCAAAACTTATACCGCTCCCAAGAAGTTTCAATGGTGAGCGTTTAATCTCCATTGTGTTGTGGTACAATTACGATTTGGATCTACCTTATTTTTAGATGGAGGGTGTAGATAAACCCATACATCACCGTAATCGGCGTCCACTGCTGAGGGGACGCGGATTTCCTGCGAAGGCTTTCGCATGAAGTTCCTGCGCAAGGATCTTTGGATGGGGCCCACTGTGATGTTTGTTAGAAATCCAACCTGTTCATCTGTTTTTCGAGTTTATTTTAGGACGTACCACTAAAAATAGGGAGGATCAAAAACTCAAGTGGACCACACGAGAGGAAAGAGTGGGAATTCAATGACCACCGTTGAAACATTGATATGCCACAAAAGTTTTGTATCGGTTTAATTTCTTAGCTTTTTCACTTTATCTCAGTGAAAATGACCTTATAAACAGTTTCGATGGAATATAAACATCAAGGTGGATCCTGGGAAGGTTTCAATGGTAGGAATTCTTTTTCCCACTATTTCATCTAATATGGCCCACTTGAGTTTTGGATTCTAATAATTTTCGGTCTCATGTCCTAAAATGAGCTTAAAAAACAGATGAACGGGTTGGATTTCTAACAAACATCACAGTGGACCTCACCCAGAATCCTTGTGCAGGAACTTCATGCGATAGGCTTTCGCAGGAAATCCGCGTCCCTGCTGAGGTCGGTCCAAGCAACAGGTGGCACAATCAAATTCTGCCACGTCCCAAAATCACCCACATGTAGGTTCCATTATGAAAAAATCTTAGAAAAAAAAAATGTTGACCGAGCTATTACTAGCCGTTCATTTCTTTCATAAACTGCGCTCCAAATGACAAGTGGGCCCACATGATTTTTTGTCAAGGATATCTACAATATCTAACCCAATTTATGGATGGCTCAGATATCTTACTTGTATGAACACTCTACATGAAAATCATTCACACGCATGCCGTCTTCTACTCTATAAACACAACTTCAAAAAACTCTTAACAAATCAACAACTGCTACAATCCTCTTTCTCTATAATGGCGTTTCGAAACCTTCTCTTCTTCTTCTTCTTCTCCTTCTTCTCTATATTCCTCCTTCAACTACAACCATCCATCAGCCAAACAACAGTCAAAGCCGCCTACTGGTTTCCAGCCAGCGAATTCCCGGTATCTGACATAAACTCCGCTCTATTCACCCACCTCTTTTGTGCATTCGCCGCTCTCGATCCTCAATCCAACCAACTCACCATCCCAACCTCCAACCAGGCCGCATTCGCTTCTTTCACCACAACCGTCCAAAAAAAGAACCCGTCCGTCCAGACGCTATTATCGATAGGGGGTGGAAGGTCCGACCCATCTGCTTTCGCCTCCATGGCGAGCCAGCCAACATCCCGTAAGAGCTTCATCGACTCATCCATCAGGCTCGCTCGAGCCAACGGCTTCCGCGGCCTCGACCTCGACTGGGAATACCCACAAACCGCTCAACAGATGTTGAACTTGGGCACCCTCTTCGATGAGTGGCGAGCTGCAGTGGTGTCCGAGTCGCAGTCGTCGGGTCGGCCGCAGCTGCTTCTGACTGCAGCCGTCCATTTCTCTGCGAACCGTGACTCACTGAGTTACCCGGTCCAGTCGATCGGAAGAAACTTGGATTGGGTCAATGTCATGGCGTATGACTTCAAAGGACCTGGCTGGTCGGGAGACTCGACCGGTGCACCAGCTGCACTCTACAACCCGTCGAGTCGATTCAGTGGTAGTGCCGGGATCGATGTCTGGATCGGGGCTGGACTTTCAGGTAAGAAGATGGTGCTAGGTTTGCCGTTTTATGGATATGCGTGGAAGCTAGTGGACCCGAACCAACATGGTTTGGGTGCGCCTGCAAGCGGGCGAGCTACTGAACAAGGTGTTGCAAGCGATGGATCGATAAGTTACCGGCAGATCAAGGCGTTCATTGAAAGAACTCGAGCTACTTGGGTGTATGATTCAACGGTTGTAACGGACTATTGCTATGCGGGTTCCACTTGGATGGGATTCGATGGTGTAAGATCGGTTGCTGCTAAGGTTTCGTATGCTAAGAGTAAGGGGCTATTGGGCTATTTTGCCTGGGCCGTCAGTGGAGACAGCAACTGGGATCTTTCACAACAAGGTAATTTAACTAAGCATAAAAAACCTTGGTGGTGTGAGTGCGTGTGTAAATTAATTAATTAATTTAATTTTTTTAAATAAAAAAAACTAAGCATAAAGGTAAGGAAAAAGATGTGTGCATATGGTCTGCACCTTTACATGGTGAACCTAATAATAGATAGCTTAGTGGTGCTAGGATAGTAAGATTTGATTAGGTCATGTGCTGCTTTTAAAGATCGGAAAAATACAAACAGAAATTGAATATTACTCATGCCTAAAAAGCCCTTGTGGGATTGGTTTTTATTTAACTGGCGGGCTATGGAAAGCATGTTTGAAAGTTTTCTAAACCAACTCTACGGCTCCTCTAATTGTGAGAGATGGGCTCATATAAAGCATGTTTAAAAGTTATTAGGTTGAGTTACTCCATGTGAGCACATGATTAAAAATGGGTTGGTAGAGTCATTCTACCAGCCTACCGCTCACATAAGCTGGCCTGGTTGCATTGGAAGTCAACGGACATGGTAATACACAACAATTTGAGTTACTCAGCCTAACAACTTTCAAACATGCTTTGATGTTCTTATCTTCGACAATCCCATATGCCTCTTTTATGGTCTTTATCTTTAACAATCCCATAGGGCCCACTTAAATTCATGCATGTAGGATCACCTAGCTATGTGATGTTGGGAAGCGAATTCCTTCGGTTTAGACAGGCCCTATGTGAGGCCCACCATAATTTATGGGTTTTATCCATGTCGTTCACCTAATTTTCCAAATCATCTCATCACACTAGGTAAAAAAAAAAATTTTAATGAGGTAGATACAAAGCCCAAGTTGACCACAACACACGAAGCATTGGTGAAATGATGCCTGGTCGTTGAAACCTTCTTAAGACCACCATGATGTTGATTTGCCATCCAACCTGGATGAAAGTAAAAAAGCAAAAATATCAGCTTGGTCCAAAACTTCTATGGCTTCCAAGATGTTTTTAATGGCGGCTGCTTAATTCTCAATGTGGGGTCCACTTGATTGGATTCATGCCTTAAAATGATCCAAAAAATTGGATGGACGGCATGGATAAAACACATAAATCACGGTGGGCCCCATAGAGCCCAGCTTAGACCGATTCCCTCTAGGCCGGGGGACACCGTGCAATCTGCTTCGGTGTGCACCGAGATTCATTGTGCATTTTTAAATAACCGTTCAACAATGGTGGGCCGGAATACTGACATTTATTCAAGAGTGCATTTTCAAACGCAATTTCTATTCATACGCAACTTCCGTTTAGACATGGGAAAAACTTTAATACTCTGACCGAGTGATGGATAATACTACCCAATCACTTATAAATCACTATTTTTATTGGCCAAAACATAATTGATATTAAACCGTCTAATTTATGTACACAAGTCCAACAAATCCATCTGAACTGTCCATTTAAGTTTAGAACACATTTCATGGGATCTGATGATCCATTCTATTCGTGATTGACCTTTTTTCTATAGCCATCGTTTTTCCAAGCCATTGAAGGAACGGTTAAGATTACCTAATAAAAGTGATACTTCAGAACCATAGACAATTCATAATGGTCCCTAAAAAATAGGTGGGTCAGATTGTTGCTAAGACCCATTTTTGTGTACATGATCTTGACCGTCCATATTTATGGACATTGATAAAATGGTTAATATTTGTAATATTAGTTTGATATCTTCACATTAGCCCCTAAAATATGAATTGGACCTAACGAACAGTCTAGATCAATTGATTAGACTTTCTACATGCATACGAGCAATGGAGCATTTCTCCTAACTAAAAATCATGCTATTTTGAAACTAGAGGTGGACCACACAAATATAAATAAACTTGGGTCAAGCTTAGAATGTCCAACGGCCAACTAGCAACTAGCTTGATTGTCAAGTTGGGTTTTGTTTAGGGTTCGATATGGGTCGGGCCTGGGCCTGGGCCTGGGCCTGGGCCTGTATAGATTAAGCTGAGCCTTTGTTAGGTGGGTCAGGTCAGGGTCGGGGGTTTTACAGAATTTCCACACCCCAAGCTTCGAACTTGCGTATTAATGATTAACAAGGAGATTTGGGCCTCAAAGTTAAGAGCTAATTAACGATAATTTACATGTGATCCGTGAATTTCTAGCCAACGATCGCTGTCCGATTTCATTTTTGGGTGGTCATTTGTTCTATAGGGCTAATCCTAACTTTTGATTCATTTATTTTAATGTACTAAACACGTTGTCTTCGTTATTGCAGCTTCACAGACATGGAATTGATAAGACATCGACAATCTACGGTAGGAGAAATATGACAGAATAAGGGAAAAGGCCTGATGAAGCCTTCAATTAAAAGAGAAAAAACGAAGTTTAAGGAGCATATGTATTGTATTAAGTTCTAATAAATTGAAATGTATATGATCAATACAAATACACTCCTATTATAAAATCTTGTTATAATTCAGTACTTAAGCTCTTATTATTAAGGTTATATGAAGTTTGATTAAATAATGGGTCTGAACATATTGCATTTGTGATGCTCGTGTAAAATCCAGAGGCCTTGCATTTTGTGCACTTCCTCATGAGAACTGTACAACCCAAGAATTATATTCATAAAAAACTCAAGTAAGATACCTTAAGATCTTTATATGGTGGGCCTTATTGATCAACGGTCTGGATTGTCCTAAAGATTAGATAAGCAATTGGGTAAACCAGTGGGCCCTACTGCGTTGTGATATATCATGAGATTTGTGTAAGGGGTGGAATGCTATAACTGTGATTCGCACACAGTATTTTATAACAACTAGGATGACTAGTGTGTAGCCTTGGGAAGAAGAGTTTTAATGGGTTACAAACTCTTCTTCCCTCTGAACTATATTAATAGGGTTGGGTCCCCAATCCTACACCACACTAGAAAGGTAATCCCATTATATCTTCTCCAGGAGGTGCTACGGAAAGGAAGATCAGCATCCAAATTCTATTATCCGGTATTCAATTTCACAACAATGACAACATAACAAGGTACACCTTATAGTTCTTCATATCTCCATTTTCGATGCACAGCAAGATTCGTTCAATTCCGCATTTTTAAAAAAACTTACAGTTGGTATCAGAGCCACTGTGCATCAGGTATGGAGGATCAATAAGGCAATTAGAGATTCCTATTCCTAATTTAGAAATCAAGGATTTTAATTCTCAAAATTAGAGATTTTCGAATCCCTAAATCCAGATATTAAGAATTTTGATCCCGAATCCGAGAACTAGGGATTTTGGAATCTATTTAACAAGACAATGCTCAGTACAGAGCCATCGGCACCATATTTTGATAGATTCCATCATTCAGTTCTTACATAGATGAAACAGAGTGGAAAAGGGCGATCCTATCTTGAACTCACTCATCATCAGGAAGGAACTTGCGGCTTCAAACCCTAATCGAAATTGTAACCCTACCGCCTGTGGTCATCTGATCACCGCAACCATAAATGGGTAGCAGCGGCCTCATGTCATCTTCTTCCCAATTTCGACAACTTGTGTACCTCCACTTAATGTTGCAACTTTCTCCCACTCCATTGAAATCGATGTTGCTTGCACTAGTAGTGGTGGTTAAAGGTCATTGATTCCCGCTCTTTCGCGATCCGTTTCCGACCACCGGCGGTGCTTCCATGTGACTGGAATCATCGGCTGCAGCAACCGATTTCAATGGGTCATCATCACGTCTTCGTGAAGCTAGGCGGTGGTGACCGGATAACACGTCGGTGGATGGTCTTAGAAGAGATGGGGAAGGGCGGCAGCCTTTTTTTAGGATAGGCTATTTATTTTAGGTCGTGCTTGGCCTGCGCCCCATCTACTCGTCAAGTTGACTTGCTGGGCCCATCTGTAATGAATGCAGTGCATCCTGTTTTCAGGACTTGTATGAGCCACCTCCAATTCCAGTTCTAATGTGGAACATATCAGTGGGATGCCACCTCCTGTGAGCCATGTGTTCAAGGACTGTCCCAGCACTATTGGGGCAGCACCCCTCATTCATTCCATAAGGTTGTTGGACACACTTTCTTAACAGGCAATGGGCTCTAGTCTGCAAATTTTATGTATAGGCCTTTAGCCACAACAGTGTCTCTGTGATTTAAGTGACCTAGTGTGACATCCTTGCAAGGGCCACAAGTATTTTTTTGATATTGTTACGATAATTATGAACGGACCAATGCCCAATTGTATTAGGTATCCAGTGGGCCCATTGGCCATTTCATTCCACTTGTGGTCAAGATCAGAGTGCCATGTGTATAGGGCCTAGGTTGGGCCTATCCTTTGGGACTAATTTGGTTCACATTCATTTGATAATTTACGGGCTCACTCCAGTTAATTTTAAGCCCAATTAAGGTATGATGGTTGACCAGATGAAGCTCCTATTGCAGGCCCATACCATTCAAGGGCATGTTGAATGCCCATTTAGCGTGTATTCCCTTTGGGACTAATTTTTTGAGATCCATTTCTTAAATCTGAGTTGTCTGTTTAATTTTGTAAAAGAGTGTATAATCTGGCTCATTCACTTGATGGATAATGAAGAATATGGACCTTTTATCATCTGGAGATTAAGAATAGGATATGATATGTCCATAGTATGGACACTAATGTAAGGATCTAACCATCCGTCAAAATGGTTCTATTCCAATTGTTTATCCTGTGAATGTTAAGGGCCAACTATGCATCACTCATTGTCACTGATCAGATCATTCAAAGTATTGATTCAGCTTAATTGTGTGCCCATCGCCCGTCTTTAGAAGTTGATATAGACCGTTGGAGTGAGGAAGGTGAAACCTACTCGTTTGTTTCTCTTTAAGACTCCTCATTTTCTCAACGATCAATATCAACCGCCTTGTGGGCCAAATCAGACTTATTTGAATAGTTGATCCATTGAGGACAGGATTAAAATTGCAATCCTAAGTCAAAATTTTGTGAGATTGAATCCGATTGTGTTAGCCACCACAGTGACCTCAATCGGTAAAATTTTTTTATGAATCTGGGCTTGTGATATTGAGAATTAAGTTAAAGGATTGCATTCAGTTGCATTCACATTTTATGCGAATGATGACGAAAATACAAACGATCACCTTTTGGCAGGAGCATAAACAAGGTGGAATAAAGGGTGCTTATGATGTAAAGATGAAAGCCTCATCCTACCCGCAGGTGTTGAGTATCTCGGATTTATATAATTGGCATCACTTAGCTTCATGTTTAGGAAAGTCACTTGTATATTATCACTACCTCTCACAAGAGGAGTGATGATGATATAACCGATTCTCACTAGGATCGAATGTTTGGGCACATCTTCATCCTGGATAGTTCACTTGAAAGCCCCAATCAATTGAATTGATAAGGTTGCCTAATATTTGGTTTTATTCATGAATTTTTTATATAAACAATATGAGTATATTCTGTAACCAGTTAAAATTTCAACTCTAATGCATTAAGTTCCCATCCTAACCAAGTTTGATTATGTTCAAAGGATAGAGGCCATAGAGATAGTCCAGGGATGATTACATTTGGAGATTACTTCAGAAAATTCTGAACCTTTAAAATCTTTTTAAAAATAGTCAAAATGTTAATCTTGTAACCTTAGGACATATACTTGTTCATAATGAAAACAGAAAAAGGAAATATAATTCTAACAAGGGATCCTCGGGACCTCACGGTCCAGGTTCTCCAGTTGAAAACTGACATAGGAATGTATCGAGCTGCAAGTTAGCTAAAGGTAACAATTGTTTCCTTTGCAAGAAGTCGGGCCATCAAAAGAAAAACTGCATAAAGTATAAGCAATGACTCATAAATAAGGGTAATAATTTTATTTTAGTCTATTTTAAATCCAATCTAACTGATATGTTAGTGAATTCTTTGTGGATAGATTCAAGAACTACTATTCATATATGTACTTCTATGCAGGACTTACTATAGACCAAGCCACCAATTGATGCAGAGAGCTCAGTATACATAGACAATAGTATTAAAGTCAATGTAGAGGCAAGTGGAGTCTATAGGCTTACGTCAGAGTCTGGTTATTTATTGGATTTGGTAGATACATTTTATGTGCCTTCTATAAAGCATAATCTAATCTCTATTTCTCGTTTGGATAATTTGGGATGTTCATTTCAATTTGAGAGTAAACGATTTAGTATTTACCTTAATTTGATTAAAGTTGGTACCAGCTCTATTGTGAACAACCTATACCAGTTGGACTTGATTGCCTCATACGTTTATAATGTTAATGTCATGTATGGAAATAAAACATGATTTTAACATTGAAATTGTAGTAATGACCGCTTTAGTTGAAGTAGGAATATGTCAGTATGTCCTAGAGGGGGTGAATAGGACTTTTTAATATTTTATAACAATTTAAAATCCTAACAGCAATCATACATTAGGATTACTAAAGAGTAACTCTACTGGCTTCCAAGCCCGGTAGAGGATCCAAGCATAAAACTATTTGAAAGATAAACAATATGCAAATTATTTTATGATGGATATGACTGTGTGTATAAAATGTGATCTCAGATAATCAAATATGAAAGCATATAATCACATAAGGAGTGAAAGATACTAGCAGTCACAAAAAATAGCAATCACAAACACAATCATTTTTATAGTGGTTCAACTACTTGTCTAGTCCACTCCCAGCATACGCACTCAACCCTTAAGTGCACCGAATTTCACTAAGGAGGTTTCACAACAGGTTTACCTCAAATCAGAGGTTTTTAAATTAGGTTCATCTCTAACCAGTATAACCTACACCTAGTGTAACATCCCAAAAATCGGGGGGTCGAGCAAAAATCCAACTCCCGAGTTCCAAAATGTTATTTATATAACATAGATATGTATAATTGAATGTTGTCTGTGATAATGTATTAAACATGAGTGAGATTAAGCTAAAACAGCATATCACGCTCCAGAGACGGTTAAATTTACAAGCGGAAGACTGTGATAGTATGTATAACATATATAAACTGTTGTATGTCTCCAGAGTGTGAATATGTTACCAGGTTATATACATATATGTATACACCAAAAGTAAACCAAAAGGATATACATGAGTGTTCTAAAAATATAAAATGACAAGTGTCAAGGTATCTAATCAACCTCCCTGTAATCCCATCAATCAGAACACGCATAAAGGAGGAATCCTCCTCATCATCATCAAATCCAGCTCCGCCTCGTAGGCTGTGCCATCATCTGCAATCACAATAGGGACTGGTGGGTGTCCGAAAACACCATCCCGTAACGTGGGAGTGAGTGATCAACTCAGTGGGATAAGAGAGCAGATATTAGCATGTTATCAAATCAATCATGTGATAATAGTAAAGCAGTAAATCAAACAATCCTAATACTGTTGTTAATACAATATGACATGACGTGATGTATGCCCTCACCGACGATCTCCCTCATACGGCACCATCTTACGACCACGGCATGCCACACTCCCTTAAGTGCTCCACATCTTCCAGGCACATGCAATGTAATGGTGATATGATTTTCGAGTTGTTATTAGTCCATTCAAACAGTAGGATTGGGAAACTAAGGTACTTCCCTTATATCAATCCCAACACAAATCCTGTCTAGGGTCGTCACTCCTAGTAATCTCATACGAGGTATATTTTGTAGGTCGCTGCAAGGGCTACCAGGGCTGTTGCACGCACTCGTTGCACCGCTCCCCCATTACCTTATCAATACAGGCCTACTGTACTCTACTGCTACGGAAGGGTCGTCGCCTCCCGTAGACTCAAAATACGCTCGCAGTCACTACAAAGGGCTGCCAAGGCTGTTTGTGAAGGAAGTAGCCCTATTTGGGGTTTTCTATGGACAAGCACTACATGGAGGGGGTGTACTACCCCAAAGAACCCCACGTGCCAAAAACCAGCTCGAGTGGGCCACCCCGGGCGGCGATGGCATCACCGACCGTCCGGTGACCTAATCGGTGGGACCACATGGGTCTGGTCCCCCATGGTCCAGGGATCCCAAATAATCTTGGGCCCCACCTTAGTTCATTCTATATTGTCCTATATAGGCCCAAACATGCATTCGGGGCTTTTCGGGGCCAATCTGCAAATCCGAATACAATCCTTCATCATGCAGCATATGATTTTGGGGTAGAAGGAGCTAATAAATGCATCTAGCCCATTAGTTGCTAAAGAAAGAAAAGTTAGAATGGCCTTATGGCCATTTTTTATGAAATTTTACTATTCACTATAAAATTTTGTCGAAGTATGGTTTTATGTCATTTTCACATTAGGATCAATGCATAACATGAAAAGAATAGGAAATAATTGAAGATTGGAGTGGTGAGAGGAAGAATCTCGAAGGATTTTGATGAAACGGGGTTTTTAAGCCCTGACGATTGAATACAGGGGTTGTGGTTGTCTTACAGCCCAAGGATTCACATTTACGGGTTTAGAATCGTTCAAATAACGTCTCAACCCACTTACGTACAACGTAGGAGCTACTCAGGTCGCTTCACGCGACCCTAGATGCGTTACGAACTCGATCGCGCGATCGATACGAATAGAATTCGCCTATTGGCGAATCTGCGATCCTATAAGTGTTTCTAGACCCTTCTCGCACCCACCTAAGTCAAAGGAAGTGACAGCGTACATCGCGTGACCATAACCCAGGCCCGGCTTAATCTAAATCATGCTCTGATACCATCTGTAACATCCTAAAAATCGGGGGGTCGAGCAAAAACCCAACTTCCGAGTTTCAAAATGTTATTTATGCAACATAGATATGTATGATTGAATGTTGTCTGTGATAATGTATTAAACATAAGTGAGATTAAGCTAGAACAGCATATCATACTCCAGAGACAGTTAAATTAACAAGCGGAAGACTGTGATAGTATGTATAACATATATAAACTGTCGTATGTTATATAAACTGTCGTATGTCTCCAGAGTGTGAACATGTTACCAGGTTATATACATACATGTATGCTCCAAAAGTAAACCAAAAGGATATACATGAGTGTTCTAAAAATATAAAATGACAAGTGTCAAGGTATTTAATCAACCTCCCTGTAATCCCGTCAAACAGAACACGCATAAAGGAGGAATCCTCCTCATCATCATCAAGTCCAGCTCCGCCTCGCAGGCCGCGCCATCATCTGCAATCACAATAGGGACTGGTGGGTGTCCAAAAATACCATCCCGTAACGTGGGAGTGAGTGATCAACTCAGTGGGATAAGAGAGCAGAGATTAGCATGTTATCAAATCAATCATGCGATAATAGTAAAGCAGTAAATCAGACAATCCTAATACTGTTGTTAATGCAATATGACATGACGTGATGTATGCCCTCACCGATGATCTCCCTTATACGGCACCATCTTACGACCGCGGCATACCACACTCCCTTAAGTACTCCACATCTTACAGGCACATGCAATGTAATGGTGATATGATTTCTGAGTTGTTATTAGTCCATTCAAACAGCAGGATTGGAAGACTAAGGTACTTCCCTTATATCAATCCCAACACAAATCCTGTCTAGGATCGTCACTCCTAGTAATCTCATACGAGGTATATTTTGTAGGTCGCTACAAGGGCTGCCACGACTGTTGCACGCACTCGTTGCACCGCTCCCCCATCACCTTATCAATATAGGCCTACTGTACTTTACTGCTACGGAAGGGTCGTCGCCTCCCGTAGACTCAGAATACGCTCGCGGTCACTACAAAGGGCTACCAGGGCTGTTGCACGCACTCGTTGCTCCGCTCCCCCATCACCTTATCAATGTAGGCCAACAGCAAAAATATTGTGTCCCATACCACCATAATCAACTCACGAGTCATAGGTGCTCACTGGTCACTACGGGGAGGTTTGTGGCCCCGGCGTAGGCCGACAGCTCGACCACGGTGTCCCATACCACCATACCCGGCTCATGAGTCTTCGTAGATCAAGGTACCATGGTTAATAGGGTTTACAATGGTAAGTTCAGTACCCTAGGTTTAAGCAGTTATGACTCATGCAGAGTGAACATACAACGGCCAGTCGGGTTACTTGACGGGCTCGACTAGCACGATCGCATCTCAAGTCGAATGACATGAAGTGCGTAAAACACTTCGTGTGGCCTAACCACTGCCGCCAACTCCAAAACACGGCTCACGTTCATCGACGCGTCGTTCGTGGCCAAGATAAGCCAACCACGATATTTCTCGGTTACCGACTGCCTGGACTAGGCATAGTCCCAAACATATGGAATCACATCAACAAATCATGTGAGAGTATTGGAAATGAAATACAACCATGTGAGCATGTTAACACATGTTATAACGTACAACTTAAGTAAATCATCTTACACATGTCTTTCACACATATAATAAAATTATGCATATTGCTAACATATAGGAAATCATCTCCATCAGCATATTAATTGAGAATTCAATCTCAAACTAATTCATAACACCATTTAATTCAATACATATTAATACAAGTATTTATACAAACACTTACACTACACACTTAAGTCTACATATAGTATGTCGACCCGAAGTGCGCATTTAGGCGAATCTCTTCGCCAAATTAATTATACACGCATTCCTAACATTCTAATGCGACAATAATCTATGTCAATCACATCAGGAAAATATGAATGAAAACAGTAATTTCTACAAATGACTAAAATGCCCTAAATCTCATATTCTTCGTTGATTTACGAAACAGGAAACGGATAGCATGTTGTACATGTCAAACGGCGATGCCGTCGATAATCTACTATTAAACGACATTGAAAGCATTGAAAACAGTCAATCAAAGCGTCTAATATCCGCACCTTATCTCTTATAAACGTATCGTTTCGAACGGAGCGTATACGCTTCGTCTACGGCAAATAGAGGACCTGTTTTACAATATCTATTGGTTAACAAGTTATGGATCCTAGTGAACCTCAAATCAGCAACTTCTAGAGTATTTTCTTATCTAAAAATGTGGAGGAATCACCGGCCAGGTGATTGATGTGTGTTGCTAAAGCACTTGCAACCGGTGGTGCAAAGACAGGAAAATTCTCTCCTACTCTCTCTCACAAACTCTCACCTTTTCTCTCTCCCAATCTAGGATTTTTCTCAAATTCGGATGGGAGAGAGGAGTGAGGGTTTCAACCCCTTTTATAAGCCTAAAAATGCCCAAAATAGGCTCAAGAACAAAGTTCACTTGAGGTTTATCTAAATCGGGGCTGTTTCGGTCCAAAAGTACATTTCTGGAGGTCCCCTGGCCAAATGCGGTCGGACTTAAGCTCATGCATACAGGATCTAACACACATCAAGTTTTCAGTCCGGCAGGGTTCGTAGATCGCACGTGGCGGTCCAGTTTCAGTTCAACGGTCACCGCACGTAGATCAGGTCTACAATCCTCATGATATGAAATAGAAATTTTTCCTGATCCGAGGGTATAATTTGGCTGAATTCTGACGGTCAGAACGCTTAATACTGACGCTTCAAGTCGTGTGCCAAATTTGAATTTCAAATTTCAAATCTGTCCCTATTCGCACTCTCTTCAGTCCGAGCTCAATGAAATAGCCTGTGATTATCGGTTGGACTTGATTTTCGAAATGATTGTCAAGTCCAGCGAGACGGTTCTAATGGTCTAAGATAGTAGGTATCGGACTTTCGACGCGCGGTCTAGATCCAATACAAAGTTTCAAAGTGGTCCAGAGAACAAACCTGCTTAGAGTTTGATCCGAGGTTTTAGAGTATTATAGAGTCATTGGTTCTACTCGATTTGGGTCTTGTAGAACGTATTTAAAGTGATTAGGGACTATTTCTCAGCTACTCTAGCGTTGCGCTAGCTAACTTATGCTTAGTTTCTAAAGAAATTAATCCTAAGTAGTTTCTTTGGCTATGGAATTGGGTTCTGAGCGATTCTCCAGGTGTTTTAGTTAACCCATTGCCTAAGGACGTCTAATCCCAGGTTGGCCAAAATCCGAGGTGTTATACCTAGGCTGACAGTTTATGCTCCCACGAGCAAGGGTCAACACATAACACCCAATTTTAGGCACACTGGCCAAGGATCCACTTAAGGAACATCATAAGTTTATGCTCCCATGAGCAAGGGTCAACACAAAGCACCCACTTTTAGACCACCTTGGTCAAGGACCTACTATAAGGACTTAAGAGTTTATGCTCTCTACAGAGCAAGGGTCAACACAAAGCACCCACCACGTACACTCCCGCCGGAGGCCTCCTATGAGGACTTGCAAGGGGTGAGAAATACCTTAGACCCAATTCTAAAGAAGGAATGATTACAAGGGTTCTCTGGACTCTAATGACTTACAGATAAGCAGATGAGTCCCTTTCAGCGCGTTGTGGAAGATCTCCTCCTTTATTGATGAAGAATCTTTTACTTTCTTGAACTGTAACTCAAAAGATGTACCAATATATGGCGACGGGTTGGGTCAAGGTAATGATGGAATCCTACTCTCAAATATTTTTCTATAAGGGAGATAGAGTGATTCCAATTATCTATGCATTCAAGGCATCCCAACTTAATGATTTTTCATTAAGGTGGTAGCTGGAGGATCCTTGAATGCGAAAGTTCATTCCCCAATCCACTCTATTGAATGTTAATGATGAGGGTGGATTGGAGAATGAACTTCTATAAGAGAAAAGGCTTTGGGTATATGATTTAAGGTTAAATACTCAAAAGCACTCTCTTCTTTCTCTGTCAGCAACTAAGGGCAAGCTCTCTATAAATAGGCAAAAGGTTCTAACGGATATAAAACGGTCACATTTATGATAGAGTTCGATTTCATCGAGCAAGGTCGATATCATCAAGCATATACTCTCGATCGCATTGACTCGGATTTTGAACTCTGATTTCATCGACACGAGGATCGATTCTTCAACATTTGAAAATGAGAGAGACTTGCCTTTGAAATATTTCAAGTCAAAAGAATGATCGAGGCACACTCGATATCATCGAAATTTAAATGTCGATGATATCGATTATTGTGTTGATGCATCGATAAATCCAAAGGATTTTCTAGTGAGCCTGTTGGATAGTTTGTGTCCATTCTCGATGCAATCAACCCAGCCTCAATATCATCAAAATTTGAATATCGATTCTATCGAGTGACCCTCGATCCACGATAACACAACCTAAAAATATTGCTGAAAAACAGAGTGTCCAATCCGATATCATCGAAGAGCTTCAGATATCATCGAGATTTGAATTCCAATGATAACGAGGTATACCTCGATATATCAAAGATTTTATGATTTTTCTTAGCAGAACTTTAGACAGATCATATCTGATGTCAATTTTATCGAGTCAACTTCGATAGACTTAAGATTCAAATTTCGATGATATCGATACGACTATCGATACATCAAAAATTCTATCCAGAGGTATATGTAGTTACTGGACATCTTATGTCCTCAATTCGATAATATCGAGTGAGTTTCGAGGACATTAATAGCAATGATCGATTACATTGACCAGTCTATCGATAAATCGACAGAGGTAGAAAACTTCGAGATTTTTTTGAAGTTTGAAAAAGTTTTCTAACCCAAAAATCCTATGATATTCTAATCAATTTTAAGAGTTTTAATTACCTAGCGTTTTGGGACATGGGATGTGAGGCTAAGATTTACCTGTGGCGAGTTCGGGCCCACATCCAGTTGAGGCAGACGGTTGATTGATCTTCCTATAGAGCTTCTCTGTTTAGCTGACTTAACACTCACGCTAATTGACAAACCAGAGACTTTTAAACGTAAAATAGACTATGAGAATTCCTCCGAGTTATGACACAGGCGATTGTGTCATACATCTCGTGAGAGATTGGATAGGCTTATGCAAGAAGGGATTCTTCATTTTCTAGACATCTCTGGCTATAAAGTGTGCATTGATTGCATAAAAGGATAACAGACTAGAAACATAAAAAAAATATGCAACAAAGAGTGTAGAACTCTTAGATGTGATACATAGGGGCATTTGTGGGCCATTCCCTACGACATCCTGAAGTGGATACAAATATTTTATTACCTTCATATATGACTATTCTCATTTCGAGCACCTCTATCTTATTAGATGCCTTGGATGCTTTTAAAATCGATAAGGTCGAAGTTGAAAATCAACTTGATAAAAGCATTAAATTTATCAAATTTGACTGTGGTGGTGAATACTATGGTAATATGATGAATCAGGTCACAATCCAGTGTCATTTGCTAGATACCTACAAGATTGTGGCATTGTCGCCCATTATAGTATGTCTGGTACTCTAAAGCATAATGGTGTGATTGAAAAGTGTAATCGCACCCTTATGGATATGGTGTGAAGTATGGTTAGCAATTCGACATTGCCAGAATCTCTTAGCAGTTCATATCCTTAGCAGGGTTCCCAGTAAAGCAGTAAGCAAAATCCCCTTTGAGCTATGGAATGAGAGAAAACTAAGTCTCCAATATCTACATGTTTAAGGATGTCCTGCGGAAGCCAAAATTTATAACCCGTATAAAAAGAAGCTTGATCTTAGAACTATAAGCTATTTCTTTATTGGATATCCAAAAAGGTCAAAAGGCTATCATTCTATTGTCCTTCCCACTCTATCAGGATCGTTGAGAGTGAGAATGCTATATTTATTGAGGACACTGAAAATAGTCGGAGCACGAACATTATAAACTTTATATTTGAGGAAGAAATGACTATGACTCCAGTCATAGTCACTTAAGATTACGTGGATATAAATGTTGCAGTCGACTCTGCAATCTCCACGTTGAACCCCTTGTATAACCCATTGATGAGGAAAACTAAAATCACACCCAACAAGCTAAACCATTGAGAAGATCTGAAAGACAGAGAAGGCCTATAAATCTAGACGATTACATCATATACTTACAGGAGCACGAGTTTGATATAAAGATGGAAAAGATCCTGAATCTTTTGCACAAGTCAAATAAAGTGCTGACCATTCTCGTTGGTTTGATGCCATGAAAGATGAGTTGAAATCCATGAGGGACAATAAAGTATGGGATATTGTTGAGTTACCCTCTAAAAAAAAGCTGATTGCTTGTAAATAGATATTTAAAACCAAGCAGGACTCTAAGGGTAATGTCGAAAAATATAAAGCCAGACTTGTTGCCAAGGATTTTAACCAGCATGAGGGCATTGACTTTAAGCAGACTTTCTCACCAGTATCTAAGAAAGACTTATTCAGGATCATAATGGCTTTTGTAGTTCATATGGATTTATAGTTATATCAGATGGATGTAAAGACAATATTCCTCAATGGGGATCTGAATGAGAATGTATATATGTTATAACCCGAAGGTTTTGTAGCCCATGACTTATAACTTTTGGTTTGTAAACTAAAGAAATCCATTTATGGGTTAAAACAAGCATCACAACAATGGTACCTAGAGTTTCATAAAGTAATTTCCTTATATCGATCGTTTTGTAGAAAACACTACAGATGAATGTATCTACATTAAAATCAGTGGGAGTAAGTTCATTATGATGATTTTGTATGTTGATGACATTTTATTAACTTGCAGTGACATCGGGATATTGAGCGACACAAAAAAATTCTTATCTCAAAGATTTAAAATAGAGGACCTTAGTGATACCTCTTATGTCATTGGTATTGAGATTTATTATGACAGATCTCGTGAACTGCTTAGCTTATCATCGAGGGCCTACATTATAAGGATACTCGAAAGGTATGACATGTAAAATTGTACTCCTGGACAGTCACCCATTGTAAAGGGTGATAAATTCGGCCAATTCCAATATCCCAAGAATGATTTGAAAAAGAACCGAATGAAGGAACTTCTGTACACATTAGTAGTAGAGAGCATAATGTATGCTCAAGTCTGTACATGACCAAACATTGCATTTATTGTTAGAATGTTGGGCAGATACCTGTCCAATCTAGGAATGCAACATTGAATAGCTGCAAAGAAAGCGTTTTGATATCTACGGAGAACAAAGGATTTCAGACTCACATACAGAAGATCTGATCACCTATAATTGATTGGATACTCAGACGCAGATTTTGCAGGCTGCGTTGACACTAAGTCTACCTCAGGCTATATATTCATAATGGTTGGAGGAGCTGTGTCTTGAAAAAGTATGAAACAATCTACCACAATCTCATCTACCATGGAAGCTGAATTCATTGCCTGTCATGAGGCATCTAATCAGATATTATGGTTACAGCATTTCTTTTCAGGTTTGTGGGTACTAGAGCATATCCCGATACCATTAAAAATATTTTGTGATAATTCAACCGCGATTTTTTTTTCTAGTAACAACAAGTATTCATCAAGGTCGAAGCATATTGACATCAAATATCCTGTTGTAAAGGAAAGAGTTCAGAATCATCAAGTGTCTGTAGAGTTCATTGGCACTAAGAAGATGACTACAGATCCACTCACTAAAGGACTTCCTATCACGTCATTTCAAGAGCATATAACATCCATGGGAGTCATTAATCTCATAGATGTTTTCAGTTACTGGAAGTTTGAGTGTGTTTTATTCTTCAGACATTGATCTCATTTAATAAAGTTTTTTGATGAATCTAATATAAAGTCAATTTTTACTTCTGTCTAAGTATTCACAATCTATTTTGATTAATTAGAACTACAATTATGTCTCATTGGAGACATTTCAAAGCTTCAGGACCTCTTAAGGATAGACACACATCATCACACTACATGTGTAATCCTTATACTACACTTTTTAGTTCTTAATCTCTGTCATTAAGACTGATAGTATTGTGACCGCCCTTAGCCTCACTTCGCTTAAATTAAATGTTGTGATGACCACCATGATCCGATACTGGTAGCCTTGATGGACCAGATTGTAATATCATTACCTATATTATTTAACAATTGCTTTGGTTAACCATTTGAATGTTTTCTTAAAATTAAAATAAATTTTTAAAAATATTTTTTACAGATTAATCATTGACATTGATTAATGTGGCCCAAGTGGGAGAAACATTAGAACCGGAATTAGAGGTGGCTCATACGAGTCCTGAAAACAAGATGCACTACATATAATACAGATGGACCCAGCAAGTCGGCTTAACGAGTAGATGGGGCACAGGCCAAGCACAACCCAAAACAAATAGCCCTTAAAGGCCTTCTTATTCAAACAATCACCTCAAAAAGAGGAAACCCTATCCTAACAAAAGGTTGTCACCCTTCCCCATCTCTTCTAAGACTATCCACCAACGTGTTACCCAGTCACCACTGCCTACCTTCACGAAGACATGATGATGACCCATTGAAATAGGTTGCTGCAGCCAATGATTCTAGTCATATGGAAGCATCGCTGGTGGTCGAAAACGAATCGCGAAAGGGAAAATCTCATGATATATCACAACACAGTGGGGCCCACTAGTTTACCCAATTGTTTATCTAACTTTTAGGACAATCTAGACCGCTGATCAATAAGGCCCACCATATAAAGATCTTATAGACACATCATATAGTGTAATGTACAATCATGCTTAAAACTTACATATTAATTCTATATTCATTTCTTCATGAATACTTAAATTACGGAATGGCTTAAGCCTGGTTGGGTGGACCCCACATTCCATCTGGAATAGTTTCTACTGTTGACATCCCCCTCCTCAATGGGACCCGGATTGCCTGTTAAAGGCTTTTTACAAGTTCTTGTGCTGGGAAGCTAGGTGGGGACCATCGTGTGTTTTTTTATAAATTCACCCTGTCCATTCATTTTGCATGATCATTTTAGGATATGTAGGGCAATAGTACTATGAGGTCGACCTCATGGGAGCTTCCCATGAGGTCGAGCTATGCGGGCCCCATCGTGATGTATGTCGAACATCAACATCGTGCATTTGATGGGTCCCCTTTTAGATTATGGGATATCTAAAAAATCAGCCATATACAGAACTCAAGTGGGCCATAGATCTAAAACCATGCGAAGACATGCTTAAAACATATAAAAGCACTTGGTGGGGCCCACCTAAGTTTTGGATGCTGGTGAAACTTAGTCTGACCCCTCATCCAAGTGGGACACACACAATGGATGGGCTGGATCTGTGAACCACATCTCAATGGGCTCAATAAATGATTATAAATGTTTTAATGGGAGGGTAATCCCTCTCAATTGTTGTATGTAGTGTGGCCCTTCCAAGTAATGGATTGACTTTATTTTTAAGCTTGTGGCCCACCATGGAATGGTGCATCTGATTGATGGTGTTGATGTTCGACATACATCATGGTGGGGCCCACACAGCTTGACCTCATGGAAAGCTCCCATGAGTAGAGGTGTACACGAGTCGAGCTTGGCACAGCTCGACTCGGCTCTGCCACTCGCTAACCCTAGCTCAAAATCAGCTCGGCTAAGTCCTCGAGCCTAACTAGCCAGCTCGGCTCGATTCAATCAATAGCTCGGGCCAATTCGAGCCAAGATCGAGCCTCTACAGCATTTTCTTAAACACATGTAATGCACCTTCAATTTCTCACGGAATGTAAAGCAGCAGCATTAGTTTACAAGTATTTCATCAAATACTCAATAGGCAATATAAAAATCAAGATACAACGGTATTTGTTTCATATCCATACCTTTCTACCACCAATTGACACTTCGTTGAGTCATATCATCAAACACTTTCTGAGCAACATCAATATCAAAATAACTGAGTCACTGAACTGGTTCGAATCAAGTTGGGGTTCGATCCGAGTCAAGTCGAGCTCAAACTCAACTCGAAATTTTTTTCGAGCTTAAAACGTCAGCTCGAACTCAGTTTCAAATCGAGTCGAAACGAGCTTTTTCGAGTCAAGCCAAGCAAGCTAACCGAGCTAACTCAGTTCGTGTATAGCTCTACCCATGAGGTCAACCTCATAGTACCATTTCCCTAATATGTGTGTGGGTGTGGGTGTGTGTGTAATGTATTTATATATATTTATAATATTATAAACACTTAAACCCTTAATCATTTAAAGTATATTATATATAATATATATAATTATAAATTATACAATCTAAATCAAATGGATGGATGGTTGAATTAATGCATGAATGGATTGTTGGATGGATGGATGTGAGGTAGGGATGGTTGGTTGGATGGATAAAATGGTTGGGTGGATGGAAGGATGGATGGATGTATTGTGTATGGGATAATTGGGTGGTTAGATGCATGGTTGGATGGTTGGATGGATGCATCTATTAGTTTGTTAAATTATTTTTAATTTGTTAGATTGTTAATTTATTAGATTGTTATATTATTATATTATTTTTAATTTATTAATTTATTAAAATTTTAAATTATTTTTTATCTGTTACTGTTAGATTGTGAGATTATTTTTAATTTATTAGATTGTTTTGGGTTAAATAATCAGTTACCCATTTAAGGATTTTTATGTTGCCAAACATAAACATGGTATGTTCTTGGAGGCGTAGAAAAATATTGATCGGCAAAGTTATTATCATTGAAGTATATTCACCGTTTTCTTGCTTTGTGGCTCACTTGAGCTTTTCAAATGTACATCATTCTTAGGCCCAAGCCATAAACTAATATGAAGAAAATGATGGATGACTTGGATTTCTCTCAACAACACAATGGGATCCATCATTACAACCATCTCCAGTGAGTTTGACATGAGGAGTCAAACATGTGAGAGGCATGGTGGTTATCATTATCCCTTAAATCTTAACAGGGCCCGATTATCCCTTAAATCTTAGTAGGGGGCCACTTTCGTGATGTTTGTCACAAATTGAACTGTCCATAATTTTCTCCATCTCATTTGATGGTGTGGGCTCAAAATTGAGGCTTATTCACTGCTCAAGTGCAATCAACAATAGGAAAAGGTCTGACAACGGCCACTGTTTGTTCGCTTGTGGACTACTTGAGTGGTGAATCTGCCTAATCTTTTGGTCAACCTGGTAAAAAATTTGACAAACTTGTGAATGGGATAGATTTCTCTCAAAACCAATGGTGGGCCCGACAATCACAGAAACCATCTCCAATGAAATCTTACCCAAAGCCACAGATGTCGTTATCATGCGGGCATTTAATGTTGGTGGTGCCACTTTCGTGATGTTTGTGACAAATTTGGCCTGTCCACCAGTTCATCTCATTTCAGGGTGTGGTCTAAAAATTGAGGCTAATCCAAAGTGATGGTAGATCCCACAGCTAGAAAAAGATGGACGGTGGCCTTTAAAAAACCACTATGTTTGCTTGTGGCCCACTTGAGGATTGCATCTCCCTCATCTTTCAGCTCACTGACTAAAATGACTTGATCAAAGTTCTTAACTAGGTGGATTTGTGTCCAACATTATGATAGCCCCGAGTATTTGAACAATAGTCGCTCGGGGGTTTTCTAGTAACTTGAATATTATATTTACCTTTAGTTTATGTGCCCCACTTAACTCAAGCTCGCGAAACTAATGGACAGACAAATTTTTTCTCAAAGATGATGGTGCGCTCCACTAAATCAACCGGTGTTATAGTAATAAATTAATTATGAAGAGAGAAAACTTGTCATTTTTATACTTAATATCAATGCTCTCTTAATAAAAAGCTATCCAAGCAGTAGATTCTTCCCATGTAAAGTATTAATGTTAAGTCCATAATTCTTTTCAGATTCCTCTGAGTCATTGGGCTTCTCAGCCCTTGTCGTATATTCTTGCCAATTTTTTTCCACTTCTAAGAGTAGTGATGGATTTAGTTTATTCCAGATGTTGATTCGAAGAGCTTGGGTCACTTATCTCGCATTGTCGTTTCAAGTTAGGTAGAAGTTGGGCTGAAAAGTTACTTTTTCACTAACTATATGTGACTCTAATCTTTGAATGGACTTGTTAAGGTCCTGGAATGATTATAAAGTATTCTACTTAAATAGCTCTTGGTTTTCCATATGTTTTTGAAACAAATCTTCTTAGACTCTTTTCTAATTTACCAATGGGTTGAAACTTGAAGAAAAAGTCTCCTGAGGATTTTTGTCTGTATTAGTCATTAATTTGCCCATTCTTCTAACTAAAGATTGGGTGGTTCTGCCAACTAGAATTATATGTGTTTGAGATGGGTGCGTTAAACAGCATTTGATAATTGTTCATGACATTAGATTGCTCATATAACAATTCTTGAAATGCCGGAATTGTAAGACACTCCTGCGTCAAGAGTACATTACTAGCACAAATACCACAAATAATCTCAACGGTCTTGTCGGGTTTGACTATTTCTACTTTCTTCAGTTCCATGGCCTTAATTTTTCTTATAAGATTAGCCACTCTAGTATTCACATCGTCTTCTTCCTTTAATATGTACATTCCTCCATTCTCTCTAAACTAAGTTCTTCTAGGATTAGTGGGCCTAGACAAAGTATCCCATGACTGCACATTTTCAACAAGCATATCAAAATAATCCAACATGTCATTGGCATTCTTGTTCATAAATTTTCTATTGCACTTCATCTCTATAAATTGGCGCATGGACGAAGTCAGCCCATCATAGAAAAAGCTTATGACCCGTCAAATTTCATAGCAATAATGTGGCAAGAGTTTAAAAGATCATTGAATCTTTTCCATCATTGGAAGATGGTCTTTTCCTCTTTCTGAGAATAATTCACGATTGCTCTCCTTAAGGTATTGGTTTATGAATCGGGAAGAACTGTTTAAGGAACTCTTGGGTCATCTCTGCCCATGTTCCTATCGATCTCGATCTTAAGGAGTGAAGCCATGACTTGTCTTTCTCCTTCAAAGAGAAAGGAACTAATTTCAATCTTAAAGTGTCATCAAACACGTTTTGAAAGTATAGGGTTGTTATGATCTCATCAAATTCCTTGAGATGTAGATATGGATTTTCATAATCAAGTCCATGAAACTTTGAGAGTAGTTGGATCACTCCCAACTTGAAATCCATGTTTCTTACATTACATGAAAACACCATGCAGGAAGGTGTACCCGTCCTCGCTAGTTGTAAGTAATCACAGAGCGTTCTAGGTGGAGGACCATTATGTACATCATTCTCGTCTTGTTACTCTTCAGTGGGATAATGAGGTTGATTTGCAGCCATATTTTTTGTTAACTCAAAAGATCAAGTTGTGTCTAATCCAGCGATGGATATGCAACCATTCGATTAATTCCCCCTCACTTAAAAAACTTAGTGTTGTTATATACCCACTTGGGCATGAAACACTCTCAATCCCTAAGTCTAAACTAAAACCTAAAAAAGAAATTTTTTAAATATAAATAAATAAATAACACTAAGAAATCTAAAATACTACAGTAGGAAGAGTTAGAAGGATATTACCAAATTGATGATCCTATGTTAGTTTCAACAACACAGAAGAACAAGGTTAGTATCTAATAAATTAGAAAATCCTAATCTAGAAACAAAAAATTAAAAAAATTAAAAAAAAAAATAGTCATAATCCTAATATATTTTATAAAAGTGCAACCGAAGTCCCTATCAACGGTGTTAAAAATTTGTTATGACAATCCCAAGTGCAGGGCTGCGATGTAGTAATAACTCAGTGAAACCGATGTCTTAGCCATAGGGACTTGCTTTTGTGCGATTTTTAGAATACATTAGAATTATAACTATAATATAAACTAACTATAAAAATATGGATTAAAGAGTAATTGTGAAAGAAACTATCAGGAATATAATACTAGAGTGTCAAGGATCCACTTATAACTTCATTAATGTTAATTTACTTGATTCAATTGGATCACATAACTGGAATCAAAGTCCTATCCTATCAAGTTGGATAATGGAGCAGTTAAATTATCATTCATATATTTCAAAACAAATTTGAACTTCTTTGAATTGGTTCTCTCATAAAACATCAATATATTAATCATAGGAAATTCAAAGCATCTATCATACTCCAAGTCAATGATAGATCAATGGATTTTACAGAGCAAACAATTATAAAACATGTAAGAGAATATTCATAACTTTCCTAAGTATCCAAAGTGCCCGGAGTCGACAATGGATCAAAGTGAACTGAAAATACTTTTTCATGCAAATAAAAAATCAATGAATTATTCAACATGAAAACCAAACAACTTGAATCAAAGTAAACTAAACATTACAAAGCACTACAGGCTTCACCTCTTAGATCTAGCTAAGAGATTAGTCAACCATATACATGGTTGAACTAAAACTCAAATAGAAAAACATAAAAACTAACTAGAACCGAAGGATTAGAGAATGACTCATCGAAGCACCACAACTCCTTACTATACTCTTTCTACCCTAATTCATATTTAGAAACTCCTATAATATCCCTTTATATAGGCTTAACTCTAAATGACTTCAAAACCAACTTGATTTTTCTCAGCTATTACAGCTTCGATGACACCTTCAATGGGATCAAACACCTATCAAAGCGTCCGGATGAAATAAGGAAACTATCCAGCAATGAACTTTTAAATTTGTGGAATTTCTTGATATCATTGAACTTCCTTTGATGGGATCAAACTTGGTTTTGATGTCATCGAAGAATGCTCAAATATTTTCAACAAGAAAATTAAAATTTTCATGATTTTTGTGATTGGATTGAAGTGGCTTCAATGGCATCGATACTTCTTTTGATGGCATCGAATGTTTCATCGATGTCATCAAATGGTCGATTTATGCATTTTAACTCCTTTGTTTTTTTTTTTTTTTTGCTTCACTTAGTTTCCTTGGATCTTGGACTCTTGAATTCTTCAATCTTGACCTCCATATATCCAATTCTTTAATTGGTAATTCTTTGAGCATTAAATTCATACTTTAAGCATCATTTTCTCCTTAGCTTTCAAAATCACCTCGTAAGATAAAACATATATAATTAGATCAATTAAGCACATCCTTGTTCATAAAATTAATGCATAATAAGGGAAAAATATACAATATTTCACACTCAACGGTGGGTCCCACAACTAGAAAAAGTTGGACTATGGCATTTAACAACCCACTATGTTTGATCGTGGCCCACTTGAGCGTTGGATCTTCCTCATCTTTCGGCCCACTGACTAAAATGACTTGACCAAAGTTCTTAACTAGGTGGATTTGTTTCCAACATTATGGTAGCCCCATGTATTTGAACGGTAGTCGTTGGAGGGTTTTTTAGTAACTCGAGTATTATATCTACCTTTACTTTGTATGAACCCAGTAAATCAACCCATGATGTAGTCATAAATCAATTATGAAGCGGGCAAACTTGTCATTTTCACACTTAATACCAATGCCCTCTTAGTCAAAAGCTATCCAAGTAGTAGAAGGTTTGTATAGAGCTGGGCATTGGACCGAGTCAGATCAAATTGGGTCCAACTCGACTCGGTCCGAAATCTACATGGCCTGACCCAAACTCGATCTGATCCGGGACTGAGTCTAGGTCATCTGACTCGAACCGATCCGAACCACCGCTAGCCTGATCCGATCCGAGTCCGACTCAGTCAAGAAAACCGAGTTGGATCGAATTTGGAAAGGTTCGTATTCATTTTCGATGAAAATCATTATCCTCGCTGCTTTTTCGGTGTGGTCCATTTGAGCTTTAAATATGATTCAAATTTTTTTTTTTTCAAATGCTCTAAAATTATCATGAAAATAGATAAAAGGTATGGATATAATAAATACACCATTGTGGGGCCCATGTAATCTTAATCTCATTTAAGTCGTTCGTACAACTCGGAGCTCGAGGCGCGTCTCCGATTGTCTTTGAACGACACGTTACTGTGTTGACGTGTTGTGCACGAAACTACATTACGTGTGGGCACAGATTAGATATTGACAAGGTCAGTACCAAATTGGTAATGTCACCAAGCTCTATGGACCCCACCATGATGCGTGTGTTATATCCATACCATCCAACCATTTGTAGAGATGGTTTTATGGCATAAGAAAAAAAATTGAGATAGATCTAAAGTTCAAGTGGACCCACCACAAAAAATCGTGGGATCAGTCACACCCGCCGTTAAAACATTTATAGGGCCCACAATGATGTATTTTTTAGATCCAACCTATTCATAAGCTAACACAGAGATAGATGAAGTGAAAATAAAAATATAAGCTTGATCAGAAACTTCTGTGGCTCTTAAGAAGTTTTGAACGGTAGATGTCACTATCCCCACTGTTTTCTATGGTGAGGTCCACTTGAACTTTAGATCTATCTCATTATTTTTCTCATGCCATAAAACGATCTCTCCAAATGGATGGATGGTATGGATACAACACATGCATCATGGTGGGGTCCACCAAACTTGGTGACATCACTACTGACTTTGTCAGTATCTAATCCGTAGGATACATACCTACAGGCTAAGGCTACGGGCTATAACATTAGTGGCGATGAGGGAAGCCATAGAAAGCAAGAAAGAAATTAATGAGATGCTTGCTATTTATAGCTTAGATTAGACCCATGTTATTTTTACATCATTAAGAAAATGGTGGTGATTATCCAGAGCTTAGCCAAGTGAACATGCTAATGCAACAAAGCTCACCCCATATGTGCTAGCATGGCATGAAACTCCAAGATCCAGTCCATTCATTAGAAAGGTACTGCTATATTGATGCCCTAGCCTAAGAATCAGCTTTATCCAATCATCAGGTGGGCAACGAGTTGCAAAACAAAGATTTGACTATGAAAATTAACCCACTGGCTTGTTTCAAATATTGGGCCCTCAAGTTGAGTGCTTCAGATTTATTTTTTTGTGAAAACATGTACAAGGTTGGACCAACCTGATGTACAGATTGGATCTTGGTGTCATGCTGGCACACGTGTGGCATCCAGCACATGCCTGTATACCTAGTAAAACTAGACTATCCAATTGTACACATGACACCGTTGTGAGGTAATCTCGACCATGCAAATGAAACTGTTGTGGATGGAGCATAACTGAATATTTGAGACAAAGGTAATGTCAACCATCAATTTGATAGATGTTAATTGGATAGTTAGGATAGCTTGATCGATGTGACTTCATAGATATGATAGGACCCACAATTTGGACGGTGGGGATAGCTATGCATCAGTGCCACATGATATGAGATGAATCGCCATCATTTTTTAAATAGTGTAAAACTAGCATCGGAGTATTTCAAAACTAATAGAAGCATGCGAATTGTGTTTCACAGGTTTCCTGATGCTGATGGAATGGGATGGGATTAGGAGGACTTAGTGCTCGTCTTCGCACGACACGTACCTATAGGCTACAGCAGTTATATCATATAGCTGGTGTTTGGTATACTAGCCAATTCATACTGAGTAAACTCTGTTAGGGCCTACCGTGAATGTATGTGGTTTATTCACGCCATCCATTCGTTTTTCCAAATCATTTTAGTGGTTGAACCCAAAATTGATGTATATCCAAAGCTCAAGTAAACCATACCACAGGAAAAAGTAAAAGCACTGATAAGAATTACTCCAAGTTGAGTCGGAGGATCGGGTTTTCGGATCGAATTGGTCCGGATTGACCACAACCCGATCTCGATCCGAAAAACTATCGGATCTGAATGGCCCTACTTGATCTGTACCAATCCAAGCCGTCAGTTTGGTTGGGATCAAGTTGGACCTATAGGATTGGGTTAGACATGCCCAGCTCTAGATTTGTATAAGAAAATAACTGATGGTTTTGGAGAAATAGATTAAAAGTGACGGTTTTTCAATATAGACCACAGACCAGGGCACATACTGCCTATGGAAAAAATCCCATTCACGATAGAAGATAAGATAGATGTCATTATAAACTACATTTGCGGACCGAGATTTGCTTGAATAAATCGGACGTATTGCATTACAGTGCATCGGCACTTTTACCTTTAAACATGGTACATCTTCTGATGATCCAAACCGTTAATACAACAAATCTCACTTTCTCCAGTGGAAAGACAACAAATAAAAGCTTTTCAATGGGATCATTTCAATCCTCCATCCAAGGTAAGCCCTACTTAATAAACGGTTTGTATCGTTGAATAGAGTCCAAATCTAATGGATAAGAGTATCGGCTATCTTGCAGTGTAACATGTGGAGATGTATTCGATCAATCTTGCAGTTGACCGGACTAGGATGGCGTGGTGAACCAACACACGCTACGTAGGTTGGTATCGATGGGAGGCGATTGGTTTTTCAAGATGAGAACACGCAAACCATTGAAAGGGGAACTACCATTGCCTGTCCCGACCTCGGCACAGGCAGGGGATTTGAAAGACCACTGTGATGTATGGTTTTACCCACACCGTCCATTCATTTTTCCATGTCATTTTAGAGTATAATCTAAAAAACGAAACAGATCTAAGGCTCAGAGTCGATCACAATGCCATGATAATGATACACACCATTGAAACCTTCTTGGAGCCCACCATGGTGTTTATTTTCCATCTACCATATTAATGAGGCCACTTGGACCAACACCCAGTTCCATACCTCAATTGGCAGACTGAGTGGAGATACCTCGTTTGAACGCTTAAGGTCTTAGTATCGATCCCTCGCGGGGGACTGAGTGGAGATACCTCGTCTCAACACTTAGAGGTCTTAGTGTCGATCCCTACTAGGGTGGCTAACATGGATGTGTGCTAACAGGCTAACCCCAATAAATAATAATAAAAACGGTCACTTAGACTTAGACTCCGATATAGGGAAACAAAGATATCAGCTGAACAAAACTTCATCAATTCCGAAAAGTTTGAACGTTCACTTAGCCTTTGTTAGTTTTTCTTTTTTAATATTTTTATTTTTACAGACACTCACCCCGTGCCCAGATTTGATTGGCTCGCTGCATGCAGGCCTACGTGATGTCATATGGCCAGAAAATTAAGAAAAAAACGACAAACAAACGACCCGTCCAGCAGGCCAATCAAGTCATGCCATGTTTACGTGGCTTACTCCATGTGGGGGAAAGAATTAGTTAGATTGAGTGAAACATACCTCGTTTCAATACTGAAATCTTGGTATTAATTCCTTAGTTGGATGGTTATTAGTGAAATGTAATCTGAAAGTGGGTGTACTAACCAGCAAACCAAAAAAATGTGGGAAAAAGATTAGGTACGGCCTGGCCTTGCCCAAGACGGTGCCATAGGGCCCACCTTGATTGATGAATTTCATATCTATTCACCCATCCATTTTTTCAGATAATTTTAAGACATGATAGAAAATGAAAAATATCCAAATCTTATATGAATTGTACTGTTAAAAAGAATTGGTGATTGAACACCCTACTATTAAAACATACTAGGCCTACCGTAAGGTTTCCGTGATTTTTATGCGACATCGAATCTGTTGATACGGGATAAAATAAATATCAGCTCCAAAACTTTAGTGGCCCTAACATTCGGATATTCTTTGTTTTTGGGCTCACGGGGGCCCTACGTAAGGGTCACACCAAAACCAACCACGTACGCGTTGGGATTACGGGCGGAGATTGGGTACCTACCCGGGAGAGACCCGGTCCCATCAGGCGATATGGGGACATGCGGTGCCCATCATGATATTTGTATTTCATACCAGCCGTTCATCCATTTTGAAAATGTCAGATAAATTCAAGGCATTAGAACAAAAATAAGGAAGATAAAAGGCTCGATGGAAACAATGGGGATTGAATGACAACCGCTGAAAACCTCTTAAGGACGACTGAAGTTTTGGATTAAATTGATATTTATGTTTTTCCTTCATCCATGTCTATGCAACATTATGAACGGGTTGAATGGAAAATAAATATTACGCTAGGCCCTAAGAAGGTTTCAATGGTGGAGCACACTGTCATCACTGCTTCCTTTGTGTGGTTCAATCAAGGCTTCGAAATGCCTCAGTTTTTGGATTATGTCCTCAAATGATCTTTCAAAATAAATGGACGGTTTAGATAAAACACATATATCATGGTTGGTACCACAGAGCCCTTAACAGGATTGTCGGAATCTAGTTAGGTCCTGGTGGGGTAATGTACCCAATCCAGATTACTGGGCGGAGAAATTTCCAACTGTACGACCAGTATATGGCCCATTCCCGAGACGAAGCCCACCCCATTTTACTTTCCAAGAATACTCCCCAGGTGTACGGATGCCTTCCCAGAGGTTGAAAATGCCCCTATTTTTTCTTTCAAGCGGATCGGCCGCTGCGCGAAGACGAGCACTAATGCTCCTCGAACTCCGAGTTATACGAACGGTTCAAAAGAGATCAACGTTACATGTGCCCCACAGTTATGTATTTATTATACCCACAACGTTCATCCAAATTTCCAGATCATTTCGGAGCATTATCCCAAAAAAAAAAAATCATATCCAAAGATCAACTGGACCACACCACAAAGAGCAGTAAAAAATTGATTTTCACCGTTGAAACTTTTGTAGGGCCCACATAACATTTATCTTCCATCTAATCCATTCATGAGGTCACAAAGACCTGTATGAATAGGAAAAAAAAATAGTAATGATCCAAAACTTCAGTGACCCCTGAAAGGGTTTCAACAGTAGACATTCAAAGTAGAATGGCATTACCATTTGCTACGGTTAGATCTATGGCTACGGATTATAACCGTAGCCATAGATACCATAATCCATAGCAATAGGATCCGTCTGGGGTATGCACGCCGAACTAGCGGGTCCCCGGGCCAATTGCTGGCCTATCCAGCGTGGCCACGCCGATCTGGCGAGGCCGTGCCCATAGGGTTGGTCATATGGCTACGGATAATAACCGTAGCTAAAGTCCGTAGCAATAGGTTTTTTTTTTTTTTTTTTAAATGGAGAACTTTATTCTACCTATAATTTTCTCTAACACATATCTATATAAATATGTATATATAGGCATATAAAAAAAAATTTCTCTTTTTTTTCATTTCTTTCTTTATTCATTTAACAAGAATATCTTCTAAACTAAAATTAGTTACTTGATGTCACGCCCCAAACCGAGAAATCGGATTCACAGGAATTTCGATCGCAGAATCCGGTGTCGATAGCCTCCGTAGTACCCCATTCTCGGCTCCTAGCATTCATATGCCAGATTTTCGATCCTGAGATCCTACAAGGAGGATTTTTTTATTTTTTTTGTACATTTAACTAGTAATAAGCATAACCACAAGTTTACCCAAATTATAAAGGCAACATCATCATCACATATCCACTAATATAATCATTTGAATACAATACTGAAAGGAAAATATATATGTCAAAATCAAAGCTCCAGAAAACAGCTGCACACTTCAAGCTCAATGCTGCTGCAACCTAACATCACCTGCACGCATCATCGTGCATAAGCTTATAGAAAGCTTAGAGGGTGGTGTAAGTGTGTGCACGAGATAAGTGTCAAGTATTCAATACAATATCATAATCATACAATACCGGAAAGCTATTAATCTATAAACCATACAATGACTGAATAAGAAAAAATACTGATAAGAGTAGGAATTATCAGCGTAAACAGAAATAATGACAAGATTATAATCATGTGATAACAGAATAAGCGGAAGTATGAACAAGTCCATAAGTTAATCAATATCAGAATACGCAATATATGACAGCTATGCAAATGATAAGTCATAGATAATCAAATGTCGAATGACAAGGATATAATGTAATACATAATTCGAAAGAGCTAACAAATATCATCACTCTCATCTAAGTCACAGAAATACAGAAACATAACAACCCACAATGCCCCACGCCGAAGATGTAATGGAATATGCAGTATATGGTGCTAATGGAATAACTATGCTGGAGTGTGATGTCGGGATGATAGTACGTAGTATCGCAGGCTACGGGGTCCACCACAAGAAACCACTATCCAAACCAGTCCCATATCTAAATTTGGATAGTCTGACTCAATGTAGTAAACTCCTGATCTCAGGTTAGTCGTGAGCCCAACCGAAATCCTTACCATAACGAAGATACACAACAATTAGTTGCGTACCACCAGCCCGAGTGGATAGTGAATGGATGAATGAATGAGTATGCAACTCCTACTCAGTAGCCTGTCAGCACAGTAGCTTGCCAACCGCTGGTAGCTCGCCCAGTGTGGTAGCTCGCCCAGGCCTCAGCCCCGCCCACATCAGCGTCCGCCCACGTGCGCCCGCCCACATGCACAACAGTGACGGGGTGTCATAATATCATGTCAGTCCTCATATCAGTACGGTTCCTTTCTGGAGAAATCACCGGGGTCTATTACACTTCACATCACCTACCGCCCCAATCAAGCGCACAACTGGATAAGTGGAAAAGACCTCACTATCTGCCTGTCAGTAGTCTGCCAATACCTACCCGGCTCACCGATAGTAGACTCATTCCTCGAGCTGGTCAAAATCAGCCTAGCCATGCCTACTCCCTCGGGCGGGTAAGGCTGCACCCCCTTCCAACCGACTACGAAACAGTGAAGAGCGCAGTCATCTGGTAATCGGCACTTAACGCTCATCTACCCACTCGGTCTAGACGTTGGAGCATCTTTTGGAACCAAGAGGGTGTTTAGGGATTTTCACCCAGGGCCATCTACGGCGGCCCGATGCTCGAACAGATTTTTGGTGTCCCATCTGGCCATCCACGATATGCCTGTGGAGGCTACGGCCCTAATGTCACTAGGGCGTATAGTAATAACAATACAATACAAGATGCATGAGTCATACAATCCATCCTGCGCATGTCATGCGCTCATGTGAGATAATCTCCACCTATCAGGGAGTCTCACATCATCCTGCCCAATGACATATGCAATGGTCAATCACATCTCATAACAATCATGCAGATGATGCGAATGGACATATATCATGATGTTATGATGTCACATACTCATAAACGGTATCAATAACCGGCGTCAATAATGTGGACTTTTAACCAACATTGCCCCCAAGGAATGTCCCACATAGAATCAAATATATAATGGGCACATGGCCTCACATAAGGGCCAAATATACGAAACAGGTGGGCCCTGGTCATGGGCCTAACACATATCACAATGGGCCTTGCCCATAGGCCTCAAATACATCTGGATGGGTTGCACCCATGAGGCTCAGATATATCACAATGGGCCTTGCCCATAGGCCTCAAATACATCTGAATGGGTTGCACCTATGGGCCTCAGATATATCACAATGGGCCTCAAATATACTTCGCAAGTGAGTCACATACCTAGGTCTAATACACATCAGTATGGGCTACATCACATAGGCCTAATATACATTACTATGGCCACAACCCATGGGCTTTAAATACACAATAGGTGGGCCCTACACATGGGCCTCAAATATATACCACGGGTGAGCCTCAATGGACGGGTCACCAATACAATAGGATGGGCCTAATGACATGGACCCCATAAATATATCGAATAGGCCGCACCAATTGGGCCTTACATACATTGCAATGGGCCATGACCCATGGGCCTTGTATACATCACAATGGGCCTTGCAACATGGACCTCATATATATTTAAGGTGGACCTCAACAACGGGCCTCATACACATCAAGGTGAACCTCAACAACGGGCCTCATACACATCAAGGTAGGCCTCAACGACGGGCCTCATACACATCAAGGTGGGCCTCAATGACGGGCTTCATACACATCAAGGTGGGCCTCAACAACAGGCCTCATACACATCAAGGTGGGCCTCAACAACGGGTCTCATACACATCAAGGTGGGCCTCAACAACGGGCTTCATATATGGCCTTAGCAACAAGTCACAAATATATCAAGATGGGCCTAATCAATCATATGGGCTAAATCAATCAAATGGCCGATACGAGTAGGCCGATCAAATGGACCGATACAAATGAGTTGTGCGTCATGGAGTTATACTAAGCACGTTATAAAGTAATGTCATATCCTTACAACGCAGCTGGCCTAGACGGCTTGCATACAACAAGTACGGTCCTACCAATAGGCCCTAGGGAGAGTCGCAATGCGGACATTTAACTAACATTATACTCACAATGTGGACGTCAAACCAACATTGCTCCCAGGGTGTAGCCCGTAGTGAATAACATTACGTGAACCAGGTTGGGATCACACATTGCAAGGGACCTTAGGTACACCCCATTGGGCCTTAAATACATCAAATGGGTCATGTCATATGGGCCTTTTACTCATCAAATGGGCCACATCAATGGGCCGCACCAATGGGCCTTATGTGCATTGCAATGGGTCATAACCCGTGGGCCTTAGATTGCATCAAATGGTTCTCGACCCATGAACCTTATACATATCAAATGGGCCTAATCCCATGGGCTTTAAAATACATCAAATGGGTCCAATCCCATAGACCTTGGAACACATCAAATGGGTCCACTCTATGGGCCTTAAATTACATCAAATGAGCCTAATCCCATGGGCCTTGGAACATATCAAATGGGTCCACTCTATGGGCCTTACATAATTCAACAACTAGCTACATTCATGGACCCAATTAAATTCAACTGTGGTGTGCCTCAAAAGTGCATTCATTAAGCCTAACATTTAAGGAACTAAAGGTATAAATCATTTCCTCTAAGATCTTTATAATATGGTGGGCCCCACTCCTCAAAATTTTAGCCCAAGGCTAGCATAATTATAACATGTTGCTGTCCTAAATTTGGGCACTCCATTGGAGTGGGTCCAAGGCCTCTAAAACTCTGAAAATTGAGGGCCAAGGTCTCTCATCATGCATACAATGAGAGGAAACCCAAAAAGGTGGCCCACCATCAGAAGAAATATTTTTGAATTATGATTTTTTTATCAAACATATTGCTGGACTGTACAGCAGAAAAAATCTGGAAGTCCAACCATCTTGGACCATTCTTTTGGATATCTAAACGGGGTTACTTGAGGCTGAAATTTTACAGAGTAATACTTCCATAGGTGGGATACACCCCCACAAAATTTCATAATTTTTAGATATCTCTAAGTATTTTAATTAATTTAAACAATACAGACTATCCAGAAAAATCGGACAGACCTGGATGTCCCAACGTGGTGGGCCAGTCCGGCCCTCACCATGGTGTGTATAGGGGTCCATTGGCCCTGAAATTTGGTAGGTAGGTTCTAACATAAGTGGACCATACTTCTAAAAAATTTTAAAATTTTTGGACATCTGTAAGTATTTTAATTCATTTACATAAATCAATCTGTCCTGAAAATCGGACTGATCTTGACACCATATTATAATGGGCCGGTCCCGCCATCACCATGGTGTGTACAGGCGTCCATTAGCCAAAAAATTTTGTAGGTGGGTCCTATCATAAGTAGGCCACCCCCCTGAAAATTTTTATAATTTTTAAACACCCATAGATATTTTAATAAATTTTAAAAATCCAACTGTCCACCTCACTTGGACCACACCTTTGGGACCCCAATGAAGATCAGTTGGGGCTAAAATTTGAGGGATATAAAGATGAGATCATCACCTTTTAGAAAAGTATATTTAATAGGTATGAATAGTCCCCCAAACAGTCCCAAAATCTGGTCCAAAAATAATCAGAAACTGTCCAGAAAATTCTAGAAAGCAACATGTACTTAGATAAAATTTATTATATAAGTTAAATAAAAAGAGAAATACATTAATGGGCCACACACATCAGGAAATAAAATGAGGAAAAAGAGAGATAGAAGGACAATCCGGCCATAGGGAAAGGAGCTCCGCCACTATTGAGCCCTCCCAAGATCAATCACACCAGCCCATCATACATAGATTTACATTTACAACATGGATCTTACACATGCATGGCATATAATTAAAATGCATGGTGAGGATGTCATCCCCACCATGGTTATAAGGTCTAGATGACCCAAACATAATATGATATGAAATAAAACTACCATGATGGGGCCCATAGAGAAAGGCCTCATGCATGGAGCATGCATGCATAAGGTAGGTCATTAGGTCACAACCATGGGATTGTGTGGGATCTCCACCATTGATTGGTGGGTCCTACACTTCCCTCATGAAAGAAATAAAATATCTAGGCTATAGAAATCATATTTTTTTACATCTAGAGGAACATCCACCGTTCGATCTTCTTGCTCCTATGAGTTCCTTAGCACCTTAGCTTTGATTCTAATGGAGGAGATGGGGAATGGATGGTTAGGATGGGAGATCATGGGGTAGAAAAGTGGGCCATACTTGAAGTTTTGAAAGAGAGGGAGAGGCTTGGAGAAATTCTCATACGTATGAGAGGGTTCTTGCTTGGATTTTTTGAAAATGAGAAGGAGAGAAGGAGTTGTAAAGGGAGAGCGAGAGAGTGATGGATGGATGGAGTGATAGATGTGTGTAAGAACTTTTTTAACTTTTGTGGCCTTTTGCGTAAGAAAGGCATGGGTTTGTAAGAGACTTTTTGACTTTTGAGGCTTGCTTGGGAAGGGTGAAAAAGTATTGTGTACTTGACATGTACTTGACATGTGATGGATTGATGGATTGATTGATTGATGGGATTGATGGGATTGATGTGACACATCGTAGAGATTCTCTTGGATTTCGCAACGCACGGCGTTTTCTTCGCACCAAACGTTAGCCCACATTTCTTGACCAGGGTATCGCCTCGGCACACAAGTCGCGGCATCGAAACCACAGCGATGACGCGGTCGTTATGGTAATAGTCTTGGGTTGAGTCGGCTCGGGTTGACGGCATACGAATCAGGGTCGCACGCAAATATTGGTTAAGGGTCGAAGGTTGCCGAAATTCGACCGGTAAGACCGCGAAAGTCTATGGAACGGTACGGTTTAGGATACGGGGCTTACACTTGATGTACGCTATATGATTTTGGGGTAGGAGAAGCTACTTTAACCAACCAACTTGGTTATTTTTCAAGATTTCATCAGCTCGATGATCGAAAATTCATTTCATTCACTTAGCGGTCAATTTCGTTCATTTCATTTACATGCATTTCACAGTCATTTCACTTCAATTCATGATCACTTCCATGCATTTCACGGTCATCCAAAACATTTTCATGTTGATTCACGATCATTTCGAGGCATTTCACGGTCAAATTCCTTCACTTCACGGTCATTTGCATGCATTTCACAGTCATTTCGCTTTAATTCATTATCACTTTCATGCATTTCACGGTCATCCGAAACAATTCCATGTTGATTCACGGTCATTTCAAGGCATTTCACGGTCAAACTCCTTCACTTCACGGTCATTTGCATGCATTTCACGGTCATTTCACTTTAATTCATCATCACTTCCATGCATTTCACGGTCATCTGAAACAATTCCGTGTTGATTCACGGTCATTTCAAGGCATTTCATGGTCATTTGCATGCATTTCAGGGTCATTTCGCTTCAATTCATTATCACTTCCATGCATTTCACGGTCATCCAAAACAATTCTGTGTTGATTCACAGTCATTTCGAGGCATTTCACGGTCAAACTCCTTCACTTCACGGTCATTTGCATTCATTTCATGGTCATTTCGCTTCAATTCATCATCACTTCCATGCATTTCACGGTCATTCGAAACAATTCCGTGTTGATTCACGGTCATTTCGAGGCATTTCACGGTCAAACTCCTTCACTTCACGGTCATTTACATGCATTTCACGATCATTTCGCTTCAATTCATCATCACTTCCATGCATTTCACGGTCATCCGAAACAGTTCCGTGTTGATTCACGGTCATTTCGAGGCATTTCACGGTCAAACTCCTTCACTTCACGGTCATTTCGCTTCAATTCATCATCACTTCCATGCATTTCACGGTCATCCGAAACAATTCCGTGTTGATTCACGGTCATTTCGAGGCATTTCACGGTCAAACTCCTTCAATTCACAGTCATTTGCATGTATTTCACAGTCATTTCGCTTCAATTCATGATCACTTCCATGCATTTCACGGTCGTCCGAAACAATTTCGTGTTGATTTACGGTCATTTCGAGGCATTTCACGGTCAAACTCCTTCACTTCAAGGTCATTTGCATGCATTTCACGGTCATTTCGCTTTAATTCATGATCACTTCCATGCATTTCACGGTCATCTGAAACAATTCTGTGTTAATTCACGGTTATTTCGAGGCATTTCACGGTCAAACTCCTTCACTTCACGGTCATTTGCATGCATTTCACGGTCATTTCGTTCAATTCATGATCACTTCTATGCATTTCACGATTGTCTGAAACAATTCCGTGTTGATTCACGGTCATTTTGAGGCATTTCACGGTCAAACTCCTTCACTTCACGGTCATTTGCATGCATTTCAGGGTCATTTCTCTTCAATTCATTATCACTTCCATGCATTTCACGGTCATCCGAAACAATCTCGTGTTGATTCACGGTCATTTCGAGGCATTTCACAGTCAAACTCCTTCACTTCACGGTCATTTGCATGCATTTTACGGTCATTTCGCTTCAATTCATCATCACTTCCATGCATTTCATGGTCATCCGAAACAATTTCGTGTTGATTCATGCTCATTTCGAGGCATTTCACGGTCAAACTCCTTCATTTCACGGTCATTTGCATGCATTTCACGGTCATTTCGCTTCAATTATCATCATTTCCATGCATTTCACGGTCATCCGAAACAGTTCCGTGTTGATTCACGGTCATTTCGAGGCATTTCACGGTCAAACTCCTTCACTTCATGGTCATTTGCATGCATTTCACGGTCATTTCGCTTCAATTCATCATCACTTCCATGCATTTCACGGTCATCCGAAACAATTTCGTGTTGACTCACGGTCATTTCGAGGCATTTCACGGTCAAACTCCTTCAATTCACTGTCATTTGCATGCATTTCACGGTCATTTCGCTTCAATTCATCATCACTTCCATGCATTTCACGGTCGTCCGAAACAATTCCGTGTTGATTCACGATCATTTCGTGGCATTTCACGGTCAAACTCCTTCACTTGACGGTCATTTGCATGCATTTCATGGTCATTTTCACGCATTTCGCGGTCCAATCGCTTCACTTTACGGTCATTTCCATGCATTTCACGATCATTCCCGGCAATTTCATATTGATTCATGGTCATTTCCCTAAACATTAACCTATACCCTAACCTAAACCTATACTTATAACCTAAACCTATTCTCAAATTCCAAAACCTATAACTTAATCCTAAACCTAAACCTTAACGTAAACCTATAACCTATAGCAAATGACTTTAACCTACACCCTAACCTTAACCTATAACCTATAACCTAAACCTATTCTCAAATCCCAAAGGTTATAGGTTTTAGTTTTAGTTACAGGTTATAGGTTTAGGTTAAGTTTTAGATTTAGGTTTTGGGATTTGAGAATGGGTTCGGGTTTAGGTTATAAGTTTTGGTTTCGGTTTAGGTTATAGGTTAACAGTTTAGGTTAAGGTTTAGGTTTAGGTTATAGGTTTTTGGATTTGAGAATGGGTTCGGGTTTAGGCTATAGGTTTTGGTTTTAGTTTAGGTTATAGGTTTTGGGATTTGAGAATGGGTTCGGGTTTAGGCTATAGGTTTTGGTTTTTAGGTTATAGGTTTTAGTTTAGGTTATAGCTTTTGGGATTTGGGAATGGGTTCGGGTTTACGTTATAGGTTTTGGTTTTGGTTTAGGTTATAGGTTATAGGTTTATGTTAAGGTTTAGGTTTAGGTTTTGGGATTTGAGAATGGGTTCGGGTTTAGGTTTTGGTTTTGGTTTTAGTTATAGGTTATAGGTTATAGGTTTAGGTTAAGGTTTTGGTTTAAGTTTAGGCTATAGGTTTTGAGATTTGAGAATGGGTTCGGATTAGGTTATAGGTTTTAGTTTTGGTTTAGGTTAAGGGTAGAGGTTTTGGGATTTGAGAATGGGTTCGGGTTTAGGTTATAGGTTTTGGTTTTGCTTTAGGTTATAGGTTTTAGGATTTGATAATGGGTTCGGGTTTAGGTTATAGGTTTTGGTTTTGGTTTAGGTTTAGGTTATAGGTTTTCGAATTTAAGAATGGGTTATGGTTTAGGTTAAAGGTTTTGGTTTAGGTTTTAATTTAGGTTATAGGTTATAGGTTTAGGTTAAGGTTTTGGTTTAGGTTTAGGTTATAGGTTTTGGGATTTGAGAATGGGTTCGGGTTAGGTTATAGGTTTTGGTTTAGGTTTAGGTTATAGGTTTTGGTTTTGGTTTAGGTTAAAGTTAAAGGTTTGGGGATTTGAGAATGGGTTCGGGTTTAGATTATAGGTTTTGGTTTAGGTTTAAGTTATAGGTTTTGGGATTTGAGAATGGGTTCGGGTTTTGGTTTAGGTTTATGTTTAAGTTATAGGTTTTGGGATTTAAGACCAAAACCTATAAATCCAAAACCTAAACCAAAACCTAAACCTATAACCTATAACCTAAACCAAAACCTATAACCTAAACCCGAACCCATTCTCAAATCCCAAAACCTATAACCTAAACTAAAACCAAAACCTATAGCCTAAACCCGAACCCATTCTCAAAACCAAAACCTATAACCTAAACCCGAACCCATTCTTAAATCCCAAAACCTATAACCTAAACTTAAACCAAAACCTTAACCTAAACCTATAACATATAACCTAAACCAAAACCTATAACCTAAACCGAAACCGAAACCGAAACCAAAACCTATAACCTAAATCCAAACCTATTTTCAAATCCCAAAACCTATAACCTAAACCAAAACCTATAACCTAAACTAAAACCAATACCTAAACCCTAAACCCGAACCCATTCTCAAATCTAAAAACCTATAACCTAAACCTAAACCTTAACCCGAACCCATTCTCAAATCCCAAAACCTATAACCCAAACCAAAACCTATAACCTAAACTAAAACCAAAACCTATAGCCTAAACTCGAACCCATTCTCAAATCCAAAAACCTATAACTTAAACCTAAACCTTAACCTAAACCGTTAACCTATAACTTAAACCGAAACCAAAACTTATAACCTAAACCTGAACTCATTCTCAAATCCTAAAACCTAAACCTAAACCTTAACCTAAACCTATAACTTATAACCTAAACCAAAACTAAAATCTATAACCTAAACCCGAACCCATTCTCAAATCCAAAAACTTATAACCTAAACCTAAACCTCAACCTAAACCGTTAACATATAACCTAAACCGAAACTAAAACCTATAACCTAAACACGAACCCATTCTCAAATCCCAAAACCTAAACCGTGAAATGAACACGGAATCGCTAAGAATGACCGTGAAATGCATGGAAATGACGGTGAAGTGAAGTGAAATGACCACGAAGTGCATGGAAATGGCCGTGAAGTGAAGTGAATTGACCGTGAAGTGCGTCAAATTGACCATGAATGAACATGGAATCGCAGGAATGACCGTGAAATGCATAAAAACGATGGTGAAGTTAAGTGAATTGACCGCGAAGTGCTTGAAAATGGTCGTAAAGTGAAGTGAATTGACTGTGAAGTGCGTCAAAATGATCATGAATGAACACGGAATCGCCGGGAATGACCGTGAAATGCATGAAAATGACGGTGAAGTGAAATGAATTGACCGTGAAGTGCGTGGAAATGGCCGTGAAGTGAAGTGAATTGACCGTGAAGTGCGTCGAATTGACTGTGAATGAACACGGAATCGCTAAGAATGACCGTGAAATGCATGGAAATGATGGTGAAGTGAAGTGAAATGACCGCGAAGTGCATGGAAATGGCCGTGAAGTGAAGTGAATTGACCATGAAGTGCGTCGAATTGACCGTGAATGAACATGGAATCGCTAGGAATGACCGTGAAATGCATGGAAATGACGGCGAAGTGAAGTGAAATGACCGCGAAGTGCGTGGAAATGGCTGTGAAGTGAAGTGCATCAAATTGACAGTGAATCAACACAAAATCGCTAGGAATGACCGTGAAATGCATAGAAATGACGGTGAAGTGAAGTGAAATGACCGCGAAGTGCGTGGAAATGGCTGTGAAGTGAAGTGCGTCAAATTGACAGTGAATGAACACGGAATCGCTAGGAATGACCATGAAATGCATGGAAATGACGGTGAAGTGAAGTGAAATGATCGTGAAGTGCGTGGAAATGGCCGTGAAGTGAAGTGAATTGATCGTGAAGTGCGTCGAATTGACCATGAATGAACACAGAGTCTCTAGGATTGACCGTGAAATGCATGGAAATGACGGTGAAGTAAAGTGAAATGACCGAGAAGTGCATGAAAATGGCTGTGAAGTGAAGTAAATTGACCGTGAAGTGCGTCGAATTGACCGTGAATGAACACGGAATCGCTAGGAATGACCGTGAAATGCATGAAAATGACTGTGAAGTGAAGTGAATTGACCGCGAAGTGCGTGAAAATGGCCGTGAGGTGAAGTGAATTGACCGTGAAGTACGTCGAATTGACCATGAATGAACACAAAATCGCTAGGAATGACCGTGAAATGCATGGAAATGACGGTGAAGTGAAGTGAAGTGAAATGACCCAAAGTGCATGGAAATGGCCGTGAAGTGAAGTGAATTGACCGTGAAGTGCATCAAAATTATCATGAATCAACACGGAATTGCTGAGAATGACCGTGAAATGCATGAAAATGATGGTGAAGTGAAGTGAATTGACCGTGAAGTGCGTGAAAATGGCCATGAAGTGAAGTTAATTGACCGTGAAGTGTATTTTTAACCATCGATCCGATGGAATCTTGGAAAATTACTATGTTATTTGGCTAAATTAGTTTCTCTTACCCCAAAATCATATATGGTACGTTATGTAACTCATTCTAGTTTAGGAGATATGCTTGTTAAATAAATAGACAAAGAAATGAATTAAGAGATAGAAAAATATTTTAATATACTTATGTATACATATTTATATAATTATGTTTTTGAGAAAAATGTAAGGGAGAAAAAGTTCTCTCCATTAAAAATAAATAAATAAATAAAATTAAAAACATAAAAAGCACAAAGAGCCTATAGCTACGGTTATTATCCGTATCTATAGGGCTGATCCTATGGGCGCGGCCTCGCCAGATCGGCGTGGCCGCACCGGACAGGCCGGAAAGTGGCGCGGGGGGCCGCTAGTTCGGCACGCCCACCATGGACGGATCCTATTGTTACGGATAATGGTATCTATAGCTATGGTTATAATCCGTAGCCATAGATCTGACCGTAGTACATGGTAACTTCATTCTGCTTTGAACGTCTACCGTTGAAACCCTTTCAGGATTCACAGAAGTTTTGGACCATTACGAAATTTGTTTTTCCTATTCATCCAGGTCTTTGTGACCTTATGAATAGATTGGATGGAAAATAAATGTTATGGTGGGCCTTACAAAAGTTTCAACAATGAAAATCAATTTTTTGTTGCCCTGTGGTGTGGTCCAGTTGATCTTTGGATATGTTTTTTTTTTTTTTTTTGGATAATGCTCTGAAATGATCTCAAAATATGGATGAACGTTGTGGATATAATAAATACATAACTGATGGCCCAATGTAACGTTGATCTCCTTTGAACCGTTCGTACAATTGGGAGTTCGACTAGCGTCAACGCTTGAAAGAAAAAGCAGGGGCATTTTTGACCTTTTGCAGGGGGTCCGTACACCCAGGGAGTATTATTGGAAACTAAAATGGGGTGGGCTTCGTCTCAGGAATGAGCCCTATAGTGGTCGTACAGTTGGAAATTTCTCTAATGGGCGGCGTCCCAGGTGACTGGGCGCGGATCGGCTACTGACGGGTTGAGCAGCGAGACTGCTACTGAAGTGGAGTCACCCACTTTTGTGGGCCCTACCATCATGTATGTTTTGTATCCACACCGTCCATCCATTTTAAGAGATCATTTTAGGGTAAGGTTCAAAAAATGGTTACATCCAATGCTTCAATAGACCCCACCACAAAAAACTGTGAGGAGACTGGCACTACCATTAAAAATCTCTACAGGCTTAAAAAGTTTTCGATCAAGCTGATATTTGCGTCTGTCCTTCTTTAATGTCTTTGTTATATGACTTTTGAATAGGTTGGATTTCTAAAAACGTCACGGCAGGCCTTAGGCAGAAGGCTTTTATAGTAAACTCAGTTGGACCCACCTTAAATGCATATACTCTGTACTGTTTCATCTAAAGACTTAGAACCTAAAATTGGAGCATATCCCAAGATCAAGTGGATCATACAATAGTAAACACTTGGGATAATGATTTTCATAGTTGAAACCTTGCTAAGCTTCACATTAATATTTATTTGCCATCTAACATGTTCATACGATCGTATGAATCATATAAAACGTTGATGAATTAAAAACATAAATATAAGTTTGATTCAAAACTTACGTGGCTCCCAAGAAATTTTCAGCTGTTAAAGTTTAATTCAACTGTTTCTCAGGGTGTGGTACATTTTAACATTATATATACTTTATTTTTGAAATCAGCCCTTAAAATTTTACAGGTCCACGCAGGTCAATGACGTCACCTCAAGTATGACTGCTCAACCTGTCGGTACCTAATTCGCGTCCCTGCTGACGGATTCAGATTGGCCGGTGTACCTCCCACTGGCTATATAGCTGCCTCATTTACGTCAGCACATTAAGTGGGTCTAAACATAAGGCATGTGTTATATCCCGACTACTTACCTATTTGGCAAGCTCAGCTTAAGTCTTGCGAAGAAAAATAAGACAAATCTAAATATCAAGTGTATCACACTGCAAAAAAGTAATGGGAGATTACATGTCTACCATTGAAATCCTTCTTGGGTGATAAAAGTTTTAGATCGATATGAAATTTGTTTTTCTTCTTCAGTCGTGTCTCTGTGACCCTGTGAATATATCGGATGAAAAATAACCGTTATAGTGGGCTCTAAAAATTGTTTAATGATGAAAATTATTATTTTCCTATTATTTATGGTGTGGCCAAGATGATCTTTGAATATGATTATTTTTTAGATAATGCTCTAAAATAATCTCTAAAAATAGATGAACTGCGTGGATATAATAAATACATCATTGCCGGGGCCATGTAACTTTGATATCTTTTGAACCGTTCGTTCAAATGGGAGTTCGAAGAGCGTCAGTGCTCGTCTTCGCACAACACGTACTTACAGCAGTTATATAGCTGGTGTGGGATACACCAGCCAATCCACTTCCCCGGCTGACCTGCCCGCGTGTACAATGCGACCTACACGCAAGCCACAGCAGGGGATAGCAACATGAATACGGATCCTACGTTTGCGTCAAGCAAAAAAGGTTGCGGTTCTTGCAGTCTAATTGGACTGCGTGATTGTGTAATTGCATTTGTGATGGAGAGGTAAAAAGCAGGAAAGTCGTGCTTTCGGCAAACAGAAGATCCGGACTCACATGGGGGAGAATGGTAAACAAGCCGTCCATCAAGAGGACCGTAACATGACCAAAAATCAGATTCGTCCAGTCATCACATGGGCCATGATTTTAAAAACAAATGAACACCTTAAAAAATGTTGGCCCAGCTTTTACTAGCCGTTCATTTCTTTCATAAACTGTGCTCCAACTGACAAATGGGCCTGCGTGATTTTTTGCCAAGGATATCTACAAGATCAAACCCAACTTATGAACGGCTCGGATATCCTACTCCTATGTATACCATACGTCAAAATAATTCACATTCATGCTTTCTTCTACTCCTATAAATACAACTCCTTCAAAACTCCAACAAACCAACAACTGATACAATCCTTTCTATATCTCTAATGGCGTTTCAAAACCTTCTCTTCTTCTCCTTCTCTATATTCCTCCTTCAACTACAGCCGTCCATCAGCCAATCGACAGTCAAAGCCGCCTACTGGTTTCCAGCCAGCGAATTCCCAGTATCAGACATAAACTCCACTCTATTCACCCACCTCTTCTGTGCATTCGCCGCTCTCGATCCTCAATCCAACCAACTCACCATCCCAAGCTCCAGCCAGGCCGCATTCGCTGCTTTCACCACAACCGTCCAACAAAAGAACCCGTCCGTCCAGACGCTATTATCGATAGGAGGCGGAAGCTCCGACCCATCTGCTTTCGCCTCCATGGCCAGCCAGCCGACATCCCGTAAGAGCTTCATCGACTCATCCATCAGGCTCGCTCGAGCCAACGGCTTCTACGGCCTCGACCTTGACTGGGAATATCCGCAAACTCCTCAACAGATGCTGGACTTAGGCACCCTCCTCAATGAGTGGCGAGCTGCAGTTGTGTCTGAGTCGCAGTCATCCGGCCAGACGCAGCTGCTTCTCACCGCAGCCGTCTATTTCTCTGCGAACCGTGACTCACTGACTTACCCAGTCCAGTCGATCGGAACGAACTTGGACTGGGTCAATGTCATGGCATATGACTTCAAAGGACCCGGTTGGTCAGGAGACTCGACCGGTGCACCCGCCGCACTCTACGATCCATCTAGCCGATTCAGCGGCAGTGCAGGAATCGACGTCTGGATCGGGGCTGGACTTTCAACTAACAAGATGGTGTTAGGCTTGCCGTTTTATGGATATGCATGGAAGCTGGTGGACCCGAACCAAAATGGTTTGGGTGCGCCGGCAAACGGGTCAGCCACCGAACAAGATGTCGGAAGTGATGGATCGATAAGTTACTGGCAGATCAAGGCGTTCATTGAAAGGACTGGAGCTACTTGGGTGTATGATTCAACGGTTGTAACGGACTATTGCTATGCGGGGTCCACTTGGATGGGGTTCGATGGTGTAAGATCGGTTGCTGCTAAGGTTTCGTATGCAAAGACTAAGGGTCTTTTGGGCTATTTTGCATGGTCCGTTAGTGGAGACAGCAACTGGGAGCTTTCACAAACAGGTGATTCATTTCGTTTTTTTTTTTTTTTTTTCTGACTCAGTGAGTCGTCTTGACTCGTTGGGAGTGAACCAAGGTGGTCGATCGTAGTGAGCCGTAAATTTCCTGACTGAGTTCGACTCAACTCGGACGAGTTGGAACTGAGTAAATCTCGACTTTGGAATACAAGGAAAAGAATGTGTGCACTAAGATTAAGATCATACTTATTTCTCACCATCCAATAAGGGTTGATGGGAATTTTGAGATAAATTTTAAATAGGAAAATTAAAAATTGGATTTTTAAAATGCATCTGGATTCCCAGTAGCTTCCTTTTGAGCCGCGCGTGGGAGACATTGCAACTCTCTCCGGGCGCATCGAAGACAATTTCCAAAATGTGATGTATTTGACTTACATTCACACCGTCCATTCCTAACTGTTGGGCCTACTGTGATGTATGTGACTTACATCTAAACCGTCCATCCATTTTGAAAGCTCGTTTTAGGGTGTGATCACAAAAATGAAGCAGATCCAAACCTTAGGTGGACCATACCACGGGAAAAAGTAGTGATTGAATCTTCGCTATAAAAACTTCGTGGGGATATCAGAATGTTTATTTGCCATCCAACCTGTTTATACGGTCACAAAGTCATAGATGTAGAGACCAATCAAATATCAGCTTGATCCAAAACTTTCATGGCCCACATAAAAATTTTAACGGTCGATTACCTATGTTTCCTGTATTATGGTCCACCTGAGATTTGGATCGTCTCACTACCTAAAATGAGTTTTCAAAGCGGATGGACGGCGAGGATATAAGACACATATCACAATGCCAGGGATCTCACCCACCCCGGTGGGATCTGGTAGTCCATCCAAGTCGTGCCCCATGTTTGGAAGTGACGCAGGAAGGAGATGAGGTCAAGCACCGTCTTCCTCAAGAGTATAATTAGTCCAAATCCACGGAATTTCTTTGGACTCCTCACATAGACTTCTCGAATCTACAAGGAAAGAAAGCAGAAAATATAGAAAGAATTTCTAATATATTCGAAATTGATTAATGAACGACTAAAAAAGAGTTCACAACCCTTTAAATAAGGGTACTAAGCAATAGGAAAGAAAATCAGAAGCAAATTATAACTAAAACTCCTTGAATCCGCCACTTACTATAAGTAGTAAACTTACTATTTATAAACGGTTGTGATGTCTACTAGTGTGCAAGGTTTTTGGCCAAAAATAGTAACTGTCCTATTTGGCTTCACTAAACCGTTCTCCTAATTATCCTAAGCACTTTTCATGTTGGACGCAACTCCTAAAGCCCAACGGATGAAGAGCTATAATCAAACTAAAACTTACTATTTATAGTTAAAACAAAAATAAAATAGGAAAACGACCGTCGATCAGGGGGTTTTTCGCAAATCTGGGTGCGCAACCCGACATAGTGGGTTGGTTGGCTAAAGTAGCTCGTTCTACCCCAAAATCATATATTTTACGTCAGATAACTCATTGCGGATTGCGAGATACGCCCGATCTAAGGTATGATGGTCCGGATCACTTTGGTCGTCGACCATGCCTTTTTTGATCCATCTTGGCCATGAAACTATCCGCGACCCGCTCTACATCAGTCCCCTCCACTTGAAAAGAACTCGTCCTCGATTTCTCCTCCTGCTCTGGTTCATAATACTCGGTCAAGTCCGCGACGTTGAAAATCCGTGAGACCGCCATGTCATCTGGAAGATTAACAACATAAACGTTGTCATTGATCCTTCGGATGATTGGTACAAGTCCAATCTTTTTATTCTTCAACTTGTTGTACGTTCTGGTCAAAAATATTTCTTTTCGTAGATGGACCATTACCAGGTCGCCCGCCTCGAACACCTTTTGTCGTCGATGCTTGTCCGCTTGCTCCTTGTACTTTTCGTTCAAGGCATGTAGCTTGGTTTACACTTCTGCATAAATACCCATGATCCTGTCTGTCATATATTTTGCTGCAATGCTCATGCCCGAGAGCTTGGGCAGAGGGACCAAGTCTAGTGTGTGGCGAGGTACTCGTCCGTAAATAACCTGGAACGGAAATTTTCCTGTCAAGCGGTTCACCATGTTGTTGAATGTAAACTCTGCTTGAGACAATGTCAAATCCCACTACTTCGATTTTTCTCCTGAAATACATCGAAGGAGGTTTCCCAACCTACGATTCACAACCTTAGTTTGACTGTTTGTTTGTGGGTGGTAGGCGCTGCTAAACTGAAGTCGTGTATCAAATCGAGTCCACAAAGTCCGCCAAAAGTGGCTTATGAACTTTGTGTCACGGTCAGAAGTTATAGTCTTGAGAACCCCGTGTAGCCGCACAATTTCTCTGAAGAATAGATTCGCCACGTGTGTTGCATCAAGAGTCTTCTTACATGGAATAAAGTGCACTATCTTGGAGAAATGATCTACTACCACGAACACCGAATCTATTCCGCGTTGTGTTCATGGGAGACCAAGCACGAAGTCCATAGATAAATCCTCCCAAGGGCCATCAGGCACGGGCAATAGGGTATAGAGGCCCGTATTATGAGATTATTCCTTGGAGGTCTAACAAATATAACAACGTTGGACTATCTTTCTCATATTATGTACCAATTGCGGCTAGTAATACCGTTCTTCCATAAGAGCTCACATCTTGTCTCTCCCAAGGTGTCCACTAAGGCCACTTCCATGTAACTTTTGGATTATTTGTTCCCTTAGCGAATTGTTGGGGATGCACAATCGATTTTCCTTGAAAAAGAACCCATCTTGCATATGTAAGTCACCGGAGTGACCTTCTTGGCATCTAACTCATGCGTCCTTGAAGTCGTCGTGGGCATATATGTCTTTGAGGCGCTCGAACCCGACAACTTCATTACTCATAGTGACCAGCAAAGTCGCACAAAAACTCAGCGCATCGGCTACCTTGTTCTGTTGTCCTGATTTATGTTTTAGCACGAACGTGAATTTCTGTAAAAATGAGATCCATCTATCATGCACACGGTTAATGTTAACTTGACTATTAATGAATTTGAGAGCTTGATGGTCCGTATAAAGTATGAATTCTCTTTGAATCAAATAATGTCGCCAGTGTCGTAATGTCTGAACCACCGCATATAAATCGATCTCATATATAGATCACTTTTTGCATGCATCGCTAAGTTTCTTACTATAGAAGGCTGTCAGCCTATCTTGAGACAAAACTCCCCCAATTCCGACATATGAGGTATCACATTCGACTTCAAACAGTTTGTCGAAGTTTGGAAGTACAAGAACCGGGGTCGTGGATAATCTGTGCTTGATTTCAGCAAAGCTCTTGTCGGCTTCGTTAATCCACTGAAACTGCCCTTTCTTCATGCAATCTGTAATTAGTGACACAATAGTACTGAAATTTCTCACAAACTGATGATAGAATGTCGTCAATACATGAAAACTTCGCACTTCGTGAATATTTATAGGAACCGGCCATTCTCTGATTGCCTTCACCTTTTTCTCTTCCAGCCGAATGCCCGTGGATGTTACGACAAAACCTAAAAATAATAGACTATTAATCATGAAGCTGCACTTATTTAAATTGAGATACAGTTTATTTTCAGTAAGCACCTGAAGGACCTTCTTAAGGTATTCCATATGGGTAGTTTCGTCTTGACCGTATATCAAAATATCATTGAAATAAACCACAACGAACTGCCTAATGAAAGGTTTCAGAACTTGGTTCATCAATCTCATGAATGTGCTAGGTGCATTTGAAAGACTAAAGGGCATGACCATCCATTCGTACAATCCTTTCTTGGTCTTAAAGGCCGTTTTTCACTCATCACTCGGCCGTATTCGAATCTGATGGTATCCACTCCTTAGATCCAATTTAGAGAATATTTTGGCACCCTCTAGCATGTCCAGCATATCGTCCAACCGTGGTATAGGAAACCTGTATTTTAAGGTAATTTTGTTGATGGTTCTGCTGTCGACACACATGCGCCGACTCCCATCTTTCTTTGGAGTTAATAGAGCTGGTACAACATATGAATTCATGCTTTCTCGAATAAGACCCTTACAGATCAACTCCTCCACTTGCCCTTGAAGAATCTCACACTCATTTGGACTCATTCGATAATGAAGCCAATTGGGTAGATTGGACCCGGGGATAAAGTCGATATGGTGTTGGATATCCCGCATGGGTAACCCATCGAGAAGGTCATTGGGCCAGATTTCTTTGAATTCATGTAGCAAGAGCCTTAGTCTTTCAGGAATGATGGTAGGATCGAGTTCTTCCCCTTTTACAATTAATACATAAGCTTATTCTGTTTCTTTGGATTCTTCCATGAAGTCCTGTATGGTTAAGAGAAAATAACCCTCCACTTTACAAGTTTCAAGTGGTCCCTCTGGATCCATAGGGGCCAATATGGTCTTCCGGCCGTCCTTGACGAATATATATATGTTATCTCGTCCTTTATGAGTAGCGTCACGGTCAGATTGTTAGGGTCAATCGAGTAGAATGTGACATGCTTCCATGTCAACCATATCGTATACTACTTCATCCTTATAATGTTTACCAATTGAAAAGGTTATGGTGCACCGTTCAATTACCTTTATTTCACTGACCTTCTTGATCCAATCGATTGTATATGGAGAGGGATGATGCTCCGTTTTCAATTGTAATTTCTCCACCATTACTTTGGAGACGATGCTCTCGTTGTTGCCATTATCAATAATCACGTCATAAACCTTTCGATTCACCGTACACCTAGTGCGGAAGATGTTATGCCTCTGTAGATGCACTTCTTTTCTTGACGTATATAATAGCCGCCTCACTACGAGTGACTCGCCGTGATCTTGTTGAACCCAACTTGATTCATCTGCCTTATCCTCGATGGTATGCTCCTGTTCTTCAACATCTTGATCTTCATCAGCATTATCGGCACTACTATCATTGATAGTCAGGTTCACCACCTTTCATTAGGGACAAGTATTTAATAGGTGGCCCAGTTGGCCACAGCGATAACAATTCTCGGGCCGGGGTCGAGCATAAGGGTTCGGGATTCTACTTGGACCAACAGCAGTTGCTACACCCCTTTAGGGTCTAGCTTGTCCGTTTTCCTGATCTCGACTCTCAGACGTAGGAGGTTGAGTGCGTGCTCCTACTGGTTCCTTCTCCTTAGATTGTAGAGCTCCCTAGAGTGGACCCGCTGTAGTGATCCTTGCGGTAGAATAGGGTCATGTGGTAGTACGTTCAAGTTGTGCTTCTGCCCGACTAGCCAACTTGATCGCATCATTCATCGTCCAGACGGGCTGCATCTGGACCTGATCCTGAATCGTCATACGCAGTCCACCGTTGAATCGATCGACTTGCTGCGATTTAATCTCGACTAAATCATTACGCGCCACCAGGCAGTAAAATTCTTCTTTGTATTCTCTCACGGACGGATTACCCTGTCGACAATTTTGGTATTGTTGGAATAATACCTGATCGTAATCGCTAGAGAGGAATCGGGCACGTAGTAGATGCTTCATCCGCTGTCATGTGCGGATTGGTGCTTTCATATGTCAAGTTTGTGCGAGTTACAATTGTTCCCACCAAGCTGAAGCTCCTCTTTTCAACTTGTAGTTCATAAGCTTGACCTTCTTTGCTTAAGGGATCTACATATAGTCAAAAAATCGCTCAACTTCAGAAAGCCAATCGAGGAAATTGTCAACGTATAGTTGGCCATTGAAGTTATGAATATCAACCCGCATCTTGAATTCTCGATCTGTCTGATCTGCTCGATCGTCATCTTGTCTGGGGTGTTGGAAGATTATGTCATCAATTTTCTCCTCACTGGAACCCCCTTCCTCAAGAATGACCCGTAGATGCACTGTCGGTACTATCCTGCAATCAAGACGAATGCGAGTTTCAGTAATCGGCGGTGGAGGATTACCACCAGAAATACGGAGTTGCCCTAGGGTTTTCACCAAGAGATCTGTTATGCGGTCCATGGAAGCCTGCAGCCCTTGCATGGCTTGCTGATTCTCTTGTTGCGCTGCTTCGAAAGCTACCGTCGTTAAAGGTAAATTCCCTATAACACAGCCCATGAGATTATTGTCCGACCCGTCGTTAGAAGTCATCGATCCGAGGAGAAACCTCGCTCTGATACCAAATGACATATGGAAGACCGTGAGGTCGAGCACCGTCTTCCTCAAGAGGATAATTAGTCTAAATCCACGGAACTTCTCTAAACTCCTCACAGAGACTTCTCGAATCCACGAGGAAAGAAAACAGAAAATAGAAAGAATTTCTAATAAATTCGAAATTGATTAATGAATGAATAAAAATGATTTCACAACCCTTTAAATAAAGGTACCAAGCAATAAGAAAGAAATTAGAAGCAAACTACAACTAGAACTCCTAGAATCCGCGACTTACTATTTATAGACGATCGTGATGTCTACTAGTGCACAAGGTTTTCGGCCAAAAATAGTAAGTGTCCTATTTGACTTCACCAAATCGTTCTCCTAATTATCCAAAGTACTTTTCATGTTGGACACAACTCCTAAAGCCCAACGGACGAAGAGCTATAATCAAACTAAAACTTATTATTTATAGTAAAAACGAAAATAAAATAGGGAAATGACCGTCTATCAGGGGGTTTTTTGCAAATCCGGGTTGTGCAACCCAGAATAGAGGGTTGGTTAGCTAAAGTAGCTCGTTCTACCCCAAAATCATATATTTTACTTCAGATAACTCATTCCGGATTGCGAGATATGCCCGATCTAAGGTTTGATGGTCCGGATCACTTCTGTCGTCGACCGTGCCTTTTCTGATCCATCTTGGCCATGAAACTGTCCGCGACCTGCTCTACATTAAGAAGTAATACCTACGCCGCATCCCATTCATCAGGTGGGGCCCATCGTGCCTTTACCACATCTGGAAAGTTAGGTAGCAGATTAGGTCGTACCCCCGCCTCTCCCAATATCAGGACAGGCTGGGGTCTAAGGGGCTACTGTGATGTATGGATTTTATCCACACCATCCATCCATTTTTCCATCTCATTTTAAGTCATGAGCCTAAAAATAGGGCAGATCAAAGGTTTAAGTGGACCACACCACATGAAGCAATGGTACTAATGACGGTCACGTTGAAACCTCTCTAGGTCACCGGATGTTTATTTGTCATCCAACTGGTTCATAAGGTCATGTAGACCTAGAGCTGGGCATGTCTAACCCGATTCGGTGGATCAGACCCGATCAGACCCGATACGACCAGTTCTGAATCAAATCAACGGCCTGGATCGGTACAGATTAAGTAGGGTCATTCAAATCCGACGGTTTTTAGGTTCGAGATCGGGACGTGGTCAATCCAGACCGATCCGATCCAAAAACCTTATCCGAATGGATCTAGACCGATCCGATCCGACCCGATCCGGAGTGATTCTTATCAGTACTTCTAATTTTTCTTGTGGTATGGTCTACTTGAGCTTTGGATATGCATCAATTTTGGGTTCAACCACTAAAATGATCTGAAAAAATGAATGGACAGCGTAGATAAACCACATACATTCACGGTGGGCCCCAACAGAGTTTACTCAGTATGAATTGGCTGGTGTACCACACACCAGCTATATAATATAGTTGTTGTAGCATATAAATACGTGTCGTGTGAAGATAAGCATCAAGTCCTCCCAGTCCCATCCCATTCCATCAGCATCAGGACACTAGTGAAAGACAATTCACATGCTTCTACTAGTTTTGAAATACTCCGATGCTAGTTTTCCACTATTTAAAAATATGATGGTGACTCATCTCATATCATGTGGCACTGATGCACAACTATCCCCACTGTCCAAATTGTGGGTCCTATCATATCTATGAAGTCACACCGATCAAGCTATCCTAATCATCCAATTAACATCTATCAAATTGATGGTTGACATTACCTTCATCTCAAATATTCAGTTATACTCCATCCACAGTAGTTTCATTTGGATGGTTTGGATTACCTCACAACCGTGCCGTGTGTACAGTTGGATAGTCTAGTTTTGCTAGGTGTGCAGGCATGTGCTAGATGCCACGCGTGTGTCAGCATGGCACCAAGATCCAATCCGTACATCAGGTTGGTCCAACCTTGTACATGTTTTCACAAAAAAAAAATAATAATAATCTGGAGCACTCAACTTGAGGGCCCAACATTGGAAACAGACCAATGGGTTAATTTTCATAGCCAAATCTTTGTTTTGCAACCCGTGGCCCACCTGATGATTGGATCAAGCTGATTCTTAGGCCAGGGCATCAATATAGCAGTACCTTTCTGATGAATGGATTGGATTTTGGAGTTATCATGCCATGCTAGCACATGTGGTGAGCTTTGTTGCACAAGCGTGTTCACTTGGCTAAGCTCTGGATAATCACCATCGTTTTCTTAATGGTGTAAAACTAACATGGGTCTAAATTGAGCTATAATTAATAGGCATCTCATTAGTTTCTTTCCTGCTTTCTATGGTTTCCCTCACCGCCACTGATGTTGTAGCCTGTAGGTATGTGTTGTGCGGATTAAATACTAACAAAGTCAATAGTGACGTCACTAAGTTTTGTGGACCCCACCATGATGCATGTGTTGTATCCATACCATCCATCTATTTGGAGAGATTGTTTTATGAAATGAGAAAAATAATGAGATAGATCTAAAGTTCAAGTGGACCCCACCATTGAAAACAGTGGGGACAGTGACAGCTACCGTTCAAAACTTCTTAGGTGCCACAAAAGTTTCCAATTAAGCTTATGTTTTTGTTTTCACTTCATCTATCTCTATTTTAACTTATGAATAGGTTGGATCTAAAAAATGCTTCATGGTGGGCCCTATAAATGTTTCAACGGTGGGTGTGACTGATTCCACGGTTTTCTATGGTGGGTCCACTTGAACTTTAGATCTACAAATGGTTGGATGGGAAATTTAGATCTACAAATGGTTTTTCTCATGCCATAAAACTATCTCTACAAATGGTTGGACGGTATGGATACAACACACGCATCATGGTGGGGTCCACAGAGCTTAGTGACGTTAGCAATTTGGTACTGATCTTGTCAGTATCTAATCCACACCCACACGCAATGTAGTTTCGTGCACAACACGTCAACATAGTAATGTGTTGTACAAAGATGATCAGAGATGTGCCTCAAGCTCCGAGTTGTATGAACAGCTCAAATGAGATCAAGATTACATGGGCCACATAATGATGTACTTATTATATCCATACCATTTATCCATTTTTTGTGATCATTTTAGAGCATTTGAAAAAAAGAAAAAGAAAAAAAGAATCATACCTAAAGCTCAAATGGACCACACCAAAAATAGCAGCAAAAATAATGATTTTCAACGAAAATGAATCCGAACCTTGCCGAATTCAATCCGACTTGGTTTTCCTGACTGAATCGGACTCGGATTGGATCAGGCCAGCGGTGGTTCGGATTGGTTCAAGTCAGATGACCTAGAGTAGGTCCCGGATCGGATCGAGTTCGGATCATGCTATATAGATTTCGGACCGAGTCGAGTTGGACCCAATCCGATCCAACTCGGTCCAATGCCTAGCTCTACATAGACCTAGACGAAGGGAGAAAAAAAAACAAGTATAAAAAATAAAACACCACTTGGTAATTTCTAAGCGTTTGATCTTTCTAGACTGGGACTGTTGCTCTCGAGCCTAGCCTAACTTGATCATTCAAAACTCGTCGATGGGTTGTGATCCTCATCCAAGGTCTGGTCCACTAATTGAACCGTCTGGATCCATCAGCACATGAGGGACACAAGGTGACATGTGCCAAAGCTCACATGCATGTAAAACACACGAATAAATCACCGGCTCACCACAAACATATCTTGTCCCAAAAATTGAGTGGTCCACTTTTCAGGCGGACCACACTTACATGAAAACAGCGGACTGTTGTTATTAGAGGAGAAAAAAAATCGGTTTCATTCAAATAACACATGTGGCCCACCTTATGCACATAACAGCTAGACATTTGGGGATGTCCAAAAAGGACCTCTCCTAATGAATGGGACGGATCTGACACACGAGTGTCATAATGGCAAATGGGCCTTAAAGAGCACTAGCTCAATCCTTATCATTCTCTCTTAATCTATGTTGTAGCTTCAGGAACGTGGGATGGACTAAATCTTCCGGCGAAGACGACGAGTGCCCGAGAAATGCAGGCAGCGATTTAACAAAGGAGAGATATTGTACTGATATTATAATAAATAAAAGTGTTCTTTTAATTGTGTCATCCTGAAAAGTTGTAATTAGTCATTGAATAATGTTTTGTATTATAAATCGTGACTTTCTTTGAATTTTCGTCACCACATTTTGGGTGCATCCCAAATTGCGATTGAAGTTCTTGTTTGAGTAGATTGGATTGCAATTGAGATTAGAATAAGATTTATTTCTAATCTCATGTGTGATTTGGACATAATGCATTCAATAAGGTTTTAAGATTCAACTGATTTCACCCATGTTTGTTAAATTCATCGGGACCAAACAACTAGGGTTGAAAGTCGGGCGGGTTTGACCTGTGACCAACCCATATCAAATTCATATCAAATTTAAGTCAAATGTGAGCCAATTCAATATTAAATTCAAGTCCAAACTTAAGCCTAAGTCTAACCCCAAACCCCATAAAACCTAGTCTGACCCAAAAAATCAAAAGCCCAATGAAGTGCCCAAGGTCCACTAGAGCTTCTAATTCAATTTGGGAGCTAAACATGTGGCGGGCAACACATAGTGGTTGCCTGCCACTTGCCATGTGATCATTTCGCAACTCAAGGTGTACTCTGCTGGAGGAGAGAGAAATCTACCTCTACCTTGAAGGCTGTGCCTAAATTTTAAAATGACCAAAATGCCCTTGACCTCTTCTCTTTTTACCACCTATACTACATCCATTAGCCAATAGAGGATGCTACGTGGCACTTGATAATGATCGGAATTGGAGAAAATTTTAATTACTTTTTCTATATTATACTTCACCCCTAATCGGATTTAAATAAAAATTATACATATATACATAAGAAAATTTTACACCCTAATCCATAACTCAAGTGGTAAACTGAGTGAAAGATACTTCGCTTGAATGTTGAGGTCTTGGTATCGATCCCTAGTGGGGGTGGCCTTATATATATATATATATATATATATATATATATATATATATATATATATATATATATATATATATATATATATAAAAGGTAGTATATGGTAGACCGTATTGTACCTTCCACGAGGTCAAGTGTTGGCGGCATGTTATGTTTCAGATGGTAAAATTTTTATCTTTAGAAGATTTTCTGCAAAAGTCTTGCACCCGCTGTTGAAACCTTACTAAGGTCCACTATGACGTTTATATGAGATCCAACCTGTTCATAAGTAAAGACATATATGAAAGAAGGGAAAACACAAATTTCAACTAGATCGAAAACTTTTGTGGCCCTTAGAAATTTTTAATGGTGGGTGTCACTCTATCCCCTGTTTTCTATGGTAGGTACATTCCAGCTTTGGATTTAGCTCATTCTTTGTCTCATGCCTTAAATTGATATCTCTAACTGAATGGATAGCATAGATATAACACATACATATATGGTGGGTCCCATATAACTTAGTGATGTAACCTATCCATAGAATCCGCATCTAGCGAGTCCATTACGACTTTTAATAGTACGCGTTTTGTGTCCTACCCTCGCACAGACAGTAATCTACCTGGGCAGGGCTTTGTGGGGCCCACCATGATGTAAGTGTTTTATTCATGCTTTTAAAAGATTTTCTCAGATCGTTTTAAATTATTATCCTAAAAATGAGGCAAGTCCACAGCTCTAGTGGACCACCACAAATGAGGCTACACTGATAATGACACTCACCATTGAAACCTTTCTAGGTGCCAACGTTATGTTTCTTTACCATCCAACATATTCATAGGGTCATGTAGATGTGAGTGAAGTGAAAACACAAATATCAACTTGATCCGAAACTTCTCCAGCTCATAAGAAGTTTTTAATGGTAGACGCTCAATCCCCACCTTATGGTCCACTTAAGCCTTGGATTTGCCTCATTTTTTAGTTCATATATTAAAATGCTCGGAGAAAATCGTTGAATGGCGTGGATAAAACACGTACATCACGTTGGCCCCACAGAGCCATTAATCCATCCGGGAAAGGTAAGATGCAATCCGCATTCAAGTGGATGTACACTAATCCTGATAGGTTGAGTAGCGAGTCGGCTACTGAAGTTGCATCACCAAGTTCTATAGGCCCCACTATGATGTATGTGTTGTATCCACACCGTTCATCTATTTTGAGATATTATTTTAGGGCATGAGTCAAAGAATGAGGCAGATAAAAATCTGTAGTGGACCCCACTACAGAAAACAGTGGGGAGAGTGATTCCCACCGTTGAAACTATCCCATCACCCACTTTAATGTTTATTTGAAATTCAACCCGTTCAAAAGTTTAAAAAAGACATGAAATAAGAGAAAATACAAATATTAGCTTGATCTACAACTTTTGTGGCCTTTAGAAGTTTTTAATGGTGGATGTCACTATCCTCACTGTTTTCTGTGTTGGGCCCACTGGATCTTTGGATTTAACTCATTCTTTACATATTGCCCTAAAATGATATCTCCAAATGCATGGAAGGTACGGATATAAAACATACATCATGGTGGGGCCACGAAACTTGGTGACGTAACTTCAGTAACCAGTCTAGCTACTCAACCTATCGGTATCTAATCCGCGCACGAAGTGGATGGAAACAACGTGAATTGAGCTTCCATCATTAAGAAATTTTAAGATGACATAGTGTTTGGTAAGGACCAACGTTAGTGTTTGTGAGAAATCTATCCCGTCTATTAGTTTTTAGAGATCATTTTAGGACATAGGGCCAAAAATGAGCTAGATCCAAGGCTCAAGTGGGTTGCACTAAAGGAAAATGTGGGTAGGGAATTCTTATCGTTGAAACCTCTCCGGGTTGAAAATGATGTTTCAATTGCATCCATACTGTTCATAGCAATATTCCTACTAAGATGAACTTAAAACACAAATATTATCCTAATTTAAAACTTTTATTGCCCTACTAAATTTCAACCGTGGACGTTCAATCCTCATATTTTCAGCCCATTTGAATCTTGGATCTGGCTCATTTTCGACCTCTTGTCCTAAAATGATATGAAAAAATAGATGAACAAGGTGGATTTCACAAAAAAATAAAATCACAATAGGCCCCACCTAAGTTTATAGCATAAGACTTTTTACATAAAATAAGCGTGAAAGAGTTAGAGATGGAGGGGTATTTTAATAACAGGTTGCTTTTTCATTTTCCTTATACAATCTTCCATCGGACGAATAACCTGCCCCCAGCACTCAACCTTGTGGAAAGTATAATACGGTCGAGCGTACAGTACCTCTTCCCATATATATATATATATGAAAATTTAATTAGAACCAACCTTAATTAAAGTGTTTCTATACATGTCTAATTACGACTAATGTTATACATGTTAATGTATATGAATAATTATAGCTAATGTTATACATGACTAATGTACAACTAATGACATCTAATATAATCTCACACCCCCCTCAAACTGATGTGGGAGAAAGAATCAACATTAATTTGCTACTGAGAAATTTATGTCAGGATGATGTTATGAATTTTGTAAATAAATCAGCAAGTTATATTTTTTATGTCACACGAGGGAGAAAAATTATTTCAGCCGTGTATTTTTCTCGCACAAAGTGGCAGTCAACTTCAATGTGTTTAGTATGCTCGTGAAATATCGGATTGAAAACCAACTGAATAGCACTAAGTTGTCGGCATATAATGGAGTTGGCAAAGATAAATGAATCCCAAGATCTGTTAACAATTTCTGAACCAAGTAATTTCAATACAAGCTTCTACCATCACACGGTATTCGGCTTATGTGCTAGATCAAGATATTATGGTTGGCTTCTTACATTTCTAGCTAACCAATAATTATCCTAAAAAAACACAATAGCCAGTAGTAGATCATCATAAAGTGGGACGCCCTGCCCAGTCAGCATCAAAATAAACAGATAACTGCAGATCATTTGAGGATAAAAAGAGAGGCGCCTCATCGAAGGTACCTCAAAGATATCGAATAATGCAATGAACTTTCATCATATACAATGTACAAGGTACTGCAACAAACTGCCTAACAACGTGAACTCCGTGTGCGATATCAGGATGAGTCATAATGAGATAAACCAAGCTTCCCACCAACTACTTATAGGTTATAATATCTAAGAGAGGATCTCAATCATCTTTTCCATACTTGATATTTAATTATAGAGGAGTTTCATAGGACTTGAAATCTGTAAGGTTTTCTTGCTTGATCAAATCATAAGTGTACTTTCATTAACTAAGGAGATACATGATATATTTCAAGTCCCAAAAAATATGTTAATAGTCTCATATCCTTCATACAAAATGAGGTGTGGAGTAATGATTTGAGATTAGCAATACATTGCACGTTACCGCCGGTTATGAGAATATCATTGACATATACCAATAAAGCAACAAGATCTAAACTAGTCTTTAGAATAAACAGTGATGAGTCATATTAACTTTGGAAATATCCATGTTGGGTTAACACTTGATATGTTTGTGCATCTACCATTTGCATGCGCAACATATGTTGAATTCCTGGGAGACCTTCGTGGATGGTGTACCTGGTATAATCGTTACCAGAAGCCTATTATATTTGTGGAAGCCTACTCATGGAGTAAATGTGGGCTTCGCTAATGCCTACCAAATGATAGAAATCTGTCAATGGGCAGATGCGGGTTAACGGGTTTTCAACTCAAGCAAGTAGATGGATTCCCACTTGATGCATTCATACATTGCATAATATTTATATTTTCTTTCTAAACTTATATTGTGTATGCTCATTGTTATTCTATTCTAATTTGATGTAAAGAACTATGTCGAGACTTCTCACTAGCCTGGATAGCTAACGTTGTGGATTAACAACCGTACAGAAATGAATGAAATAGAAAATCTGAATCAAGTGTCAAAAAATAAAGATCGATTGTTAGATAAATTGTTGGACCAGTTGCTGTATTTGATGAAAGATGAACTTGCTATGCTGAATTAATGAATTATTTATATAGTTACTATTTATCAGTTTGATTTCTTTATTGTACCCACTATAATATGATTCATCATTATTTATAAATATAAGCATGTTTGATTATTATTTTGTTGAAGTAAGTTTCAAATGAGTAGACTTAGATAATTCTTGTTCAGTTGATGTAGTTTTAAATATATGATGATGGAAATTATAAGAATGTAACACAAATATAGATGAATGGATGTTAAATTTGGATGTGAACTTACAATTCATTTAGATGTGCTTCTAGACAGCTGTATGACGACATAATTAAATACATTCAGTGTACGAGTCATAAGCCAAAACTCGGGTTTGAGGGTGCACACTCTGTATCCAAATTTTGGGGCGTGATATTACAAACTCGGATCTCTACCTCCTTCACCCTCCCAAGTTGGAACATGTACCGAGCCGCAATGCTTAGATTTTTTATTTTTTATTTTTTACTTTTGCTTTGTTTACTTACTTCTACAGTGTTGACGTTTAGTTCCTTTTCTTTTGTAAATTTTTTTCAGATCGCAGCTCAACCTCTCCACCTTCCATCTCTGTTAGATCAGGATTGCTCGAGAGCGACTTGCTACTTAGTAGGATTTGAGAAGGTTGGTCACTTTGTAACTCCTTCATCAGTGCGGCCTTGCTCCAGCAAGTAAATCCTCTTATCTGAGTCTGCTCTTGGCTAATAATCTTATAGATAAGTTATCATGCATACTGACCTTTCTTCATTACTTTTATAGAGATGTCGGATCATCCTCAGTCCCGGAAGAAGAAGCTTTTGTCCAAGGCCGAGATGAAGAGGCTATAGTATGCAGGGAAGACGGTAACCCCCTCGATTTTATCTCTTACCATTCCCCTCAGAACCGTTGCCCCTACCCCCAATCCACCAACAAGCAAGGCACCTGCTAGTACTACTTCTCCCACAACAAATTCGCCTGGGGCTGGAGGAGGTGCTATTGTTGCAGCTCCTGATATGACCTCCCCGAGGGATGAAGGGGCTCGAGCCGAGGAAGCCTGAGATACTAGAGGTGCCTCCGAGCACCAAGGCTTGACCCCTGAAGGGGCTGTTATGGGGGGCCTTCATCTTCCTCTTCCTCGATCCCGAGGCAACTGGTCATACTCCTAAGATGGGGCGGGGCTAAGTATCTGAGGAGGAAGTAAACTCATTGTCGTCTCTTCGTCCAGAGCAGCTATTCTCAGCGCTGGCAAACTCATCCATCAAGGTACATCGATAGCCCAGAGAATGTCGATTCTCTCTCTTTTTTAACGACCTCAGTCCTCTCTTTCTATTGTAGGAGGCCCTCAGGATCTTCACCCTTCTCCAAATTTTCCTTGATCTGATGGCTCGAGTTAAGGAGGTAGACTGCATGTTAAACTCTGCCTCAACGACCTCAAGGAGAAAGCATAAGAACTGGTGTCGGCCATGACAACCCTTAAGGCGATTAAAAAATACTTGGGGATGATATGCTAATGTACACTTTTTATAAACATATTTATTTTTCTTATTTCTACCTATTTGTAAGCCCTCAAGCTTTGGTGGAAAAATATTTATTCTTTAAACCATCTTAAGTACACTAACTTAGCATGTAGATGATATGCAGATACACTTTGTATAAGCATATTCATTTTCTTTATTTTTACTTGTATGTAGGCTATTAAGTTTTGGGAGAAAATATTTCTTTTCTAAACCATCCTAAGTACACTAATCTAGCATATGGATGATAAGTAGATAAACTTTGTATAAATATATTCATTTTCTTAATTTTTACCTGTATGTAGGCCCTCAATCTTTAGTAGAAAAATATTTCTTTTCTAAACCATCTTAAGTCCACTAACCTGGCATGTAAATGATATGTAGATGCACTTTTTATAAACAAATTTATTTTCTTTATTTTTACCTATATATAGGCTCTCAAGCTTTGGTGGAAAAATATTTCTTTTCTAAACCAATCTAAGTACACTAATCCGGCATATAGAGATAAAGTTTTACTTTATGATTGAAACTGCAATGCCCTGGGTGGCTATGGTCATAATGCTCATCTGTTAGTCTTTCTATCGCTAATAATACAATTGGGTTGTATTTTATATTACATATTGTTTGAAAACCTTTTATTTCCAACCTCCATTATTCTTAAGAATCATATTCAGCTTCATTTTATTATTTTTATTGGCATTCTTTCTTAAGCTCTACAGTTGGTTGTTCTTTCATTCTAGATTTTGATTTATTGGTCTACTGGAGTGGGTTGAGAGATGGTTTGGAATCCCATTTAGACCCGATTTATATAGGTTGTTGTGGCTGGGGGGTTATGGTCTAGGGAAATAACTCCTATTAAGTCATTTTTAGCTGTTGGAAAACCAACCGTTTTATGGTCGTTTTCTTACTGTTGTGCATGACCATAACCATTATTGCATGTGACTGTTGTGAGACAGCAGTTAGCCATTTTCTAGCTGTTAGGTTAGCCATGCAGCTGTTATAGCCTGAATCCTGCACTTATGGCACAGCTGTTACACTCCTGCTGTAATAGATCTTTTTCCATCCTCTATATATGCTGAGAGACCCTCATTCGGTCTTCTAGCTATTCTTCCAACCCGCCATCTGCCTTAGTCACTTAGTCGCACCGCAACTCGCACACGTTTCACTTCGGTTTGTGCGAAGTGCAAAGTGTGCCACTAGCGCCTCTACAGCCACACTGCCTCACATGCCCACGCCCTTGTACTGAGCCCATGACCGAGATCAAGCCCGAGCCTGTGCCCATACCTGTGCGTGAGTGCGAGCGCACGCACGGGTGTTCTAGTGCTACGCACTGGAGCACCCAAGTCCTACGGTTCATAAACTATGTGGAAAAATAATATGGTACTCCACACTTTTTATTTAAACCACAAAAAATTCTCTTCCCTTTTCCATATGGGACTATTCTAAAAATCTCCAAAACATTATTTCTTACAAAAACTTTTTATATATTTTATATATATTATATTTAAAATATATTTTATAAAATCACTTTATTTTATAACAATCTCCTACTGATATTTTAAAATATATTTTTCTCGATTAAATATTTTTACCAGAATAATCAGCTTATATGCATAAAGAAAGATATCTTTCGATTTTAATCTTCCCTTAGTGTAACTATCTCAACACTCTATTGAAATGACTGGTAACCGTAGCATTGAACTAGTTATTCATAGATAACAGAGTCAAAGAATCACATACATATTTGTTATGTGTTATTAGAGTTCTCATAATCTTTCTCAGCACTATTAATGGTCATATGCTTATCTTATTTCGTAAACGATCCTGAAAGAAAACTCTTAACTCTCATGAGAGACGGTATCATCTCTATGTTCATATAGGTAAAATCTTTTTAGTGTCTTCATTACTATAAGACACTTGTCTTTTAGACTTAATTTTATTAAGAGTTTTAAGACTCAACCCTTTTTCGTAACGCTCAGCACTTATCTATTATGAATGAGGTTTTATATTTTAGTGTTGAAAAACTTTTCACATATCAATGATTTGTTTTTACCCATTAAACTCAAAATTAAAAATTTTCTAACATTAAGTTGGGTTACCATCACTGGTAGAACTTTGGTTGAAGAGTTTCAACCCCATTCCTCTAGATGTAGCCTTTACTACCTCTCTCGGTAGAGGTTTAGTAAAAAGGTCTGTAAGATTATTGTTTGATTTTATATAGGAAATAACAATGATTTCATCTTGAATCAATTGTCTGACATAATCATGTCGAAGATTGATATGTCTAAAATTACCATTATATGTGCCGTTATAGGCTCAAGCTAATGTGGCTTAATTATCACAATGTAATGACACAACCGATATGGGTTTTACGTAGAAAGAAATTTCTAATAAGAGATCCTTTAGCCACTTAGCCTCTTTACCTGTTACAGCTAAGGTTATGAATTTAGACTCCATAGTCAAATGCGTTATGCAAATTTGTTTCTTAGATCCCCAATATTAAGCTACACCTCTTATAGTGAATACCCACCTTGTAGTAGACTTGTTGTCCCCTGCACTCGATATCTAGCTCACATCGGTATATCCTTCCAATACATTAGGAAACTCTGAATAAAATAGTCTTAAGTCTTTGTTTGCTTTTAAGTAACTAAAGACTCTACTAATTGCATTTCAGTGTTCAGTACTGGGGTTACTAATAAACCTATTAAGTTTGCTCATAGCATATGCGATATCAGGTCTAGTGCATTACATAGCATACATAAGACTCCGTATAGCACTCGCATATTCCAATTGTGCAACTGTTCTTCCGGTATTCTCTTTTAAGTTAATACTTGGATCAAATGGAGTTTTTGCTTCTTTTATATTTAGATGGTTAAACTTATTTAGTATCTTCTCAAATAATGAGATTGACACAAAGTATAACCCGCACAATATTTTTTAACTTTAATACCTACGATGATATCAACTTGTCCAAGATCTTTCATTTTGAATACGGAAGATAAAAACCTTTTTGTTTCAATCACACTTTCTATTTTATGACTTATTATTAACATGTCATTAATATACAGAAAAATAATAATCGTGCATCTACTATCAACTTTAGAATATATGTATTTATCAGCTACATTATGCATAAAACCATAAGATAACATTTTAGAATCAAACTTCGCATGCCATTGTTTTGGTGCTTATTTTAATCCATACAAAGATTTGATTAATCTACATACTTTATTTTCATTTCTTGTTAGAACGAATCCTTCAGGTTGTTCCATGTTTACCTCCTCATTAAGGTCAACATTCAAGAATGCGATCTTTACATCCATTTGATGGATGCGAAGATGATGTATGGAAGCTAGCGCAAATAATATCTTAATGGATATTATCTTGACTACAGGAGAGTATGTGTCAAAGTAATTTATCCATTTTTTTATTTAAAATCTCTATCTACTAATCGAGCTTTAAAGATTTGGATAGTTTCATTAGTGTGATATTTCTTTCTAAATACCCACTTACAACCTATGGATTTAAAACCTAGAGGTAAGTTAACTACTTCTCTATGTTTGATTTGACATTATGAATTTCATTTCATTATTTATAGTTTCTTTCTAAAAAGTCGAGTATCTAGAGGATATAGCCTTTTTATATATTTTAAGATCATCTTTTATAGTCATTACTATAGGTATTTTTCTTATAATATTTTCTCTATCTCATTCTACAAGATGGAAAAAGATGTGCTAAGAGTCTATATAGTCATCTCCTAAATTCTTTTCTATTCTTGTCCTTTGACTCCTACGAGGTTCAACAGGAGCTTTCACTATTTGTGGAGCTGTGCTTTTGTTCTCTATTAGGAATTTGGACCTCATTATCCTTTGACTCGAAGGATAGTGAGTTCTCAAAGAACTTAACATCTCTTGATTCTATTATTGTATTAGACTCTGCATCTAGAAGTTTATAAGCTTTACTATTTTGTGCATACCCTATGAAGGCATACTTAATAGCTCTGGGTCCTAACTTAGTTCTTTTTGGATTAGGTATTCTGCAATATATAAGACACCTCCACACTTTAAGATATCTTAAGTTAGGTTTTCTACCTCTCCATGTTTCATATGGAGATATTTTATATTTTTTAGACGGAATTCTGTTTAGTATATGACACGCTGCAAGTAGTGCCTCACCCCATAGACTCATCTCTACTAATGTTCTATTATTTCTTTCAGCTATTCCGTTTTGTAGAGGTGTGTATGGCGCAATACATTGATGTATTAATCCATATTCTTCACAGATGTTATTGAATTCATTGGAGAAGTATTCTCCTCCTCTATCGCTACGGAGAATTTTTATATTCTTATTTAATTGATTCTCTACTTCTGTTTTATATATTTTAAACATTTTAAACATGTTCATTGCTTCATCTTTGATTTTTAACAGATAGACATACACATATCTACAACAATCATCAATAAAGGTTATGAAGTACTGTTTACCTCCATAAGTAAGAATGTCGTTTAACTCACAGATATCATTGTACATAAGATCCGATACCTGATATGATCTTTCAATACTTGAAAAAAGTTTTTTCATTATTTTAGATCGTATGCACACTTCACATTTATCAGTTTCATTATCCGTCTATAAGATTAAACCATTCTTAGCCATGAACTTCAAGGTACTATACCCTATATGGGCTAGTCTATCATGCCACAAACCAACATATTCAACCATATACGTATAAGTGTTACTTTCGTTTAGAGAAAACTTAACCATTCCTTACAAGCATATCTCTTTCCGACAAAGTTCACATTCTTGGACAGAATCAGGTTTCTTGATTCGTGCACTATCTTTATCCCTGGTTTACCCAAAAGGTCCACATAAACTAAGTTTTGCCTCATGTTCGGGACGTGCAGAACATTTCTCAGAATCACTTTCTTTCTAGAAGTGAATATTAGTTCGACGGTTCCTTTGCCAACAACCTTCGATCGGACTTCATTACTTATTTAGACTTCTTGACCATCGGTCAATTCCTCATAGGTTTTAAAGGCTGATCTGTCGTAGCACACATGTACGGTAGCGACAATATCATACCACCAACCAGGAACCTTTTCTTAGATAGTATTCACCTCAGTGATCATGGTCACAATATCGTCTTCTTCTACTACACTTATCTTTTTTTTAAATTTACGATATTGACATACTTGAGCATAGTGCCCGGTTTTCCCATATACATGGCATGGGCCTTTGAACTTTCTGTTATTCTTTTGGGCATTTTTCTTAAATTTTCTTTTATTGGATTTCAGGGAATCGTCCTTCTCGGGATTCTTATTATTAGTGTTCTCTACTATATGTACCTTGGACGAGGCATTCCCATTGTCATTCCTTTTGTCATGATTACAGGATTCTTCCTCAATTCGAAGATGTTTCTGAATTTACTCCAGTGTATAGTCATCAGTTTTATGCAACAACTTCTTTCTATAGTCTTTCCACATTGGTGGCAGTTTCGCGATTATAGCCCCGACTTGGAATGATTCAGGAAGATCAATTTTGATGGCTTTGATTTTATTTATTATTAGTTGCAGCTCTTCGATTTGAGGCAGCAACGGTTTGTTATCTACCATGTTGAAGTCAAAATACCTGGCGATGAGGAATTTGTTGGTGCTTTCTTCTTCAGTTTTGTATTTAAATTCCAGAGCGGTCCAGATTTTCTTCGTTGATGACATATGTTGGTACAGATCGTACAGGAGATCGGAGAGCGCGTTTAAAATGTGTCCTCGACACAAGAGTTCGTCTTCAGCTTGTTTGGTGCGGGCAGCCACCTGTTCGGGTGTGTCTTTGTCGAATGCTTTACGTAATACTAGCAGATTTGGATCTAATATATAGTAGATCTTCATTGCCGTCAGAAAAATTTCTCGTAAAATTGGTTCCATCGAACCGATCAAGACGTATCAAGTCCTGATTCATCAACTTAATAGATGAAATATTGTCGGCTTCCATCCACGTCTGGGACGCTGTCCTTAAAGCGTTATTTACCCCTATTCAAGTGAATTGAGTATGCTGATAGGTTACAGACAAACCACTTCTAGGATACGACGAGCCTAATGTGGGTCTGTGTTCAGCAATCACGAAGGCCCACTAATGGAACTCTGTTACACATAGTCTGACAGGAAAAACAGAAAAGAAAAAATCCCAGAAGAAAAAAGAAAGAAATATTGTGATTTGGACCACCGCATTGGTCAGTTCTTCAGTCACTAGTTCAGTTGAACCGTTTTAGACCACACCGCTGGTCTAACCTTCAAGTAAATATTTAAATTTGCTGACTTGTTGGAATCACTAGAGTATAAAAGATGAATGGCTACTTAGTTCGTATTGGTCTGCTGGAGTGGGTTAAGAGATGGTTTGGAAACCCATATAAACCCTATTTATATAGGCTGTGGTGGCTGGGGGGTTATGGTCTAGGGAAATAACTCCTATTAAGCCATTTGTAGCTGTTGAAAAACTAGTTATTTTATGGCCGTTTTCTAACTGTTATGTATGGGCCATAACCACTGTTGCATGTGATCGTTGTGAGACAGCAACTAACCGTTTTCTACCTGTTGGGCTAGCCATGCAGCAGTTACAACTTGAATCCTATACTTATGGCACAATTGTTACACTCCTGTTGTAACAGCTCTTTTTCTAGTCTATATATATGCTGAGAGACCCTCATTCGGTCCTCTAGCTATTTTTCCAACCAGTCGTCTGCCTTAGCCACTTAGTCACACCGCGACTCACACACGTCTCGCACGAAGTGCAAAGTACCCCACTAGCGCCTTTACAGCCACACTGCCTTACATGCCCACGCCCTCGCACCGAGCCCATTACTGATACCGTGCCCATGCGCGAGCACGCGCAGGTATTCCAGTGCGTAACACTGAAACACGCAAGTCTCACAGTCAATGGACTATGTGGGAAAATAATAAGGTACTCTACACTTTTCATTTAAACCACAAAAAGTTCTCTTCCCTTTTCCATGTGAGACTATTCTAAACCCCCCCCCACAAAAGCTTTTTTCCAAAAAAATTATATATATATATATATAATTTAAAATATATTTTATAAAATCACTTTATTTTATAAAAATATCTCATGGCATACTACTTGTTACGAGTCTACTTTTTGTGTAGGAAACTCTATAAGTCGTTTGTAATAATGCCAAAGCTGGTGATGGGTGATGTGTTCAGCTAATGAATTATATGTACAGTGTTTCAGCCAACCACCTTCCTAGGTAGTACGTAAGATGGGCTTCGTAACCCCAAGCTTGGCCCATCTACAATCCTAATATCAATTACAATGCAGGAAATCAGGTTTTGAAAGGTCAGGTAACCCAGTCCGGCCCAACCCAAGTGTAATTTTGGTTTAGAGTTTCTGCTGAGTCTATGCTTATAAGTGGGCTTGAAATAAAATACCTACAGATCTAACAAGTGGACTCTTCTAAAATCAGTTTCTTTAACAATGTATGGGTCCCACATGAGGCCCACCAAAATACCATTTATCCATAGCGTTGTTCTGGACCCGGAGTTGGGCCAGGGTTCGTATAAATGATCTGGGCTAGGCTCTGGGCTGGACCATTTTAGTCCATCATGGCCCGGCCGAGTTTAGGCTTAAGTTCAGAAATGCAGCTGGGCTTGGATAAGCTTAGCCCAGTCCTAACCCGGCCCATTAGGAAGTTTATAATGGTGGGCATTCAATCACCATTCACCACTGTTTTCCTGTGGTGTGTTTACCGGAGATTTGGATCTTTCTAAAATAATGATCCAAAATGGATGGACGGCGCGGATAAAACATATACATCATTGTGGGGCCCACAGAGCACGTGTCAGTATGCAATCCACGTCCCTCATTTGTGCGGACGTATGCAATCCTTGTACGTTATTTTTGTGCCCACGTGTCCTGCAATGAGCCGAAATGACGGACGGAGTGGATTCGCAAATATGACGGTGGGCCCACAGCTTTTTGCGAAAGGCCGCGTTGTAGGGAAGTTTCGTCTCTCACGATTCACAGATGCTCTTGTAGGCGCAGTACGCATCCTGCGCCTTTAAACTGCCACCTCTCCTCTGCTCTGCCCTCCGCCAAGACTCTCTCATGGATCTGCCGAGCTCGTGGGACACGCTGCTGCAAACAGGTAAAATTCCATATCTGCCCTTTACTGATGATCGAATTGTCCGAATGGACGGTCAAGATCTCTCTTTGATTGGTCCGTCTTTCAAACCTAGGACGCATGTATTGCCTCCATTTTTCTCAATTTTCAAGAATCTCATAGTAATCTTCTAAATTGCGTTTGGCTGCGCAATCCAATTGAATTGCAATTGTTAGTCTAATTGGGTTTTCCTTGCATTAGCATTCATGTTGAGGGTTTTGAGCTCCAATTCGAGGGATGCTTCTTTATCAGGAAATTTCCATCGTTTCATCTGGATTAAACTGATCTGGACCGTCCACTATGTCCAGCCTACACTTTTCGTGGGCCAACCATGGGAAAAAAAAAAAAAAAAATTTTCAAAATCTGCAGTTTGGGTTATGGATGATAAAGAAAAGCCCAATTATCAATCTGAACCATCCACTCAGTAGGAATTGTCGTTTTGATGAGACGATTGTAACCATCCAATTCATGCCTTTGGAAGCATTGTTGTGAGAAAAGAGGCCGATGACTGAATGATTGGGTTCATTCAACCAATGTGAATTTTTTACCTTGAGCCGTAGAGAGTAGGTTGGGCCTAATGTATGGTTTGGATCGAAGATCTGATTGTTCACTTGTGAAAAATCACTAGGTTGAACTTACAATGCCCGTGCACCTCAGCATTCCTATGAAATATATATCATTATGTAAATTAAAGTCCACAAATGAATTAGGTTTTCAAATGGTGAACATGTGTAAATACTGCTAAAATACCTAAAAGAGAAGATAAAATATGATTTCCTTTTTCCTAATAGAGTGCAACAAAATTTTATTTTTATTTATTATTATTATTTTTAATGGAGTTCCTTGTTACATAGCTTGCATTTTACTATAGCTAGAGGAATACATCCGAAATGCATGCATCATAGAGTACTACAATGAATCCACCTAAAACTTTTCCATTGTATGCATGATGCTTTTTTTATGGTTGATTTGGTGGGCCACCATGGTGATAGGTCATATCCTAAGCATCAATAGGACTAGACCATAACTACAAGGAAACCCATTTCCCTTACAAATATAAGTGCTTTTCACTTCTTATTTTCCACATTTGTTTGGTGCTTCTAGCTAAATACTATTAAAAGTTGTTGGAAAGCGAGATGTTTCACGCATCCATTTCTCTAGTTGCTTCTTGAAATTGCTATCTGTCCTATAGGGGGGTGATTAGGACCTATTAAAAATTTTAGCCTTTTGAAAATCCAATTGCCTAACGTAAACTAATTAGCAATTAAACTAAGACAATATAACTCTAAGGCTTCCAAGCCAGTAGAGAGTCCTATCATCTAGACTACAATTGATATGCAATTAAGGCAACTAGTCTATATCATGATAGTGAACATGTGTATGTGGGGTGTGCTAACTATCAACATCTAGCATTCATTTGATCATGCATACATATACTTAAGCATTCAATCACATGAGCATAATTAAACAATTGCTTAAAAGACAAACCAAATACAAGCATGTATAGTGGTTTGGCTACTTACCTACTTTATTCTTGACGGACGCACTCAACCTATGAGTATACCGAATTTTACCATTGGAAGTTTTAAATTAGGTTCTTCTCTAACCTTTACAGCCCGGAGGTTTTAAATCAGGTTCACCTCTAACCTATACAGCTCTACACAAGGACTCTAGGAACAAGAACTTGGGGATTTAGGCCCTACACAAGAGCCAAGGTCCTACATAAGAACCTAGGATTTAGGCTCTACACAAAAGCCAAGGTCTTACACAAGAACCTATGATTAGGCCTTCTACAAAGGCTAAGGTCCTACACAAGAATCTAGTCGAGTTTGGGTTTGCAAACTCTTACACTCAAACCTACACAATGAAAGAGTGTACATAGACTTTACAATTGACAACTTTACTTGTCGGATTGAGTCCTGTTGATGTGCTTTCTTGGATAGCTTGATTGTCGCTCTTACGTGCTTCAATCAGCTTCTCATTGCTCCCCCGATCATGTTATTGTTGCTTCTCTAAGGCTTTAGCTCTACGATCAAACATCCTGCATGTAGTGTTCCCATGCGGTGACCAAGGTGATGGGAGGTTTGGTTGAATTTCCTATAATCAATGGAAAATTAAGATGCCTAGGGGATTCACCTGGATGGACACTCTAGAGTTTGATCGACACTTTAGATTTACCAATAAACATGATGTCTATACTCTAGAGAAGGCTTAGGATCATGAACTTCTTGAAGAGAAGCTTGAATTGCTCATTAGAGTAAAGATTCATTAAGAAGAGAGCATGATTTTCATTGGGATAGAGTCTAGGATGTTTGGTTGAGCCTGGGATGCAATAGGGTCTCTAAAATACCAAAATTCATCATCTCTACAAAGATCCGAATGATAGTTTTATAAAAGAAAAACTCCAACGGATCTTTAACGACTAGTTTTCGATTGCACCGAAAGGTTCTTCGGTTGCACTGAAATATCTTCGGTCACATCGAATTATAGTTCGGTCGGACTGAATTTTAACTTAAAGTTGCTGGGCAGTTATGGTCACTTTTGGTTGGACTGAGCTTGACCTTCGGTTGAACCAAGTCCAATTGAAGGTGAGACCAAATTACTCTGTTTTTTGTTGCTATCCTGTTTTGGTCAACTTCGGTCAGACCGAAGCCACCCTTCAGTCGCACCGAGTCCAGTCGAAGGCCTGTTTGGCTGGAGTCGAATTAGCTTGTTTTCAAGTCTGAGTTCACCGTCTCATTTTGGCTAGTTTTGGTGGGACCGAAGGTTGCTGAATTTTTGTAGTTTTTTCAGTAACTCGAAACCTCTTGAGCCAATATAATAGTACAAGTTTAGACTCTTATGTTTTGGTTAGCTTCGGTCACATCGAGTCCAGCTGAAGGCCTGTTCGGCTAGAGCCGAATTAGTTTATTTTCAAGTCTAAGTTCACTGTCTCATTTTGGCTAGTTTTGGTGGGACCGAAGGTTGCTGAATTTTTGTAGTTGTTTCAGCAACTTGAAACCTCTTGAGCCAATATAATAGTACAAGTTTAGACTCTTATGGTTTATTAGATGATCAGTAAAGGTATTACTAATTGGGTCCCTAAGATCATCTAAAGGTAGGTTGTTTTTGGTCTATGGTTAGGGTCACCAAGGCACTACTTTTACATATTCAATGCTCCTTGATGTTTCAGCTTCGCTTGTGTCTTCAGTCTTCACTTTTCAAAGACTCATTCAACTATGTGATACAAGGACTCACGTGATTGACAAATAGGGTGCATAAATTAGTGCACTTACACTTCCCACATTCGTTTCATTGTCCGGTAACTATGAATTAGACTATGGTAACCCACCTGATCAGAGTCTTGAGAAAGTCATGCAATCCGGTTATTGAATCAGTGAGATCTTGATACCCGAATCGCAAAATGGATGAAGACTCACCCACAAGAGTATTGGAATAGAGAGGGAGAAATAACTACATTGAAATTAAAAACTTCTTCGCTGACAAATACTTGAATAAACCTTGCAAAACTCAGGAAATTGGTATGCCGTACTTCCTGGACCAATCCCCTTTTATGGACATTAAACACCTTAAAATCAATCTAATCCATTTAAGATAAGCTACAACTCTACCTATAAATATTTGACCACATTGTAATGGCCTAAAAATAGTAAAACTTAATCTAACAGATAATCCCCAAAGTCTATAGAGAAACAACAATCATATATTCGAAATCAACAACCCTATCTTTCAAACATGGAAAATGTAGTATTTGAAACTTAGCCCCAAAACTAGTAGAGAACAACCCAAAATTCAGCACATGTTGGCCCCCCATTACTTCCTAGACCATTCCTCTTCTTTGCAAGGCTGGTCTATGTAATGGTTTCTTAACCTCTAAGTCATAGGTTTGAGGAGTTGGTGCCAACATCTTCAAAAATCATTCCATCGGGCTGCAGACCACTTGACCCTGGCAAGTTAGATTCTTCGTATGAGTAATATAGGTTCAGATCCAATCTTTTACGATGATCCATATGCATTCATAATAGGCTTTTTCTTCAATTTCACCAGCTACTGCTTGTATTTGCCTTGTCGCGTGTCAATGTGGTCAAATGTGACACATTTTCAACTTCCTCCTTTTTGTTAGGGAGCTGTTTGTCCATCTTAACAACCTTAGTTTGCTCGTTAGTTTGGTGATGGTGAGCACTATTATACTTCCTCTATAACCATTTTTACCCACAAGATCGAAAGTGATTCATCTGGACCATCCCTCACGAACCCCCTTTGATTGTAGGGCTAGATGTAAAACAGCCCATACTTGGGATATTTTGGCTATTTTGGGAAACTTTTAGATTCATTCTTTTTCGTGGTAGTTATTTCCCCTTTGGATTTGAAACTGAAATGTCCATCTTTGGGATATGATTTAGATCCAAATTAGTTAAGTCTAGATTTGAAAGATCTCTTTAGATCTCTATCTTTGAAATTGAAAGGTCAATCTTTGGGATATGATTTAGATCTAAATTAGTTAAAGTCTTTATTTGAAAGATTTCTTTAGATCTTTATCTTTTGTCTTTAGTCCTATCTAAGGCCACATATATGGAAAAAAAAAAAATTGATCAAAATTGGGATTGCAATCAAAATTTAACATATTTGAATTGTGTGGGTTGTGCAAAAATCTGTTCTCCTCCTATTTTCTTCTTTCGCATTCACATCATACATCAAATTGGCTTTATAGTCAATTTATCCATGTGCTTCTATGAAGCCAATGGTGAGCAATGAGAGGAATGTTGTGGAGGAAATAGAAAGGACTTGCGAATCTTATGATTGAATGGAGGGAATCCATCATGACATTTTCAGTCAGTTTGGCAATTTGACAACGTCAAGGAGTGCCTTGTGCTCAATAAAGTGGCCACTTCTGGAGTTGGATGTTAGTCGTTCTGATGGTTTTTCTGTTTGATCATTCTCTTGATAGAAGGGATGATCCATTGGAGAATCATGATGACATTTATGTTGTAAAACTTGAGATGTTCTTGTTTTAAAAAGAATCTAGGAATTTTAAAGAACAGATCTAAGATACCGTGAAAATGATGTGCTAAAATCAAGGAAGATGCATGTGAAGAGTCTGTGGAGGGATTGATAGATGAATCTATTAATGGATCAGTGGATGTATTAGTTGATGGAAGAAACAACGGGGCAACAATTAAATTCATGGAGGAATAGATGATCAGCCCAATGGCTGAACGGACACATTCTATGGCTTATGTCTAAGTTGAAATGGGCACATTGGCCCCATCCTAATGACAATCAGAGCTCATAAATTGAAAGACCACATTGATAAGGACAATACCACGTTGTTAAGGAGCTGATAGACTCACCATCCCATTTCTGCAAAAGTGGGAACCACAAACAGAACGAGGAAAACACGAAATGAAAGAAGAGGTGGCATGATCTACAACACCATCCGATGCAAGCAGTGCCGGTCCAAGACTTCGGCCATTGACTGCCTCCGACGCCAAAGAAGACGCTTTATAAAATCTGATCCATCCACCACATTGCAATCAGCTATCAATTCGAGAATTATTTCTTTCAAAGCTAGGAAGAATTGATGCATCAAGGCCATCCATCCCCATCAGACTGATCCCCTTTTATTGTGGGGTTAGATGTAAAATAGTGTATGCCCAGGATATTTTTGTTATTTTCAGAAGATCTTTTTAGATTAAAAATATTTTTAGTTAGATGTCCCATTTAAATGTGAATTTTAATGTCAATCTTCAAGGCATGGTTTTTTTTTTTTCTCTTAGTAAATCTAGGTTTGAAAGATCTCTTTAGGTCCTATATAAAGATCTATGAGGCCATATGTATGAATGAGTAAAAAGTGTGTGCTTCGGGGGGATTTTTTTTCTCTTGCTGAGGGTAAAAGACTAACATATTTGAATTGTGTTGGTTGTGAAAAAATCCATTCTTCTCCTCTTAATTCACATCCTACGTTAGACATCACTTAGAAACTTCGCATCCCTATCTAATGTGATTGATTTGGGAACAGCATGTAACCTAATCACTTCTTTGAAGAATTGATCAATGACTTTAGGCACATCAAATGTCCTTCGACAGGGAATAAAATGTAACATAATAAAAAAAGCAGTCGACTACCACAAATATAAAATCCCCTCTTGTTATCTTTGGCAATCTATGGACGAAGTCCATGCTGATATCAGTCTAGGGAGCACTTGACATAGGCAATGGCGTGTAAGGACCATTATTCTGTGATTATCTGTTTGATACGTGTCAATTTCAGCAAAATTCATATATCACTCAACATTTCGTTTAAGCCTAAGCCATTTGTATCTTTCCTCCACCAAAGCAATGGCTTTTGCAAGCCCAAACAATCTCCCAAGGCCTCTACCACAAAGTTCCTTAATCGTACTTCCCATAAATGGCCATTGTGAATGCGTAAACTCGTTCAATAGAAGAGGACCCATCTGGCATGATGAACTGAGATCTAGAATTGAGAGCGCGTTCATTGCACATCACCCAAATCAGCCCCATGTAAGAGTCCCCCTGATATTGATCTTTGATCAACTCAAACCTAACCACTTCTTGTGTGATCGTGTTCATGAGGCATAGGTTGCCTATGAGATGAACATGTACTCTTGCAGAACTTCTCCTGACTTGTTTCTGGGCACTCTATCCACATCAGATGGTCCCAGATTGACACTAGATGCTCTGTCTGTGCCCAATTTCCAATGTCTAATTGATTGCTTTTTCCATGATCCCTTCCCTTTTACCACTATTTATTACTGCCTGATATCAACACCCCCTTGAAACTCCTTCCTTTCAAGAGCCCTTTTAGTGATTAGTCTCCTTGTGATTTCCATTAGCTTCTTTATCAGAATATCCTGTTATTGATTCTACTCTGTCCATATGCTCCACAAGATTTCAAAAGGAATAGTTCTCCACATTATTTTTCCTCTTCTTTACAATTCCCCCACCCAACTCTTAGGATCACCATTACCTTCTCTTGAAATATTGATGAAACCTGAAAGAGCTTACGAAAGTACACCCTTATCCTCCTTGGTGCTCACCTATGAACAGACAAGTAATGTTCAAAGTTGGGCAATCTACAATCTTTGGTTGAAGATGCTCCAAAGTTGTGATTTTTTCACTTGATGCTCTCCAACAAATTCGCTGAGCTCTAGACAGGATTGATTTCCTCCATACATGGGCACATGTGGACAATGTAGCAGAATAGTTTCATTGTGAAATTGCCTGCCATCCATTTTCAAATTCCCACCTTCTGTGTCCCTAGACGATGTAAACTTCACACAGAAACCTCACTAACACCCCCATGTGAATCCATTATATCCTACCTCAAATTACACTATACCTAATATTCTTGACCCATGAATTCATAAAAAAGATGCACCTTTTGGGATGATAAACCAACCCCACCACCTTCCTTTTGGGGCCCATGATTCTGCGAGCCAGACTGTTGATCTAGTTAGCCCCACATGGATGAGGATTCCTTGAAAAGATCCCCAATGAAAAGAAAAAAAAATAAAATGAGAAACTTCCGATCGCTAGGCTACAAATGGATGGTTCAGAAACATTTTCCAAGGCAGCCCAGTTTCAACAAGGGAAAAAAAGGCCAGAGATTTGACGGCTATGACTGTCCGATCTTGGAGATTTCTGTGACATTCCCCATCCACAGTATGTTCATCAGATCAATGTTCTGAATAAATGAACCATGCGCCCCACCTGTATGGAGTCAAGTCCTGAGGATTTTATGCATATCCTCGTGTCATATATTTCCTCTCCACCGTGAATGGTTGTCTGAAAATATGTTATCTGTCAAAAGCTAACCTATTGTTTTGTTAAAAAAGATTGAACTGCAGGAGTTTATTGGCTCCACTCTAGCCTTAGAGCTATGCAAGAGCATGCAGCACTCCTTCAAGATTTTAGGGACTTTGATAGGGTAAGAGGTGATCTAGAAGAGAATGGTGGGTTGGAATGACGGCTCTCCTTAAAGAACAATCAGCCGTAAGCATAAGTGCAGGACAGGTATCGGGAAACTTGTACACCTTCAGCATTATTTTGTTGAGGAGTGCTAGGGTGGTTGAAGAGGCAATTTGCAGTGCGCATGCTTATGCCACTCGCATGTGAGATCTGGTCATTCATTAAGTGGGGGCTACCCTAAGCATGTCTTGGACCATAAAACAGGCCAGTCCACTCATCAGGTGGCCATACATGTGTGACAGATAGATGGTTGGAAAGAGATACTAGTGGTCTCTACACATATGCCACCCACCTGATGAGTGGACCCTGATAGGTGTGGTCTGTATCTCTAACATGTGTTTGATGGTGCATGTTCTGTTGTTTGCCTCTCCAGTCTATCCTTTAGTCATAGTGAATCATCTTTTTTACCTTGTTTTTTGGATGTTTGAATACTGGTGTTTTGTTGATGAATGTTGTTGAAGCATGTCATGGGAACTACTCAACTAATGCCCAAGGTAGTTAAATTCTGTATTGTACAAGCATTGATCAAAAGATCTCTCTGTGTGAGTATTGATGCAATCAATCAGGTTAGGCTGTGGACAACGTTGAATCTGTTTGCATGTTAGTTGCAGTTAAATTGTGCTGATTGGTTGAGAACTAAGTGCATAAATGGATGTATGCATGCATTTTACATTGTGTGCATTAAGCATAGGCTCCTCCAATGCTATTTTTGTTAAATGAGCCAATGGATGCTTTTAAAAGTTCTACCTGGAGAGGAATTACAGGGACCTGGTTGCAAATTAGGGATGCAACTTGGGTTTAGGTGATTGACCCAACCCGAGTTTTGGCCGGGCTGGGTTGGGTCCTCAGGTTAGGTTCAGGGGTTGGAAAACACTGACCTGATTTGAAATTGGGTTGGGTTTGGGTTGAGCAAATTCAAGTTAGGTTTGGTCAAGTTCGAAATAATCACGCATGTATTTATGTCGTGTTGAGGCAGGACTGGACAGGTTGGGTTGGGTCAAGTCAGGTCAAGTATAGAGGAATCCGGGTTGGGCATCTTGGTTCGGGTTGGGTCCTCTTGAGGTTGGGTCTGGGTCTGGCTGACCCTCAGCCTGATCCAACTCGCCTGAGTTATACCGCTACTGCAAATGTATAGCTTGTGAAAGTGTAGGATTTCGTGCAGGTGGGGCAAATGGTTCAGTGGTCCAAACCGATGATATTTTGGGCCTCACCATGCACGGGACATGCCGCAAAACATGTCTATTGTGGCTTACTAATTAACAGTTGAGAACAGGAGTGAGATTGTGAAGGTATTGTCCCATTCTTGGACATTGACAGTTTGGATCATCAAAAGATGGACTCCTTGTGCAAGAGATCCTAATTACCACCAAACCATACGGGGTGCGTGTGTGTGTGTGTGTGTGGTACTTGATCAGGCGGGGGGCAGTTTGGTTTTGTGCAACACCCCTACACTTGCGCACACACGCACACACAGTTTCTTTCAATTGTGGTTGCTATTGGAATGAACAATGAAGGGACCACATGTATCGTGGTGACATCTGGATTCTGGAGTGCTTGTCAGAATGGATCTTAACCCAAAAGTCACACAGTCAAATAATCCTAACTGCTTGGGAGGACTTTTGTCCATCGAATGTGGACTACTGGTTGACTTTTGTAGCTCTCCTATCTTGCCACCAAACTACAATCCATTGTCAATCCAGAGTGTTTTTTATTTTCGTCTGTAGCCCATCCAGGATAGGGCCTACTGGATGAGGGATCATAGGTGTACCCCCATGGAGTATGCGAAATTTGGGTATGATAATTGGAAGTGATATCAATATTTGCTCCGAAGAAACTACACCTCGTCTTAAACCCAAACAAATATCTTGCACTATGCAGATTGATACTGTAATTTCCCAAACCCAAGCATTGATGTTTAGCGGTATCAATTCGAAGATGAGCATTGTCAGCAGCTGTCTCCCATTAGTTTGCAATCTAGTTCCTTGTGATAATTGTACTTTGAAATGCTTTATTGGTCCTTGCACTGTGGGGTTCGTTTGGATGCACTATCAAATTAAATTACAATTTTATTAGTCTAACGAAATGGAAATTACCAAATTGTAATTACCTTCCTTGGCATTCATATTGAGGGCCTGGTGACTTAACTGCAATCACATTACTTCGAGTTGGATTGGAAAGGAACGAAACTATAATTTGGAAGCATCATTCATTTTGTCATTTCTTCTTGATTAAACAGAATGTTTGCAATTCAATTCACTTGTGCGTCTCTGTCATGCTGACTATAATACACTTCACATAATCATGCAGGTGAATCATATTCTCTCAGCAATCAGAAGGAAAAAGTCAAACGATTCTTCTATCATCCTGTACCTTGCTGCATCTATTTCCACATTTCATTATCCTGGTTTACTGTCTGACAAAGCAAGGTATGCTTTTGACTGGAGCATTTGGATGATCTTTCTTTGTATTTCAATGTATACACCATTTTTAGGTATCTGTGCATGACAGTTCTTTTTCTTCTTGTAGCACAGACATTATCAATATTTGAAATGCATACCGACTGTACCTATGTGATTCATGTCTGCCATTGTGGTTTTGCTCCAAAACATTATGGTAGCTATTAGGCATGCAGACCAGGCATCATGTAATATTTCAGGCACTGGCAAATAGAGTGAATGGTTTATGGGATGTTGACATTGTCACTTTGGGAATGTGCCAACTGGACATGCATTTGACAGTATGAAAACAAAGGGTTGTATCAGGAGGGGTGTGCTTAAGTGGTACTAGTACCACCGTAAGCTTATAGTGGTGTCGGATAGATGTGGGACCCACGCGACGTATGAAGGGCCATCCAACCTGTCCATCAGATGAGTCACAGTTGATAGAATGTGCCAAAAATCAGCCCATCCAACAATCAAGTATACAAGGAATATTGTGAGAGGGGATGCCCACCCTTGATTTAAACAGGGGCCCACCTGAATTTCAAAATAGCTTGATTTTGTCTGACCCTTCGTCTTGTCTAGATAAATGGTCTGAATGGCCTGGATTCATGTACACAACAGGGTGGGCCCTCCATGTGAATCAAGGGTGTTCCCTTCCAACCTGTTCCCTGTGGTGTGGCGCACCTGATTTACAGATCCACCTGATGTTAAGGCCCTGGGGATAACATGTGCTGATGCATATGATGAATGGGTTGGATTTTATGCATGCATCATGTGGGCCCTACATCTATCCAGTACCGTTGGAGTGTGCCCCTTATAAGAAATGAGGTTTGCTAACCCCACATGCAGCCTCTCCACACACACACCTACAAACTCAGCCCTAAGCATGTGTGTGGGACATCTTTGCCATGCATAACATTGGCATCGCTGTGCAAAAGATTTGGTGCAAGATTGGGCTGGTACACACATCTGGTGGGTCCTTTTATGGAAACAATGGCTGATCTGAAGAGAACTTGCCAATGGTCACGTGCGCCTTGCTTGATGAGCTGTCCTGCATATTTTTCACACCTGGTCATCGTGTAACCCACCTTTTGAATGGCTTCGATATCCCACACATGTGCTTGGTTGCACGTGTGCTGCATGTAAAGGTGTTTCAGGGTCTAGTAAACTTATACGAAAAACTAATACTCTGAACCATCATTTGAGGAACTGCTAACTAAGAGGGAGACCTATTGGCAGATATTGAACTCAACTCTAGCTGTGTTACCATTGGAAGGATTGATTCCGGTAGTCTTCAAGACCACCGAAATGGTTGATCTCTTGGGGCCCCATTGGTAGAAACCACAGGATGCACCTCTTCTATGGAGACCCAGCCACGCACTACCGCAGTGGGGGCTATCATTTCCAACCACTTTCATGGTCCAGCTGACCCTGCATCGGTGTAATAATGTCTTCCTAAAGTCTAATGTATAGCTTTTCCCCGCCAATCGTTTTGTTTGTGAAAGGTTAGGAGTAGGTCAAGTCATGGACTCCCGCAGTTAGAGGATGAGCTTTATCATCTCTTCCTCAGACATGAACATGCCATGTCGATATGATGTGTACCATTGTATCTGCTCATTTTGTTATTTTCTCACCTACTATCGTTAGGTTAAAAAAAATCAAACCTAAGTAAATTCTTATTTGGGCTCAACTTGACTAACTAGTTACAAATTAGGTTTAAAATATGGCATGACGTGTCGTTCGGTGCATTGCTTGCTACAAGTTAGTGCCGTTCATTCCTAAGTTCTGAATTTTTACCTTGTATGATGAGTGCACTGACCTGATTTTTGGGTCATGGTGGATATGCAGTGGGGCCCATTTGATGTGGCATGCGTGGGGAGAGTAGAATGCGGAATCCGACTTGCAAGTGGCCACCCCGTCTCTCAAGTGCTGATTTTCGTAGCATCCGGTGAATTGCTAAGGCATGTATGGCGTGGCTGACTTTTTAATATTTTCTTATTCTAAACAAAGCGTTCTCTCGCAGGTGGAGTACTCCGATGATAGCGGCTCCTCACATTTCTCTGGCTTGAGCTGTGGCTCACCATACATCAGCCATTTGGCCAACGTCACACGCCACAGAAAACCGCGAGTTGGATTGGTTGACTCAACATGTGACTTGGGTGCGAATTCGTGCCGCATTTTGCTGATTCCACCAATCCAAGTGCGTCGACTATGACACTGTTGGGAGCATCTAGCCTTTGAAACAGGTGGGACCCGCCATGCAGATGAGCAGACTTGAAAATCAGGCCGCTCCACTCATCAGTAGAGTGCACCTGTGTTGAAAATGGATGTAGTAGCTATGGATTTCTTTTTATCAGTTAGGCCATACTGATGGATGGATCTCCCAATTTTTAGGATCAGGTCATTTAGACAGTCGGCACACCTGTTGTACCATGCCGCTAATCTCCACGCTCGCCATGTTGACATGCGCGGGCACGTATTATTTGTGGTGGGTTCATGGACAGGCTTGTAGGATTAGCCAACCTATTGAAGTGCCTGCAATGACTTGCTTGAAGACTTGAAGAATGAAGATTATCAGAAGTGTAAATTTAAAAGTTTGAAAGTAGCTTTCAGCCTTGTGTTTTGAGATGATGGGCCAATGGATTTGGCAATGTGATGATATGGGAGTCTATTAAAATAATCAATAAAGAAAGAAATTCCTTGTTGCAGTTGAAGTAAATTGGATATCATGTGCTTCCTACTGCTTGCATGTGAAGTCGACTCTACCATTCTCAATGGTACTGAGGTGTATTATACAGTCCCTGACCCGATAGCATCTACAGTTTTCTCAGTTTTTCAGTTTCTCCAAGTGGGGCCCATTGTTATGCAATCCTAACTGTTGATATGATGGGTTTCCCGTCAGATGACACATGTACAGAACATCTCCCAAATGGGGAAATTCCAACCCTTCAATTGGGATTGCAATGATGATCCAGTCTCTTGTGGTCATTCCAGTGTGGGGTGCTTTTTTTGGGTGGGGTATCCATGATGGGACCCTTCATGTGAATGGTTTAGATCATGGGACTGGGGGCCCCACTTTTCCAAACTAAGTATTGTTTCATTGAGAGTTGCTTTGTTTTCTGTCCAAATCGATGTTAAAATGCTTCAGTGAAGATTGGGAGAAGCTTTCAGAAGATTAAAATAGGGTGATTATGCATGGACCTTGTCAATCCCAATCTTAGGGTTTGTTGGGAGGTTAGAAGTCGACCGTCGGATCGTCATCTCGAAAGCAACTGAGTGGAAATCAAAGTGCCTGATTATTTGTAAGTGGACCAGGTCCACATAAAAAATAAAATAAAATAAAATAAACCAACTTGCACAGTTCCTGAGGAACATCAATGGAGTGGGCCCCACCACTTGAAATGAATATTTTCTTTATAGAGATTGGATGTTCTCTATAAGCTTTTGAGATCTGTAGTCCTGATTGTGACTATGTTTGGCCTGTTCATCTGTTGATACTGTGGCACTTTGGACTATGGCCATCCGTACATGGGCCCAACGCTACTTTAAATACGTCCCGTCCATATCCATCAACCAAACGTCTAAATCATTGCCCCCAAATCAGATCGATTAGCTAATCCTAACCGTCGATTGATGGACATTAGGACTCTTTCACGTTAAAACCGTTCATTCGATTTACCAAAAATCAAACGGGTCTGCACAATCAATTCCATGCGATTTATAATCAACAGGCAATCAAAAACAGCCTGTACGAAGTGGACGGTCGGGATCGAGCTAAGGATGAGCATGCAGTGGAAGAGTAGGAAAATAGAGTGGTCTTCCAACATGGAGTAAGTGATGTGGACATAGAAATCCCAAGGGGATATGGTCGAAATAGACGAGACAAGCAAGCAAGGGAGCAGATAGATGTGTGAGTAGTTAGGCAAATGAAAGAAGAGAAAAAGAAAAGTAAGCAAGTGCACACTCATGGCCAATAATTCCGTGAGATCATGACCCTTTATTTTGGAAGTGGGGAGAAGTGTGTTTAGTGGACCCTTGTTTGGTGTGATAATTAAAGGGAGAAATGCTTATCTTTGAGGATGTGACCATGTTATAATAATTCACAATGCTTTTATAGCGTAGGACAGCACTGGGTGGGGGTCCAACGGGGACGATTTGCCACGTCAGCTACCCACCTACCTGTCGGCCATTTGTCGATCATCGCGCACATGCGACAAAATGACTGCCACATGGCATGTTTTGATTGGTTGAATTTTATGTTGGGGTCCACCATTTGGCACATGGGGGCTGTTTTTGTGCCTGTGTACTTCACATGTGCAGTTTGAGTGTGAATGTAAGTAGGAAGGCTCTATCTGGGGGGCAGAGGATGTTTGATCCTATTGGCTGAGGTGATGGGACCCACTTGGGTGGGCCTGTACTTCACTTCTTTACTGATCTTCATGTTTTGTAGTTTTGTTGAGAGTTGAGGGATTCCGTTTAGTAGATAACTGACTATTTGGTTGAATGTCCTGTGTTTATCTTTATAGTGTGATCAGAACCATTCATCTGGTTAGTCCACTATAGATCGGTCACTGGACGAGAATTAAACCAATTAGATGATCCTAACCTTCAAATTGGTGGACTATTAAAATATACGGTTAAAATTTCAAGACCAACATTTCATGTCTATCGTGACCATCCAACTAGTGCTATTTTGGGATTGGATCATCCACTACGAGATTCAGCAGATGATCGGCTCTGATCACCATACAGATCAACGGTTCAGATTTTTTGAGCACGACAACACTTAAACGTTGAAAGAACTTATGAACGGTATGAAAGTTGTATAACATGCTGTGAGGGTCATCAAAGGGACATGATGAGAATAAAGTGATTAAATGCTGTAATTTCAAGAAACATCATTAAAGACTATTGAGGTTTGCTAGACACTTAACACGTAGCACACGTGTCAACCTGGCAAGTGTGTGGGACAGCTGAGTTGTGCATGAGATGTTCCACACACCCACCTGCACACTTTGAATCCTAACCGTAGGGAAGTCTCTCTAAACCAGCCCTTCTCTTCGTTTAGGGGTGGTCCACTTAATTAGTGGGCCAACCTGATGATCGGACGTCCCACATATGTACCACGATGGAATGTACGGTGAAGCATGTGGGACGCGGTTTGGCTGACGCTGCCACTAGCCAGGTGGGTGGTTATCTGTGCTCTGTGGGACCCACCATGATGTATGTGTTTTATCCACTCCGTTCATCCATTTTTCGAGATCAGTTTAGGACTTGATCCCAAAAATGAGGCAGATTTAAATCTCAGGTGGACTACATCATAGGAAGACAGTAGTGATTGAATTCCCACCATTAAAAACCTCCTAGGGCCCACCCTAATGTTTATTTAACATCCAACCATATGATTTGGTTATAAAGGCCTAGATGAAGGGCAAATATATATATCCAAAAATCTTGTAGTCTACGACAAATTTTTAATGGTAGGAGTTCAATCAACACTGCTTTCTATGATGTTGTCCACTTGAGATGTGGAAGTACCTCATTTTTGGGCTCCTAACATAAAATGATCTGAAAAAATGAATAGACGGCGTGAATAAAACACATACATCATTGTGGGCCCACAGAACACCGAAGGGTCACTATCCAATCTGCGTCCCAGTATGTGGAGAGGCTGAAATGAGTAGGGCCCAATAGCAAAACCTTCGTACATATTATTAAAGGAAGGTCTCAAGTCAAATTAGCTGGACCATAAGTTACTGTCCAGATAATGATAACTCGCAACCTGTCATATGTATGCAAAATCTAACCCATCCAATAGCTTGATCCCATCATAATTATCACATTATATATACTAATCATCCCCAAAAATTCTTTCCGACCCACTTTTGTTTTGTTATTTATCAGCCGCTAGACATCATTTTCAATGATCTGACACTTACAGTCAATGGATAGGGCTGATTTTTGTGTAATTTGATCCTCATGGTGGGGCCAACCTATTGGAAGGTCTAGATGCAGCACCCACATGATAATTTGGAAGTTATCCCCAGAAGGGACGGTCACTAATGACCCAACCAATTGCTGTAGAGACAACTAAATGGGGTTCATTTTTAAACCATGCAAATATGGAAATGATGGAATCCTAATCCTAGCCAAGTCGAACAAAACACAATCATCTTTATTTTGCGTTTGGATTCACAAAGATCATAGAATGTGTGGTGAAACAAAAGGCAATTTTATTTTATTTGGGGAAGATCCTAAGGCAAAGAAATCTGGATGACAGAAGTAGAAAGACAAGAGAAAATGATATTTTTATGTGATGTGAAAGCAATGAGATTAGGTTAGCCATATGGGACTTGGTCCATATCTTACATTTATTATGGCTACAAGTCTTCTTTCATATCTACTCTGGCTTTGTATCATGGTTCATACACATGCTTTTAGATACTTTATGTGAAGTATGTATGTTATTCAATTTAAACCGTCCAAATTGTGGATCCCACTGTAGATATGTGATAGTCATAGAATTGTACTAATCGGCATATTGTAGTCTATGATTAATGAACATTTGTTTGTTGAATATAGACCGTTGATTTTTTATTTTTTTTTCTTGTTAACTATCTATGCGATCTCTAGTGGTCGGCCAGTTGGGGTATTTGAAATGGGGCTACTATTTGGACCGTGTTTGAGTTATGGGTATGTTAGGTATGTGTGTGTGAAGATCTGGAACGTTCATAAGATGGGCCCCATCGTTTATATGCCGTTACCTGATAATCAGGCAGGTCAGGTCAGGTGTCCAGGTAGGCTTGCCATGCACGTGTCATGGTCCTAGAATCAAGCTGCTCCTATGATCACGTGTGAAAAATGAACGGTTGAACTGAATTCACCGACATCTCACATCAGATAGACAGATCGTGGCCACAGCAGCTATTATAGCTCAAAAAACTCCAAAAACAAAATTAAAAAAAAAAAACGAAAAACTCGACTCGTCCGAGTCAACTCGAGTTTTTTTTTTTTTTTTTTTAAATACACAAAATAGAGAAATGTTTACAGACAACTAGTTGGCGTGGGACCCAAATAATGGCTTTTTTATGCCATCCCATCCTTTCCACAGTGATACTCCAGCAATGAAAATGGGATGTCCCAAAAATAAGATCGATCCAACCATTAGATGGGACCCATATAAACATGGTGGTTTTTGGGTGGTAGTTCTTTGTTTTATATGGTATGGACCACCTGATGGTTGGATCAATCTGATTTTTAGAGCATCCAATTTTCATGGTGGGATTACTTTTGTAAACGGTTGGATATTATAAAAAAAACACCATGGTGGGCCCCACAAACTAATTAGTTGGAGGTACAACTAGTTACTAAAAAAAATTGGAGTCCGAGTATCAAGTGGTGTTCTTTTTTAAAATTTGGGCCCCACAATGGCACGTGTGGGTAGAATGATTATTTTATAATATTTAATATTTTTAATTTTTAAAATTTTAAAATAAAAACCCAAGATAACACAAGCCATTTAAGATACAATTTACAACCCTCTTCTTGCCAATCCGTGTGTTTTTCTTTGTCCCAAAGTCATTGCATTTGCTATTCTTAGCCCATGTAACTGTAACATAACACATACATTCCATGCTTAGAACTTTGTATTTATTCCACTTCAATACATACATACATATATATACCTTTCATCTCTTCAAATTCAACCATTTCAATCTCCCACCCTTAACAAATCTCTATCTCTAATGGAAGCTGAAGAAGGTGAAATTAGCATAGAGAGATCTCTCTCAGATGCATCCAAAACCTCACCACCAGACTCTCCATTCCAACAAAATCAACCACATGATGATAACAAACCAGAACAGAGAAAACCCAACATTTTATTAGATCTCAGCCTCTCAAACAACGATTCAGATCATGAATCAGTGCTCGAACTCGACCTTATCGGCTGTTTAGATGTGGGTTCTTCTCAATTGTCGCCAGAAGACAAGACAATCGCTGAAGCAGAGCCCAGAGTCTTCTCTTGTAACTACTGCCAGAGGAAATTCTACAGCTCTCAAGCGCTTGGAGGCCATCAAAATGCCCATAAGAGAGAAAGGACGCTTGCAAAGAGAGGACAGCAGATGGGAGCTGCCACAGCTGCTGCTGCTGCCGCTGCTGCAGCAGCTTTCGGACATCACCCGCCACACCGGTATTCCAGTATGGCGTCGTTGCCGCTTCATGGATCTTTCAATAGATCTCTTGGAATTCAAGTTCATTCCATGATTCATAAACCGTATCTGCCGGTTTCTGGCTCTAGATTTCGGTACGGTCATCATGGGTGGGATAGGATGCCGATAGATCAACAACCTGCAATTGGGAGATTGACGGCGGAGAATTTTCTTTCTGGCAGTGGTAGTAGTAGTAGTAGTAGTGTTGTTAGAACGGGAACACCACAGAGAGGGGGAGCTGCTAGATTTAATAGCGTTTGTAGCAATCGGATGTTGGTTTCTCCTCCGGCGATTGTTTCAGAGGATCAGATTGATGGGTTTTGGAGAGAAGGTGGTGGTGTTCTTAAAGCTCATCAACATCAAGAGGAAGTGCAAAAGATTGATTTGTCTCTTAAGCTTTAATTAGATTATTATTATTTTTTTTAATGTTCTTGTTAGTAATTTGTACATTCATGAATCATGATAGAGTTTTTGGTTTTTTTTTCTTTTTTCTTTTTTCTTTTTTTGGTGGGATTTTGAGTATTCAAATATAGGTTGAGGTTTTGTTTATTATATTGAATTTGGGTGGTTTTCTACCTTTCTTTAGTTTTGAAACTGAGGTTTTGAAGTATATAATTACAAATATTTGAGATTTTTTTATTTTTTTTTCTGGGTTTATGTTAGTTGGGGTTGTTTTTCTTGGAAAAAACTCCCAAAATTTGTATTTGATACTCCAAACATGGTAAAGACTTCTAGAAATTGGATTTGAAAACACCCAACTTGGTGGATAAGCATACAATATTGATGATTCTTTCCTCACATCTTTTCTTTGATTTTGGGATGTTTGACCAAATGAAAATACCCCAAATGGCACAAAGGAATTTTATTTTTATTTTTTTTAAAATGATAAAGAGATATACGCTGCAATGCTCTCATAGCAAGTGCTCCTGGTTATAAACTGGGACGCTTAGTCCAATGCATTGATCTAGACTGTTCATTAAGTCCAAGCCACATTTGATTGGCTACTATACAAACATTACACCAAACTGATAAATACTAACCATTTGATCAATGGCCCTTTATATAGATGGTCAAGATCATTTACAATAAAATAGGTTCATTCAATTATTTAATCCATCTATTTTCTGGGACCCACTATGGATTGCCTATGATTCTAAAGAATCACTTTTTTTTTGGAAATGTATCTATGTCATCCATGGCTTGGAAATAGAATGGCTATAGAAAATAAGTCCAAATTAAGGATGGATGTGATAATCTGATCAGTACAATTGTTCCATGGTAGTCTATCAAATATGTTCTGAACTTAATGGACGGTTCAGATTGATTGATCGTATTGTCCAATTGAAGCGATGCAACTAGGAGTACTATAACTTATAGTGATCTTGAGAACACCAAAGCATCTCTCCCCGATAAATAGATAGAGGTCCACATATCAGGTAATTAAAGCAGAAAATAAACACATTAATAGAACGCTATTTCCACCCCCATTTTAATATAATTTGATCTTTGTGTGTGTGTATATATACATATAGGTGAAAATAATTCTCTCTTTTCTTTTTTAATATATAAGGCTTCCATCTTTTCTAGGACTCTTACCAACTTTCTGAATCTGGAAAAGGTTTTTTCAATGCCATCGCATGCTTGTAATAAATATGCAGGGCTCTACCTTAATTTAAATTTAAAGTGTATCAATTCAAAATACTCAATTAAAGCGTTGCACTTCAAATACAGCATGAAATCATAAAGACAACAAAGGCATGCTTCCATAAGAGGTACGAGAGTAACATCTCAATTGCTCATAGAGATTTTGGTAATTAAATCCCTTGTTGTCTATGTTTGAATTGCTCCATTTATTTCAAGGGAAGTTGATAGTGATACCCTCATGTTTTGGTGTATACCCCACTTTTCCTACTTATGGTACTTTCTTTTTTGGTTTTTATGCATACACTCATTTTTTTTGTACTTTTGCTATTAGAATAATATTAGTGGGTGTACTATTCTAAAAAGTAGAAAATAAGGTGCATTGGGGTCTAATGGTAGTCCGTGGGGCCCTCAATGTGAGTGGAGCCCACGCATTGAGTGATCAGGATGGCCTGAGGGGGGAGAGGATTAGGTGAGTCAGAGTTAGCAGCTTAGTGGGTTAGTCTTTGTCAGTGGGGTCCACTTGATGTATGTGTTGTACATCCATTTTGTTTATCAGCTTTTGTAGCTCATTATAGGGTATAGCTCTAAAAATGAAATAGGACATAATTCTAAAAATAAAATAGACCCAAATTGTAAGTGCATATATTAAAGCTTGTGTGGGTAATAAAAGTTTTGTATTAAGCTGATATTTGTATTTTCCCTTTGTCTGGGTTTGTATCACATTTTTTGGGTTTTTTTTTTTTTGTTTTTAAAAGAAGACCTATGAAAATATTATTATTTCTAAGAAAGCCAAAGGTCTAAAGAACAAAGCCGACAAAGTTCAAAGAAAATAAAAAGACCTATGGTGATCCACCAACAACCTGAGCTAAGAGAAAATAAATAAATAAACAAGCTAGATAGTAATTAAACATTATGGTAGGCCTTAAGAATTTTTTAATAGGGCCATTCAATGATCATTGTTTCCCGTAGAATAATCATTGTTTCCTATGGTGTGGTCCACTTCATATTAATTAGATCTGTTTCATTTTCTGAACCATGCCTTAAAATGAGCTGAAAAAACTGATGAACAGATTGGATGTACAACAGATACATCAAGGTGGGCCCCACGGTCAGGTACTCACCTAATCCAGACACCCCACAAGTGAAATAAAGTATTATTCATCAGATAATACAACTAAATGATTTTCCACATCTATTATCCAGTTTGGAGACTAAGCCCCATCCTCCTTCAACTCCATGCCTTGGTTGACACTGGGGCTTGCTTTCTTCAACTATGATTCATCCTGACTCGGCCGAGTCGCAATAGACTCGGGCTTTACGGCAGAGTCAGGCTAGGTTGACCCGATCGACTCTTCCAGGGGAGAATTTTGTTTGACGAAATCTGATTTTAAATCTGCCCATTGAAATGCATAGATCTGCAATCCAGACAGTATCCCTTTGTTTTGTCCCCTAGTGGACAGGCATGTCTTGATATTTTCATCAATAAGACAAACTAACCTTTCGATTTATGGCCTACAGATGGACAGATGGACGGTTAAAAAGAGAGAAAGATAGTAAACATTCAATTGAAAAAGAAGCTCATACAAGTTGTAGCTCATGATAGGTTACTTTCTTAAGAACTCATGGGTGGAACTTTGATAACATGGATACCGTCCATCAGGTATGATGCCCTCATTGTTCACCATGGAACCCAAAAATCGGATGATCCAATGCTCATTATAAATAGTTGGGATGGGATGCCTACATTAGTTTTTTAAGGCCTACGGTGGGGTTTAATGTCATAAAATTCATTAATCTAGTGTGCCTCGTCAAGACGAATTATCCAAAAATCATAGTATTTTAAAATTCAAGTTGGTCATATAACATAAATTTAAAGGTTTCAGGTATAATACTCCATATGAAAGGATTATCTAAAAATCACAGTATTATTTAAAGGTTTTATATATAATTGATAGAATGAGAGAATTACCCAAAAATTACAGTATTTAAAAACTTAGCTTAGCCATATGACCTGAATTTAAAGGTTTTAGGTATAATCAACAAGATAAGAGACTTACCAAAAAATTACAGTACTCTAAAACACAGGTTGGCCATATGACATAAAAGCCATATGATGTGAATTTAAAGATTTTAATTATAATTGATAAAACAGTAGAAATATATAATTTTATAGTATTCTAAAACTCAAGTTGGTCATGTGATATGATTCATAAGATAAAAGAATTATCTAAAAATTATAGTATAGTAGCTGTTATGGGAAGATCCGAGGCCATGTGAGATCCAAGAGCGAGTTGCCGAACTGAACCAATTGAGTGCATGAGCGCCTGAGACCATGTCCGTCCGACTCAATGTAGGCATCTCCGGAAAAGAACGAGTGGTGTGGAAGCACCTTCATTACAGGAGGGCGGGTCGGAAAGGTGGATCGGAACAATTCGTACAATCCGTCTAACATTGAAAGCTGCATACTTAACGTCTCACGCATGTGAGGTCCGCTCATCAACATTCACTACAATAGCTCCGACTCGGCGAGGCCAATTTGACACCCCGCCCTGAGGTCCAACGGAGAGAGTCTTGGAGAGCAGATGAGTCTCCCACTTCGGGACGGACCTGTAAGATCGGCTCGGACCTGGAGACCGTCCTTATTCGACCGAATAATCACAAAGGTAGACGACGGTTGAACGAGCCAAGCCGAGCGGATACTTGAGGATGTATGTTCCATCTGCCCAATGCGGAAACTGCCATAACCAAATGTGGCCAATAACTTCGCTCGCAAATACGCATTACATGCATGATACGCTGCGTGATCAGCAAATTGCGGGCAGTATCTTCATGATCCGGGAATCCCCTTGATCGTGCCGAGATTTTCGGATCCAGACCATTTTATAATTAAGTATAAATAGATCACAACGCCATGACTATAGGGACACGATCACAAATACTTTTTCATCTACTCTTCACTTAAGACCCTGATTCCCTTGGCCTGACTTACGCATCGGAGGGTCCCCTGGCTTAGCCAGGATTACCTTTGCCTGTTTTCTTTGTGCAGGTTCAAGACGAGGGGTGTCGAAGTGTGGGAGACGTGGGGAGAGTGCCGACCAGATTTGAACCTCAACATTTTTTTGGCGCCGTCTGTGAGAAACTTAATACTAAAAGTCAGATTTCTATTTTTTTAACTCAATGGCGAGAAAGAAGAAGGCCGTAGCTGTGGAGCCGAATGAGCGAACTCAATCGTCATCACCGCTTCACGCTGAGTTCGCGCCAAGACCATCTCAGCGTTCTTGCACTCGGTCGAATAAATATCGAATCATGCAGAATGAAATTCAGGCCCTACGCAATGAGATAAACAAAATGAAGCAACAAAGGGATCCACAGTTACCCTCAATTCAAGAGAACCCAATTCCTGAGCCGGTAGGGCTGTTCGTAGAGACCCACTTTGCGCCGAGGAGCATGAGGCCCAAAATTTCCCAGCATTCTCGAGCGCTGCTTTCGGGTTTGAATCCTCCTCCGGTGCAAGTAAGGGTCTCAGATAGGAATACTGTCACTTGGGTTCCTACGAATAACTCGATTACCTATGCCTTGGCCCCTTCCGATCTCCGCCACTAGCTGGAACGGAGAATGGTAAGGAGGACCCTAGAGGTGGAAGATGCCCCAGAGATTGTTGCTGAGAATAGAGATCCCTGGGAAGAACGGTTCGCGGAACGTAACAACAAATTCTTGACCCTGGAGAAGCAGCAGCAACTGTCGACAGTCCCAGCCACAGTTCAGACCATGATGGAAGAGACCGAACCTCCCTTCACCTCCACTATCATGGAGGAGGTGATGCCGCAGAGGTTTCGAATACCTCCCGTCATGTAGTATTCAGGGTCCAGAGACCCATCTGAACATCTAGAAGCCTATCGATCATAGATGCAGATCCAGACGGCCACAGACGCAATAATGTGTAAGGGATTTTCGATCACCCTTATGGGATCCGCTCGAAATTGGTACCGCCAGCTCAAACCCAACTCCATTAAGTCCTTTACAGAATTAATTTGGCTATTCCTTACCCAGTTTATCAGTGGTAAGAGAAGTCGGAAACCCAGCACTCACCTGCTCACATACAAGCAAGGTCCGAAAGAATCATTGAAGGACTATATCGCCCGCTTCAATGATGAAGCATTGCAGGTCGAGGACTATGATGAAAAAATGACACTTGTCGCAATACTCAGTGGTTTGAAGGAAGGAAGGTTTACTTTCTCCATCGGAAAGAATCCACCGAAAACATTCTCGAACTTCGTAGTAAAAGCCTAAAAGTACACCAATACCGAGGAGTTTACTAACTCTCGCAAGAGCGTGCAAGTGACCGACCCGGCCAGCAAACGGCCAGCAAAGGGAAGAGATCCAGGAATGAAGAGTCCCGACCATCCGATAAAGGGGCAGACGACCGCGCTTCCAGCGATCGTCGACCGAGTCGGAGGCCGAAAGGGAAATTTCATTCCTACACTCCTCTCAATACAACCGTCGAGCAAATCCTGCTGGACATTCAAGGAGACAAACTATTGAACTGGCCAGTCTGCATGAAGGATGACTCGGAGCACCGAGACAAGCGAAAGTTCTGTCGCTTTTACCAAGATCACAGTTACAATACAAATGATTGCGTGGACCTCAATGACAAAATTGAGTCCCTCATCTGTAAAGGACACTTGCGTAGATACATCAAAAAAGAGAAGTCCGCTCGTAGAGAAGAACGACCACAGGAGCAGCCAAATAACCCCCTAGAAGAGCCTGATAAAATTCTTACCATTTTTGGAGGCTCAACCGAGGGGGATTCGAATAGGGCTCGAAAAGCCCATTCTCGAATGTCCGAGTCAGAACACTACATCCACCTGATGGTGCGTCCCAGCAAGGAGCTCCGAATTAGTCCGTATAGCCTAACTTTTATAGAAGATGATGCACGTGGGATTCAGCATCCACACGATGATGCGCTAGTGGTCGCGATGACCATAGCAAACCATAAGGTATACCGCATTCTGGTCGACATCGGAAGTTTGACCGATGTGATCTATTCTAAAGTCTTCGAAAAAATGGAGGTTCCACGGTCGCGACTCCGACCCGTGAAGACTCCCTTCCACGGCTTTGCTGGAGAAAAGGTAATCTCCGAATGACCCATTTCCCTCCCAGTAACAGCGGGGGAGGGGCAACATCAGGTCACACTTCTAGTGGACTTCCTGGTTGTCAATGTCCCCTTAGTACACAACGTTATCCTGGACCGACCCTCCCTCAATGTGATGAGGGTTATCATCTCAACTTACCACCTGATGATGAAGTTTCCAGCCGAAGGCAGGATCAGCTACCTCCGAAGCGACCAACGCGAGGCCCGAAGATGTTATGCAATAGCAGTTAGAAAAGGAGCCACCAAGCAGGTACTCATCGTGGATGTCTTGGATCCCAGAGGATCAGCCGAAAGCTCATCAGTGGAAGATCTGGAAAAGGTGCCCCTCGTTGAATCCGACTCGAGCAAAACTGTTCAGCTCGGATCGTCGTTGAATTCTGAGCAAAAGACCACAATGTTAGCCTTCTCGAGGCAACACCGAGACGTCTTCACATGGTCGCATGTAAATATGTCAGGGATCCCCCCTGATGTGTTGGTTCATAGACTAAATATGGACCCGGATCACAAGCCAGTGAAATAGAAAAGAAGGCCATTTGACGCTGAACGATATAAAGCAATTGTCGAAGAGGTCTCCGTCCTGCTCGACAAGAATTTCATAGAAGAAGTGTACTATCCCGACTGGATAGCGAATGTCGTGCTCGTCAAGAAATCCAATGGGAAATGGTATGTCTGTGTAGATTACTCGGATCTGAATAAGGCATGTCCCAAGGACAGCTTCCCACTACCTCAGATCGATCAATTGGTGGATAGCACGGCTGGACACGAGTTGCTATTATTTTTAGATGTCTATTCTGGATATAACCAGATCGCCATGCATCCCCTAGACAGGTAGAAGACTACATTTATCATGAACAAGAGGCTCTACTGTTACCAGGTTATGTCATTTGGCCTGAAAAATGCTGGGGCAACATATCAAAGGTTGATGAACCAGATGTTCGCCAAACAGATCGGACATACTATGGAAGTATATGTCGATGATATGCTGGTGAAAGGTACAAAAGCATCTGATCATCTTGCAGATCTCGGAGAGACATTCAACATCCTCCGAGAATGCCGAATGAAGCTGAATCCTGCCAAGTGTGTATTCGGAGTTGAATCGGGAAAGTTCCTTTGTTTCTAAGTCAGTCAGCGAGGTATCGAGGCCAACTCGGACAAGATCAAGGCACTCATCAACATGAACTCGCCTCGGACTGTTAAGAAAATACAGTGCCTCACGGGAAGAATTGCGGCACTCGAACGCTTCATATCCAGAGCAACAGATAAATTCCTCCCCTTCTTTCAGCAGCTGAAGGGTCATAAAAAGGCAGAATGGACGCCGAAATGCGAGCAAGCTTTCCAGCAGTTGAAGAAATATTTAGGTTCGCCTCCTCTCTTATCTAAGCCTGAGGAAGGAGAGCCCCTACTCCTCTACCTCACGGTCTCGGCCTCAGCTGTCAGCTCAGCCTTAATCAGAGAAGTTGGGAGCAAGCAATACCCCGTGTACTATGTAAGCAAAGTTATGGTACCCGTAGAGACAAGATATTCATCCTTAGAAACATTAGCACTTTGCCTTATTTTTTCAACTCAAAGATTACGGTCGTACTTTTAGGCTCATTCCATCATCGTACTGACCGACTCTCCTCTAAGGTAAGTTCTCCAAATACCCTAGGTTTCAGGTCGGATGACCAAATGGGCTATCGAGCTTGGAGAGTTCGACATCCAATTTCACCCGAGATCAGCAATCAAGGGCCAAGCTATGGCCGACTTCATCGCTAAGTTTACAACTCCGAGTGCAAAACAAATCGGTACGAAAGTCAAGATGACCCCTCCTGTCCCCCTGAACAACCAAGAGGCAGTGTCAGATCCAGGATGGGTTCTCTATGTTGGTGGATCATCCAACGTCAAAGGAGCAGGAGCTGGAGTCATCCTGGTTGCACCTGATTCAACAACAATCCAGTACGCGATCAGGCTCGAATTCAAAGCTTTAAACAACGAGGTAGAATATGAGGCACTGTTAGCCGGACTTAGGCTAGCCGCAAGCCTGGTGTTCAGACTCTTCAGGTCCGATGTGACTCGCAACTGGTAGTAAATCACATCTTCTCGGAGTATGAAGCCAAAGAAGCCAGAATGATAGCTTACCTCGAAGAGGGGAGGAAACTTATTGTGAAATTCTGGAGCTGTATCATCCGGCAGATCCCTAGAACAGAAAACTCATGGGCCGACGCCCTAGCAAAACTCGCATCGGCCTCTGAAGGAATGATCCCACTGTTTGTTCCTATTGAATTCATTGAACATCCGAGCATCGGCCAGGTGGAGAAGGTCAACCCTGTTCAAGCTATTCCGAGTTGGATGGACCCAATCTTCAATTACCTCTCATCCGGCGAAATCTCTTTGGATAAACTAGAGGCAAGGTGACTTAGAGTCAGAGGGGCTCAATATGTCATACTAGATGGAGTGCTCTATAAGAAGGGACATTCCCAGCCTTACCTCAGATGCCTCCAGCCAGACGAAGCCGACTACGTGATTCATGAAATTCACGAAGGGATCTGTGAAAACCATTCCGACAGCCGAGCCCTAGCCCTGAAGATACTCCGTCAAGGATGCTTCTGGCCAACTCTCAAACAAGATTCAAGGGATTACGTCCGAAAGTGTAACAAATGTCAATGTTACGTGCCAGTAACGAGGCAACCGGCAGAAGAGATGACTCCCATGAGCGGGTTGTGGCCGTTCGCCCAATGGGAAATCAACATCATCGGTTCTTTGCCCACAGGGAAGGGACAAGTCAAGTTCGTCATAGTTGCAGTCGACTACTTCACCAAGTGGGCTGAGGCCAAGCCTGTCACAAAGATCACCGAGCAGAAAGTGATCGATTTAGTATGGAAAAATATTATCTACCAGTTTGGAATCCCACAAACCATCGTATGTGATAACGGCCGACAATTCGATAATGACAAGTTTCATGGTATGTGTCGGGGGCTTGGCATCACGAATGCTTATTCATCACCTCGGCACCCCCAGTCAAATGGACAGGTGGAAGCAGTCAATAAGATCATCAAGTACCATCTCAAAATAAAACTGGAAAAGACAAAGGGTAACTGGGCCGAGGAGCTCCCATTTGTCCTTTGGACTTACAGGACTACAGCTCAGTCCTCAACGAGGAAAACTCTGTTTTTGTTATCCTACGGCTTGGAAGCAATGATGCCAGTAGAAATCAGCCTCCCTACGGAGCGAGTAGGGAATTACCAAGAGAATCAGAACTTCGAGCAGATCGCCGCTAATCTAGATTTACTCGAGGAAGTCCGAGATATCTCTAAGCTCCAAGTAGCAGCTCGACATCAACAAGTAGCGCGTTACTACAACTCAAAGGTCAAGGTCAGGCGTTTTCACCCTGGGGACTTAGTCCTTCGTTGGGTCTTCCAGAACACAGCCAAACCGGGAGCAGGAGCGCTCGGGCCCAATTGGGAAGGACTATATTGCGTGGTCCGATCTATTATACCAGGATCCTACCATTTAGAAGACCTCGAGGGTCAGTAACTCCCTCATCCGTGGAATGCCGAGCACCTAAAGATCTACTATCAATAATAGATTGGCCTTCAAGGCCTCCAATAAATTGTGCGCCTCTGAGCGACCATCCTTTAAGGCTTGTAATAAAAATCTTGATCCTACTTCTACACGAATGTCTACTAAGTTGCCTCATTGATATGGGCGCGAATGCGATGGTCCGATCCCTTAAAGAAGGGGTTGGAACCTAATCCCACAAAGGTTCGACAAGGCATTCCCTTGAGTCGGGGAGAAAGTCTAACGATGACCCGATTCTCCATTGAAGAAATCAGCTCATCATATGACTGATGGGTGGAATGGAAGGTCCTCCCCAATTGTGAGACGAGTTGAATCTCCTAAGGGATCGGACTCGACTATAACTTAAGCCAATGAGGCTCGGAGAGCCAACTAAATGACAATGGAAGGAGCTAACCCTTTAAGAGGTTAGCTCAGCCATACCTTGGAATAAATCAACGCGACAATGAATCAACTCAGCTGAACAACAACCATCATCAAAAGCATTCTTCATTCATTTACCCTCCTCGGAGGGACACAAAGAAAAAAAAAATCACATAAGCTATTTTAAAAAGAAAAAAGTAAGAAAAATAAATAAATTTTCACGTGGGTGGAGGTGCCTGGGAGTCCGGGGCTTGATCCGAGCGGGCGACTTTGGCAGGAGCGTCTTCAGGATCTTCAGGCAGCAAAGGATCAAGATCGAGGTCTGGGTATAAACCAGGACTGCTTCGATACAAGCATCGAAACTGCGCTGATAAAATTTGGCAGCCTCGATGTCTCTCTCCTTGGAAGTCTTGAAGTTATCAATTGCAACAGCAACGACCGCTGCCAGTGAGGCTTCCTCCTTGGCCTGCTGAGCCTCCACAGTCTGGGCAACTACTTGACTCCTCTCTTCAGCCACCTCGGCCTTAGCCCGCTCCAGTACTTCACCCAGCCGAGTGGTCTCCTTAAACAGCGAATCTGTGTGAGCTCTGGCGCTAGTCAGCTCGGCAGTTGTAGTGTCACTGCGAGCTTTGAAGTTGTCCGCCATCTCGTGCAGTAGCAACTCCCTGGCCTCCAGATCAATCACAATCCCCTGCAACCGACTTCCTCTGGCCTCTCGTCCGAAAGCTGCAGACGCAACTCGCCCTGCTCGGAGCTCAAAAGGGCAGACTCATCTTGTAAGGCCATCATCTCGACCTTAAGAGCCTCGAGCTCGACCTCCCTCCTCTCATGCTCCTGTGCTCTTTCCCAGGCTGAAAATAATTTCGGAACGGACTGAACAGGAAACGAGCATAAGTACCAGAAAAATAGGAAAAATGTAAAAGGATGGGAGGATCTTTTCGAGAACGTACCGTGTAAAATATGGAAGCCATATCATTCAAAAGATACCTGTTCAACTTGCCGAGGAGGCGAGCTATGTCTTCCTTGGAGGCATGTTTAGCGGCCTACGGCGTCAGACAGGCCAGATGGTAGCCCAGCTCAAACCTCCCGCCACTCGTCCCCACTTGGGCCTAGACTACAGCCTCCTCAGCCCCAATCCTGCTATCAGCCAAGGTTTGGTCCTCGGTGCGGAAGCCGTCCCCAGCCTCAGGAGGAGAAAGCATATCGTCGACCATCCTAATGGCCTCCTCCCGTTCTGAAGAAGAAGGCACAACAATGCAGGGCTCGGGGGCTACAGGAGGAGCCTCCGCGATGGAGGGAACGGCGGTGGGGGGAGAGAAGTCACGACTGCTGGGGCACCAGCCATGGTCGTATTGGCAAGCACCGGGAAAGGAGCTACCACAAGGGCCATGGTCGTATTGGAAAGCACAGGAAGCAGAGCTGTCGTTGGGGCCATGATCGCGCTGGGAAGCACCGAAGCCAGTGCTACATCTGAAGCCTACATATGGGCAAGCACCACAAGTGTTGTATCGACGGGCCTCGGAGCTCGAGCTGCAACGACCGGTACGGCAGTAGGTCCCCTCCCCCCCCCCCCTCCCCCCACACGAGGGGGAACCTGCTTCTTTCGAGTGATCTTCAACCGGGGTGCATCCCTCAACATCTCCACCGCTATCGGAGCCGCCTTCCTCTTCCGAGTGCCGGACGCCTCAGTCATGCCTGTAAGAGAAATAACAATATTAGTGACTGAGCGAGCAAAGTCAGGCTCATCAGAGGGATTGAGATGACTTACTGAAGGATGTAGGTAAGGGTTATGATTTGCAGAGCCTGGACCAATGAAGGTTGGCCGCCGTGATTAGGTCTGTCCAGGAGCGAAGCCCCTCCGATCGCGCCCTAGCCTTCGCGATGCGGTTCTTCTGAACCAGGTCGAGGAGTGGTAGTCCCTTCTGAAAACCTACGAAAGGAAACGAAGAACTTCATTTCGATTGAAACAAATGAAAATAAAGACTTAGGCACAAAAACTGGTTAAAATCTGACCTGGTTTTGTAAATTGGGTCGGAACCCGTGTCGACAAAGTTCCAAGCTCCGCCTTGATACCTCCCATTCGCCTGCCACCCAGAACCATTTATTTTTTTAATCCTTAGTGGAGAATGGAAGGTTCATCACTAGCCCCGACCACTTGCTACCTCGGGTCGCGAAGTAGTACCTTGGCTCGTTACTGTCGTGCTTGACCAGGTACAAACTCATCAGTTCCTCCAGGGTCAGCTCTGAGCTCCCGACTTGTTGGTAGATGATGAATGCGGAGATCAACACCCTTCAGGCGTTGGGCGTAAATTGTCTCGAGGCTAGCCCGAGGTAAGCAGCAATCTTCTGAATGAAGGGGTGGAAGGGGAGCCGAAGCCCGCACTGCAACGCGCAGAGGAAGATTGCGACTTCCCCCTCGGCAGGGACACCAGCGGTGTCTAGGGGCCCGAGGGCCCTTATCTGAACGGAGTTCAAAATTTAAAATTCTAAAAGGATCCAATTTATCTGAGACTCCGACAAAACGAAGCCTCCTGGGACTATCTCCGAGGCACGCCCACTAGCGGGCATTTCAGTGGCCTTGGCAATGGTGACTTGGCAGGCTCGGGTGGCCCTCTTTTTGCTGGGTCACTGAGTTAGAGCACCCGTCCCCTTTTGTCTCTAAGGCGAGGGGTATAATGGTACGACCTCGAAGGGGCCTTCGGAAGCCCCTCTTCCGTCTTCAGAACTCCTCGGCTCGGAGTCCTCATTGTACTCCCGCACAGACCCGAGATCAGAAGACATTGTGAGAAGGAAGTTGAGGATCAATAGGAAAAACTCACCGGATGGCTACCGAAAATTGCCTTCTCCCAGAAAGGAGTGATCGGTTAGAATCGCCCATCGGGAACTTCGAATCGATCAGAATCGCCTTCGTCGGAAATCATCTTCTCCGGTATTCACTCAAATTCACATTGCAGGTAGCGAGAATAACTCCGAAGGCGGTTTATATAAGCTACGAGGAATCTCCGCATTAATAAGAAACCATAATCGCTGCAGTCAAATCATCGCGAGTCGATTCCCAACTACACGTGGATCTCCCTCGTTGAACAAGCTCCCACTAGACAGTGCATTTTTGACATCGAGCAGCGTGCCTCGATATACGAAACAACGCCCAAGCAGAGGGAGCCATCACGTACGCTTTTCCTCGGACTGACGTGGTAACCTCTCATAGGCTAGCAATGATCCGAAATCGTAACCGTCGCCACGCGTCCACCTGAAAATAGCACGCATGCGCGAGATCTTGAGACGTAACGTTTCGAAACTGAAAACCATTAATACTCGATATGAGTAGAGATTCTCTACATGATTACTCTCCGAGCCCACAAGTAAACTAGAAGAGTAAGGGGCTTCTGTTATGGGAAGATCCGAGCTCATGTGAGATTCGAGTGTGAGATGCCGAACTGAACCGATTGAGTGCATGAGCGCCCGAGACCAGGCGCGTCCGACTCGATGTAGGCATCTCCGAAAAAGAACGAGTGGTGTGGAAGCACCTTCATTACAGGAGGGCAGGTTGGAAGGGCGGATCGGAACAGTTCCTACAATTCGACTAATATTGAAAGTTGCATACTTAATGTCTCACACATGTGAGGTCCGCTCATCAACATTCACTACAATAGCTCCGTCTCGGCGAGGCTGATCTAACATCTCACCTTGAGGTTCGGCGAAGAGAGTCTTGAAGAGCAGATGAGTCTCCCACTTCAAGACGGACCTGTAAGATCGGCTCAGACCTGGAAACCGTCCTTATTCGACCGAATAATCGCAAAGGTAGACGACGGTTGGACGAGCCAAGCCGAGCGGATACTTGAGGACGTATGTTCCGTATGCCCAATGTGGAAACTGTCATAACCAAATGTGGCTGATAAATTCACTCGCAGATATACATTATACGCCTGATATGCTGTGTGATCAGAAGATTGCGGGTAGTATCTTTATGATCCGAAAATCTCCTTGATCGTGCCGAGATTGTCAGATCCAGACCGTTCTTTAATTAAGTATAAATAGATCATAACGCCATGACGATAGGGACACGATCACGAGTACTCTTTCCTCTACTCTTTACTTAAGACCCAAATTCCTTTGGCCTAACTTAGGCATCGGAGGGTCCCCCGGCTTAGCCAGGGTTACCTTTGCCTATTTTCTTTATGCAGGTTCAAGAAGAGGAGTGTCGAAGTGTGGGAGACGTGGGGAGAGTGCCAACCAGATTTGAACCTCAACAGTAGTATTTCAAACTCCGGTTATCCATGTGATGTGAATCAATAGAATTAACATAAGTATCAACATACCAATTAAAGGTTTAGATTACAAAATCATGGGCCCACTCAATCAAAATTGGAAAAAGAGGCTATTTTTTATTATTTTTATTTTTAACACATGCACACACATTGCGAACCCTTGACCAGGTGTTGGAACTCCTGAGAGTCTACCACTAGAGCAAGAGCAAGGTCCTAAAAGAAGAAGAAGAGGAAAGAAAGAAAGAAAAAGGCCATAATAAGGTTCACAAAGACTCATTGGGTCCTACTCGACTTAGAACCGGATTAGGTGGTCTGAGTCGGCAAGTCTTAAAACCATGATCAGTACCACCTACCCTTGTATTTTAATCACTCATTTGTAGGCCAATATAATACCCATAAGATCATCTGATCATGAGTGGGATTTTTGCACCTTGGGTAATTCTTGATTCAATGGCCCAGCTGATCAAATCAAATGAATCACTCCGACTACTGAAGGTGGGACCCACTTAAGGTGGACCTTTTCTACATAAAAATATCCAAATATTCCAAATCTCAGCCTTTTTATTTTTTAATGTTACAGTTTTACTACTACTATTATTATTATTGTCCATATCCTCTCTTTTATCTCTCCCTCAAAATCTCCCTTTCTCACGCCCAGATATAGGTGGGCCCCACCACCTAGATAGTCTTACTCAAAATTCAATCTGGTCCACTCATCAAGCTAGCCCCTGGTTCACATCAAACGTGGACCATTGCCAATTCTTTTCCAACTGCATGTTGTTTTTGTACAAACTGTGTAGCCTACTTCATAAATTGACCGGCTTGATTTTCAGACCACGACGTCCATTACAGTGGGGCCCACCTGATGCTGCATGGCTCGGATATCCAATACTGACATTACATCTGCCTAATTGGCACGTGCGGCTGCTCCAAGTGGGCCATGTAGGCTTAGCCACACCTCTAGAGGCCCGGCATTTATGTGCCTCCATATTGTTTACCACACATGTTAGACACGTGTATGAAGATCTGAACTGAACGACATCCTATGGGTCCAACCTTTGATTGACCGTTAATCAAATTATTCTTTGATTATACGATCTTAACCATCTAATAAATGAGCCTTCGCTGGTTTTTTTTGTCTTGGAGTTTTCATTTGCATGCCACCAAGGGCTGGAAATGTCCAAAAGCCATGCTTTTTGGTCCATGGCCCAATCACTGTTGGAAAAATGAAATGGACGGTTGTGATCTAATCCAAGTTTTCCACGAACTCAAGGTGGAGGCACGAAAAGTGCCGCAATTTGCTGAAATGATAGAGTCGGCTAAAGTGTGAGAAAACTGTCCCATGCACTAAAGTTGCATTTGCACTTATTGGCATCTATAGAACATATCTGGACCGTCCATTAGTTCTGGTCCACTCTTCTTCCAGTACTATGAAAAATCACATCAATCAGTTGATCCTACACATCCGTGACTGGATCTATCTTCAACGCATGGTTTTGTCCATCCAGCTTTCTCCGGACGCAAATTCCCTGTGCTCCGGCCACAGACAGAGATGCCCATGACAAATCCACTCCGTCCATAAGTTTCTCAGGATCACAATGAGACAGGATTTAAAAAACCAGGCAGATTAAAAACTCAGGTGGGCCACAGCACACAAAACAGTGAGAACGAAAACTTTCAACGTTGAAACCTTCCTGGAGCCAACCATGATGTGTAGCCACCACAAAGTTTCCAATATTGGCCATTCAATCCTCACTTTTTCCTGTGGTGTGGCCCATCTGAGTTTTGGGTCTTCCTGATTTTTGTATTTCTGTTCTATTGTGATATTGAGAAATTGATGGACGGAGTGGATTTCTTATCGGCATCTCTGTGAGCCCCACATAACTTTCCACTGCAGGAACTTCCTGTGACCAAGGGGTAAAGGCAATTCGCATCCCCGTTTGCCTATACTGGACGGTTTGAATCATCAGACTGTAATGATTTTTCCACCTTTTTCCATGTGTAGTCTAAGAAGAGTGGGTCAGACTAGGTGAACGGTCCAGATTGATGATATGGATTGTCCACGTATGGAAATACAACTAGGTGCATGGGATGGTTTGCATACACAGGCCATTCCTCTATTAATAAACTAGCGGGCCCCACCTAATCTTACCGTTAGATTGTAAAATAAATAAATAAATAAACCATTCGTGGAAGAAATGTTGGGAGGGCTCCAAGATCTAGTGTGGTATTTGAGTTAGAGCATGGTCTATGGATTTTCTGTGTTGGATGGATGCATGTGTCATGTACTCATGTGAGCTTCCATGCATTCTATCTTCTTTTGATTTTCTTATATAATATATATATTCTTTTGATTTTTCTTATATAATATATATCTTCTTTTGATTTTCTTATATATATCTTTTGATTTTGTTATATAATATATATATTCTTTTGATTATTAGTGGGCATAGATTGAAATGAAAGCCATGTAAGAAGATTGTGTGATGCATTGAATATACGAGTGGATTGCGTGGGGGCCACCAAAGCTTTGATGCCGAATGGCTAGAAATTGTAGCATTTGAAAGCCCTTTTAGTAGTAAAGGACAAGACGGCTCTCAAATGCTATCCGCATTCACCAAACATATGGCATGGATGGTGGTGATGATGTTGATGATGATGGCCATCTTAAATGTTAGATGAGTGGAAGGAGTGAGAACTGATCACGTGCAACCCTTGTATGTATATGAACTTTCACTCAAATACAACATTCTCCTTTTTCTTGCACACGTGTCACTTGTTTGTAACATCAGATCCATACAAAAGGTGGGGCACAGCATAAAGGATTAATTGGGGGAAAATCAGACACACCCACTTATTAGATGGGCCTCACCGTACATTGGATTGGACCATTGGCTGTCCATTGATTTTTGTTGCCTGGATCGCCTGATCAATGGACGATCCTGTTTTTCATCCCAGGTGATCTTTATGGTTGCAGATAAGAAATTGTTGTACGTGTAAGTTAAGATACAACATTGTATTGAAACGCATCTTTAAATTAGGGCTGTAAATGAGTTGGACATTGGTCGAATATTGCAATATCTATATTCAATTCCTTACTAGAACATTGGATTCAGATGGAGATCTTGTTTAAAGAAATCGGATATCGGTCTGATATGGATATTATACAAAGAAGTTGGATAGTTGGGTAATTGGATATCTAATTTATCTTTAATTAAAATTTTAAAAAATAATTTAATACCTAATAAAAGTAACAAAAATATCTAAAAATGAAAAAAAAAAAAAAAAATCATATATAATTAGTTAATATCAAGCTATAAATCTTAAATTATATAAACAAAAACTATCAACTTTGAAATTTTGAAAATTTTTAGTTCTATAATTATTGCTTGAAAGTAAATAATCATAAAAAATAAATAAATAAATAAATAAATAAATAAAAAGAAGAAGAAGAAGAAGAAGAAGAAAAGATATATATATATATATATATATATATATATATATATATATATATATATATATATATATGAGAAGGAGAGTGCAGCACAATATAAGTAAAACAGTAAAAGCAAAAAATTAATAAATAATAATAATAATAAAAAGAACTGTTTGGATTTATTCGAGATCTTGAGATGTAAGTGGCAAAAGAAGAACAGTGAAACTATTTCATAGAAAAGATGATGTGGCTCTTAGATTCCCTACCCTACTCTATGATATTTAGATCACAATATGATATATTTTCAAGGCTATGGGATATGGCTATGGCTTATGTTAAAGATGGACGGATGATGACTTGGATGAGTTAGATAGCTATGATGGGTTGGATGGCTAGGAAGGATTGAATGGCTAAGGTGGCTAGGTTTGTTTGAGTTGAATGGCTAAGGTGGTTGCGCTAGGTTAGCTAAGGGCTAAGGGCTAAGGATTCATGCTAAAGGCAGGATTTTAGGGTTTAAGATTTAGGTTTTCATAAGAGTTGCGATTTGTTTGATTTGGCTAGAATCAGTCATTCCAAAAAACAAAAAAAAATCTTTTTAATCTCATTATGCCATGAATATATCATATATTAGTATTTAATATTTTAGTAAAAAATATCATTGATGGAGTTAATTATGAAAAATGCTTTTGAGTAATCAGGTAAGTCGATACATATGGATCCTTACTCTTGCTTGCTCCGGTGGTAAACTCTTAGGAGTTTCAACACCTGGTCAAGGGTGAAATCCATAGGTGGTGAAATCCCACTATGGTGTTAATTATGAAAAATGCTTTTGAGTATCCATAGGTGGTGAAATCCTATTATGGTGTGTGTGCGTGTGTTTAAAAATAAAAACAAAAAAACAAAAAGGGTAAGTGGATACATATATAATTAACAAACAAAAAAAAAGGATAAGTGGATACATATATAATTATATCTGTATTTGACTCTACCTAGAGGTAAACTAATCAGGTAATTGTGTAAAAAAATAATTTTAACTCAGATAAAAATAATGTTTTCTTATTTAGATTAAAAATTTTATATCCGTATCCAATTTTCTCCAAAGATTTAAGAGGAAAACATTATGTGTGAAGCCTTGCCATCCACATGCAAGCATTGTCCCATATAAAATACATATAAAATACTTGTAGGAGGTTAGATCTTCCGTACAGGCGGTCCACGTTGTTTAGATTTTCTGACCAAAAATTCAGGCTACTCTATCTCTCAATTGGGCCACAATCTATAAAATAATGGATGACTAGAAAAATAGTTGTAACTACTAATATAATTCATACATTGTGATCCACCTGATGAGTGACAGTGACTGATTTTTTAGGCAGAAAATCTAAGCAGTATTTCCAACCAGATGCAGAACTCACGTTTCACACAGCACTTGTGCCTGTGTTTGTATAGGCACGGCAGTTTCTTTTACCTCATGCATAGAGGCATGTGTATGTGGTGATCAGGACCATTGATCTGATTAGCTTCTCATGGATGGGCCATATCAAAAAATAAAAAACACCATGGCCTGATGATCACAGTAATAGCTTACATTGGAAGTGTTCATATAAGTGATCGGAGTGGAAATGGGTCCATCCAACCGTCTATTTGAGCCAATCAAAGGGCGTGTAGGGACTTTTCTCACATGCATTACACATCTGCAAATGCACCCACACATACACCTCGAGACAGGCGGGTTGAGGGCTGGTTCAGCCCTGAATTTTGAAGTGGTCAGGCCTGGCCTATTCAAAATATTGATTTTGCCAGGCCCAGTGCAGCCCTACCTAAAGGCCGGCAGGGTCGACATGAAAGTCAATTTGGACCATTCATTCTCATGCCATCCATGGTCTATTAGCTCACAACGTTTTTTTAAAATAAATAAATAAATAAATGGAACGGACTGGTCCAAACCACCGAGTCAACTCGTAGCACCATCACAAAGTCATAATTAAGTTAATTAAAATAGAGAAAGAAAAAAGAAAAAAAAGAGGCTAATGGTTCCACTACAAACCATTGGAACAGTTGGTTTTGCTTTTGGACCGGTAACCGGCAGTTCCAATTAAAATGGGTTCTATATCAGCACAGACCAGAAAGGCCACCAATTCTAACCTAAACCAGTCAGATCAGCTGGTCCATAGCGGTGTTAGAACAATGATTTGTAGGGATCCCAGTGGGTCAGGTCAACTGGACGGGTCATTGGACTCGACCGGTACTACGTGGACCCGACCGAGAATCCAACACAAATCCAAGATAACTAATTAAATAATATTATTAAAGTAGTTAATTAATATAAATATAACATATGGTTAATTAATTAATACTAAGTCACGACGAAGAATAGCAATTTCGCACTGTTTGGATAGCCATTCGAAATAGTTGATTTTGAGATTGCTAACAGAAAATGTCTTTTAAAGAAGTCGCATCCAAACTGGCCCTAAACCCATCCTAAGTTTAAAATGCAAATAGACCTGTTGGGTTCAAAGAAATTACATTGAAATATTATTTGTGTGAAAACCCACTTGTAATTTTTATACCCAACCCATGAAATAAATGGGTCAATCATCCATCTTCCTACACTTAGACCCGTCACATTAAATAAATGGGTTAGCTTTATTATTTTTTTGACTTAGACCTGACTAATTAAATTAGGTCTAGGTCCAAAATTTTGACTTAATTATTAACCAGATTGGACCAGAACCCCTTGACCTGACCTGACCCGACCTGACCCATTTGCACACCTACTAGTAAGCCACATATCAGCAAACTAGGTTAGCCTTGACTGTTTATTAACCGGTCCTCTTATCCCGAACCCAGACCCAATCTATTTTGGTTATAAACAGGTTTCGGCTCATATCAGGGTTCAGTAGAGAAGATTGACAAAGATAGCCCATAACTTGAACATCTGAGAAAATCGGCCAACTCAATCTACAGGTTCCAATCCAATTGTTTTCAAGATTTATGTATGTTCACAAGGGAACCAAGATCAAATATGACTATAGACGACACAAGCGATCATGAAAAACGAAAAACAGGTCACATGTGGTGGGCCCCACCATTGTGACAAGCACCGACGAGATTTTCAAATATTGCAATATTTCATCGAAAAAGATACTATTGCGATATTGTGAAATTCATGGCGGTTTTTAATTCTTCATGATTTTATCAAGATTTTAATGAATAAGATATACAAATCTTAAGAGAATTCATATTTACTATATATTCAAAATTATTTGTTATTTGTTCTAAATATTTTTAATATTTTATTTTGACGAAGATTTTTCTGATAGCATCAAAATCTGAAAATCTCCCAAGAAATTCCCACGCCGAGAACAAGATTTGCCTCCATGCCCATCACATCCATGGCATGCGCAATTAAAATCATTTGATGCCGGCAACAAATGAAAATCCGACACGATGTTAACCTCGGAAAAGAAGTTCCGAACGCGGAGTGTCTCAAAACCATTGGCTGCTGTGAACATGTCAACTTTCAGTGGGCCCAGTGTACTAATTCAAGTGGATGATGACAAATCAACAACTGAGTGAGTCGATTGAATACCCATTTTGGGCCATACAGAAAATGCACATTTTCGTGCCATTTGTACACACAGTCATCACCAGTCACTAAGATTGAACTTTAATACTTCTATGCATAGTCCATGAACCCAAGTACTGTCCTGGAATCATGTCCAGCTAGCTTAAGTTTGACTGGGATGCTTGATCTTAACTTGACTTGGTTTTTCATTACTTGACTCAACATTTAATTAGATTAAAAATATTTTAATAGTAATCAATGCTATATATAAAGTGACTAGCTTTCAGATGTTTTTTGCCCCATAGTTTAGTTTCCTATGGGGAGAACTTTGAATATTGGAAGAGAATGGAAAATTATTTTAAATAAAGTTGGAGGTATTTTTTATAATGAAAAATATAGTTGATGTCTAACATACGATTTAGATTTCACCCACAAAATTAGTTGATTTAGATTTCATTGGCAATATTAGTTTTTTGGAGAAATTCGAATATTGTAAGAGCATGGGAAAATATTTTGAATGATGTTGGGGTTATGTTTTATATTGAAAAATATAGTTGATGTCTAACATATGATTTAGATTTCACCTGCAAAATTAATTGATTTAGATTTCACTTGCAAAATTAGTTTCTTTGAAAACTTTGAATATTATAAGAGCATGTGAAAATATTTTGAATCAAGTTGAGGGTATTTTTTATATTGAAAAATATAATTGATGTCTAACATACTATTTAGATTTCAATCACAAAATTAGTTTCTTTGAGAACTATGAATATTGTAAGAGCATGGGAAAATATTTTGAATGAAGTTGGGGTATTTTTTATATGGAAAAATATACTTGATGTCTAACATACAATTTAGATTTCACATGCAAAAAGCTTTTAAATTGTTAAAATCTTATACATAAAAATTAACAATGAAAATATTTTAATTGAAGCTGAGAGTAATTTTTCTACTGATAAATATAGCTGGTGTATAAAGTATGATTTGGATTTCACCTGCAAAAAACCTTTAAATAGTTTTAAATCTTATTCGTAAAAAATACGAGGTTTATTTATTTATTTATTGTAATTTTTGCTTCCTTATACAAGTAGCTTACTATTTTTCTTTCTTTTTTGCATGTAAATCGCTTTAATAGCACTGCTAGGGAGTTATGCAACAAGCAATGTACGGCCCACTATAACAATTATGAAATCCACTTCATACACTTATTGTGTTGCCTTATGTAAGGATGTTGCTGAAAAATAAGATAGATCTAAAACTTGCTCGCTTGCACAGTTGCTTGTTAGGCGCTGCGCTCGGGCTTCTCTCTCGGGGAAGCCCTACGCTTGCTTTTTCAACAAGAAATTTGTTCCACAAAGACTTGTAACTCAACAAAACGGTATTACAAGCGTGTGCGCACGCATTAACAACTGTTAAACTAGTATCCCGGAGGTGAACAGAAGCAGGGATGTTAATTTACCCTATCCTTGATCATTCACTGTAATTGACTCAGAAATAGGAGCATTACAGAGGAAATGATATAGGATTTGTCTCATTTGCTGTGAGAGGCGTAGCTGGACCGCTTCGAACTCTAAATCACTTCTCAAACTCAACATAGCTAAGTGCATTGAAGCATTGAAAAGAGTAAGAATGGATTGTAACTAAGTGCATTGAAGCATTGAAAAGAGTAAGAATGGATTGTCCACCGTCGAAAATATTCTTCTTTTTCTTTGTGTAGCATACAGTTGCATCCTTTTTCTCCTTTGTTCTTCATCCTACTATCCTTCAATGCAAGTTGCTTGTAGCATACGCCCAATAAATTTTCCAAGGGGAGTTATTTGATACTCTGGCAGTGTACAATGCTTGATACATAGGCACACAAAAGTTTTATGGGTGGCCCAGCGTAACTCAAGCTAAACCAACTAATTTGCGGAACCAAATGTCCTTAAAAGTCACATCATCAAAATAAGATTGCTTGAACAATCCTAACCGCTTATTTCATGCACAATGGTTTGGTGAAATAGGGCCAGCATATGCTTTTCATTGTCTATTGTCCAATCAATGTAGGCTTTTCATTGTCAATTGTCCAATCAATGTCCACCAATCAAGTAAAATAAAATAAAAATGTGTTCATTATCCATCTAGGCGTGCACCCATAATCAGAACAGCTTAATTTGAACTATTTGTATGCCATGCATGCAACCATCCATCACACTCTGCCATAGTATCAATGTTTTTCTCATTAAGGAAAATGCTCCCGTCCTCACACTCAGAGAGAGAGAGAGAGAACTGAAAGCAATGTCTTTCTGTAGCATCCCCAATGCTCCATGAGAGAGAGAGAGAGAGAACTGAAAGCAATGTCTTTCTGTAGCATCCCCAATGCTCCATGAGAGAGAGAGAGATGCTCCATGAGAGTTGGGGGGGGGGGGGCGATGGAACTGAAAGCAATGTCATTCTGTAGCATCCCCAGTGCTCCATGAGTGAGAGAGAGAGATGGAACTGAAAGCAATGTCTTTCTGTACGATACATGGCAGGGCACCATTACCCTTACGTAATGGCCTTTATGGCATGCCATGATCCCATGTGATGGCACATGCAATCAAGGCCATACAAACCGTCTATCTGGCCTGGAAGAAGGGCCAGGTAAAATCTACTATTTTGCCACTCAAGTGGACCATAGTGAAATTAAAGGATGGGCATCCCCTCCCATTTTGCTGTGGCCCACCCGCTTTTTGATTGGGCTGATTTCTATGCTGTAGGGGTTTCATAAGGTGACGAATCTGATGAATGGTTGGATCTCATGTACACATCATATGGAGTTGGTTTTCAAAGGGTTCTCACAAGTTCTGTTCCAAATGGATTCTTTTCAGAAATTTTCACCTGTAATATTCTCATGTTGGTGCAATTCAAGTTCTTCAATTCCACTCTCTTATGTTGTCTTGAGTTCTCTCCACTTCTCTTGTTAGCTCTAGCACTTGATAGCAAAGAGCAAGAATCCTAAAGAGATAGCAAAGAGCTGATCAGCGGCTTACCCTATCATGGTAAATCCTGGCTTACAGTATCATTTCCCTATGAAATATTTAAGCTAAATCCAAACAGAAGGATAATGGAGCTAAGACTCATCAAATCGCTGAAATATGATTTTCCTACTTTCAAATAAATCAAGGTATGTAAAGGCTTTTTGTACGAAAGGCGCCACTGAAAAATGTATTGAACTCCTTTCCCAGCCAATTCGATAACTTTAGTTGTCGGCGCCTGTCGGCAACATACCCCACTTGAAATTCGTCCTCATACTGTGACCCTCCTAAATATAGGATAAGGTAGATTTTAAGGCATGGAGATTGTAAGCCAGCCCTCATCATGTCAACGGTTTAGATCTTCCAAATTTGTGCCCATTTGGCACATTTTATGGTGGGCAGAATAAACAGTCTCTAAAAGCATCTAAAATAGGCGGGTACCCTGCACAGGGACTGCACAAGGAATGTGGTTTGTAGGATAATTCTCTCCAACATCAGTGTCGGTTGCCCTAGTTTATTAGCTATACCCTCTCTTTTTTTTCTTTTTTTTTTTCCCAGCGTTCACTCAACGCCCATGGTAAGACTCAATCCTGGGCCTATCCGGTCGTGAGAGTGACACACACCAGCTGGGAGACTGATGGACACTCGGAAACAACCCCAAACATTTGTTCAAACCATAGTTCAAAAACCCAAAATTTCGACTCTAACTTGATCTCCAACCTTTCCAAGATGATAATGCAAACAGGGTTCAAGCCCATAGTTTGGTGGACAAGGTGTGTTTCAACATTGAGGTCTCTGCATGGTTAGAAGACCCGGCAAGTCAGCCCGACTCACTGGGCCCCGAGTTGAATCACAATTCGCCCAAGTCCCATGGTATCAAACCAGATTGGTCCAACTGAGTCTGAGCCAACCTGGACAAGTTGCTCAGACTCGTCCAAGACTTCAATCCAGGGTAGGGCTGAAAGTTGGGCGGGTTGGGTCAGGTTGGTGCTCAACCCTAACCCAACCCAAGGTTCTTGTACCTCAACCCTAACCCAACCCAACCTTGGGTTGGAAATTCTCAACCCAAGCCCAACCCAAGTGGGTTCGGTCGGGTTGGTCGGGTGAATACATGCTAATATTTTAATGATTGCATTAGTTTATTATATTTTAATACGTCTTATTTTTTATATTTATGATTTTATTAATTATATATGTAGTTATTTATCATAAAGAACTTCATTTATTCTAAACAAACAAGCCAAAATATAAGATAACTACTTGTTTAAAAGTCGTGTTGTGTAGCACACAATTTCTTTGGGAGAGAGAAATCCAACATTTCTTGTTAGCTTGAGTCATCGGAAATGATGTGGACCAATGAGACCCGACGACACCAGAATTTCCTATGTCTTCAACTCATATGATCCACACTCAATTATAATTTATAAGTAACTGATATATTGATCAAGTTCGGGTTGGGTTGGGCAACCCAAGACCGCAACCTGAGCCCAACCCAAGATTTATCAGGTTGGTGTTTGTATAGCCCAAGCTTGAGATTGGACTCGATACATCTTGCCCAAGCTCAACCCAATGTCGGGTTGGTCACAGGTTGGTTGGGTTCAACCCGCCCAACTTTCAGCCCTAATCCACAGTCTCTGGCACAAGCCCAGCTCATCCATCAACCGAAAAATAAATAAATTTAAAATTTTAAAAAAAATGAAGAAAAAAACATCTCCCATCTAGTTAAATAAACTCGAAGACTTGATCAAGTCTCCTCTGACTCAATATTCTTTAATGACTAGATATTCAGTAAAGAATATATAAAAATAGCAAGCAATGGCTGCTATTGTGGTTGCAGGTGTCTTCTCCCTCACTGGACGTTGTGAGCGCAAAACTCAATTGCTCATCTTAAAGTTTAATGTACTTAGATTAAACTGAGAGACTCAGCTCAATTCACCATGAGTAGCATCGAGTCAACCAAGTACCCGTCAACTCCACAATTCCCTTCAATTCAAGACCGAGTCGCATAAACAAGTGAGTTTCCGAGCAATTTGGTTAGGAAGCCAATCCAGTCCATTTTCCTTTTCCTCCTTATCCAGAGTTTGGTGTGTTCGATTTCTGAATCATCTAAATTTATCTTTACAAACCCGCAGAAGGAATTTAAGACGCCCATCTCCTCTTTTTATGTTTCCCTTGGCCTTCGACAATTTAATAGGCCTTGTTAACGAATCCTATGACCCAACCCTACCCACTACCATAATCTTCGGTTTTGTTGAGGTCATTTATCTAGGTTTGCGATTCATCTCTTTGCTCGGCCAAAATTTTGTATTTCATAATTTCCCTTTGTTCTGGTAATGCTGATCTAAAAACTTGGTATGCACTTGCGTCTCAAAGGGATAAATCATTTTTAGAGCTTGAGAGAGATTTGGGACTTTCATCTTCGAGTATTCTTTTTCTTGTTTTGAAAATTGCCACAACACAAGTTGATGTCACATTCCCATCTGGCTTCACACTCTGGCAAGTTATTCCATCTTACCAAAGACTCGGTATAACAAAACTACCCGGCATCTAAGAATAAATCCCTTTTGTCTTAAGTAATGGAACCTCTGATAGAGTTGTTGCTTTGTAATCTAAAGGCATGAAAGGAAAAAATAAAAATAAAAAAATCCTTAATCACCTTTTTCATCTTGTCTAACTTCACACACCTATTCTTACTGATGCATTTACAGATCTTTTACAGTTGCATCTACCACAAGCAAAAATGAAAAATAACTTTATCACCATAGATTCAACTTTTTTACCCTTGTCCATCATCTCCTTCCAACTGAAAAATTGACCAATACCCGTCAAACCAATCTAACGGTTTATCCCATGATTTAAAATGATCTCCAAAAACAAATTGCACCTTCTTTATAGGGCTTCTATGATCCAAAAAGGCCAAAAACTGGATGGTGAATCCTTTTACATAAATCATCATTGTCATCATCTATGCGTTATCCCCAACTAATTGGGTTGGTTACTTGTTTAGCCATTCTCCTATAAAGGGCCATTAACTTCAGGTAGAAAATAGGTCATCAAGTCTTTTCTTACTACCTCCACCCATGTCCTTTTCGGCCATCTTCTTACCCTTATAGAGACTTCACTTTGAACCAACTCACTCCTTGCTGGTGCAAATCCTTTTACATAAATAAAGCCCCTAGAAATCTCCCATAAAGTAGGACTTCAGCACCTTATCTATTCCATCCTCCGAAAAAACCTCCAAAATCAAATCGTTAAGGCCTTCCAAGCCCTTTTTTTTTTCAATAGTTTCATGAGCATGTGCCAGTTTCAGGCATGAAATCATCATCCTGACTCCTAAAAATCCCATGCATGAGGCTCTTGTACCCATTAATCTTTCCTGAAAATCTGGCATGAGGCCTTTTTGCATAAATTAGGCTTCGAATAACCCATGAAATAAGACTTAGGTTTAACTCCCATGTATATGTCAATGTCTTGTCAGACCCCATTGAATAGGCTGAAATGCTATTTTTCTTTCTTTTCTTTCTTTCTTTCTTTTCAAAATTCTTGCTCGTGCACAAGCCCCATCTATGGAACCAACATCCTTCTCACGCTCTTCATATTTGCGGCCAGCATTCACATTGCTCCATCAACTCACTTCCAAAGACAGGCATATATTTTTTACAGGTCAGCTTATTATGGTTGATATAAGATTGTTGACTACATTTTTTTAAGGATAACTGAGATTTTATTAAAGCAAAGTAGCAGAGCCGCAAAAGAATACAAAAAAGAAAACTACTAAAATGAAGACCAATCCAGGCCTAAGATTGCAATCTCTGAGCTTTGGGGAAACAGCCGTCCAACTAATAACAAGAGATTTCGCCTTTCGGAGCACACTCTTTGCGTTCCTGGATGAATTGTTGAAACATCTAATGTTCCTCTCATGCCATATGCACCATAAACCTGCGAGAAGTAACAATCTCCACACCATTCGGCCTTGCTTTCCCACCCCTCCTGCATGCCATTGAAAGAGGAATTCGACCAGAGAGTTGGGCAGCACCCACGCCACCCAAAAAATCGTGAAAAAGTAGTCCCAAATTTCTTTGGCAAAAGCACATAACAAGAAAAGATGGGTTACCGATTCCTCGTTGCTCAAACACATTGGGCATGCATTAACAACGACTAGCCCCCACTGCCTCAGGTTGTCAATGGTTAGGATCCTTTCCCAACTTACTAACCAAGCAAAAGCTGACACTTTAGAAAGAGCCCCATAGGACCAAAAAACAAAAGCAACTGTGTTTCGAGACTCATACACTTCGCTAGATAGATTCGGAAAAATGAACTTACAGAGAAAACTCCAGACTTACTTTCCACCAAACCGTATCCGGATCCTCCGACAGATTCACCACCTCTAATAGATTAAGGGATGGCAGCTCTTCAGCTTCGGCATCTTGAAGGTTTCTTCGAAACAAAGTAAGCCAAAAACCTGTGGATCCTTGTTTCATGTAGCATTTATCCACTATAGCATCCAAATCCAAAGCCACGTGTACTAGATTAGGAAATTGATCCAGCAACCTGCTTTCACCTAACCAGATATCTTTCAAAAATCAAACTTTAGAGCCAGAACCAACACCGAAGCAAACCCCTGCTTGTATGAGTCTTTTCAACTACATGATTGCTCTCCAAACCCCCAATGCCCTGTACAACAAAGAGCTTTTGGTCCACCAGCCCTCTTTCTCCACCCCATACTTTTTTACTATCACTTCCTTCCACGAACTTTCCTCCTCAACCACAAATCTCCACAGCCATTTTTCCAAGAGAGCCATGGTAATAAACTCAAAAGCTCTCAACCATGGTGTGCCATAAAGACCATTACGGGGCCGTGAAGGCTGTTATGTAAAGATAACGGTGGCAACCGTTACACGTTACGGGGTTGAAATGGTCATAACAGCCGTTGTGGAAAAAATGACACGTAACCGCCATTAACGGCCTGTTATGCCCCCTGTAAAGGCCGTAACAGCTCCATAATGGTCTGTTACAGGGCAAATATATAAATTTTTTTTTTTGGTTTTGAGTTGCACCAAGACTCAAACATTTGACTTATAGGTTAGAAACTGATGAGGTCAACCAACCTGGCAAGGTGGAGAATTGGTTGTGGAGATACAGGTTTTTTAATTTTTTAATTTTTTATTTTCAATGTTACAGGGCAAATACAGGTTTTTTAGGTTTTTTCTTTCAATAAAAAAGAGAGATCATAACGGCCGTTACAACTCGTATCGTGAAGGCAACGGTAGTGGCTGTTATGGCCACCATTACCATTATGGAATACCTTGCGTCTCAGCCCTAAACCACCCGCTTCCTTGGGCCTACACACAGCCTCCCAATTCAAAAGATGGAACTTCCTCTTCTCCTCACCCCCTTGTTAAAGGAAATCCCTTATCTTTTCAAGCTTGTTTAGCACGCTCTTCGGACAACACTGAAAAATGGCTTCATCATTGCAACTCTTCCTACGAGAGACATATATCTCTTCTTCCAGATCGAAAGCTCCTGCTCAAATCTTTCAGTGACAGGGTCCCATAATTGCTTCACTACCTTTCCTATACAAAGAGGGAGACCTAAGTATTTGTAGGAGAAGGCCCCCACTTTACAGCCAAACACAGCAGCTAGAGACCCTGTTTCTTCCACCGGAAGATTAATACCCAGAAGTTCAGATTTCCCTAAGTTAATATGAAGTCCCGAAACTGCTTCAAACCAGAATAAAGCTTTTCTAAGGTTGTCTATCTTCTGGGTATCCGCCTCACAAAAAAGAATTGTATCATCTGCGAACTGAAGGTGCGAAATTTGGAAATTGCTGTCATTGACCTTAAGCCCACTGAATAGACTTAAGGACACACCTTTCGATAACATGCAGCTCAGCACTTCCACCACCACCACAAACAGGAACAGAGATAAAGGGGTCACCCTGCTTAAGGCCCCTTAAAGCTTTAAAGTATCCTTTCAGCGAACCATTCGCTAAAATCAAGAATTTTGCCGAGTTAACACATTCGAAGTTCCACTTTCTCTATATCGAACCATACCCAATTCTACAAAGCATATAATCAAGAAAGGACCATTCGACATGGTCGTATGCCTTTTCAAGATCCAATTTACACACGACACCAGATTTACCCATTTGATGCGTCGAATTATATCATGCGCAATCAGCGAGCTCTCCAGGGCCTGTCTTCCTTCCACAAACGCTCCCTGTTCCAAGGATATGATCCTACCCAAAACAGCTCTCAACCTTGCAGCAAGAGTCTTAGTGACAATTTTATATGGCTCTCCAATCAAGCTAATCGGATGGAAGTCTTTTAAACACTCCACACCTTCCTTTTCTGGAATTAGTGTGATGAAGGTCACACCCAATTCCGTAGCCAGCTTACCATTAGACCAAAAGACTGAAATAAATCTTCATAATGCCATCAACATTGTCCAAACAGTTTGGGGTTGCTTTTGGATCATGGATAGAAGGAAGCCTCACAACTGCCCACCAGACATCAACTTCCCTCTTTTGTCCGACCTTTGGAACTACTCATCACAAAGGATCCCAAGCTGTCACATATGAATCTTATGCAAATATTGCATTAGTGTTCTGATCATAGGATAACTTGGGAAAAATTTCAGACCGAGCATGCTTTTTGGCTTCGCAAACTAAGAAAAACCCACAACCTGAAGGGAGAATGATTAAATCATGTATAAAACATCATCCACGCGTAAGAACTTGTGAACTCATACAAAATGTCCATTTTCTCAAAGACTTCACACATCTCAATGATTATGAGACCCTGTTTGCCCCCCAAAAGGGAAAAAGGGGAAAAGGCAGATTGGTATCAGAGCCTAGGTTTTAGATTCTATATGAGGACCTAGGATAACGATTAAATTAGTGACCTTAATATAGGACCCTTACTTTTGTAGTGATTTAAATTATAAATATGAACTTAAATTCCCTTGCATCTAAGTTGATATCATATTTGATCATATTTAAGTTATAAAAGCCCAAATCTAGACTCTAAAGAATTTTTAAGAAATTATTGCTACTATGGTAAGTTGGACAACAATAATAAACAGAAAACACCTAACTTACAAAAATCATAACTAATTAGTACAACTCCGTTTGAAGCGATTCAAAAGCCAAAACGTAGATTGATAAGTTTAGTTTCATAGAAAAATAATTAGAAATTATAATTCTATACTTTTATTGTACCTATTTTCGGTTGTTCTTAAACTGTCCAAAAATCGTTTAATTCTGACAACCCTCACAGTCTGAATTTTAGTATTTTTTGTAGACCTCGGATGATGCTAAAATTTTGCAGTGTGCTATTAAAATTATTTATGTATCTAAAAGAAAAAAAAAAAAAAAAAAAAGAAGGAGAATTAACACATATCTTAACACAATGTCTCTTGAACCTATGTGTATAACTCTTTTAGACCATCCAATCTTCTTTGCAATCTAATAAAATCTTCAACGTATTAGTATTCCTTCCAATCGATCATAATTTATACCTGTAAACGATACGAGTCACAATGCTCCATCAAGAACCCTTAAATCGATGTCATAGGGAGCGGATTTCTTGCGAGTATAATAATTAAGCCCCTAGACAATCTTAGCACATTGGTAGCTTGCCAGAAAAACTTTGAATTAGACACAATGTTCAACCAAACCAACATCCACGTCATCCTTGCCCTACTTTGAAAAGTCTGCTACAACTGAGGATTTGAAGAGCATGTTGCACGCCATGCCCAATCACCTCACCCCGAGTACCAACACGATTGTCATCTCCATCCTAGAAGTTGCTACATTGTAAACTCGAGGGACACCTGGGCCTCCATGTCAACAACTGTCTCAGCTTCGCCAACCACAGAGTCAAGGGTCATTGACTTAACAAGTCTATAAACCATCTTCACAACCTACATCGCCATCTATGTACTAACAATTCGCATTGTACTCTTCAACACTACCGTCACCCCGAGCTCACCTCCGTTGAGGCGCTACAGTCGTAATTGAAGTTACACCAACAAGAACTATCCACGAGACATCTAAGAAGCCACCTCAATAGCCGCATCTACATGTTAGATCTCTCCAACATCAACAACCAAGGCGACAGCCACCAGAAATCAAGCACGCCATTATGAAACTACCACCGCCCTTCACCGGAAATTGTCATAATTGTGTATGCATAGGTCATCCTGCCCGCCTCTATCGATGGCCTTCCCATTTCCAATATTCGTAGAATCAGGGACCTCCACAACAGGTATATCGCCCACCTCCATTATCTGTGCAGCCAATCCCACACTAGCCACCTCCGCCGCCTTCTCAGGGTACATAGTTGACTCCGACACAATTGTAGCCATATCCGCAAAGATCTGCGTAGCCTCAGCAAATGCAACAACAAATTAGGCCTCCCTCGCATCAGTGGTCGAGACTAGAAATCCAGACATCACGATTGCCAGCTCAAAGACATGTCCTCGCCCTAACATCATCCGATACGATCCAGCTCAACCTCAGGAGTACGCACCTCAGCAATACGAGGACCATGTTCAAGGTTAAGTCAATCCGATACCTTCATAGGACGACACGACGCCAGAGTATGATGCCACTACACCACCATGCGAGGAGAAAACATTATGAGTGGATTATACCCCACAACCAAATGCAAAGAATTTTAAAGGTACTAGCTTCACACTTACATCTTTATCTAAGCGACAAAGAATATGATCTAAAATGCTTTCTAAGTTACTACATGATAGAATTAGAACTAGTGACCTCGTAGTGGATTATTTGACTAAGATTAGGCCATATGGACCTTGCCTACCATGAAAGAGAACAAAGAACTCCATCAATTGATCTCATAGTCGCACCAATGAAAGTCTATAAGGACTTCAGGAAAAGCTGGAAGTAGATAAATAAATAAGCCTAAATCTGGAGCAAGATCACACCAACTGTCGCGCAACTAAGTAAAGAAACAGAGGACCACACCAACCATTCGTATGGGTAGCCACAACATCCACAACCATACCAAGTATCTCAGAGACAATGATGCCAACAACATTCGTCGTACCCGTCAACATTGCAGCCATACCAAGGACCGCACCAAAAACATTGGCAACTATTTTAACAACATCAACATTTGCAGCTATAAGACCTTAAAAGACTCGACTTCAACAACAACGATCTAAGCCAAAAGGCTGCCATCTCATCCGTCAATTCAGGACACGTCATCACATCACCAGAAAGGAGCAAGCTTCAGTACAAGTACACAAGCTGTCTCTTAAAGAAGTGCCTCAACTGGAGGAAATGACAGCACAAAACCATTGTTGTCGCAAACGCACCACGTGATTTTTTTAGCATAAACGATAGTGTAGTAAATTTTGGGGACGAAATTTTGTTAAGGGGGGTAGAATGTAACATCCTGTTTTAGTGTTTTTTTACACAGTGGGTATTCCAAAACCAACTGATCCCTTTAGTGTGGCCCACCACAACTTTAGATTGTCTTCATTTTTGAACCCATGCCCTAACATGACTGGGCAAAACAGATGAACGGAATGGATTCCCTGCAACGCCACTTTGGGGCCCATTGGGTAAATAAAATACATTTCAAGTGACGTGCGTTACCAATCTTCCCAAGCTTCTCTCCTTTTCCTTTTTCTCCGCTCACAACAAAAGGCTCCCGGACCCATCTATTACCTCCAAATCACTGGGAAAGTGGGCCCAGGGTCATGATATGAACCGTTCATTCGGTGGATCTTGTCATTTTAACCTGATTTTTAAAAAATAGAGAGAAATGAAAAATACACACACACACACATAATGTGAAACATGCGTCAATACCAACCAATATCCCGAACCTCTCCCACTTCTCCCATTTTCTTCGCTCAACAACGGGATGATTCTGCATCCAAAACCATCTGAACCATTTATCTTACGAAAAGAAGAAACAAGGGAAATATAGTGTTGACAATAATGATAATAATCAGCGATGCGCGTTGTGCACGCACGCCGCCTCAATCACGAAGCCACAAACCTCCGAAACCACTGACGAATCTCCATTAAAGCCTTGATTACTCACCTCTCAAGCTTCCTACATTAAACTCCATCATCCTGAAGAAAGGAAATCGTCGAAAATCATCGATCAACAAGTCGTCATTAGAGAATGTACCATCTTCCTTGGCAAAATCATCAACTGCTAAGTTGTGTTATAGCCGTCTCTTAACACAGGTCACGTATCAGGTAGGTGATCTAACCCACACCCCTCACCGAGTTTTATATATAAATATCATAGGCATCGAATCCCTTTGTGCTGATGTATTGTTAAATAATGTACACAGTAGATTGATGACTACTCGTGCATAAAAATCTTGAATATATTATTTTTGTTCTTCCCTCCTAGTATATGCCTTCTTGAGTAACCATCAAATGGTTATTAATTTTAATTATAAAATTTATGAATTCTCTTTGTTTTATTAAATAAGGTACACATTGGATTGATAATTACTTATACACAAGTATATTATGTTTGTTTTTCCCTTATAGTGTATGCCTTTTGAGTTACCATCAATTGATTATTATTTTATTTATAAATTCAAAATTTCATAGTATTGTTGTTGTAGTTGTCTCTCCATTAAAAATTGAACTGTTATATATGTGATATGTCGATTTTGGGAGAATACTTTGTTGATTTAATGTAGCTGTAATTAGTTATATTTCGTATACAAAAATTGTGAAATTTTAAAGTATATGGTTAAAATATCGTGATACGGGTGCTCTACCCAGGGTCATTCCCGAAAGATTAGCACGGATGCTTTGCCCTGGGTCATTCCCTAAAAGATACATGGGTACTCTACCCAGGATCACTCCCGAAAGATCAACACGGGTGCTTTGCCCTGGATTGACTCCTAAAAGAAATCATGTGGTGCTCTGCTTAAGGTCGTTCCCTAAAGATATCATGTGGTGCTCTGCTCAGGGTCATTCCCTAAAAGATCATCAGGGTAGATATATTTTCAAGTTAATTGCAGATGAGAGCATTGTTAATTCAATCAATTATGGAATCATTTTCTTTAATTTTAAAATATTTTTGTGAATATTTAGTCTCCTTAAATATTAATTTTTAAATTATTATTTTAAAGTTGTGTTATGGTATTAATGTACAAATTTCGGTTGGAATGGAAATGATCATATTGAGTTGTCGTACTCGAAGAGTTTAAACTATTTTAGGTACTGGGTATGAATACTCAGTTAGAGCACCCGTGCCGATCTTTAAAGAGTGACCCCAGGTAGAGCATCCGTGTGTGTATCTTTTAGGGAATTACCCAGGGCAAAGCACCCGTGCCGATCTTTCGGGAATAACCCCAAGCAGAGCACCCGTATCATGATATTTTATCCATACACTCTACAATTTCACAATTTTTGTATACCAAATATAAAACAGTTACAGCTACATTACATCAACAATGTATTCTCCCAAAAATCAACATATCACATATATAACAGTTCAGATCTTTATGGAAAAACAACTACAAAAACAATATAATGAAAATTCGAATTTATAAATAAAATAATAACTAATCGATTGTAACTCAAAGAAAGCATACACTATAAGGGAAAAATAGACGTAATATATTTACGTATAAGAAATCATCAATCAAATGTGTACCTTATTTAATAAACCAAAAAGAATTCATGACTATATAAATAAAATAATAATAACAATTTGATGGTAACTCAAGAAGGCATATAACTAGGAGGGAAGAACAAATATAATATATTTAAGATTTTTATGCACAAGTAGTCATCAATCCAACATGTACATTATTTAACAATATATCTGCACAAAAGGATTCAATGTAAATCTAAAAAGGCTAGTCAATACACCATCAATTTTCAGCGTGTACAGTTAGTTTAACAACAAGTAATTATTAAAGGATTCACATATACACCAAAAAATATAATGCCATACATATACAATCGAAGTAATTCAATGTGTACAGCAGTTTAAGCATTCATGCATATCAACCGAAATTACAGGCGTTTTTATGTTTGACAACTTGCAAACCGAACATCATTCCATGCCTATGATATTTACCTATAAATCTCGGTGTGGGGTGTGGGTTAGATCAACTACATGATGTGTCACCTGTGTCCAGAGACGGCTATAACACAAATCAACGATTGATGGTCCTGCCGAGGAAGATGGTACCTTCTCTAATGGTGACTTATTGATCGATGATTTTTCGATTACTTCACTTCTTCAGGATGATGGAGTTTGATGTAGGAAACTTGGGAGGAGAAAGATTAAGGCTTTAATGGAGATTTGTCAGTGGTTTCAGAAGTTTGTGGCTTCATGGTTGAGGCGACGAGCGTGCACAACGCACATCGCTGATTATTATCATTATTATCAATATTATTGTTTTCTTTTTTTTCTTCTTTTCGTAAGATGAATAGTTTAGATAGCTTTGGGTGCAGATTGATGCGGCTGTTAAGTGAAGGAAATTAAAGAAGTGGGAGAGAGGTTCGGGATATCGGTTTGGTACTGACACATGTCGTACATTATGTGTGTGTGTGTTTTTTATTTCATTTCTTTGTTTAAGATGGGTTAAAATGAAAAGATCCACTGAATAAATGGTTCAGATCAGGACCCTGGGCCCACCTTCCTGGTGGTTTAGAGGTAATAGATGGGTTCAGGAGCCTTTCATTGTGAATGGAGAAAATGGAAGAAGAGAGAAAAACTCAGAAAGATTGGTTGCACAGTAATGCACGTCACTTTTAATATATTTTTTTAATTTATTTTTATATAATGGGCCCCATAGTGGCGTTGCAGGGAATCCATTCCGTTCATCTGTTTTGCCTAGTCATGCTAAGGCATGGGTCCAAAAATAAAAGAGATCTAAAGTTACAATGGGCCACACCAAAGGGATCAGTGGGACTTAGTTCTTACCATTGAAATTAAAAATAATAATAATAATAAAAATTAAAAATGGGTTGTTACATTCTACCCCCCCCCCCCCCCCCTTAACAAAATTTCATCCCCGAAATTTATTATGTTAATGCCTATACTAAAATTGCTAGTGGATCTACGAATGACGTGGTTTGCGCTAATGTTTACTATAATTGTTGTTCTCGCTATTAATTTAAGCACTTATAGGTATTGGATAAGTCTCAATTTTTTTTTTCTAAAGATACATCTATAAGTTTAATATTATGCAGCAAAATTTCAATATCATACGATGTCTACAGAAAATACTAAAATTCAGACAATAAGGGTTGTCCATAATTGAATGATTTTTAGACAGTTTAAGAACAACATACAATCGGTATAACAAAAGTATAGAATTATAATTTCTAATTATTTTTCTATGAAACTAAAGTTATTAATTTACGCTTTGGCTTTTGATTCACCTCGAACGGAGTTATACTTAATTAGTTATGATTTTTGCAAGTTAGGTGTTTTCTGCTTATTAATGTTGTCTAACTTACCATAGTAGGAAATAATTTTTTAAAAATTCTTTAGGGTCCATATTTGGGTTGTTAGTTCAGTGCATAACTTAAATAAGATCATTATATGATGTTAGCACAGATGCAAGGAAATCTAAATTTATATTTCTAATTTAAATCATCACAAAAGTACGGGTCCTATGTTAGGGTCACTAATTTAATTGTTATCCTAGATCCTCAGATAGAATTTAAAACCTGACTCTAATACCATTCGATAATTGATCCTAATACTTCCCCCTAATTTTAAGAGATAGCCTATTGATACAAAGTCGGTTATTTCTACGTGGTTAGGTGCTTGCCATGGACTTGCTAACTATGTAGATCCCTTGCCCATGCTCACGCAACACCCCAACACTAATCGAGTCAACCTAAATCTGGTCTGCACCACTAAGAAGTAGAACCCACTGAGAACTAAAGAGAACATCAAAAGAGTGAAAGGGAAGCATGTATTGCACTGTGAAGCAAAGAATACAACTCCGAGGAGTTGAGCTCCAAATGAGGACTTCTTATATAGACCCAGGAACTCTCCAAAAACCCACACATAAATGGTTAGGCTGGTGCAATGTTCGAAATATCGGTATTGGGTTATGTATCACATCCTTGGGATACAGATACGTATCAGTTATCGCACAGGATATATCGTTTGTATCAGATAATTTATTACACCTTTTGGAAAACATGAGGAAACATTGGGAAAATAATTGAATTTTTCAATGAAAGTTCAGGGATTGTTAACAAAGACCTTAATACACATTTTTAAATCATAACATCTCAAAAAAGAAGTGCAGATAATATGTTTCCTTTGTATAGACTCCTAAGCTATGTGTTGTTTGATTGAACTAATGCAACTACATTCAAATTGAATGCATAACATTTCGAGTGTATGTGATGATCATTTCATCAAACACTCCTAAATACTTTGAAATTAGTCTCAATTGACAAGCTAGTTGAAGGAAAATTTTGAAAAAAAAATTTAAAATTTTAAAATTTTTAAATTAATTTTTAATTAAAAATGATTTTTATATTCTAAAAATTGACAAGAACTAAACAAATCAGTAGATAAACCATCATAGATGCTTGATTGCATGTTTGGAGTGCAACATTGCAAGCAATTTGGGAGAAATTGGGTAAATTTCGAATTTTTCCCAAATCGAACCACCTACACTCAAATTTCGAAATTAGAGTGTTTGTTTGTGATGATCATTTCATCAAGTACTCCTAAATACTTCGAAATTAGCCTCAATTAACAGCCGGTTGAAGGAAATTTAAAATAAAAAAATAAAAAATAAAAAACATGGAGAACATGAAGAACCAATGAATATCGAAATTAAAGCTTCAACTCCATGATTTTTCATGCAAAACATGAAGAACCAATGGATTTGTAACCATTTGACATTTATTTAATATAATTTCAAAAAAAAAAAAAAGGATCGGAAATTGAAAATACTTACCGGATCAAACATGTGGGATATATCGGCACTACCTGTACGTTTCGTATTGCACAGGTAGGATACAAAATATATAGTGGGATATATCAGCTGATATCGTCAATATTTAAAACATTGGGCTGGTGCCATGTGGCATTCATCAATGGCAAAGAACTCTATTATCTTTCTAAACTTCCACATTCCCCTAGCTACAAAATTCTCTAGAGTAACTTCAAAACCTTCCAGAGATCTCTATAATACAATAGAATTGGCTATGTACAAGATGTGCCAAAAATAGCTAAGTCCCCAAGTCAATCTCCGCACCTATGACATGCTACTACAAAATTCTCTAGAGAACTCTAGTTATACACACAAATTACTGTTGTAAATTAATGGCTACTGTTATAACAAATAATATGCATTATATTATGTGCCTACTGGCTAAAACAATGTACATATTTCTAAACCTAGGTTTGAGTTACAATTTAAATAATAATGAGAGCAGAAACCATAATTTGCAGTCCCAAAAAATTGGAAGGACCACATGAACCAGATCGAAAATATAAAGGGATGTCAAAGAAAACACATTGGTCTGCATGAAACAACCTAGGTAAAATAGGCCCAACTATTGAAAAAAGAAAAAAAAAATGAGACTCAATATAACCAAATCATCATCATTCTCATCTAAGTGTTATCTCAACTAATTGGCATCATCTAACAAATCTTGTTCCGCCATTCCACTCCGTCGAGGACCATATTCTTTGTTAAACCATGGGTCATCAAATCTTTCCCTACTTCACCCAATCTTGTCATCTACCAGCTCAGTCCCTTTCCTAGCAAGCTCATAGGCTAGATCACCTAACAAAATACTTTATACCCTCCCAAAAATAATAATAAGAAATAAGAAATAAGAAAGATTGGCTTATACAGGCTAGTGGTTATTAGCATATCCTAAAAAATAACACTGATCGGATGATCGAAAGCATTTGGGTAAGGGCGAATAATTATATTATTACATTCAATGAGCAAATTATATGGTTAAGATCGCCCATCAATATTATTTCAAGTTAAACTCCATCATCATTCTGGCAATGATTTTGACAGCCCGGATTGGTAAAAAAATGTATTTTAGGTTATAGATTCCCGAAATTCTATTGCATCCTTGACAAATTTATATAAAGAACACACAAAGTATTCCCAAAACAAGAAGAGCACGATCACCGGCAACCAACATCTGGAAATATGAATAGTCATTACGAAGACCTAGATGGGCTTTCCTAGGATTGGCCAATCTTGGATTATTGATTCCTATATAAGCTGATCTTTTGTTTGGTTGACATTGGGAGTCAGAAATATAAGAACTTGCATATGCGTTGTTTGGTTGACAGTTCTTTACAGGAAAGAATGCTTTTTACTTCCGTACAACACAGTGGACTACACAATCTAGTCCACTTTTTCTTTAAAGATATCTTGTCCCTTTTATTTGAGTTAGCATATATGCCACGTGTACAGTTTCTGAGCGCATGCATATCAAGCATCGAACACAACCTAAGTATCATAACTCCTCTATTGACATTTACCCAAAAAAGAAATTCTCCTTTTAACAAGGGTAGATAAACCATTCCAATCCCCAGATACACAAATCCCTTGATTTCTTCAATCCAATTAGTAAAGCGCCATGGGTACAAGGAGGCGGCGGATGCTTAGTTTTGAATGCAAGGAAATAATTTCCTTCAACAACAGGAATAGGAGCGTTTCTACTGCTGAGCTGCTTGAACCCAAACCAAAGGGTGTGCACATCAGCTTCTGAGGTGTCATCAATTGCAAAAGGACCCACAAAATCTCCTTGAATTTCCCCCGGGCTATTTCTGGTGACTCCTCTGATTCTTATCGAAGTATCGGCCCTAGCTCATTTTAATCTTCTCCTCAATTTTGGTATGAGTAGAAGCAACCAAGAAGGTTTCTTTGAGCTAAAAGCAACCAAGAAGGTTTCTTTGAGCTCCCGGATTTCTTCAATCCAACTAGCATAGCACCACAGGTATAGGGAGGTGGCAGATGCCCAATTTTGAATGCAAGGGAATAATATCTTTCAACAATAGACAGGAGTGTTCCTACTACTGAGCTACTTAAACCCAAACTATAGGGTTCACACTTCAGCTTTTGAGGAATCAACAATCTCATTAGGACCCGCAAAGGCTCCTCAAATTTCCCCCAAGCTGTTTCTAATCTCTTCCTATTCCTGTCAGGCCCTAGCTCATAGCAACCTTTGAAAATAGTATTCCTGTTGGGCCATCACTCTAATTCCTGCAGCAAAGTGTTTGCATTTGCTTTTCCCTCCTCAACAAGATTGACCCTTTTAAAAATAAAAAAAAAAATCAAATGGAGAGAAGAATTTGCCTCCAATGTGACATTTTAAATGGCAAGTTTGGAGGGAAAAAGGTTTTCCTTAAGAGATTGCAATCCAAACAGTTGCAAATGCAAAGGAAAAGCATTTTCCAGGACTTTCCTTTAGCAAAACAAACAGGTGCAAAGAGTTTGTTTCCCCTAGCATTGGAGTGAGTTTGCCTCCCATTTATGTCATGTTTTTGCTTTCCCTTGCATTCCCCTCGTTTACCTTCAATCCAAACATGACCTAAATCCCTTCTTGTTCCTTACCAAATCTCCACCATCACTTTGCTAAAAGCACTCAATTTCTTTGCTTGGTTGCATTGATGCCAATAACACTTTCCTTCGATTTTTTAAACTCCCTCCAATTCATAGGACCACCACAACCATCCAATAAGATCTCTTTGAATTGGCTTTTTACCAAAAGAAATCTCTCTGAATTTTCTCTAGCTTATTCCAACTTCCCACAACCCTCCCATGAGAAACATCTTTGAATTTAAATAATAAACCTTTGAGATATTAAAATAAATAAATAAAACCAAGAGAACAAAAACTTGCATACCATGCACTACAACGAAATTTGAAGAATTACATTCTATCAGTGTTACAGCATAGGATTAAATACAATAATGACCTTACCAAGGGAAACAAAATCAAAATAATTTCTAAACTTGAAGAAGATTTGTAAAGAATAAAAAGGCTTGTAACTACCAGGACACACTACCAACTAAAACACATAAATCGGCAGCTGTATTTCAAATCATAACAGAGAGGTAAGTTCCAAGAGAAGAAAGCTATATTGAAAGCCAACAAATAGTAACAGGAAGACAAACAAAAGGAATACACAATCAATAGATGTCAAGAAAGAAAACATCTATTTCTCAACATAAGATTTCACATTTCCAAGCCACCGAATAAGCTCAGTTTTATCTTTGTTCACCATGTATTCATGCAAGAAAACAGCAAGATCATCATTTACCCCTCGCACCTCCAAGAATTCATGGAGAGCATTCTGAAGCTCATCGTCCAAATCTCTGTAATCAATGAATGCAAATGAATCAAAAACACCAAACCATGCAAAACAGGAAAACAGTATCCCACTGCGCTACCTTAAATGGTTGTCCCCAATTCCCGCCGTACATATGGCCACGTAAAATGATCAGAACCTTCGAACAAGTGGGCTCCAACAAGGATGGACCAAGGCCCAAAAATCATGACCATTGAAGAGCCCAGCCTGATCAATGGCCTCCAAACAGACAGTTTAAAAAAGTAGAAGACGAAGAAGAAAAGGCCAGCAGTTAATATTAGAAGGCAGAATCCATTTATCAGACTTCGTGGCCCGCTAGATAGATGGCAACAATCAGCAGGCATCAGCCATTTGTACAACGGCTATTGTGGCAAGCCTCAATCTGTGTCTTTCTTTCACAAACCAACCAATAATACCAGAAAGAAACCTTACTTAAAATCAGGTCCGATGTAAGGCTTTGCCGCCATCTGATCACGTTTGAGCATGAAAACCTTCTGAATCTCCAAGCTATCAGACCACGCCGAGCAAATGAATTCCAAGACATTGTCGCAATTCTCCCCCTTCAAGACATCAACAATCAAGCTGATGTGCAGCTTAACATCATCACTGTTGCCATCATTACCCAGTCTCGCAGCAGGAACGGACCCATCAAACATTGTAACTTCAACTTTGATCTCTTCCTTCTCACCGTGTTTACCTCTCAATCGGATCCATTGCTCTCCCAGCTTATCTTCAACCGTGAATGAATTGAATTCCGTAACAGGCTTTATTTAAAAGAGCAGATAAATCAAGGGTCTTGATATAGCACAGTTAACCATGCTGTACCTAGGATACAGGTGAAGCTCCCTTCCATATATACGGCATGTACTTCAAATCTCAATCACCCAAATGGTGGGACCCACTGCTGATGGATTACAACCCAAATTTTACATGGGAGGTGTGATCCCAACTGATGGAAGTCTATTGGAATGTGAAAGAAAAAGGCGGTCAACAGTCCGGATTGACAAACAAATGTTAAAATTAATCAGAGGTTGCAGGATTGTCGAATGAATCTGATTTTTAGTACATGGCCCCATCTAAAGTGGTTCCCACCATTTGGGTGGCTTGGATTTGAGGTACCTGCCATTTGTATGGTACAGAACATCGCCCATATCCTAGACAAAGCAAGTCGACTGGGCTCTATCAAAACACATAATTAAACAAACAGAGATTACAAATGCTGCTTGAATTGAAGCCATGAACCAGAGACAATGGAAAAATACGGATAGTCCTACGGGACAACCTGAAACCATAGACTCTACAATCCTCCACTAAACATGTGGCCCACCTTTCTTGATCAGAAACATTAATCCAGAGGTCCCAGCCGTTGATGGTCCATGTTTCAAAAACCCAACTGAACAAACCGTCCAGTGGGCACTGTCTTGTCGAGTAAACGGACAGTTAAACAACAATGCAAAGGGGTTCACATTGTATAAGACTATCAACAGGGCACTTAGGACGGTCAGATCAGTCTCACCTTTACATAGTGGGGCCAACTAAACCCAACCCAGCAGATGAACGGTTCTGATCAGAAACGAAGTCCGGGCCCCATGTAAGATGAAGGATGCGCGGACAACATTTTTGGGTAGTCCTGCAGAAGAGTGGTTGGAAATAGGGGTGTACATCAAGTCAAGCTCGAACACTAGCTGACCTCAGCTCGGCTTGGTCCTTGGGCCTGAGTGGCCAGCTCGGCTCGGTTTGGTCAGTAGATCGGGCCAAGATCGAGCTGAGTTCACAATTGAGTCATTTTTACAAACACCTTAATTGCAATTTTAAAATCTCACTGCTTTACAAACAGAGGCAATAGTTTTACAGGTGTTTTATCGAACACCTTCTAAGCAACATAAAAACTAAGAAAAACAGAGAAAAAAATAAAGAGAAGAAAGAGAAAAAAGGTATTTGTTTAATCTACAAACCTTCCTTACCACCGGCCAAACGTTCCTTGCCACAACCACATTTCGTTGAGTCATTTTATCAAACAGTTGGTGAGGAAGATCAATGGTTGGATTATTTGAGCTTTTCGTGTGGATTATTGATGAGGTAAAATGATCAATGGCTGGATCATTTTATCAAACAGTTGGTGAGCAACATCAAAACAATCCACTGGCCAAACCGAGTCACCAACCTGGTTCGATCCGAGTCGAGTCGAGCTGGGCCTGCTCGAACTCATCTTCGAGCTGTTTAAAAATCAGCTCAACTCGGCCCAAACTCAGCTTCGAACCGAGTCGAGCGAGCTAACCGAGTTCGTGTACACCCCTAGTTGGAAAACCCAAGTTGTGGAGATGGGGTTTTGGTACCTGTTTGGGAGGAGCGTATTCTAATTCGTATTGGATTTCGGTGCGGAGGATTCTGAGGATGTTTCCTTCGAAAGCGGATTTGCGCATTTCAGCGATGTATTGACGAGTCCGGTGGTGAAACAGAGGAGAATGAGGAAGGCATTTTGGGAAGATTTTTGAGGGGATTAGGGTTTTGGTGGTAGAATGGGAAGAAGAAGCCAAAAGCGTTCTGCGAGCAGCTTGCAGGAAGCGAGCCATGGAGAGAGAGAGAGAGAGAGAGAGAGAGAAGCTTGGTAGGGTTTAAGGGTTTAGAAACGGGACTGGCTACTCCCCCTGCCACCAGCCCGGTGACTGATGGTCGGTGCTCCGTGGGCCCCACCATGATGTATGTGTTTTATCCATTCCGTTCATCCATTTTTACAGATCATTTTAGGGCTCGATCCAAAAAATGAGAGGGATATAAATCTCAGTTGGACCACACCACATGAAAACAATAATGATCGGATATCCACCGTTAAAATCCTCCTGCAGCCTATTATACTGTTTATTTGACATCCAATCTGTTGATTAGGTCATGCAGACCCAGACGAAGGGAAAAAATATATATCCGATTCATCCAAAACTTTTATAGTCCGTAAAAAGTCCTTTATGGCCGACGTTCATTCAACACTATTTCCTATACCGCAGTCTACTTGAGATTGGAACGTACCTCACTTTTTTGCCTCATTTCTTAAAATGTTCTAAAAAAATTAGATGGATAACATAGAGAAAACACATACATTATGGTGGAGTCTACGGAGCATTGAGCACGGACCACCGACCATTTGCCTCATATCTTAAAATGATCTAGAAAAATAGATGGACAGCATAGTGGGAATACATACGGGTCCACATAGCACACCGACCACCAACCATTGGCCAGGGGTGGCAGGGGAGTAGCCAATCGGCTCTCATTTTATCCGCGCCTTTTATCCATTTTGTTAGCTCATGTAAGGGGATGAACTAAAAAAAAAAAGACGGGATGAGCTAAAAAACGAAGACGTAGATTCAAAGCTCACTTATACAACACCATACAAAATAATTGGAACAGATTGCCTATTATTAAAAACTCATTAAGCAGACTAATGTTTTGTCTACTATCTAATTTGTTCATGAACGTCACCAAGATGTTTTCCAGTGCGGGTATTGAATACCCCCACTTCTTTTAAGCTTTGGATTTGAATTATTTTCAGGCTTATCCTCCGAAATGAGGTAGAGAGATTTTCTCAGGAAAGCGGATTGTAATGAGTTGGGTATTGAGTAGGTAGGACCTACTATGGGTTATTTGTCTTGTCTACTCTGTCCATGTATTTTACTTAACTTATTTTAGAGTATAATATCAAAATCAAAGTATATCCAAAGCTCAGGTAAACCACATCATACGAGACTCAGCCACTTAAACACTTAACATAAAATCACAAGGAGCACAAAGGTTTTAAATATCCAAAGCTAGTATTTGTCTTTTCCTTTCATCCTATGTGAACTTATGAACTAGTTAGATGACAAATAAACATCACTATACTCTTTAAGAAAGTTTCAACAATAGATATCATTGTTCCCACTTTTCCTTTGGAGTCTACTTGAGCTTTAGATATGCTTCCAGTTTGAAGCCCCTAAAATGAGCTGAAAAATAATAATAATAATAGTGGCAGAGTTTAATTGATAAGCCCTATAAATTTACGGTGGGACCAGTAGAGTTTACTCAATACGCGATCCACTTCCTGCGGACGTTCCTGCGTTGGGAACCCAGGTGGAGCCCACTGTGATGATTTTGAGAAATCCCCTCCGTTAATACGTTTTGTGAGTTCAATTTAGGATATGAGACCAAAAATGAACCGTACCTAATTCTCAAGTGGGCCGAAAATGTGAGAATTGAAGTTCGACAGTTGAAATATTCGTGGGTCAATCATTCTAATATTCGTTTTTTCAGTTAATCCCAGTAGGAATGACGTTATTAACGGTATGGATGACATTTAAACATTACTGTAGAACCCAGGGAGGTTTCAACGGTAAGAATTTCCCTAACCACCTTTTCCTTTAGTACGGCCCACTTGAATCGTGGATCCTGCTCAATTTTGGTCTCATAGCCTAAAATGAGCTCACAAAACGGATGGACAGGGTGGATTCCATACAAACATCACGGTGGGCCCCACCTGGGTTCCCAGCGCAGGAACTTTCTGCGAAAGGCTTTCGCAGGAAATCCGCGTCCGATTCCTACTCCCCAGCGGAGACGGATTGGCTACTCCCCCTGACACCAGCCCCGTGGCTGTGGTCGGTGCTCTGTGGGCCCCAGCATGATGTATGTGTGTCATCCATTCCGTTCATCTATTTTTACAGATCATTTTATATATTTATAAAAAAAAGGTTATAGGGATATAATTCTTAGGTGGGACACACCACAGGAGAAAAAATAATGAATGGATATGCACCATTAAAATTCTCTTAAGGCCACTGTACTGTTTATTTGACATCCAATCTGTTGATTTGATCATAAAGACCCAGATGAAGGGAAATAATAAATATCAGCTTAATCCAAAACTTTTATGGCTCCCAAAACGTTTTTAATGGTCAAAATTAATTCAAAGCTGTTTCCTGTAATGTGGTATAATCGAGATTGAGATATATTTCAAATTTTTTTTTCTTCTGTCATAAAATGTTATATAAAAATAGATGAACGGAATGATGACACACATACATCACGGTGAGCCCCACAGAGCACCGACCACCAGCCAATGGCTGGTGTCAGGGGGAGTAGCCAATCCGTTCCCCTTCCCAGCGGCCACACATGGCAGCATGGTACATGCATGCCGTTGATCAGGTGGGCGCCGCTGTGTATGTACCCAGCTGAAAAATCAGGCGAGCCTCATCAAGTGGGGACATCAATCAATTTTTTTAATCTGTCCATTGTTAGAGCATATGAGGCCCACCTCATGAGGGTGGGCCATCCTCATCTTTGGCACAAAATAACATATACAGCTTCTTGCATCATTAATGGCCCAGATCTCACGTGTGAAATACGATGGACCACTGACCACCATTAAGTTGGGCTCTCCTGATGAGTGACCAGTCTGATTTTGGGCCCAGGCATTTTCACCAGGGGCTCCACCAGATGAGTGGCCCAGATCGTGTGCACATGTGCCAAATAGTGAGCAGATTAGCTAGTAGGTGTTGCCCTTACCGTGTGGGGCCCACCTTGGTGAATGTGTTTCATATCGACGCTGTCCATACGTTTTTTGCAGATCATTTAAGTATGTATCCCAAAACTTAAGCAGATCCAAATCTCTTTGGACCACACCACTGAAAAAAGTGGTGAGTGACCATTAAAAGCTTTTCGTAGGCTACAAAAGTTTTGAATCAAGCTAATCTTTTTATTTTCCCTTCATCCAGTTTTTCTTGACCTTATCAACGGGTTGGATGGAAAATAAACATTATGTATCTACTTAGAGTGGGCCTTGGGAAGTTTTTAATGGCTAGCATTCAATCATCACTGTTTCTTGTGGTGTGGTCCACCTGAGATTTGGATGTGCTTAATTTTTGGGAACGTGCCCTAAAATGAGCTGTAAAATCAGATGGGTGGTGTGGATATACAACATATGATTAAGGTGAGCCCCAAAGTAAGGCACGGGAACTATAAATCTTCCCCATAAATCATGCCGGTCAGGCTTCTTTGGATAGGCTAGCATGAATAGATTGTTCTATCGCATCCAAGGTTGGATGAGATGTCTCTTGTAAACATTTTGGTACATTGGCACGTGCAAACATTAACAATAACACGTGTGATGAATGGGACGCTTGAACACTCACTTGGGGTGCTTAAAGATGAACACAGACAACATGCGTGCGCATATACATGTAGGCATCGACACACGTACCATATTTGAGGTACTTGAAGGAGCGGATTAGGTTCTGTAACTGCCTGTAACCATCTAAGAACGGACAGGAGCTCTGAGCGGTCACCATAATGTATGGGTTTTATCCACACCGTCCATCCATTTTTTCAATACCAGTTTAGGGTACAAGTCCAAAAATGAGGCAGTTCCAATGCCCATGTGAACCACACTGGGGGAATTTAAACACCTGCCGTTGAAAATTTTTTGGTGGCCACAAGTTTTGGATCAAGCTGATATTTGTGTTTTCCCGACCTTATGAACAGGTTAGATGCCAATCAACCATCACGGTGGGCCTTAGGAAGGTTTAAATGGTGGGTATCATCATCACCGCTGCTTCCTCTGGTGTGGTTCACTTGAGCCTTAGATTTACCTCATTTTTAGGCTTTCACCCTAAAATGATATACGGAAAAATGGTGGCCCATAAGAGCCTATGTCCCTTCCTAACTAGGGACATATGCTTAAAGATGAGCAACCTTGCAATATAGCAAATGCAGCAAGCACGATGTGAAATTTTATATATATATATATATATATATATATATATATATATATAACAATATGCAAACCAGGGTAAGTTTCTCTCATGAGAGAAAGAAGACCTAACGTGCATGAAATAGACCCTATCGTTCATCAGTGCATCGCCCCTCATTTACCCTTGATCAAATATCAGACGGATTCCATACTCAACTGGCCCACCCCATAAAATGGCACCTAAAAACCTTTCAATTCAAGTATTATAACTCACCTGAGTTTTTTATTACTTTTGATTTTTGAGTAATTCTTTCATCATATGAAGCACTTCATCTGAATAGATCAGATGGCATACAAACACCACAATATGCCCTACACAAAACTAATGGCATGCATTCCATCCCAAGCTTTTCCCATGTCATGGCCTATCTAAATTTTCCTTTGTCACCATTTTCAGTTTCCAAAGAAAACACGAGACAGCATGAACGATGGCAAGCCATGAAAGTCCGTTCACGCAAAGTCCATTATTACCAGCTCAAAAAGTTAAGCGCTCATTCATATACTACATCGAAGAAAGGCTAAAACTTCTGGTTTTTTTTTAAAAAAAAATCTCAGCTTTCCTGTAGACATGCTACATTTTTTACAATATGTTTCATTTTTATAGGAATTAGTACCAATGGTAGCTAACAAACCATAGACTTGCTATTGTCATAGAACTTTTTGGGCAACCAAACTTAGTAACTGATTTCCCTCATCTGATTTTGAGCAATAGAGAGTTTTAGTTGTTTCAATTCACCAAGAACATTCATATGAAACAATCTGTTACCAACTGTCCCAGTCTTATTCAGAGTTAATTTTCTCAACGGGATCGACGGTATGCAATTATTCATTCTTCAGATGGCCCAGCTCATCTCAACACTAACTCCAATCCTGTAACTACAAAAGCCAAACACTACGTCTCACCCAAAAAAAAGAAAGATTTATCATTTGGACTGTTCATCAATGTCCCATAACTGCCTTAAAAAATGGCCCATGGTAACATCCAAATTCTACTCACAGAAAACTTTTGGGGAAAATAAATAAATTAATAAGCATGTATCAGATTTCAAGAACAGAAAAATAAGTATATATTATCGTTTGGGCGATGATATGCAAAGCATACTCGGGATTTTCAGTTTAGGTATCTAGGAACCATTGGTTCTGTCAGTCCATACTCTAGATAGACCATGTCTGAAAAGTCCACCACATCAGAAGATCCTAACCATCAAACTTGAGCCCTTTTCAAGCTGAATGCAAACTGTTGCTCTATTCTCTCCTTGACCATCCATGAAGGCTGAAAATTGAAAGGTTGGTATTCTCCCATCAAGGGCATTCTTTCAGGCACGGTCCATCCCAAAAGACCAATGGTCTAGATCACTGAATGATGGGCCAGGTTCATCCAATCATGTCCTCCATGGGACTCACATACCCATTCAAAATGCCACCACCCTCTGCGAAGCTGGAAAAGATGTATGTATTCTTCATTTCAAGTCTTTCCGCCATGTTTGTTTTTGTCCTGTGACGATAAGCTAGTAGTATCAGCATAGGATCCACTCACCTTTTCAGAGTTCGAATCACGAGCTGACTCACCAGCTTTTGATTTTCTGTTTTGGTCCTCCGCTGCGGAACTGCTACCTTCCGATTTGCTTGGCAAGCTTGCATCGGTCGGTGTGGACTGCTCTTTCATGCCACCTCCTTGGTCTTTGGATGTGCTGATGGCATAAAGCTTCTTTGTTTCGTCCGCAATTTCCTTCACAGTTTCCTCTAGTGCATCTAGTCTGACCTTTACCTTGGACAGCTCCAAACCAGACTTTTCTTTATCTGCAACATTGGAATCCACCTCTTTCGCTTTCTCTTCTTCTCCGGCTTTCTTTTTCTTCAGCTCTTCTTCCTGAATGGGTTTCAGAGAGTCATTGGTCTTGAAGTTGAATGACGAGGACAAGTAGCAACTAAACATCACAAGAAAGAGTTCTGCTAATTCCACATGCCAATCTCCATGCATCCATCCACGAACAGACGTGTGTGTCACATCCAAGCCATCCATCAGGTGGGTCCTAACATGTAGATGCCCTCAATTAGAAATCAGGCTAGTTGACAGTTTCTTTTTACTGTCCATTTCTTTTGTACATTGGGAGCAACCTGATGAGTTAGAGGCTAATTTTTGGGCTGGGGTATCTTAGCTGTGGGGCCCACCTGATGTAAAAAACCTGGATGTTTCACAAGCGAACCGGGTGGGGAGATAGGGGGATGGGCATGTGGAATTCATGCGCTTCTAGAAGAGCAATTTGACAAACATGGTTAGCCAGAGATACATGCATGAAGAAAAGGCCTAAAAACAATGGAGGCTTGAAAGTTCGAAGATCAAATTAGAACCCCATTAGATGAGCAACAAAAACTATCAGACGGCTGAAATGCACGTCAAGAAAGAGTAAAAAAGCAAGAGAGACACATCAATGCAACACATGAACTGGCATCATCATCATCATAGACCCTATTTGGTTGCCACTTAAAAATGCTTTCATCTCATTTTAGTTGACAGTAATTATGTATAATAGGTCATAGTAGTTTATACAAAGGGAATTTAACAAAAAAATACCTAATTAATATGGAAGTTAAATTCGTGTACCTTTTTCATAAAGATTTTCAATCAGCTATCCATCAATTTAAGTAATTATCATTGAAGTACATTCCCTTAGATTTCTTAACGGAAGTTGGGGTCAGCTGTGCGAGCAAAGGGGTCGACGGCTCGAGTGGGCCCCACAGGATGTTTATGTGAAATCCACCTTGACAACCATGCATGTCACCCCATGTTAGGCCCAGGGCACAAAAATCAGCCCCATCCGCGAATCAGGTGGACCAAACGACAACCCTCACCCTCCAAACTGTTTTCCTTGGCATCCTACTTGAATCACAAATGGGCCTGATGTTTGGGCCCTAGGCCTAAATTTTGGTATCGCATCTAATTGTTGGAGTGAATTTCAAAAATCATCAGAGTGTGCCCTATAAAAATCAAGGGTGGACATCTCTTCCAACTATTTCCTTTTGTGTGACCCACCTCAATCACTAGTCCATAAGAGTTTTTGGCCCTGGGCCTATGGCGGGATTACACATCTAATGGCCAGTGTAGATCTCACATAATGGTGGACCCATAAAAAAAATAAAATCAAAGGTTGGTGTTCCACAAAATTCCCTTCAAATCTTTCTCCTTTCCTTTTTTTTTCTTTTTTTCTTTCTTCCTTTCTTTTTTTTCTTTAAACAATAGAGAGGCGGATATGACCGTTGAATTTTTAAGGGGCCCACCATGATGCGTATGTGAAATCCACTCCAGAATTTATCTTCTTCTTTCTTTTCTTTCTTTTTTTTTTTTTTTTGAATTTTTGAATTTTTGAATCTTAAACATATAGTAAATGGAGTACCAGTCATTCTAAGGTAAGTATGTTGTCTATCAGCTTTTCTGTTTAAATTGAAACTAGTTTTTTAGTCTTTGACTTCCAAATTTAGTGTTAAAGCATTTGGGCACTACAAGGCTTAAGTTCTTATCAATTGATATGATACCATCAACTATCATCTATGATCAATCATTATCATCTTCATGTGCAAAGCATTTGGCACTGGCACACATGTTCACAAATTTGAAATTAGAATTTCAAGTATATTGAAAAGTTTGTGATCACAATAAAATGCCATGACGTAATCATATGCATGTCATCCCAACTTAAACCAATACCATATGGGACAGGGAGGAAAAGACCTTGGTGTGGGCTTGGGGCAACACGCCCCAAAGCATAAAATATACGCTATTTAATGGGTAAAGATCAAAATTTATCTATTTAATATGCACAACTCTATTTGATATATTTGTGATCATATACATGACCAGGAAATAAGTTCCCCTTCACTTCATTGAATCACACTCAAATCTTGTGTTTCGATCTCCAAAATAAGCATAGATCTTGTCAAAATCAAGTTCCTAGTCTTCCTCTACATTCAAAATGAAGAAAGTATAGGAAAATTTTGAAAAATTAATTTTAAAAATGGCCTCTTGGAGGCCTAAGGACCCGTATCTGCCAATATTGGGGACCAATTTTTTAGGGGACCTGTTTTACCCACATATCATGTATCAGCATTGGCCAATATGGATACAGTACAGCTGCATCAGCCAATGAGATATGTTTTTCACGAACCATGATAGTCATGCAAGAATTGCACAACACTCCAAAGGCACATCTCCACTTCATCTTTTTTGTCTTTTTCTTTTTTTTCTTTCTTTTTTTGTTCTTTTTTGAATACTTCACATCTCACTTTGTCTAGCCATCTCTATACTATTGGAAACATCCTCATCAATCTCCCATTCTTTTGAATAATAAATCCAAGGTAATGAAACACATAGCTTTGAGAAATCTCTTGATCATCGATTTTAACTAATACCTCAGCTCCATAACTCCTCTTGATCATCATCAAAGCCTCACTCCAACCAATTGGGGTCAGCTACCTTGGCTCTATAACTATTCTTACTAAAATTGTATTCCAAATATTCCATATTGGTAATGCAAAATTTTAAGCTTCTGGACTCTAGAGCCTCCTCCAAACCTCCAGTTTAACACTTATCTGCCTCTCTAATCTCATCAACCAGTACCATATCATCTGCAAAAGAAACATACACCGAGGCACCATTACACATTAGCCGTTAATTGATCTATGACAAGTGCAAAAAGACACGACCTTAATGCTTACTCCTGACATTGGGAACTCATCAGTCTCACCACTCTTGTGACAAAACCCTCGTACATATCTTTATATCCTCTTGGGATCCCTTACCTCCATCAATTTTTCGAGTAGAAAAATAGCTTCATTGATCTCCCTGGCTGAACTGATCTTCTGATACCCCTGTTTCTTGTCTCAACATTTGCTCCAACACCCTCTAGCAGAACTTAATAATGTGACTCATAAATCTAATTCCTATTCCCTCGCTGGTTGGTGCAGCTTTCTGCATTTCCTTTGTTCTTGAAAAAAATTGTTGTGATTCTTCTGCTCCACTCATCAGGCACTTCGTTGTCTATAAAAATTTTACTGAAAAAGTTAGTTGGCCAAACTGATCCGATTTCACCCACTATCTTCTGCACATCTAGAGGTGCGTCACCTGTCCCCATAGCCTTCCCCTTCACCATCATTCTTAAGGCTACCTTCCTCTATTCAAATTGTATGACAAGCCCCTCCTAGTTCTATTCCCATGCATGTATCTTCGTTCAACAACCTCTAGAAGTAGCCTTTCTAAGTCTCCCTAATCTCACCGTCTTTCACTAAGACCCCAAATTTTTTATGCGTTTGTTCATCTAATGTGCTTTATACCTCTACTTTTCCTTTTCTTCACTTTTGTAAGTTTGTAAATATGTTTCTCCCTCAATAGTGCTTAACCTACTATAAAGTTCCTTATGAGGACATCCGAGCACTAGTCAAAATATACCAATGGAGAAAGAGATCTTTGGCCCCAATTCCAACATCTCTATGGTTAGATGATCATTATATGGGGCCTGAATCAAGGACATAGCTGCATTGGAAGACCCCACATGCATGTTTATACATCTTTGAATACTCCATACTGGGAAGATGCATGTGAAATGCATATAGGAGCTTATTAAACACATAAATTGTTAGATTGAGTGGATGTTTTCATCGGACCATTGGATTTTGCACGTTGGATCATCTGAACCGTTGGCCCATCTTGGCTGTAGACATCATGGGACATTAGTTTAATTGTTTTCTTAGTTATTTTATTTATTTTGTGGGTTGGTTTTTATTTTAGTTGACATATGGGGTATTTTGGACATTTTTTAGCCATAGGGGTATTTTTATAATAAAAAAACACCCCAAAAGACTATAAAGGGGTGGGCATTTGAATGCCCTAGCATTATTATGCATTGAATGAAATTTCTCTTTTGTTTTTGAGCAACAAGAAAACCTCTGTGAATGGAGATAGTGTGAAGCCATGGAGTGATTCCACTTATCTTTCTCTCTTATTCTCTTCTTCCTTAAGGTATTATCTCCCTTTTCTTTTCTTCTTTCTCTCTCTCTATTTCTCTCTTCTTTTATCCCCAATCAACCCCAATCCATCCAAACCTCAACCCAATCAAGCCCTAACCCATCCAACCCCAACCCAACCTACCTCAACCCAAGTACGAACGGCACCCTAAAAATAAACTCATTCCTAAACCTCCCATTTCCTAAACCAAAATCCCCAATTCCCAAAATCTAAAACCCTAAACCTAAACCTAGCTTAGCCAAAACCCTAAAACCAAATGAATCCATTTGAATTAGGAATAATCCCTATGCTAGATGAAAGTTCTACCTTCCACAGGTCCTAATCGACTCATATTTTGTTAGATTTGCATTGCGGAATTGTTTACGACTTTGAATTGGAACATGTTTTGTTACTTGGATTCCTTAACTTTGTAATAGAGCAGTTTTATTTCATGTTTTGATTGCTTTAATTAGTATGTTATTTAGTTTCAGCATATCATTCTAGGTTAGACCATCAATCCTGCATCAGGTCCTCATATGCTTTATACTTGACCGTATTGCTTTCTTCTAATCATTTTTATATGTTTCAAGGTTAAAACCAACTTAGCCAAAAACCAAATATCTAGGTCTGCCTCCTCCTCATCATCTAGGTCAACCTTAATCTAGAAAAACCTAGTTGAGGGCTTACTCAATTGAAATAAATGCCAACAAATTTCAGCTAGAAGAACTCACAGGTCTTTCTCACCATTGTAAAAATGTTCCCATCATTGTTGATCATTACCAAATGTGTCTCTTATGTAAACCCTTCATTAGTGAAATCCATTAGCCTAAAACCTGTATATTAGCGTCGAGCAAACATATTGAACAACTAGACTTGGCCATGTTACCTTTGACCAAGGTTAGCAATAGTGAATTGGGTCTTTACAACAAAATAATAAGCAACATGAGTTAGGTGAGTTTATTTTTAGTAGGGCAATTTCATCGCTTTACATAGAAACTCAATAAAGTTGGATTGGGTCAATTTCCTAAGGAGGAAACCTTTGATTTTTACTTAAGGCTGATGAAAATTGGTAGGGAAAAGTCATAACTCAACTTGGTGAGTTTTCCGACCTTGGTTAATTTTAGAATAATGGGGACTTCACTGCAACATCGTACGCTACCCCTATGTCAAACATGCATCAGCTTAAGTGGTTTAAATCACCAAATAAATCTTACCTACAACACATTGCTCAGACAAGCAAAGAGAAGTGGGACGCAGAGACCCTTTTTTTTTCTGTTTTTGAGGGAAACGAATAATTTTATTTAAAAAGAAAAACTAGGCTTATACAAGGAGGATTATAAGGCATCATCCACATTAATACAAGAAAACCCATATAAATCCAAAGGCCAATAAGCAAAATTCTTGGTTGCTCTAGCCCATTCAATTACAAGCAATTTAGCCTTCTGAAATATCACTCCCAACGAGCTCAACTTGTTCCGAAAGGTCCTAATATTTTTCTCGAACCATATCATCCAAATAAAAGCAAGAATAGAAAGCCACCATAGGGAGCTCCTATTATTCTCCTTCCACCATGCCATGCATGAAAAAAGTCCCCAATCAAACACCGGATAACCCATTCCATTTCAAATAACATTAGAAACTTCCACAATATCTCCTGAGAAACAGAGCAGCACATGATCAAAAGAACACAATTAATAGTAGGTGATTCATGTACGAAAAGGACACAATTAATAGTTGCCAGTTTTGGTCCTCGGGTTTAGTGATTGAATACCTAATTGTACGAGTTATTCCCTAATATCATCATCAACCACCACCACCACCACCACCATCTCAGCCTTTTTGCAGAAATTTGGGGGTTGGCTTTTAAATTGTAGATTGGCAAAAGTTTCAATCAACCTTCCTCTTTTCCACAGCTTGTTAGAACTAACCATATTTTGGTGTTCATGATGTGTTGTCACGGCCGTTATGTAACAGAAACAGTGGCAACCGTTATGTGTTACGGGGTTGTAATGGCCGTTACAGAAAAAATGACCCAAAATGGGGTCAATATAGATTTCTTTCAGAAAAAAAAAAAAAAAAAAAAACTCATAAGGGCCGTTACGGCCCGTACTGTAATGGTAACAGTGGTGACCATCATGGCCATTGTTACAGAATACCCTGCTGTTTACCAATAACTTGTCCTAGATTTTTAGGATATGATCATATGATATTCTTACTACTCATAAATCTAACCAAAAAGAGATTTTGAATATTTTATAAATAAAGTATTCGATTACTTGCTCCTATACATTAGATGAGTATAACTTTGGGTTTTATATACTGTTAAAACAATTAAATAACTTTAGGGAACCCACTTAGGATTTTACAATAGTTTTGAGATTGTCTCAGGATTGCCAACCAACTGCTGAAAAAGAAGATGGAAACCTCGCATAGTGATCTCATCAACCATAAACAGAGAAATCCACTCCACTTGAATCAGGCCTGCGATCGAAATTCCAGAACATGACTTCGATCTTCGAGTGGAAAATGCAAGGCTTGCTTGGGTTTGATCTTAAGAGCTAGGGCTTAAGGGGGGGAAAAAAAGAAACTTTTGAGCAAAAACAAAAATTATCTAGCAAGAGAAACCCTCATAAGAAATGGAGTTTTTTTTATTTTATTTATTATTTATTTATTTTTTATTTTTTTTTGAGCAAGCAAAAAAAATATTTGAAGTTCAAAGATACAATGAAGGGCAGCAAAAAGCCCACATGAACCAAAATCCAAAAGAAAAACCAATCGCAGACAATTCGGGTTAAACAAAGTGTTTAACAAGAGAGAAGCTAAACAAAAGTTTTCACTTTTCACCACCGTGACAGATCATTTGAGGCCTATGTCCACAATAGATTTCCCACAAACTTTGGAGGCAAACAATGCCCATTCAATTATTGATTCTTTGATCTTTTTGGCCAGCACAACTATGGACAACTGCACAACCTTGATTTTCTTTTAGTAGGGGCTTGAGCAGAAAAACTAGGAAAAGGCAGAACTCATGACTCTATCCCATGGCACTCCCCAGTAGAAGAGATGTTAAAACCAATTTCATAATTGGAACAATCCAAACTTTTTTTGCAAGAATGTTGCAACAGTTCCCAAGAAAATCCAGCATGCCACTTATTCAACATACTTCTATTGTTGCCCTAGAATGAAGTTCAATAAAGATTCCTCGTAGCATCGAACATATATGGATGCAAAACAGCCAGTGTTAAGTGAACACAGACACTGCTAAGACACAGAAGTCCAAGAAGAAAAACAAATGGCAACCCAAGACACAAGCTAAAAAATAAAAAATAAAAAACATGTAGGAAAATTTTACAAAAATGAACGTAATTTTTTTTTTTTAAAAAAAAGGAGCTAAAAAATGCATTGAGCTCTTGCACGTAAGAAATATTGAGCAAAATTCTCATGGAATCAAGCCTATTAAAACATCTACATTCAGCGTGGCTTCCCAAACCGTTTCCTATTTATCCTATGATATTCTGTTGTTCTTTGCTATCATAGTAGAGCCTTTTACTATCATGGAGATTAAATGATGACAATGCTTCATGAAATGACGTTAACAATACTTCCATTAGAGAGAATTAGATCCGTTCAAGTTTCAGTGACAGAAGCATAATTGAGACAAATGAAGACAACATACCCAATTGAACATTCAATGAGGTAATCTCAGAAACAATCTGCCTACTTTGGGATCCTTACTCTTGCTCGGGTGGTAGACTCTCCGGAGTTTCAACGCCCGGTCAAGGGTTCGAGCATCCATAGGTGGTGAAATTCCACTAGTGTGAGTGTGTGGGGGTGTGTGTGCGTGTGTAAAAAAAAAAAATAAAAAAATAAATCTGCCTACTTTGAGAACCAACAGTTCTTCATGAGTTCATAACACAGGAAGTAATTTTTCAAGAAAAAAATTGTGCAAGCGAGCATAAATTAATAACGAAAATGATAGGATTTATGAAAGTATGAGCACTTGTATTCATTGTCACATGATTTGTTGGCATGATCATTTAATCAGTCAAACGAAAGAGCTGATGTACGAAAGGTCATGCTTTTTACTAAAACGAGAGCTTTGTTAGCGCGTGTGAGTCAGCTAATGCACATGCCACCACATATGCCAGCATGGCAATATCCAAGCCATCCATCAAAATGGCAACAATATGCAGATTCCCTATCCACAAGAATCAGGTCAGTCCGCTGGTCAGGTGGCCCACAATTAACTGAAAAAAAAATAAAAATGTACAGCTGTGAAAACATCAGCCAAGGCTTTCTTACCCATCCACTTATTTCTAACACCATGGCATACCTGCCGAGTCGACCATTTTTATCTTTCAGCATTAGCATCTCAGGGTGATGGCTTGGACATTTCACCTGTGTATGCCATGCTGGCATATGTGATGAGTGTGCATTAGCTGACTTGTACACGTGTGGGCTTAGTAAAGCTCATTAAGATGATTATTTAGAATAGTTAATGAGTTCAGGCGTATATATCAGATTATAAGATAATTTCTTAAAACTTATTTTGCTTGAAGCATCAAATATAGAAAATTAACCATATTAGCACTGCATCCAAAAGAAAATACTGTTATTACCGCCTCCATTCTTCTGATTTCATAGCGAGCATACTGCGCCACCAAATATACAGCTGTTACAAAAGAAAATATGCTTTTTAGTGTGCCAAAAGCTTGAAGTTTTCTAAATGCCTATCAACATTAAAACAAGTAAAATAATTGATTCAGAAACGATTGCTCATGAGACAAAGTTTTAGAATTAGTAGGTTGAGATACCCAATGAAGGCATGCAGGCAAAGAAGAGCTGTACCAGATGGAAATCGATCCTGGCCATAGAAAAAGATGCAGATGAGTATTTTAAAGAATGTGATGAAGTAGCCTCTCAAGCAGAATAGACCAGATCATATCATGTTATAATCAAACACTACGATCATAATATGGAAAACGGCTTTATTACATCTCAAATGAATTATAGATATGGCGTGCTGTAAAGGTATTTACGTAAAGGTAATGGTGGTAAACATTACACGTTATGGGGTCGTAAAAAAGCCGTTACAGCCCCTGCAACAGCTGCTTACGCTCCTCGTAAAGGTCGTAACGGCCAGTTATAGGACCGATACAAATTTTTCGGTTTTAAATAATAATAATAATAATAATAAAAGAGAGACTGTAACAGCCGTTATGGCACCTATAATGGCCGTTACACCCAACATCGTAAAGATAACAGTGGTGGCCATTACAGCCACCGTTACCGTTACATAATACCTTGATTATAGAACACTAATCATGATATCGTGCAAAGATTTATGATATCTTAAGTGAATTATGGCATGTTAGGTTGAACACACCACTATGATGTTCAACGTGAACAAACCATACAAAGAGTAAAAAAGGACCACAAATTGGTGGGCCCCACCCTAGTTATCCCATGGTCCAATAATATATACCATCAATCCTAGCTGTTGAGCTGGTAGCCTCCAAAGGAATGACTAGAATGAATATGGCCAATTAAATGGAGAAAAGTCCACCATCTAAAACACTTGGATCATCAAACCATTGAAATTTCCAGGCAATGACAATCCGGGACAGGGCACGCTTGATAATTGGTCCACATAACCTCCCTGCCACATGTATAGTTTGTTCCAATAGAACATAATTGTCATATATAGATGTATGCATGCCAATACGCTTCTTTTCTTTTCTTTTTCCTTTTTCTCTAAAGCTATAGATGGAGGAAATCTGACATTTTTCATACGAACATCCAAAAGTTCTTAAAATAATAAGTGTGCATGAAAACTCCACTTTTTGCAACTAATGGGATATCCTCCTGCTCAAATCTCAATTGGGATAAGATGGACCCTGTCCTACCAGTTGAGGTTTGGGGCGGAGATGTGGAAAATGGAAGCCTCTTTCTGCACCTACCCCAAACATAGTAGGCGAGTTAGGCTCTGCTCAAATCACTGAATCAATCTAATGCAAGGGCATTTTCACACCGGGCTCGAGTGGGGTAGCCTGTGGGATGCAAGGACACACTCGGGGTGGGCGGCCCATGTGAGGCAGGTGGCTTGTGTGAGGCGGGCCTCACTCGTATAAGGTGGGTGGCTCATGTGAAGTGGGGCCCACGAGGGGGGTTCGGTCAAGGTCCTAACTCATGCAATGTGGGACCTGGGCTATGAGATAAAAGGATTAATTCATCATGGGACCTGGGCTATGAGATAAAAGGATTAATTCATCAGTTCGAGCTTTTAGAACAAGTGGTTAATTGTCCAGCATCAAAGTGGTATCAGAGCGGGAGGTCTCGCATCCGAGACTCCTCACCGGGGGTGATTAATGCATGGGCATTTTCACATCGGGTCGAGTAGGGTAGCCTGTGGGATGCGGGGACATACTCAGGTTGGGCGGCCCGTGTGAAGCGGAACCCATGTGAAGTGGGGCGCACGAGAGGGGTTCGACCAAGGTCCTAACCCATACAATGTGAGGCCTAGGCTATGAGATAAAGGGATTAATTTGCCATGCTCTATCAGTTCAAGCTTTTAGAGCAAGTGGTTAATTGTCCTGCATCACAATCCCAATTTGAAGTACTTCAAAACAGGCCTTGACAAAAAGCAGATATTAGAGCAATATGATAAGTTAAATGCGAGAAGCAAAGTATGAAAAGCTATCTTTCAGGAAATACTGATTGTGCACAGAATTCCCCATAAACATTTCAGAATAGGGATCTTAAACAAATGCATTATTGGAAGAAGATAAATGTTGAGGTGTGACCAAATGAGACAATTCACACGCAACAAATATATGAACATGGCATCTATGTATAAGATCCAAAGTGCTCACCAGGTGTGAAACACCCAACACTTTTAACATGTCCAGATCCATTCATCTAACGGGTCACACATGTATGTTGAAAATGGACCATTGGTTACCCTTTTTCTTCTAACTGTCCATTTTCTCATACGTACATGACCCATCTGAGGAATGTCCCAATGTTTGGGCAACAGGACCATGGCATGTTCACAGTGGCACCGCCTAATGAATGGCCCAAATCTTGCACATGTGTGTTACATTGGCAAGCATGCCACAATTCGTTCATTCAATCTTTCCTCACAGAAATGAACCTAGCACTTTTCATTGGAAGAACCATTTCTTTTTCTTTTTTTCTTTTTCCTTTTTTCTTCTTTTTTGAAAAGTACCATTTCTTCCATTCTCTTTCTACAAAATTGCCAACATAACATGGAGGGAGAAGCTGAATCTTAAAATCAGTGAGAAATCAAAGCAAGAACAATGCCAAGTGTAAGTAGTTGTAGGTAGGTCATAATACAAAATCCTCATCAGTAAGAATCTGTATGACAATCTAAGCACGATTCAACTCAGAACTAAGCTAGTATTTCATTAAAGAAACAAGCACATTGAAGTGCAAACATTCTGAAGAACAAAATAAAATTGATGGTTCACAAGGGGAAAAGATTTTAGCTGTCTAGTGTGAAATCTTTCCAACATGGAATGACTTCTTTTTCACATTTGCACTCTAGGAATTGAGATCCATCTCCCACTTGCTAAGAAACTGGAAGACGGCACTACCAAGGAGGGGAACTTTGACAAGGGTCAAAGGGCCTGAAAAGAGAATGAGAGGAAGAGCAAAAAGGACTTCAATTGACATGGTAAGAAGATATATTAAGGCTTGTTCACTTACCGAGGATAAGGCCTTAATAGGAATGTTTAATGAAAAAGGATTCATAAAGCCGACATCAAATACCTGGAAGAAGGCTACGAAGATGAAGATGATTGATTCCTTTTTGGGGGAACCGAAATCTACACCCACCGACACTGCTGTGCTTACACCCATTTTCCATTTGGGAAACTAAACTAGAAAAATTATGTAAAAATTCAATTCCCAAAATGGAAATGGGTGTAAGCTGTTATGATCGTTAATGGTTTAAGGGCCTACCTTGATGCATTCATCAGTTCTGGTTTTGGCGTATTGGTTAGGTTCTTAACAATTGGTATCAGATCCGTTCAAGTCACGAAAGGGGTGACCTATGGAAAGGGCAACCTGGACTAGAATGAAAGCCGCCACCAATGGGGGGGGGGCTACAGAGAATGACAGAATGAGAGCAGTCAAAAGGTGGAAAGGGCTACCTAGACATAGACCAGACTGAGTGCCGCCACAAAGTGAGCCTGGAAGGCCAGAACTACCACGAGGAAAGGCTACCTGGACATAGGCCAGACTGATTGCTGCCACAAAGTGGGCCACCACAGACATTGGCTGCTGAGCATGGTAGTGTGATACAATCTCTAGTTGTTTAACGGCCCAGCTTGACATGTTCCATCAGCCCTAACGTTTTTGGCGTATTAATTAGGTTCTTAACATAAGAAAAATCTGTCAGCATCAGCATGAACGGTTGCTTCATTCCAGGTAAACAGATCGATGGTCAGCAGGAAAACCAACCTGAACTCGTTGTGCAGAAATGGTATGGAAATCACATTGGTTAGGCAACCCAGCAGTCACATCAAGCTAAAAAAGGGCCAACAAGCTGCACTCTTCAAGCAGAAGTCCTTCAAAATTGGATAGCCAAGATTGTCCAAACAGCTCGGCACCGAAGATAGATGCCACCATATAAGTGATTTCAATAACCAAGGATAGGCTAATACATGGGTGGAAATTGGCAAGTAACTGCAATTCCAAGCAACTCAACATAAAAGTAAACTAGCATTCCCAGTACTCAGCCAGACCACCTGAACTCAAAGTCCAGAAATAGTGCGGAAACCACAGTGGTTGGGCAACCCAGCAGACCGCACCCTTAAAATAGGTGGTTAAAGATAAAACCAACCAACAATCCGCACTCTTCAAGCAAAAGGTCCTTCCAAATGTACGGACAAGATCAGCCAAACAGCACGGTTTTCAGAATCGGCATCGAAGATGGACGCCATCAGTCGAACGGTTTCAATCGGCTAGGGCGGAATTGGCAAGGAAGTACAATTCCAAGCGGCCCCACATGCCATTAAACCAGCACCCTTCTTCTCCTATGTTTTCTACTCGTTGTAAGAAGATTTGGGTGATCTTCTCTTAATTGTGCATGAATTCAAGAAGACACAACAAAAGGAAAGGAAGAATAGGAAGAAAAATCAGAGATTTTTTTCTTGAAAAAATACCCAAATTTCTTCTTTTGGGGAGGAGCAGTGAAGAGCATTTTAGCGGCAGTCATGAAATCGAGATTCTGGAGCTGTCGAAAAGCTTCTTGGTGTGCTGCTGCTGCTGCTGCCTTGCTATTGTTGCTGGTGTTGCTGGTGGGGGTAGTGCAGAGAAGCCTAGCTTGGGAGAGGAGAGGGACATTATCCAGGGGCAAAATGGGAAGTCGAAAACCTCTCCTCATATTCTCTTCTCTTCTTCTCCTTTCGTCGATCGATTTTCTACACTGCAATCTAAATACAACGCCTTCAACCCTGTAGAAAAGAGAAGGAACTCGGACAGCACTTGAAGCTGCCGGGTCTTTTCATTTCTTCCCGGATTCCGGCCGGACGCAATCCTGCACAGAAATAGGTTGTCAACGGGCCGGGGTCTGACGGGCCAACCTCTGGAGATCGCATTTTCATTAGGGCTGAAAGTTGGGCGCGTTGAACCCAACCGGCCGGTGACCGACCCGACATTGGGTTGAGCTTGCGCAGGATATATCGAATCCGATCTTGGGCTGGGGTTATAGAAACACCAACCTGATAAAACTTGAGTTGGGCTTAGGTTGAGCTCTTGAGTTGTCCAACCTAATTCAAATCCGATTAATATATAAATTATTTATAAATTATAATTAAGTGTGAATTGTATGTATTGAAGACATAGAAAAGTCCGATGTTGCCAAGTCTCATTGGTCTACATCATTTCCAATGACTCAAACTTATAAGATATGCTAGATTTCTCTCTTAAATAGATTGTGTGCTAAACAATGTAGCTTTTAAATGAGTAGTTGTTCTATATTTTAACTTATTTGTTTAGAATAAATGAAATTTTTTACCATAAATAACTACATATATAATTAATAAAATTATAAATATAAAAAATATGACATATATTAAAATATAATAAACTAATGCAATCATTAAAATATTAGCATGTATCCACCCGATCGACCCGACAAAATCTGTCTGGATTGAACTTGGGTTGAGAATTCCCAACCCAAGGTTGGGTTGGATTGGGTTAAGGTTGAGGTTCAAGAACCTTGGTTTAGGTTAGGGTTGAGTACCAACTCGACCCAACTTGCTCAACTTTCAGCTCTATTTTTCAAATGTAGCCCGAGTCTAGCCCAGGCCCATGATGGGGCTAATAAGCCCAGCCTGAGATTTTTATGTTGGGCTAATCCAAATGATCCTAAAAGCGAGAGAGAGGCGAGAGGTGGACTATCATAGGGAAGGACACGTTGAGGTTTATCATTGTCTTCCTATAATGATAACTCCTCACATAAATACCTCGAATCCACATGCCATAGAAAGAAAATAGAAAATAATTTTTTAAATTTTCTGAAATAATTGATTAATCTTAAAAAATGAACTTACAACTCTTTAAATAATATTATGAATCTTAGGAAGAAGTTTCAGAAACAAACTACAACTAAAACTCTTATAAATAATGACTTGCTATAAATAGTAAAGTTATTATTTATAGACTATCTTGATTTCCACTAGACTTAATGGTTTTCGGCCAAAAATAGCATCCTATTTGGCTCAACCATGCTATTCTCCTAATTTTTTTAAACACTTTTCATGTTGGACATAACTCTTAAATCTTAACTATGCTATTCTTCTAATTTTTCTAAATACTTTTCATGTTCAACATAACTCTTAAATCTCAATCATGCTAGTCTCTTAATTTTTCTAAATACTTTTCATGTTGGACATAACTCTTGAATCTCAACCAAGCTATTCTCTTGATTTTTCTAAGCACTTTCATGTTGGACACAATTCCTAAAGCCCAATGGATGAAGAGTTACAATCAAACTAAAACCCTCTATACATAGTAAATATGAAATTAAAATCAATTTTTGACCGTCAAACTGATGGAATCTCGCAAATTCGACATGAGAAACTCGGCATAGCGGGTTGGGTAGTTAAAGTAGCTTCTCCTACCCCAAAATCACACATGGCACTGCTGGTAACTCATTTCGGTTTGTGAGATATGCCCGTTTTAAAGTTCTAATGGTCTGGATCATTTTTGTCGCTGATCGGGTCTTTTCTACTCCATCTTGGACATGAAATTGTCCGCAACCCACTCTATATCATGGACTTGTTTGAGTCTCTTACTTGCTTGGTTGTTCAATATTTATAAGGCCAAAATGGCATCATATTTGAGGGGATCCTAATGAAAATATGACAATTTGGTCAAAGCTTGCGAGCTGAGAGAGAGTTACTAATATTAGAGAGCTTGGAGAGAGAGAGAGAGAGAGAGAGAGAGAGAGAGAGAGAGAGAGAGAGAGAGAGAGAGAGAGAGAGAGAGAGAGAGAGAGAGAGAGAGAGAGAGCTTAAAAGATGAAAGGGTGAGGGTTGTAAAAAAGCAAAGGAAAGGCTGGCTTGTGACCCTCGGCAGCCACCCAATGCATTTACCTTTTCTAAAGCTAGTGACCAAATATCAGCCCCATCCTTGGTTTAGATGGTTCACACAATTTACGAGAAGTGTACATGAGAACGCTTACTCTCTAAATTATTTTCGTTGGCGTGGCCCACCTGAATCCCATATGAGCTTGTGTTTGGGACCTTCACCTAAAGGATGGTATGGTATTTAATAGTGGGCCCTTTAAAAATCAAGGGTAGGCATGGCCCCACATGAAACTTGGTTCAACCTCATTTTTTCACTGTAAGCCTAAAGTGGATTACACATCTAATAGTTGATGTGGATTTCGCATACACATCATAGTAAGCCCCATTGAAGGTCCGAGGTGGTCCATAAAATTCCATTTTTAGTATTTAAAATGGTGGGGAGATGAGAGCACCTTGATTTTTAAGGTGCCCACCTTGCTGTATATTCGAAATCCACTCTATCTATTAGATGTGTAATTCCATTCACGCTCAAGGCCACAAAATCAAACTTGTGATTCATGTGGACCTCACCAAAGAAAGCAACAGAGAGAAACTTACTTAATTTTTTATAGAGCCCACCGTGGTAATTATATGAAATCCACTCCAACTATTAGATTTCACATCAAAATGTAGGGATGAGGTCAGAAAATCAGGCCCATACGAGATTCAAGTGGGCCACACCAATGGAAATGCATCGGAGGGTATCCTATACACTACTTCAAACTGTGTGGTACAGCAAATCATAGATGAGCCTTTTTGTTTTAGTCATGGATCTAACACGGAATAACACACCTGATGGTCAGGGTGGATTTCACATAAACATCCCCATAGGCCCATCTGAACCACCATCACTGTTAAGAATGCGAACCCTAATGGGCGGGGCGGCTGAACATGGCCTGTGCTGACAGGTTCTTGTATACAGTTCAAGCCCAACCCAATTAATAAAGGGCTTGAATTTAAAGCCCAAGCCTCGGGTTTAATACTCTAGCTCATATCTAGCCCAAAACGCTAACGGGCCAGCCCATAGCACTGATGGCACAAAGTGGAGGTGACTTTCTTAGTAGTCAGTATTGGCAACGAGCAAGTCTACCCTCTGGTAAATTGGTCAAATCCACATCCTAGGTGGTTCAGCCCAAGGTAAATGGGTTGTAAGTTGGAATCGGGTTAGAAATGTAGCCTATTTAAGTAAATGGTTGGGCTTGGGTTGAACCCGACTTGCCCATATAGTTAATCATTGGGCTGGGCTAGATGACTTACCCTACGTAACGAAAAAGTCAAACCAAATTAATAAGCAATAAGCATGAAAAAACTACATGTGTTGTTCATATATTTATATATATTTGCTAATTGGGTAAGGTCGGGCACACATTTAGCACTATATTCAATTCTTAAACCCAAGTGTGTTTGTGACAAATCATTGCAAATTAATTGGTTGGGTTGGGTGAACGCATGTAGTTTAATGATTTAAGGTATAGTTTCGTAATCAAACCCACAAAATATTCCTGACATTATTAAAATCATATCTTAAACATCATTTCAACATGAATTAACAAATTCATAATAATCCATTAACTTATCATCATGGAAATCATAGTAAAAATCAAACTATATATAATTTTAACATAAAAATAAGAGAATTATGTATAAATTTAGTTAAGCCAAATTAAGATAGTGTTTAGTTAGGAATTTTCTTTTTAAGGTTATAGTATCAGTAAGATTAAGAAATAATGAGCCATCTTTTATATATGCATAGATAGCATATATGAAATACATATGCAAAAATATCCTTCTCCTTTCGCTTGCCTTTTGAAGTAACTGTCTCTCTCTCTCTCTCTCTCTCTCTCTCTTTTCTTGTCTTTTTGTTTCTCTTCTCCATAGATGTTAAGACCCTCTAAATTACCTTGCCTGAATGATTTTTTTTATAAACTTGGTAAGATTCGAACCTAATTAGCTCAAGTCCAAGAACTCCATGACTTGATTTGAACCTAACCTAATCACAACCCCATGGAAATGTATCGGGTTCAGGTTGGGTCAAGGTTGGTCCAAGAATGACCCATTTAGCAAACGAGTTAAGAACTAAAGCATTAGTTCATATAAAAATACGTTATTTAATCAAAATGTTCATTGTATATTCCAACCCGTCCATCCTATATATATCTCTTAACTAGATATATTTAAGGCCTACTAATTAGCCCATCCAAGGCTTATACCAGTATTTGGGTAGCTTGGATTATCTTAAATATTTTTGCAAAGAAAAATACTGCCAAGATGGACACTTCTTCCTGACATTGTCCACTTGAATTCTTTATTAATTTATTTTTTTGGAATTACGCTCTAAAATGAGCCGTCAGAAGAGATGAACAGAATGGATTTCACTATCCATCAAGGCGGATCTCTTGTAGGTCACTCGAATGGTGTAAAAAAAGTTTTTAATAGTGGTCGTTCAATGCGTTTGTATGGCCCACATGAGATTTTATTTTGCTTCAATATAGGCACCCTTCATGAGAAGGTGGTTCGGTAGACTAGCTAAACGGTGTGGCCATCCCTCCTTCATTGTGGGTTCCATCTGAACCACACATGAGAACTCCTTTCATATGATGACTTCTTGTCCAGAGTCTGTGCCTTGCCGGCCTCTGGACACAAAGGTCATTATACTTCTATTGTTAATATATTTTAATACATACCTAAGTTGGTAAAAAAAAATTCCATGATTTTTTTTTTTTTCATAATAGTTATCTCATGTACATGGTGTGGTCCATTGATATCTGAATTTGCTTGATTACGTGAGCCACACTAAATAGTTGAATAACATGGAATAAAATGAATACATCAAGATGAATCACCTATGTGAAATGTCACGCCCCAAACTCGAAAATCGGGCTCATAAAATTTTCGATCATCGAATCCGGCGCCGACAACCTCCGTAGTATTCCATTCTCGGCTCCCGACACCCATATACCAAGTTCCAATCTTGGGATCCTATAAGGAAGATTTTCAACGTGAATTTATTTCGTAAGAAGCATAACCATAAGCATAACCCACGAATAATAACCAATACACCATCGCAAAATTCACTATGATTAAAAGCTTTAAGGTACAATGCGCATAAAGGGAAATACAATATCGATAATCAAAAGCTCCAAAAGCTTTACGCATGCTCCTACTCTTGTTCAACTACGGTCTAGCGTCACCTGCACTCATCAATCGTACATAAGCTTATAGAAAACTTAGAGGGTGGTGAAAGTGTGTGTGCAATATAAGCGTGCTTAGAATGCAATATTAGAGTAATGCAAAATATGCTGGCGAATCCATAAATACTATCAGCCATACCAAGGCTATGCGATACAAGACATAAATACTATCAGTCATATCAAGGCCATGCGATGCAAGGTTGAATGATGTCGATCATACCAAGGTCATGCGATGCGAGATACAACTCAAGCATACCAATCCTCATTCAAATCCACATATCAATGCAGCCCATCACTAGAGCATTAAATATCAGTACAGTTCTCACTCTGGATAATCATCGGGGTCTAGTACACTCTATATCAGCTTGCCGCCCCTATCCGAGCATACAATTGGGTAAGTGGAAGAGACATCACTATCCGCCTGCCAATATCGGGCACGGCTCGTCGATAGCGGACCCATTCCTCAAGCTAGTCAAACTCAACCTAGATATTTTTCCCTTACTCAGGCGGGTAAGGTCACACCCCTTTTCAACTGACCATGATACAGTGAGAGACGTGGTCTACTGGTATACGGCCCTCGTGCGCTCATGTATTCACTTGGTCTCAATATTGGAATCATCCTCTAGTATCATTGGGTTTAGAAATTTTCACCCAAGGACATCTATGGCGCCCCGATGCTAATAACAGTATTTTTGGTATCCAATCCGGCTCTCCACGATGTGCCTATGGAGGCCACAACCCTGATGTCGTTAGGGCGTATAGTAACCACATCACACAATGCAAGATACATGAGTCATACAATCCAGTCATGCATCAATCCTACACGTACCGTGCACTCATGAGGGATAACACCGCCTATTAGGGAGTCCCATAAATAACTTGCCAGAAGGCATATACAATGGTCAACCTCATCTCATCACAAGCATGCAGATGATGCGTATGGGCATATATCATGATGCTATGTTGTCACATACTCATAATCGGTATTGATAATTGGCTTATATGCAAGGCAGGGTCCATAGATGAACAGCCGATCTAAACCAAAATATAAAGATCGGCCCTCGGCTATGGATATACCAAATCTGATAGCATGGAACCATTTGTCTACGGCGATGATGGACCATACAACATCAATAGGGCTCAATGATTTGGGTTAACCCACTTAGAGAATGATGAGGATGAGCCTAACAAGGCCTAAGGGAAGGTCACAATGTGGACATTTAACCATCATTGTCCATCACATAAGGGCCCATTACACATCTCATTGGGCCGTATACAAAGGCCTCATACACAATATAATGGGTCTCACGCCAGGGCCTCATATACAACATAATGGGCCTTACGCAAGGGCTTAATATACATCACAATGGGCCTCCCTCAAGGGCCACAAATGCATCACCATGGGCCTCATACAAGGGCCTCACATGCATCATATTGGGCCACGTCCCATGGGCCTTGAATATATCACAATGGGCCACAACCCATGGGCCTCCAACATATCACAATGAGCCTCTCATATGGGCCTCCAATACATTATAATGGGCCATATCCCATGGGCCTTGCAATACATCGCAATGGGCCTCACCCCACGAGCTTCAAATATACCACAATGGGCCCCAGACACAGGCAACAAATATATCATAATGGGCCTCATATACATCAAGTGGGCTGCATCACATGGGTCGCACCATCTACAACATAATCTATTCTAGAGATCATTTTAGAGCATTCCCCAAAAAATGAATCATATCGAAAGATCATCTGGACTACACCCTAAATAGCGGCAGAGATGATAGCTGAAAGATCATATGGACCATACCACAAATAACAGTGGAGATAATGATTTTTTCTGCTTAAAATTAGCAAGGCCCACCATCACATTTATTTTCCATCTAATCTACTCATATGGTCACAAAGACCTGAGTTAAGAGGAAAAATAAATTTCATATTGATCCAAAGCTTCTGTGACCCCAATAGTTTCAATGGTAGACTTTCAATCCCCACATTTTTTTTACAGTGTGGTCCACTTGATATATGGATCTGCCTCATTTTTAGTCTCAAACCTTAAGACGAGCTCACCATTGGATGGACGGTTTGGATGTAACACATACATCTGCGGTGGGTCCCACCGTCTAGCCATCTAGACGGTGTGGATAAGGCCCATACATAAGCAGTGGGTCCCACCGTCTAGCCATCTGGACGGTGTGGATAAGGCCTATACATAAGCGGTGGGTCTCACGGAACTTGCTGACGTCACTACATCAGCTATATAGCTGGTATGAGGTACCCCGACCAATCGTCCAGTAGGTGGGTCCCACATGGGGCCCACCACGTACATATATATATATATATATATATATATATATATATATATATATATATATATATATATATAGAAAAGGTCCAATGCCCAGACCTTGGATGCTGGACAGACGGTGTGGATTTAGAACAAATATATCAAGGTGGGATCCCACCTGCCCACACGTGTCACATGTGTGGAGTGAGCCCCATGCGTCCACATGGACGGACAGTTAGGATATAACACAACCTCATGATGGGACCCTCAATTGTTGACGCCAATGCAACAGTTATGGGACCCTCAATTGTTGACGCTAATGCAGCAGCTGAAGTGCTGGCTACAATGGGGCCCACCGTCCAAAGTTTGGACAGTGTGGATTTCATCAAGTGGGACCACACGTGTGGCCCACCAGCTTGGATGCAAGCTGACATTTGTATTTTCCTCTCATCCAGGCCTATCCAAACGGACAGGCAAGGTGGCCCTGCTGAACGGGCAGCGTGGATAAAATCATCACAGTGGGTTGTTGCCCTAGACGTTAGCAAGGTGGGTCGCACGGGTGGCCGACGTGGATATAGAATACACACCACATGGGGTCCACAATGCATGGGAAAGAAAGAGAGATAGAGAGAAAGAGAGAGATCTCGATGGAGATGGGAGGAGCTCCGCCACTATGAGCTCCTCCATGTACATGCATACATCAAGATGGGTCCCACCACATGTGGGCCCTCAAATAGAGATTAATGATGCAAATCCTAAGATCACCCACCTTAGATCTTAGACTTCTTCTTCCATCAATGTGTTCTAGAGCTTCAAGGGATGAGATTTAATGGTTGAGATTGATTTTGGAGGGTTGGAAGATGAGATTGGGGGGTAGGAAGTGAGGCACACTTGGCTCTCTTGGAATAGCTTGGACGTTAGCTCTCTTAGGTTGCTTGAGAACTGGTTTGAGAAAGAGAGAGAGAGGTGATGTAAGAGTGAGTGATGGGTGATGGGTGAGTGTAAGAAAGGGATGGGTGGAGAGAGAGAGAGAGAGAGAGAGAGAGAGAGAGAGAGAGAGAGAGAGAGAGAGAGAGTTGACTTTGGGAATGGGAGAGGGATGGGTTGCATGTTTTGTTGGTAAGAGAGGGATGGGTTGTGTACTTGTTATACTTTGATTGATTGATGTGATGGGTTGTAGAGATTCTCTTAGAATTTGCAACCCGTAGCGTTTTTCTGAAAATAAACGCAGGCCCACAACTCCTGGCCTAGGTATCGCATTGGCGCGCAAGAGACGAGATTATAACCGCGGCGACAGTGTGGTAGCTAGGGTACAAGTTTTGAGTCGAGTTGACATAGATATACAGGGTACGACTTAGGGTCATGCTCAAACGCCGATTACAAATTGCGGGTTACTAGAACTCGACCAAGAGGACCACGGGATCCTAAGGATCGGTACGGACTAGGTTACGACCCTCACATGAAATCTACCAAAGTTGAGACTAATATCTAATATCTAAATTTTTATCATAATCAAGATCAACTTAGAGAGGATAGGATTGCCATATACAACACACCAAAGTTTATACACCGTGAATGGATATAATTGGGGGAGAGGTGCACTCATCCACCCCTCTTTTATACTAAAATGGGCTAACGCCCAATCATCAACGATTGGATTTCATCCCTCATTTAAGGAATTGAATCATATCACTTTTAAATTAAGTTTCAACTCTTAAGTGACATTTGATTCAAATGCACCTGTGGCCCATCACCATTATCCGACTCAATGATCTTAACATATGATACATTACGGATTTAGTGGTGTTTATGGTTCCTCCAATGAATCTCACATGGTCAAGATAGATTCATATTAAAAATGTCAAAATTAATGGTTAAGATAAATAATATATTGAAGACGATCTTATCACTAAGAATCATTTGAGATTTTGAACCATTTGGTACAATTGGATTCTTCAACTCATGGCCCATAAGAACAACCATCCAATGTGACTAACAATGATTCCATTCATCACAAATGTACAAAGGAAGAATTCTTTTAAAATGAATTCTTCTTGGTTGACCCTTATGATGCATGACTGGTTGATCTATCTCTCAATTTTGGGCTTAAGGTGGCCCATCAAAAATAATGTAAACCATTCATCTTAAAGAAAATACAAACTTTTCTAACATACTAAATCTTCATTTAAATCAGGCCATTGATCGTTAGAAAATCAAGTCTTGATTAAAAGAATGTTATTTAATGGTGAGATGGTGTTTGAAACCAGAATTTTAAATGAGAAATGATCCTATGTCACTTTATTCACAAAGTGGACTAGTGGGACTCTTTTACCACTATCGTAGATTGTGATTGATCTTTTATTACGTCTTTCTCATATGTACCCAACTTTTGGATGGAGTTCATGTAACTCCTCAAAAGAGGAATGACAACCTTTTATTTGTGTAGGCCCCACATAATCATGGAACTTCTTTTTATCGATCTGAACAGTTCAGATTGTATGACATGGAGGGACCTACAAAATCCTTTAAACAATTCCCCAATCGGACAACCAATTATCAAGATGCGGCCCTAAAAGATTTGGTTCGCTGGATGGTTTAGGATAAGGGATAACCCTATCTCTAGTGAATGCTCCTAATTTCTTCTCTCTCTGACCCACTCCTCGGGCATAAGTTGGTCATTCTGACCGACAGTCTTACTAAAGTTGATAAGGGTTATAGGGTGGTTGACTCAGATTTCCTTGACAGGTCCCTTGTTTAGATGGTTTCCACAGATAAAATTGACGGTTTTCTTATGTCAAAATCATAAATCGATGGTGCCCTTAGTGGAAACCTATGTACTTTATAATCTGGTCGGCTTAGATTTCTCATATGGTGACCTTAAATCCATATATTTGGGAGTTTTCACTTCTAAGGTACGTAATTTTTGCAGAATTGAAAAGGGAAACCTAATACAAGTTTTTAAGGTTCAACAAAGCTCACAATTTTGTTGTAAACATGTCTTAAATCTGTATGTAACCATGCTGCTCGACCAGTTGAGTGGCTGGCTTGACCGGTCGAGGCCCACTTGACTCAAAGTCAAGTGGCCACAGTTTTTATTATTCCACGCTGCTCGACTAGTTGAGGGACTGGCTCGACCAGTCGAGGCCCTCCTTTGACTAGTTGAGGGTTATGCAAATACAGCGTGAATTTTGTGTGTACTGCATAAATTTGAGGTCGTTTTGCAGAGGTGCGGAAGGGGAGTTTCCTAAACTATAAATAGGGGTCCCTAGGGCTATTCTAGGGTATGCTAAGGCTTTCTAAAGAGGTTTCAAGGGTTCTTAAAAGGGTCTTAGGATTTATAAATGGTGCAGCAAGGGTGAGATTCGAGGTTGTTCGAATCGGGTAAGTCCTTTCTCTTTGTAATTTATACTTTCATAGTGGAATTCTGTCACTTTGTGTTGTTGTTTTTTCCTACGATGGTTTTGTATGTTAAATCTTTGTGTTCTCTTGTGTTTGCTTAGTGCCATTAGATTGCTATCATAGATCTAGATCTATGTGATTCCGCAGTTCAAATCCCCAACAAGTGGTATCAAAGCAATCGTTGGGGCATAGATTTGAATCTGAGGGATTAACATCAATGAGAAGCACTAGGTATGAGATTGAGAAGTACTCAAGGAAAAATAATTTTGAGTTATGGAAGATCAAGATGATCAGTTCCTTAAACAAGTAAGGCAAAGATGGTGCTCTTGAGGTGTGAAAGTCTACTATGACTGATGATGAATGGAATACTCTTGATAAGAAGGCTTTATCATCGACTCGTTTATGTCTCACATATGAGGTTCTCTATAATGTCATGAAGCAGAAAACTGTGACTAAGTTATGGGCGAAGTTAGAGGATGTGTATGTCAAAAAATCCTCTGAAAATCGTCTGCACTTGAAGTGGCAGTGGTATAACTTCAAGATGACAGAAAGTAAAGATCTGGAGGCTCACATTGGCAACTTCAATAAATTGGTTTGCAAATTGCTGGATATGAAGGAAGTGGTAAAAGATGAAGAACAAGCATGTATGTTGCTGAATTCTCTTCTGACATCTTATGAGTCATTCAAGGACACAATGTGCTCCATGAATAAAATTCTGAGTGTTGACACCGTTATCTCAGCCCTTCAAAGGAAGGCTATGAAAAAACTTAACGTCGACATGAGGATATCTTCTGAGGCACTGCTTATAAGAGGTATGAATTCTGAACAAGGTACAAGTTCTAGGTCCAAATCCAAGGGCAAGGGCAAAGGAAAAGTAAAGTGCTGGAACTGTGGGATGGAAGGACACATGAAGAAGGATTGTATAAGTCCTAAATCTAAGAGAGAAAGTTTTGAGGCTTCTTACAGGGAGGTCAATGCTACCGCATCAGATGGATCGAGTGGATGTGATGGTGATGTTTTATCTGTGTCTACGATCAAACGCTCATACGATGATCGTAAGGGCGAGTGGATTCTAGACACGAGGACATCCTTTTACATGACTCCTTATCAGAGTTGGTTCACCAACTACAAGGAGTGCGATAGTGGACAAGTGTTTATGGGCAATGATATTGCCTGTAATGTTGTGGCTGTTGGTACGATGTGCATCAAGATGTTTGATGAGGTGGAGCGTACCTTGACTGATGTCAAGCACGTTCCTGATTTGAAAAAGAATCTGATTTCTCTTGGTGTACTTGAGGCAATGGGCTGCAAGTTCATAGGTATTAATGGTGCTCTTAAGGTATCTAAGGGGGCACGTGTAATCATGAAAGTGCAACGACTCAGTAACATGTACAGGTTGATCGCGAGCACTTCAAAAGGTGGAGCTGCAGTGGATGTAGTGGATTTCACCTATGTACGTGTGTGGCATGTTGGACATGGCCACATGAGCGGCAGGGCAGGAAGGCTGAGACGCGCGGATAGGGATACAGAGCAGGTGGAGCAGTCACCTGTGAGAATAATCACACAACATAATCGCAGGATATCGTGAGGTACATAGACGACTCCAATATCATAGGAGATTTGTCTTCTACTTAGACGGCTCTAGGTGAGCCATGTGTGAGAAGTGGAAGGTGACTATGGGCGATGTGATAAACTCGTTGTACCAGATCGACACATGAGAGCTAGTGGAGTTTCCAATAGGCTAGGAAGCGGTTGGATGCAGGTGGATCTTTAGGAGGATACGACATAAATACAGAGCGATGTTGGTAGCGAAGAGTTATGTTCAGAGAGAAGCGATTAACTTTTCAGAGATATTCACGCCGACGGTATAGTAGGTGTTTATTAAATCCGTAATTGGTGATGGTTAGCCAATGGAATCTTGAGCTGGAAGGATGAATGTGGAGTCTACACTTCTGTACGAGAAATTAGAAGGGCAGATCTATATGAAGTAACCAGAGAAGTTCGAAGTTAAAGGGGCCAAGAAAAAAGGTTTGTAAGAGGTCGTGGTACGACCGATCGCCTAGGTAGTAGTTTGATTCCTTCATGGTAAGTTAAGAATTGTATATTTATGACATGTAGATCGCCAATTATGACATATATGAAATCAATGTATCAAAGATTTGGTTAAGTGGGATATTCAGGATGAAGGATCGGAGGGCCGCAAAGATGGTTCTAGATATTGAGACTGGAAGAGGAGTAGGTTTTGGTAATCACGGGCAGAATATCTTGGGTAGGTATTGATCAAGTATGCGATGGACCAGGCAAAATCGGATAGCGTTCTCTACGCATCTCTCCTCAAAGTTTTTCTCAGGACATGTCCCAAAATAGATAAGGAAAAGCAGAATGTATCTCATGAGCCTTATTCGAATGCAGTTGACAGTGTATGCCATAGTTTGGATTAGACCGGTTATTTTACAGGCTATCAATGTTGTGAGAAAATACCCCAACAAGCAATATTAGGTAGTGGTGAGATGGTAAGAAGACTACATCTTTACTTTTGGGAAGATAGGAGCAAAGGTGGTTGGGCATGTGGATTCTGATCCAGCAGACATGCTCACGTAGAACGTTCCTGTAAAAAAGTTCAAGTTCTGTGCAACTTCTCTAGGCTTGGCGAAGATAGAAAAGAAGGACGGAGTGTACACGAGAAGCTATGATGTGATGCAGAGATAAGAGAAGAGGTCAAGAAGCTACACGGTTGAAGATTGAAGACATGGTGGAGATTGTTGTAAACATGTCTTAAATCTATATGCAACCGCGCTGCTCGACCGGTTAAGGGTCTGCTCGACCGGTTAAGGGTCCACTCGACTGGTCGAGGCTCGCTCGACTCGAAGTCCAGCGGCCACAGTTTTTATTACTCTGCGTTGCTCGACCAATCGAGGCTCTCCTTCGACTAGTCAAGGGTTACGCAGATACAGTACGGATTTTTTGCAGACTGCGTAAATTTGAGGAGGTTTTGCAAAGGTGCGGGAGATGAGTTACCTAAACTATAAATAAGAGTCCCTAGGGCTATTCTAAGGTATGTTAAGGCATTCTAAAGAGGTTACAATGGTTCCTAAAAGGGTTTTAGGGTTTTTAAAGGGTGTAGCAAGGGTGAGATTCGAGGTTATTCGAATCGGATAAGTCCTTTCTCTTTGTGATTTATGCTTTCATGGTGGAATTCTATCGCTTTGTGCCGTGGTTTTTCCTACAAGTGTTTTCCACATTAAATCTTTGTGTTCTCTTGTTTTTGCTTGGTGTCATTGGATTGAGATAAGTTTATCACTTTTGTAAAATATAGAGTATGTAATAAATGACACATTCAAGACATAAAAATATAAAAAAAATTTACCCCTAAAATTTACTCAGGATACTACAACTAGGCTATTAATATATTGTACACATGTCTCGTTGATGATGTAAGACCCATATTCTTGTCCGTACCATTTCGTAGACTCCCGCGATCCTACTTGTAGAATTCTGGCAACCCACGACCTGTGATCAGTGTTTATGCGCGACCCTAAGTCATATCTTGTAAGTCTGAGTTGTCTTAACCCAAGACTTGTACCATTTCTACTGAGCCATCGTTGCGGTTCCAATGCCACATCTTGCGCACTGATGTGAACCCAGGTCAGGAGTTGTGAATCCGCGTTCATTTTGAGGATAATGACATGCATTACAAATTTCGTGATAATCTCTACCCAATCCATCACATCAATCAATCAAGTGCACAACCCATCACTCAACCCATCACACCCATACCTCACATGTCACCTCTCTTACACAACCCATACCTCTCTTACACAAGCTACCCCCAAAGTCAACATTTCTCTTACACAACCCATACCTCTCTTACACAACCATCCCTCTCCTCCCATCCTTCTTACACACATCACTCTCTCATTTCACTTCATCCCATCTCCTTCTCCACCATTTTCAAACAATTAAGGAGAGAAAATCCTAAGGGTAGAAAGAACCCAAGATCAAGGCCTACTTCCTACCCTAAGATCTCACCATTCAACCCTTCAATCTTCATCATCCTCCAACAAAGGGTGAGCTTAGGAGCTTAACATTCAAAGGAGCTAAAGAAGAGGGCCTTAGGTGGGTGTTGTATAGGCTTAGATGTTGTTCTTGATAATGGGCCAAGTGGGGCCTACCGATTGATGGTAAGGATCTCACTTTGGACGCTAGAAGTGGTCAATGGCCCATCATGATTTATAGATTCATCCCATGATGGGGTCATTCTCCATGGACCCCCATCATGATGTTTATTTTCTTAGTTTATAAAGAATCATCTAGACCTTGCATTTTAGTGGAGAAGGGACCTCCACCGTTGATTTTAATTGGTGGGCCCACATGTAATGGGATCCACTTGATGTATGTTGTAATGCATGGACGGGAGGTTCCATAGTGCCGGGGTCTCTCTGTCGTACACCATCTCTCTCTCTCTCTCTCTCTCTCTTCCCCTGTTGATGGCCCCCATGAGGTATGTATTTTATCTACGTGGCCCAACAAGTGGACCACCCTGCTGACGCTATGGGCCTACATGACCGGCCAGTCATGTAGGCGTGTCCAATGGAAAACACAAATGGCAGCATGATCCAGGGTTGGGTGGCCCACCCGCGTGGACCCTACGATGTTTTATGTGATGAAGATCTCCACCGTCTGTCCATTTAGAGAGATCATTACAGGGCTGAGTCCCATGGATAGATCCATTGTCCAACACCCGTGGGACCCACCCTGATATGTGGTTTATCCACCGTCCATCTATGAACAAGTGGAAGCCCACTTCATGTGTGCTATCCACACCTGGGCACCACATGATGTATGTTTCTTATATCCTCACCATCTATCTCTCTGGACAGTGGATCCTCCATGGTGTATGTGTTTAATCCACGCCATCCATCAGAAGGTGGGATCCACCCGTTGTACGTGTGAACCATACCATCCATCCTTGTAGAGACCGTTGCATGTCAGCAAGAGAATGAGATAGATTTGGAATTTAGATGGGTCCCCCACGTGGTGCATGTGCCTGAAATCCAAGCCGTGTAGATTAGGTGGACCACCATGATGTATATGTTATATCCCCACCATCCAGATGGTTGGACGGTGGGCCACGCCGTGATGTAAATGTTTTATACCCCCATCATCCATTTGTTCTTCATCCAAGCAGTCCATCTGATGGATGGTTTGTCGACACCCATAACAACTAGCTATTGTACTTGTGTCAGCAAGTCTATGGGTTCCGCCTAGTATATTTGCTTCATCATGATCGTCCATTTGATGGGACCTGCTGTGATATGTGTGTTAGATCCAACCGTCCATTAGGTGGACCACACTGCAAAAATTAGTGGAGATTGAACGTTCACCATTGAAGCTGTTTGGTGGTCACAGAAGTTCTGGATCAAAGTGATATTTATTTTTCCTCTTAAACCACGTCTTTGTGACCGTATGAACAGATTGGATGGAAAATAAACGCTATGGTGGGCCCTGTGGAGTTTCAATAGTGAAAATCATTATCTCCACTGCTATTTGTGGTTTGGTCTAAATGATCTCCCGATATGATTCATTTTTATTTTGAGTAATGCTCTAAATAATCTCTATAGATAGATAAATGGTGTAGGTGGTCCCACTAAGACGATGGGCCCATCTTGATGTATATGAGGCCCATTGTTGCGGCCTATCTTGACGTATATGAGGCCTATGAGTGAGGCTCAATGTGATGTATGAGGCCCACCTTGATGTATATGAGGTCCATTACGATGTGTGATTCCACCATGATGCATGTAATAATTTTTTGATGTGTCATGCCTTAGAAACAATGGTGGTTTGACGTCCACATTGTAAAAGCAATGTTGTTTAAATGTCCGCATTGTAAGTCTCCCTAGGGCCCATTGTTAGGCCCATTCTCATCTTCCCTTAGTGGGCTAACTCAAACCTTGGGTTAAATGTCCGCATTGTAAGTCTCCCTAGAGCCCATTGTTAGGCCCATTCTCATCTTCCCTTAGTGGGCTCTCATTGATGATGATATTTTCCACCGTCCTTTCAAGGGGACCTCGCCTTAGAATATATGATATACTAATATCTTGAATAGGTTATGATAGTCTAACATGGACCATTTCATATAGACTTCTATATGCCTAGCGGGGCGTATCGTTGCCCTTACTCTTGTAAGTAGCACACTGGTTAAGGCCGATCATTGCCTGCTATATCTAATAATTATGCTAGCATACTTAGCCTAGTAGAACACACTGAGAATATGCTTAGTATAGCATCATGATACATGCCCATACGCATCATTTGTATGCCTGTTATGAGGAGTGTTTGATCATAGCATATGCCGTTGGGCTGAGACATCTATGAGACTCCTTATGAGACGGAGTGCCCCACATGATCGCGTGGTATGCGAAGGAGTGATGCATGATTGGATGGTGTGACTCATGATTTCACATTCTGTGTGACATGATCGTTATATACCTTAGCGACATCAGGGTCGTGGCCTTCACAGGCACATCGTAGATGGTCGGATTGGATACTGAAAATACTTGGTTCTAGCACTGTGGGCACATAGGATGTCCTTCAGTGAAAGTTTCAAAATATTTTTGGTATCAGAAAATGCTCCAACGTCTAAACCAAGTGGATACATGAGCGCACGAGTACTGAATACCAGTAGACTACGTCTCTTACTGTGTCGTGGTCGGTTGGAAGGGGGTGTGGCCTTATCCGTTTGAGTGAGGGAGTTATAAGTTAGGCTGAGTTTGACCAACTCGTAAATGGGTCCACTATTGACGAGTAGGGTAGGAATTGACAGACTACTGTTAGGCGAATAGTGTGGTCTTTTTCACTCGATTGTGCGGTTAGGGAGGCAGCAATCAGTGTGGAGTGTATTAGACCCCGATGATATCCCATTGGGGAACTGTACTGATATATGTACTTGATAAGGACTGGCGTGCTTGCGTTGCATCTCGCATATGATATTTGGTTACATAGGCCTTGCATTGCATGACCTAGGTATGGCCGATAGCATTCATGTCTTGCATCGGATAGCCTCGGTACAGCTGATAGTATTCATGGACTTACAGCATATTTTCGCATTACTCTAATATTACACACTTGGCACGTGCCTTGTGCACACACTTTGTAACACCTCACTTTCTGAAACCCGAGTACACTACTCACTTTTCAAAAACTTGAGTGTTAAACTTTAATAGTGGCTCAAATTTCACGTACATTTTTTACTTTTATCAGAGTTAATAAACGAGTGGAATGTGAGTAATCAAGTATAAGAGGGAGTCCAAATGTGCAATTCCAAATGTTTCAAACGGTTACCCGAAAATTTATATAAATTAATGTCCTAAAATATAATAGTATAAGTTAAATACAAGTGAAGTAAGGAATAGATAGTAGCAAGATTATTTGGCTCCTCCTATTCCATATGAACACCAGCATACGCTTCATTTGCATCTCGTGCACACTAAATATGGTTCGATAGCTTCAATAGCTATCTAGTGAGGTATAACCCCTAAGATTTATCGTATCATTAAGATAATTAAGCATAGTTATCATAGATAGTGTATAACAAATATTACACAATGATTATCGTGAAAATCAGATAAGGTTCATCAAATACGCATTCAATAAATAAATCATACAAAGATAATCTTGTTTAAATGTATGAATGCATGCACAGACTTGGGGATGCACATCTAGTTGGTAAAAAGTCGTCCAAGGAAAACTAACCACTTGAAAAAGTACTCAAAGGTACATCTAAGGAGAACTAGCTACCCAAAAAGATAATATAATATAAATTACCAAGGGAGAATTAGTCACCCAGAAAAGTATATAAAAGTATACCCAAGGAGAATTAACTACCCGAAAAAGACCATATAATATAGATCGCCTAAGGAGAATTAGTCACCCGGAAAAGTACACAAAGGTAAGCCTAATGAGAACTAACCACCCAGAAAAAACCATGTAATGTAGATCACCCAAGGAGAATTAGTCACCCGAAAAAGTACATAAAGGTATGCCCAAGGAGAACAAATTTTCTGAAAAAGACCATGTAATATAGATCGCCCAAGGAGAATTAGTCACACGGAAAAGTGCACAAAGGTACGCCCAAGAAGAACTAACTACCAGGAAAAGATCATAATATATGCCATGAAAATGCATGATTAGCCCAATTATTATTATTCTAATTTCAAACAATTATTTTAAGAAAGCTTAAAGGTCACTATTAGGGTTTGTCACCCAGCATAGGCCGACAGCTCAGGCATAGTATCTCATTCCACCATCCCTGGCTCATGAGATTAACAAATAAGATGTTTAAAGGTAACCTACATAACTAGTGGCCAATCGTAGTTGTACAAGTGCAACATACCATTCCAAAGTTATATAAAATAAACCATTAAAGCCTCATAGGGAAAATATTCCATCAAAGCCATAAGGGCCAAATGTTCAATTTAATGATCCGATCAAAAGGAATTATTCCTTAAAAGCCACAGGGGCCCAAATGATTCATGAGATGGTGAATCCACAACAAACATTCCTTTTAGCCTATTAGACACAATGGCCACTAATTCGAGGACCTTCAAGCATTCTATCAAGTAATCACATATGACAAATTAAATTATGTCTAATATCGATAGCACAAGCATGTTTGAAGCATTTATTTTAAATCAGAATAAAGGTATTTAAATCACATCGCATGTTCAAATATTGAATTAAATTCCAAATCATCAATCATTTATAAGAAATCAAACAATAAGAGTGATGAATCACATTGAGCAATTGATAAGATACCTGAACGAAGATGAATGAACAAGCTAACTATTAAGATGAAGGAAAGCTTAAAGGGTGATCCTCACCTTTTAAGAATCGGATTGACTTCCCATGTTGTTGGAATTGGTTGCACATGTTCGCAAATCCAATCTTATGTGAGTCATGGTGCGACTCGACTTCAAACCAAGTCAAATTCTTCAACCTGACTTTTTCCGTAATAATGTTGGCCATGCTGGACTAAAACTTAACCCATGCCTAGCTAGACTCATTGCTATAACAATGGGTCGACTCGCTGAGTCAACTTAGCGGGTCTAAAACCAATCAAACTTGTTTTGGAACTGAGTTCAACCAGTGATGTAATCCCTTGTTGGCACAACTGGTTCTGAGTTTGAAGAACCACCTAGTCCACATCCTGTAGTGACCAGAACGGGTCTACTTGGCTATTGACTCGGTAGAACTTGTCAGATTGCCGAGTCAAACCCAATCCGACCCAATAGACTGCAACTCTTCCCATCTCATTCTTCTTCCTCTTCATCCTTGCTTTCTCCCTCTCTCTACTGGAATTCCAACAGCACTCGGACTAGATTCAGGCTTAGATCTGATCCATGACTCCACGAAAACTCAAATAAGTGAGTCATGAACTCAACTCAATCAACAACAGCCTTCATTCAATGCTCTTCTTCTCTCTCGTCTAACCCTCTGACCTTCCCTTTATCTTTCTTCTGCTTCTCTCTTGCTTTCTTTCTTGCTCCCATCTGGAGCACTTCCAGCAGACTCGGATTCGCCTAACAACTCGATAGCAAGTCGAGTGGGTGTGACAGGATGAGCAACAACTCGCACTCCCAATTCTTCTTTCTTCTTCTTCATTTTCTCTGGATAGGGGAGGAACCCCGAATCGAAATGTGGCTTGATCGAGTCCGCAACTCGGTGCGGTAGCGAATAACTAGAAGATGGCACTCACGGCTCTCTCCCAATTTCATTTTCATTTTTTTTTGGTTGAAAGGAAGCCCTAGAAGGGTGGCTTTTATAAGCCACTCTAATCCCCATTTAGAGGTTTCGAATGCTAATCATTGGATTAGCTATAGATTAGGTTTTCACTCGAGTTAAATGCTTTGAGAAATGTTGATCGTGTGGAATCCCTCGTGTAAGGCTATAAGGTGTCCATACAGATGGATTTCTGGCCTAATGGTACACCTAATGAATGTTTTAGATCAGCAAACAGGGCCCACTGGAAGCTGGTGGGTTTTCTGATCTAACGAAGAAGATGACCCAGCCACTAATGGCGGGTCACTCTTGAGTGGTTGATCTTATAATCAACAATGCATGGACAGTTTGGATCTGTCTCAGGATCATTGTGGACCCATTAAATGAATGACTATTAGCATTTCTTAATGGTTTGATTCCCAACAGCGGGGGCAAGTGGAAAACTCGAATCGTAGCTAGGGAGGCCTTAGTTTGGAGGGTTCTGATGGCAACAAGTGGAGGAATGGGATGCTGCAGAGGTAACACATGCGAATTGCCAACGTGGAAAGGAGGGAGGAACTGAATTTCCTATTTTCGGCAAATCCAGCTGCGCACAGCGCTATTACGTTCGAGATTGTACGCATGCACACGTGTGACAGTGCACGAAACTAGATGGGGTTTAGTCAGACCCTCGCCCTAAATATGATGGACGATTTGGATTATTCTTTTGGTCCGTCCAGGTGGGCCATAGATCGTCCCAAATGGGTGATGTCCAATCGTCCGTTGCGGCAGGGGAAGAAATTTTTGAAATGAGTCAGGTCAGACCTCCTTGATGGAATTTTTGGTCTTGGTGCAGTGCGGGTGTGCACTCCTTTTGCACACGCACCGTCTAAGCATGGGGTCTACAAGGATGTATTGATGGATCTACTCCATCCATCTGATTCTTCGGGTTAGTGTTAGGCCATGGGCCAAAAGATGGGGTAGATCTGAGCTCCGGGCGGGCCACAATACATGTGATGAGTGAGTATTTCACAATGGTTAAACATTATTAAAAATCACATAACAGAGTCACGTGATTGACGTGATTGGCTGTGGTATTGTGTGGGGTCCACAAAATTGTTTCCTTCAAGGATCTGCTCTGTCTATCTGACTTGCTACGCTAATTTAGCGCATAATGTAAAAAATGAAATGATTCCAGTAATCAGGTGGGCCATACCACCCAATCAAGCATCGAGAACATTCACCGTTGAAACTTTAATTGAGATTCTCGTGCAATAGTGACATGCACATGGTATCACCTTATTTACAATTTTACCCTTTATTTTTTTCGAACTTTCACTGTCCATAACTCACGACTCCACTATCCAAATGTGATGAAATTTGACTGGTGGTCTTTATTTTTCACGTTCTTTCTGTTATCTAAATTTGGACCCCGATCTCCCGTGGATGACTAAGATACTCTTTTAATCTTTAATACGCTCTATAATTCAAAATAGTGTTTGTACACATCTAATTGACGAGTCACTGGGTGGTCTGGGTCTATACTCTGAGATCTTCATGATGATCGATTTACCACAATGTTCGTGTGGCTCGTTTGGCGGATCTATACATAATGGACAGTCAGATGACTTGCTAAAAATAAAGAAATTTGATGGTTAATACTTTGACCATGTATATAAGTGGATGTACTGTTACTTTCGTAAACGGATGGACATAAAGTGAGTTTCTAGAGTGATTAGGTGTAGGATATGTATATCGTTAGATTCAAGTGAATTTTCCATACATTGTAAATTCATCAAATTGTAATTCTAATGGTGTGTTAAGCATATTCATATGAGGTGAACAAGATGAATGAATCCGAATCTTGATCTGATAAGTGTATAGATGGATGTAGAGGTCAAGTAGCTAGATTGATACCGTACACATATACATATTAAATTCATGGTAACACTTGAGGACTTTCAATACTTGGGTATTAAAAAGTTCAGGGTGTTACTGTAACGTCTCAAATTTTGAGGGTCGAGCAAAGGCCCAACTCCCAAGATCCGTCGCATCACTTATGCAACATAGATAATAATGATTAAAAGTTGTCCGGGTTAGTGCATTTGAACATGAATGAGATTATACTAAATCAACACATCATACTCTATAGGCAATTAAATTAAGTAAGCAGAAGACTGTGATAGATATATAAGTGTATAAGTGGATATAAACCCTAGAGTATGATCATGTCACCAGGCTGAATAATTACATGTATAGTTTCAAAATATATAAAATGATAAAGTATAATGTCATCTAATCCATACTCCTATAGTCCCGGTGATGCAACTCCATGTCTGCGTAGACCTGTCAGGGAGTTGCAAGTAGGAGAACTCCTCGTCATCATAAAAGGTAGGCTCCGTCTTGTAAGCCTCGCCATCATCTGAAACTACAACAGTCTGGTTGGTGTTTTAAAATATCATCCCAGAGTGGGTGTGAGTGATCAACTTAGTGGAGAGATAAGGTAAAGGTTAACATGTTATCAATTTAATCAAGCAGTAATGATAAGGCAGTACAACAATCATGTCCTAAGTACTCTTATTAATGCAAGAATGATGTATGCCCTCGCCTGCACTCCCTTTATGACATCATCTTACAGTCGTGCATGCAATACTCACATGCCCGGCTCATGAGTTTTAGCGGATCATGGTACCAAGGTTGAATGGGCTTTGCACTAGTAAATGGTACCTTAGATTTAGACAATAGTGTCCATACATAGTAAACACACATTGGCCCAATCGAGTTACTTGACAAGTCCGATTGGTACGAGCGCACGCTAAGTTAATCGACATGGAGCACATACGTACTCCTTGTGGCTTAACCACTATCGATAATCACCGGACGACTCGGATTCATCGAATGTGTCCTTGGTGGCGGAACCAATCCAGCCACTCTAACGAAATCTGTTACTGAATGCCTGGGCCTCATCGTAGTTCCAATCACACTCTAAGGTAATAGCATTCACATATGGTAGTCATAACAGTAATGAGTAAACAATTCAAGCATTGCAATCATTTGTCTATTACATAAAAACACAGGATAAACATATTATCACACATATGCATTTCAGATTGAGGTTACATAAAGGAATCAATGCATACAGTTAAGGTGGTTGAAAATCTTATCTCAACACCCTTATAAGTACCATACATCAAACACTTACTCATTTAGATATTTCATCAAACACTTAGGCTACACATTACGACATACATGTAATATATTAGTTATAACATATATTATGGTAAATCCTTTTACAGAGGAGTTGCCACACATACAACAGTCATGTATTCTTAAGTAACAAGCATGACAAGCATAGATTATAATTCCATATTCATTCAAACATTTCAACAAACACATAAAATACATTATATTTAACATAATTTATATATATGCGTAATATATAAAAAATATTATTCTAAGCACATGTGACAACAATCAAGTCAATCATAAATCATTACTAACATTGAAAACCTTAAAAACTATAACCTAAACATTTATAGTCTGCACCTTTTGTCGGTACACTCGTATCGAGCTCAGTTTGAACACTACGGCTTTGTTTACGGCACAATGACAACCAATAACATGAAATAGGTTAGCTATTTTACCATTTACTATATTTGGATACCTAAAACATATTAGGGTTAGGATTTCTTATCCAAGAATGGAGTCAAAATTGCCGGTATAGCAACACAAGGGAGACGATTCGATACGTGGAGCGGCGGGAATGAATCCCAGCAACTCTCTCTCTCTCTCTCTCTCTCTCTCTCTCCTTTCCTCACTCTTTCCTCCTCTTTTCTCTCTTTTCTCTCCTAGGGTTTAGAAAATTCGTATGAAATGAGAGAAGGGTAGGTTTAAGGTCTTATATATAGGCCCAGAAGTGAAGTCAATGGCCCTAGGGCTATGGTATACTTAAGTTATAGACAAAAACTCATTTATTTCGGGTAAACGGAGCTCATCTGGAGGTCCATTACCTACATACGGTCTAGAGAAAGTTCCTTGACAATGGATCTACACTAGGTTAAATTTTGGTCCAATCAAATTTATGGATCGACCGTGGAGGGCCAGTTTCAGTTCAACGACTCTCGTCACTCGATCAGGGCCACAAGTACGCTGAGATGTGTAGGGATGTGTAGGAAAATTTTTTTGATCCAATGGTGTAGTTGGGTCAGAATCTGACGGTCTAAAATCTTAAATTTAACCTGCAAGAAAATGACCCAATTTAGTTAAGTTTGAGTTTGTTTTCTAAAGATATTCGCATTTCTCACACACTTTTCTCCATGCTCAAGTTGTGCATTTCTGAATACTATTTAGACTCAATTCCCGTGATATTGTCAAGCCTAGTAGGGCAGTCATAACAGTATAGTTTCGCGATCATCAGACTTTCGACGTGCGGTACAGGTCTGATATGGAGTTTCAATGTGCTCCCGAGAGCAACTACGTTTTGAGATTGATCCTAGGTTTCTAGGTAATGTAGAGTTAACAATTTTACTAATTTTGGGTCTTACAGTACGTATTGAAAGTGATTCAAGCTAATTCCACAGACGATTTAGTTTAACACTTAGTTAATTTTCATCTAATTCCTAAAAGATTCGGTCCTTAGTGATTTCTGCCTGAGGTGGTACTCGGGTCTTCGTACGTATTTTTCCTAGACATTACAGTTATGCACTTACACCACCCTCTAAGTTTTTCATAACCATATGCATGACCATTGCATGCAGGTGACGTTGAATCGAAGCAGCACTGAGGCAGGAGCATGTAGTTGAGCTTTTAGAGTTTTGATATCGATATTTGTATTTCCCTATCTGCATTGTACTTAAAATTTTCATTATAGTGGATATGTGATGATGTTGTTTTGTGACTTGGTTATACTTGCGGTTATGCACCATTATAAAAATTCATATTGAAAATCCTCCTTTTAGGATCCTAGGATCGAAATCTGGTATATGGGTCCTGGGAGTCGAGAATGGGGCACTACGGAGGATGTCAACGCCAAATTCGGTGATTGAGAATTCTGTGAGCCTGATTTTTGAGTTTGGGGTGTGATAGAAGTTGGTATCAGAGTATAACTTGGGAATACCCGAGGATCACATCACACATCTGCTATGAACTTAGAATAAATAGGTCCCGAGTCTGAAGAACTTAGCAATTTTTTGACATAGACCCTTAACGTGTGTGCCTTCGAGGGTTCTTAAGGCTAATAGACTCTTGTTCCTTCCTGTAGGACATGTCGTCTAAGAGAGCCACCCGAATGACTCCCGCTCCCCTGTCTAAGACCAATGCAGCCTCGATAACACCCGTGATTGAAGATACGTTTCAGCAAATGATGTAGGTGATGACCACTATCCTTCAGGGGTAGGGCAGGTGGCCCGCTATTACACCAGCCTAAGCAGAGTAGAAGCGCACAAGCGCCCTTCCTCGAGACTTTTGACAGCACGATCCCTTGTGCTTTTGGAGTGAGCCAGACCCTACTACAGCAGAGATATGGTGCTCTGAGGTGGATAAAATATTCGACACTATGAGATGTACAACCCAACAGAAGGTCCCGTTAGCTGTATTTCTTCTCTAGGGCGAGGCTCAGCACTAGTGGGCATCAGTCTCTCTAGCGGCAGTGGCCAATTTTAAGTAGACCTGGGAGGACTTTGTAGATCGGTTAGACCAAAAATTCTTTCTCGAGCATGTTCAATAGCAGTGCACATTAGAGTTCGAAACCTTGGTCCAGGGAGACATAACAGTGTCCCAATATGAGGCACGTTTTGTCGCGCTATCGAGATTCACAACATACTTTATTGATGATGAGGGGCGGAGGGCCCGCCGTTTTGAGAACGGCTTGCATCTTGCCCTCAGGAGCCGTGTGGTTGGACATATGCTTCTGAGGTTTGAGCAGATTGTACAGAGGGCCCAGGTTTACGAGGCAGATTGGTCAGTTTGCAGAGGGCCCGTGACCAGAGAGGAGACCGAAAGAGAAAGGCACCCTCTGGTAGCTCCCAACAATAGGATTATTGGCCAAGGTATGGTTCAACTTTCTAATCTCCCTTTATTTGAGAATGTTTTATACGTTGAAGGATTAAAACACAATCTATTAAGCATATCTCAAATATGCGATAAAAATCATATTGTTAAATTTTCTAACCTAGGGTGTAAAATTTTAAACAAGAATGGTTCAGTAATATTAACCGGTTATAGAACTTCTGAAAACTACTATATTGTTAGTGATTATTACTCATCTAGTCAATCGTGTAACATGGTCCATACCGATGAGACTGAATTATGACATAAACGCCTTAGACATGTACACTACCGTAATCTATATAGATTGAGAAAAAGAGAACTGATAAGAGGTCTACCTAAATTATAAAAAGTAGACAAAGTATGTGACGAATGCCAGATTGGCAGATAAACTAGGAGTGCTTACAAAATGGTGGACTCCAATGCCACATCTAAACCTCTCAAACTTCTCCACTTGGATCTTATAAGACCAACTAGGATGGAGAGTCGAGGTGACAAAAAATACATACTGGTGATCGTGGATGATTATACCAGATTCACTCGGGTAGCCTTCTTAAGGTATAAATCAGAAACCCTTGATGAAGTAAAAAGAGTTTTCAAATGAATCCAAACGGAAAAAGGCTCTTAAGTCTGTAAGATTCGTAGTGATCATGAATTAGAATTTGAAAATAACAGTTTTGAGAAATTCTGTTGCTATCAGGGAATATCACATGAATTCTCTGCACTCAAAATGGAATTATTGAAAAGAAAAATAGAGTGCTTTAAGAAATGTTAAATGTAATGTTGAATAGTATGAAGCTCCCTAAAAATTTATGGGCTGAAGCCGTAAATACTACATGATATATAATCAATAGAGTCTATACAAGAAAATCAAATGGTAAGACGACTTATGAAATATGGTTGGATAGGAAGCCTACTGTCAAATACTTTCGAGTCTTTTGCAGCAAGTGCTATATTTTACGTGACCGTGAAAATCTGAGAAAGTTTGATACTAAAAGTGACAAAGGGATCTTTTTAGGATATTCTTTGAACGATCAAGCATATCAAGTACTGAATAAGACGACCAGTGTTATTCAAGAGTCCATCAATGTGGTTATTGACGATCACTTGAATACACCTGCCTCAAGTTCAAATAATGATTAAGTTCTTCTAATTGACAAATTAGATACTTCATCAAGTCAAAATAACTCTGATCTAAGGACTGTCAAAGATCATCCAACCACTCAGATTCTTGAAAACCCTCTCACTGGTGTGCACACTTATAGACAACTAGAAGATATATGTAATTATGTGTACTTTACATTCCGGATTGAACCAACAAACGTAAAAGAAGCTCTTACTGACGAAAACTAGATAGTAGCGATGCAAAAAAAGCTTAACCAATTTGTGAAAAATGATGTTTGGTATCTTGTTCCTAGATCTAAAGATAAACATATTATTAGTACTAAGTGAATTTTTAAAAATAAGTTTGATGAACTTGGTAATATAATTCGAAACAAGGCTAGACTAGTTATACAAGGGTACACTCAAATTGAAGGAATTGATTATGATGAAACATTTGCCCCAGTAGCTTGTCTTGAATCAATCAGACTATTTATATCTATTGCGTGCTTTAGAAAATTTAAAATTTATCAATTGGATGTAAAGAGTGCCTTCTTAAATGGTGATCTGCATGAAAAAGTGTATGTTGAACAACTAATGGGTTTTGAAGACCCTAAGAATACTAATCATGTCTATCATCTTAAAAAGACTCTCTATGGTTTGAAACAAGCTCCCAGGGCATGGTATGAAAATTTGACTAAGTTTTTACTAAGACACAATTTTGAAATGGGAAGTGTTGATAAGATTCTTTTTGTTAAGAAACATAACAATCATATCTTAATAGTACAGATCTATGTTGATGATATTATTTATGGATCTACCTGTACTAACATAACTGTTGAGTTTGCAGATTTAATGAAATCTGAGTTCGAAATGAGCATGGTTGGGGAATTGAATTATTTTCTAAGGTTGCAAGTAAAACAACAACCTAATGGTATTTTCATTTCTCAGACCAAATATGCTTTGAATTTGATTAAAAATTTTGAATTTGAGAATGGTAAGAATTTTGATACTTATATGAGTACAACATTAGGACTCTCAAAAGACTCTACAGGTAAAAATGTGGATCTTAAATTATACCGCAGTATGATTGATAGTTTACTTTATTTAACTAAAAGTAGACCAAATATTACTTTTAGTGTTGGTATTTGCGCCAGATATCAATCTGACCCTAAAGAGTCACATCTAACTGTTGTTAAGTGAATTATTTGATACGTCACAAGTACTGTAAATTTGGGTCTCTGGTATCCATATGATACTAGTGTTCAGTTGGCTGGGTACACTGATGTTGATTGGGCTGGTAATATCGATGATAGAAAATCAACCAGTGGTGGTTGTTTCTATATTAGAAATTGCTTAGTTTCTTGGTTTAGCAAGAAGCAAAATTCCGTATTACTTTCAACTACTGAGGGTGAATACATCGTAGTTGGAAATGCATGTATTCAGCTTGTATGGATAAATAGAATGTTAAGTGCTTATGTAATTACACAGGATTCAATGGTGTTATATTGTGACAATTCTAGTGTGATAAATATATTTAAAAATCTAATCCAGCATTCACGTACCAAGCACATTGACATTGGTTATCACTACATTCATGAATTAGTGGAAGAAAAAAAAATTTTCTTTGGATTATATTCCTACCGAGACTCAACTTGCCGACATTTTTACTAAATCGCTCGATAAAAGCAAGTTTAATAAATTAAAATTTGATCTTGGTAAGTGCAATTTAAATTGATTATTCATGCTTTTCTGTATTATAGTTTATATATTTATTAAATTATAACTTTAAAATTCAGAATTATGTGAAAAATGCATATTTTTGTGTTTGCATGACCGGTCGAGGACATCCCATGACCAGTCATGTAGCGTGCTGGACCCTTTTTAATTTGGAAAAAATCATTTCTTCTTCATTTCCTCTTTCTTTTCCAACAGGCCGTGACATGACTAGTTGTACCTATCTCTTTGATTATTCAAGGTGAGTGCATTATTTCAATTTTCCTTCTAGATTCAAGCTCTAATCTCTTCATTTTTCTTCTTGGAATGATTGATTTCAAGTTTTCTTGAAGTTTTTAGGGTTTTCTTCTCCAAAATCTGATTTTGAAGAAACCCACTCTACATGTTCTACAACATCTTGATTCCTTCATTTCTTGGTTGTAAATGGATGTTAAAGGTAAAAAAAAAAACTTTCCATGGTGCTTCCTCATCTAGATCTACTCCTTTAACAAGGCACCATTTTCAGTCATCCGAAGATGATCCCTCATATGTTCGGGATAAAAGAATGCGCAATGTTAATGTTGAGCGATCTGCGTGTATTAAACACATTGTTCCTTTTGGTCTCCCTCCACTTCTTCAGGCTGTGGGATGGGATAACATCTTACATTGCGGTAGGCCGGCATACCGGTCTATTGCTCAATCCATGTTTGCATGCATTTCTGATTTTTCAACTGAGAATTTAACATTTAAAATTGCTACTAGAGAAGGTCCATTTGAGATTGACCATCATCTGATTTAGGCTCTAATGGACATATCTGTTAATGACGAGGGTATTCCTGTTCATACTCTAGTTGAGAAATCCTCAGAATCAGAAAAACACGTGCTCACTAGAGCATTATGCAATATGGATGTGCAATGGAGTCAGAAGGGTAATGCGCTTGCTTCCTAGTACTTTTTACCCAGAATCAGAAAAACACGTGCTTACAAGGTTTTGCATCATATTTTTATTTTCAATCTGTATCCTCGTTCTGGTAACAAAATAGAATTGACTTCCTTTATGGTTCATATTTTGCATTCCATTGTCACTGGTGTAAATGTCTGTCTGCCTTCTTTAATATGTCATTTCATAATTCAATTTCGTCTCCATCTAGGACACAATGATATTCCTTTTGCCTACCTTATAATTGTGTTAGCTAATCACATGCTAGTTGCTATGCCTATTGGAAAAGCTCCTATCCATCATCTTATTTTCTACAACTCTAATATAAACAAGTTGAAAATGGAATTGGCTCCTGGCCAAGTAGATATTGGTGGTGGTGGAGCTGAAGGAGTAAATGAAGATGAAGCTGGTGATCTTCCTCCTGATGATAAAAAATATGAATGACATTTTTGATGAAATTGAATCAGACTCTGCAAATGATCCTGACTATGAGCCATCAGATTTTGATGCGCGTTTACATGCACTTGAGGAGAAGGTAGAAAATATGAATGTTGCCCATGATTTGCAATTTAAATATATGCGCAAGTATCTCAGGCGCTTAAACAAGGGCCTTCGTCAACTTGATCCTACTATATCTGCTCCTTCTTCAGGATCTGATTAAGTATTTTTATCCTATGGTCTGTAATAACTCTTACACTAATTTGTTTTCTTTGAGTTTGTGAGACTTACTTTGGTTGACTTTGGTTTATGCTGGTTAATGATATGTGTGAACTTTGAATTTGCTTATATATCTTGCATGTCTTGACTTTTCAACTCCTTTATTACTCTCTTGTTTTTTTTTCTTCTATATCTTACTTGTTTCCTTTATCATATTGTGACAAAAAGGGGGAGAATATTTTATTATGTTTGAAATGGATATGGATGGATTGTGGATAATAGTAGAGTAGCAATTTTTTTGAATATATGTGTGTTACTCAGGGGGAGTAAGTAAGGAGGTTTTGTGACTGTTTGATGATGTTGTATGCTAGTTGATGATAACTGGTGCATGATTCTTTAACCAGGCTGTAACTGATTTTCATTTATAACTAGTGCATGATTATGATTCTTTGTGCGGTTATTGGTTATATTATTGAGTATGTTTTGTCATTAATTTGACAAAGGGGGAGATTGTAAGTGCTTGGCTTCTTGCTCCTTTGGTTGTCAAATTTTGTGGTGCCAAAACTTCAATTTAGGTCTTGTGTAGCACATTGGTATATATGTTCAAGGCACTGCATCACAATGCTCCAAGATAAGAACAATGATCTACTTCAAGAAATGCGTACATTGTTCTCTTCTTTAAAAACTTCAGAGTTTTAAAGCTATGAGATCTTGTTCAGGACTCAAGGTGAAATGCAACTCAAGAAGTACAAGTTCAAGGTTTCAAAGATTTCAAGTTCAAGCTTCATCATGTGTCAAGATCTCAAGTCTCATGAACTTCAATGATCATCCATCATCTGAAGAAATGAAGATTCAATGTCCATACTTCACATTCAAGGTATGAATGACCTTAGACTGAACTTAGGGTAGTTCATTTCAGATACATAATTCAATTACTTATTTTATAAGTGTTTTGGTCTGTTATAAGACTAGTCTTAAACTCTTTTCGACTAGTCCTAACACTGGCTCGACCAGTCCAAGAAATTTCAGGACTAGTCCTAAGTTTGTTACAATTTTTTAAATTTTTTAGTTCTTCCACGACCAGTCTGGACTCTGTTCGACCGGTCGTGTGAACAGTGCACGACTCGTCATACGACCAGTCCAGGATTTATGAATCAAACTACAGCGACTAAATCAGGCTTCGTTCGACTAGTCGTAGGCAGGTCACAACCAGTCGTGAGGACTCATGACCGGTCGTGAATAGCCTTCAACCAGTCATGGAACGGTTTTATCCGATCACGCTCAAAAATTCAAAAATCTGTTCGACCTTTGACCAGTCGAAGTGTCCTCAAGACTAGTCGAATATACGATTTGTACAACTATAAATAGAGCATGAATTTCAGAGTTTGATAATCCAATTCAAGTAAAATCAAGGCATCACTCTGAGAGATAATTTTGTGTTCTTTTTAAGCTATATTGTGCATATTTAATATTCTCTTTTATTAGCTTTTCATATTTGATTTTATTTTTACATTCCAATCTGATTTAAAAGAGGAATTGTGATATTCCACTTCTTGGATTCAAAATCAAATAGAGCTAGCCCAACTTGATTTAATCTAAAATCAACTTAGACCCAAAACCATTTTAAAGTGAGTATTGGACGTTGAACTTCTATATTTGAACTTCTACTCCGACTTGGTTCTTCCGGGTTGCAACAAAAGGAGAAATCCAAGTATTTTTCATTTGTGTAAATCTTCTATGTTATTTAGTTTATTTTGAGATTAAGCCAGAAAAATTTCATTGTATTGGTTATCTGAGGAGAGCCAGAAAACTCAAAGTGGGGTTTTTTGAATTGTGTAAGCCCATTTAAAAGACACAATTGTGAGGGTTTTGGTGAACCTGAGAAAAATTTATTGTTATAGTGAACACTAATATCCACTGTGTGAGGATATTAGGAGTGGAGTAGCAAGTTGTGTGGTTGTTGTTTAACAGTTGGTGTACACACAGGAGAACCACTATAACTCTTTGTGTCTTGTGATTTAAATGTTTGTTTAATTTCTATATATTTTATCATTCAATATTGTGTGATGTACGTGTGGATGTGAATGCTGTAATCTTTCATTTCAAGCATTGTGGGGAGTGTTGTAATAGTTTAGAATTTCTTTCTTGCTATTTTCTTTCTAGTTTGAGATTTTATTTCTCTAATTGTTGTAGTAAGGTTGTCCTGCCATAAACCCTTAGTTTTTATGGTGAAAAGTTATCCTTAGAACAACTAGAATTTGAGGTTGCTTTACATTCTGTATTGTGGATTGTTATCTTTCGTTTACTTAGCTATCTTATTATTTTATTCTGCTGTTATCTTTTTAAATTTGGCAGTCTTATTCACCCCCCCACTAGGACATATAGCTTGGCCTTTTCAACCCATCCTCAATAGCAGCAGCCGAGGGCACCGTAGTAGCCTCCACAACAGTAGCAGCGACCACAACACCAACCTCCGAGACCTCCCCCGCAGTAGCAGAGGCAGCAGATCAGGCCGCCGCAGTGGTAGCAGTAGTAGCCGTGACCTTAGAGGGGACGGGCACCTCTCCAACCTACCCAGGGCATATTTTATACCCCCTGCAGGACCCTCAATCATCAGGAGGGGTCATCGAGGGTATCATCCCTATTTCCGCATGCATAACACGTGTATTATTTGATTCTTGTGCATTGCATTTCTTTGTGGCCGTGGATTTCTACCGATCGACTGGTTTATCGTTGGAGTCTGCTTGTGAGGGTTTGTCAGTATCAACGCCCTTGGAGAAGACTATAGTGTTGGTTCGATTTTACTCGTCATACCATGTTCTGGTTGGGGATATCTTTTTACTTGTCGATCTGTTTTCATTGCTGATATCCGAGTTTGATGTCATTCTGGGCATGGATTGGCTTACCGAGTATCACGCCATATTAGACTGTTCTGCGAGGACAGTCACGTTCTATATACCCGGTGTGCTGCAGTTTCAATTTGTAGCCGAGCCTAGAGGAGAGCAGCTTTCCTACCTGTTGTTATGTGCCTTTGAGGAGTCATTTTCTTTGAGTATCGACCAGCTACCAGTTGTTTGTGATTTTTTCGATGTGTTATAGGAGATTCTAGGTTTACCACCTTATAGGCACACAGAGTTTCAGATTGATCTTGTGCCCTATACCGTGCTTATTTCGAATGCCTCGTATCGTATGACATCATCGGAGTTGGGGGAACTACAGAAGTAGTTAGACGAGTTGTGCAAGTTAGGCTTTATTCATTCGAGCAGTTCACCGTGGGGAGTGCCGATACTCTTCGTGAAGAAGAAGGATGGCTCGTTGAGGCTTTTTGTGGATTATCGTGAGCTCAACAAAGTTACGATCAAGAACAAGTACCCGCTCCCGAGGATCGATGATTTGTTTGATCAGCTACAGGAGGCACAGTTCTTTTCTAAGATAGACTAGTGGTCCCGTTATTATTGGGTTCGGGTCCAAGAGGAGGATACCCCGAAGACAGCCTTTAGGACCCGCTATGGTCATTTTGAGTTCCAGGTCATGTCTTTCGGACTGACCAATGCGCCCTTAGTATTCATGCAGTTGATGAACGGGGTCTTTTATCCGTATCTCGATCAGTTTGTTATGGTGTTCATCGATGACATTCTGATATATTCGATGACCTATGAAGAGCATGAGCGGCATCTGAAGATTTCTTTGCAGACCCTCCATGCACACCAGCTTTATGCGAAGCTGGAGAAGTGCGAGTTCTGGCAGGAGGAGGTGAAGTTCCTCGGTCATGTGTGATGAGGTAGGGTGTCAAAGTGGACCTCTCGAAGATTGATGTCGTGTGTCAATGGGGCCGCCCATAAATGCGTCCGAGATCCACAGTTTCCTTGGTTTGGCTATTATCGACGTTTCATTGAGGGATTCTCCCATATTACAGCCTCGTTGACTAGGTTAACCCGGAAGGGTGCCAAGTTCGTTTGGAGCGACGCTTGTGAGCAGGCATTTATGGAGCTGAAGAACTGTCTCACGTCCACTCTTGTCCTCTCTCTTTCCTTTAGGAGTGATAGATTTGTTGTATTTACCGATGCCTCGCGAGTTGGCTTGGTTGCTGTCCTGATACAACACAGGATGTCGGTGACCTATGCGTCTCGCCAGCTCAAGGTCCATGAGCTGAACTACCCCACGAATGATTTAGGGCTGGTAGGAGTTATCTTCACACTGAAGGTGTCGAGGCACTATCTTTGTGGGATTAGGTTCGAACTCTTTTTTGACCACTGGAGCTTGAAGTATCTATTCTCTTAGTCTGAGTTGAACATGAGGTAGATGCGTTGGATGGAGCTCCTGAAGGACTATGATTTTGATGTATAGTACCACCCGAATAAGGTGAAAGTGGTGGCGGATGCCCTCGGCTGTCAGCCACGAAGCCTGGTGGCACACATGATGATTTAGGAGTGGAAGATGCTTGAGGATGTGTCAGCACTTTAAAATCGGATTACAATCTTCTATTGTGCAGTTATCGATCCTGTCGATTCAACCCTCTCTTGTCACAAGGGTGAACGAGGCTCAGCAGGAAGATGAATCGGTGTAGAGTTATCGGACAGAGGCAGCATCTGAGAGTCAGTTAGATTGATAGATTGGTTCTGATGGTGAATTTTACTTCAGATGCTGATTATGTGTCACCGATATTCCTGAGTTGCACAAAGATCTTATGACCGATGATCATCGATCGCGGTTCTCTATCCACTCTGTCTCGACGAAGATGTATCACGATATGAGGCGTTAGTATTTTTAGGCGGGGATGAAGCGCTAGATACCCAGTTTAGTGGGCGACTGTGACACATGCTAGTGTGTCAAGATCGATTATCAGAGACCCCCTGGTCCCTTGTAGCCGTTATGCATCCCATTGTGGAAGTGGGAGCATGTATCCACAGATTTTATTATGGGTTTGTAAAGACTCAGCGTGGTCACGACGTCATCTGGGTTGTTGTCAATCGTCTGACGAAGTCGGTGCATTTTCTTATGACCTGAACTTTGGACCATCTTTCGAGGTTATTCATCAAGGAGATTGTGAGACTGCATAGTGTTCCTGTTTCGATCGTTTCTGACCAAGACCCGAGGTTCACATCTTAGTTTTGAAGGAGCTTCTAGATGGTAATGAGGTTTGTTTTATAGCTCAGGACCGTGTATCATTCGCAGACCGATGGGCAGATTGAGAGGGTCAACCAGATCCTTGAGGATATACTTTAGACTTGCGTAATTGACTTCTTGGGTAGCTAGGATGAGCACTTGCAATTGACTCAGTTCACGTATAACAATAGCTATCAGGCGACTATCGACATGACTCCTTTTGAGGCATTATATGGTAGACCATGCAGATTTCCTAGTTATTGGACTGAGGTTGGAGAGCGGCGTCTCTTAGGTCCCGAGCTTGTGCAATAAACATCAAAGGTCATCAACATCATCAGGCAGAGGATGTGCATAGCTTAGAGCCGACAGAAGAGTTTTGTTAATCGTCGGCGTTGTCCCTTGAAGTTTGTCATTGGGGACCATGCATATCTCAAGGTCTTACCCATGAAGGGTGCGGTTCGTTTTGGAGCGAAGGGTAAGCTTATCCCGAGATTCATTGGATCTTTTAAGATCACTGGGCGCATTGGCGCCGTGGTCTATTGGCTTATCTTACCATCTCAGTTGTCTGACATCTATAACGTTTTCCATGTCTTTATGTTGTGAAAGTGTGGGTCAGACATCATTCCCGTTATTGATTGGCAGCCGTTAGAGGTTCGTGAAGACACTTCTTACATTAAGCAGCTAGTTCGTATCCTTGATCAGAAGGAGCAGGTCCTCTGGACCAAGGTCATTCCCTTGGTGAAGGTACAGTGGGGTCATTATAGCGTAGACGAGGCATCTTGGGAGCGCGAGGCTGAGATTCACGAGCGTTATCCCCCATCTCCTTCTATGAGTTATGCTTAGTTGCGATGATATTGTAAATTTCTAAGATAAAATTTTTATTATGAGGGGAGAGCTATAAGACCCGTTTCCTAGTTCATATCATTCCGTAGACTCCCACAATCCTCCCCGTTGAATTCAGACAACCTTTGACTTGTAATCGGTGTTTTCATGAGACCCTAAGTCGCATCCTGTAAATTTGAATCAACTCGACCAGAGACTTGTACCATTTCGACTGCGCCGTTGCTGCGGTTCCAATGCTGCATCTTGCATATCGATGCGATACCTACGCCAGGAGTTATTTTCCCATATTCATTTCAAGAAAAATGTCGCGCATTACGAATTTCGAGAAAATTCTACCAAAACCATCAATCGATCAATCAATCAATTAAGTACACAACCCATCACTCAACCTATCACACCCATACCTCACATGTTACCTCTCTTACATAATCCATACCTTTCTTACACAAGCTACCCCCAAAGTCAACGTTTCTCTTACATAACTCATACCTCTCTTACACAACCATCCCTCTCATCTCATTATTCTTACACACATTACTCCTCTCTCATTTCACTCCATCCCATCTCATTCTCCACCATTTCCAAATAACTAAGGAGGAAAAATCTTAAGGAGAGAAAGAACCTAAGATCAAGGCCCACTTCTTACCCCAAGATCTCACCATCCAACCCTTCAATCTTCATCATCCTCCATCAAAGAGTGAACTTAGGAGCTTAGCATTCCAAGGAGCTAAAGAAGAGGACCTTAGGTGGGTGTTGTATAAGCTTAGATGTTGCTCTTGATGATAGACTAGGTGGGACCTACCGATTGATGGTATGGATCTCATTTTGAATCCTGAGTGTGGCCGATGGCCCACCATGATTCATATATTCATCCCATGATGGGGTCATTCTCCATGGATCCCCGTCACGATGTTTATTTTCATAGTTTGTAAAGGGTCATCTAGACCTTGCATTTTGGTAGAGAAGGGACCTCTACCGTTGATTTTGATTGGTGGGCCCACATGTAATGAGACTCACTTGATGTATGTTGTAATACATGGAAGGGAGGGCCCATAGTGTCAGGGTCCCTCCGTCATACGCCGTCTCACTCTCTCTCTCTCTCTCTCTCTCTCTCTCTCTCTCTCTCTCTCTCTCTCTCTTTTCCCCCTGTTGATGGCCCTTATGAGGTATGTATTTTATCTAAGTGGTCCATCGAGTGGACCACCCTGCAGATGTTATGGGCCTGCATGCCTGTCCGATGGAAAACACAAAGGGCAGCATGATCCAAGGTTGGCTGGCCCACCTGCGTGGACCCTACGATGATGTATGTGATGAAGATCCCCACCGTCCGTCCATTTAGAGAGATCATTACAGGGCTGAGTCCCCTGGACAGATCCATCATCCAACACCCGTGGGACCCACCCTGATATGTGGTTTATCCACCGTCCATCTGTGGACTGGTGGAAGCCCACCTGATGTGTGTTGTCCTCACCTGGGCACCACATGATGTATGTATCTTATACCCTCATCGTCCAGCTCTCTGGATGGTGGGATCCATCGTGATATTTATGTTGTATCCTCACCATCCATCTGGACGGTGGGATCCTCCATGGTGTATGTGCTTAATCCACGCCATCAATCAGAAGGTGGGACCTACCTGTTGTACGTGTGAGCCATACCATCCATCCTTGTAGAGACCCGTGCATGTTAACAAGAGAATGGGATAGATCTAGAATTCAGATGGGCCCCCCACGTGGTACACATGCCTGAAATCCAGGCCGTGCAGATTGGGTGGACCACCATGATGTATATGTTATATCCCCACCGTCCAGATGGCTGGACTGTGGGCCACGCTGTGATGTAAATGTTTTATACCCCCGCCCTCCATCTGTTCTTCATCTAAACCGTCCATTTGATGGACAGTGGGGCGACACCCACAACAAATAGCTATTGTACTTGTGTCAGCAAGTTCTATAGGTTCTGCCTAGTATATTTGCTTCATCTTGGCCGTCCATTTGGATGGGACCCACCGTGATATGTGTGTTAGATCCAACCGTCTATCAGGTGGACCACACTTCAAAAATTAGTGGAGATTGAATGTTCACTATTGAAGTTGTTTGGTGGTCACAGAAGTTCTGGATAAAAGTGATATTTGTTTTTCCTCTTAAACCAGGTCTTTGTGACTGTATGAACAAATTGCATGGAAAATAAACGCTATGGTGGGTCCTGTGGAGTTTCAATAGTGTAAATTATTATACCAACTGCTATTTGTGGTTCGATCCAAATGATCTCCTGATATGATTCATTTTTATTTTGAGTAATGCTCTAAATAATCTCTACAAATAGACGAATGGTGTAGGTGGTCCCGCTAGGATGATGAGCCCATCTTGATGTATATGAGGCCCATTGTTGCGGCCCATCTTAATGTATATGAGGCCCATGAGTGAGGCCCAATGTGATGTATGAGGCCCACCTTAATGTATATGAGGTCCATTGCGATGCGTGATTCTACCTTGATGTATGTAATAATGTTTTGACGGGCCATGCCTTAAGAGCAATGATGGTTTAACATCCACATTGTAAAAGCAATGTTGGTTAAATGTCTGCATTATAACTCTCATAAGGGCCCATTGTTAAGCCCATTCTCATCTTCCCTTAGTGGGCTAACCCAAATCGTTGGGCTCCCATTGATGATGATACTTTCCACCATCCTTTTAAGGGGACCCCACCTTAGAATATACGATATACTAGTACCTTGAATAGGTTATGATAGTCTAACATGGACCATTCCATAAAGACTTCTATATGCCTAGCGAGGCGTATCGTTCAACCCTTACTCTTATAAGTAGCACACCGGTTAAGGCCGATCATCGCCTGCTATATCTGATAATCATGCTAGCATACTTCGCCTAGTAAAACACACTAAGAATATGCTTAGTATAACATTATGATACATGCTCATATGCATCATTTATATGCGAGTTGTGGGGAGTGTTTGATCATAGCATATGCCATTGGGTTGAGACATTTTTAGGACTCCTTATGAGATGGAGTGCCACACATGATAACCCGATGCACGCAGGACTGATGTAAGATTGGATGGTGTGACTCATGCATTTCACATTCCATGTGACATGATCATTGTACACACTAGCGACATCAGGGTCGTGGCCTCTACAAACACATCGTGGATGGCCGGATCGGATACCGAAAATACTTGGTTCTAGCACTGTGGGCATAGGATTCCTTCGGTGAAAGTCTCAGAACCTTTTTGGTACCAAGAGATGCTCCAATATCTAAACTGAGTGGATACATGAGTGCACCAGTGTCGAATACTAATTGGCCGCATCTCCCATTGTGTCATGGTCAGTTGGAAGGGGTTATGGCCTTATCCACCCGAGTGAGGGGGTTGTAAGCTAAGCTGAGTTTGACAAACTCGTAAATGGGTCTGTTATTGATGAGTTGGGTAGGTATTGGCAGACATTATCAGGTAGATAGTGTGGTCTTTCCACTCGCTAGGCGGTGCGGCTCGAGAGGCGGTAGTCAGTGTGGAGTGTACTAGACCCCGGTGATATCCCAGAGGAGAACTGTACTGATATATGTACTTGATGAAGACTGACGTGCTTGCGTTGTATCTCGCATATGACATTTGGCTACGTAGGCCTCATATCGCATGATCTTGGTATGGTCGATAACATTCATGCCTTGCAACGCATAGCCTTAGTACGGTTGATAGTATTCATAGACTTACCAGCATATTTTTGCATAACTCTAATATTATGCACTTGGCAATTACCTTGCGCACACACTTACACCATCCTCTAAGTTTTTTGTAAGCTTATGCATGACTGTTGCGTGCAGGTGACGTTGGATCACAGCAGCACCGAGGCAGGAGCGTGTAGCCGAGCTTTTAGAGTTCCAATATCTATCTTTGTATTTTCCTTTCCACATTTTACTCAAATATTTCATTATAATGGATATGTGGTGATGTTGTTTTGTGACTTGGTTATACTTGTGGTTATGCTCCATTAAAAAAATTCATATTAAAAATTCTCCTTGCAAGATCCCAGGATAGGAATCTAACATATGGGTGCCGGGAGCCAAGAATGGGGCACTACAGAAGCTGTTAGTGCTAGATTCGTCGATAGGAAATTACGTGACCCCGGTTTCCAAGTTTGGGGCGTGACAAATGATATCTCAAAATAATCAGATAATCAATCATATAACTAAAATTATATCAATAAAATGATATTAGTAGTCCAAACATTAGTTATGTAAAATCAATGGTTAAAAATGCTGGTTAGTCACTCAATTATGATCCTATTCTTGCAGCCCGTTTGAGGCTTGTAATTTCATCATTTTTTACCAAAATATTATTTCAATGGGCTTATTACAATCATTGTGCAACATCATATATGTACACTAATTAGGGATATTAAAGTTGATTTAGTAATTAAATTTAAACTCCTATGAATATACTATAAAATTTAAATGCATAGTTATTTTTGAATTACAAGAGATTCTTAGTTTTGAGTGCAAAACCCAACCAGAGTATTCCAAATCTAAGGTATTTTGAATCTAAGAGATTTTGAATTCAAGTATTTTGATTCCATAATTCCCAAATGTAACCAAGCATTTTTCAATCTTAAATATTTTTAAGGCAGAAACCTTCATCGTTGTATTTCTTTGTATTCAAATTTTGGATTTGAATCACTAAATACAACCTTAAATCCAAACAAATGGTTATAATCAAAACCTTGGTTGCAAGTTAGGATGGACTCTAGCAAACATATGTAACCATACAAATCTTTTAAATTTGTTATTAGGTATTTGATGGTTTTTTATGTGCCCCATATAAAGTGGAGCACAATATTTGGATCATTTGATCTTAAATATGGGTGGACCATGCATACAGTGGTTGAGTGCATATTGGGTTTTGATAGAACGCCGGCCCCACACCATAGCTATCATATGGGGCCTCATTCTCATCATTTGATGTGACCTCATGTTAGAGATCAATCCAAAAAACTCATCCAGTGATGTACACTGATCATGTTAGATACCTAAAATATAATATCAATATGCTGATTTTGTTATATGGCATGGTCATAGTGTGCATAATTGTTGAATGTGTTGGATCTCTAACAAGCATTCCATCCATCAGTTTAATGAGGCATGTGTAGGCATGTTGGATCCTGTACCCTGGAAAATCAATGTGAGCTCTAATCAATTAATTGTGTGGATGTGATTAGGGTGATCTTGTTGTCTGATGTCTTCAATCTATGAGAAAATAGGGGATTAATCGATTGACTAGCCTAGTCGATCAATCATGTGAGCTCCAGATTTTGTGGACTGGTCTCTAGACAGTTTTGGATAGTCTCGATCGATCGAATTGTCAATTCGATTGATTAACAGAATTGAAAAAGACTTGTATACTCTCTAGACACTTTTAAGTATGTTTGATTGCTCGAACATATGGGGCTTGATCGATGCTTAGATCAACGACGCACATAGTTTTGCATAATTGCACAATCAGTTTCCTATTCCAGTTGTTTTACTATAAATATTAGTATAATATGGTATTAGGGTAACATGGGGAGAGCTTTAACATTTCTAAAAGGGTTTTAAAGGGAGGCTAGGGTTTTGAAGGGTTTCACATCAGTAAGTGATTTTATCTCTTATAATTCGTTATTCATAGTGAATTTTGTTGTCGCTTTATGTCATGATTTTTCCTGACAAGGGTTTTTCATGTAAAACCGTGTTTCTATGCATGCTTTATTGCGTTTATCTTTTGTGTGTTTAATTCGAATTTGGGGTTTGCTTCCATGATCTTCCAATAAATGGTAATAAAGGCATAAGTTGGGATTCGAGTTTGAATCTAAAACATGTCGATGAGGGGGTTGAATGTTAAGTATGAAATTGAAAAGTTCCCTGGTAAAAATAACTTTTAACCATGAAAGTCGAAGATGAGAGGTCTTCTAGTTTAACAATGATTATAACAGGGACTCCCTGGTATAGTGAAGCATCCTGTGACTATGAGCGATGAAGAATGAAAATAATTGGATGAAAGAGTGAAAACCTAGGTCCAATTGTATTTGGCAGATGACGTCATTTACAATGTCTTTAATCAAAAGGCCATCGTAGGACTTTGGGTGAAGTTAGATAGTTTGAACAAGAAGAAATCTCTCTGGAATCATTTGTACTTAAAAAAGTAATTCTATAACCTAAAGATGGCGAAAAGGTCAGATCTTAATGATCACATCAATGTATTTAATCAGTTACCTTGCAAATTGACTAGTATGGAAGTGAAGATCGGTGAAGAAGACCAAGCCCTAATCCTATTGAACTTTCTTCCAATCTCACATGAGAGCTTCATAAATGCTATGTGCCACAGTAGGAAGACCATTAATGTGGAGACTGTTATCTTAACAATTTAGTCGTAGATGTTGAAAAAGAAGGACAATTGTGTGGGATCCTCTACATATGCATTGGTTGCTAGGGGAAGAAATTCTAACCCGGAGAAGGGTAACTCATGATCTCGGTCCAAGTCTAAGGGAAAGGGAAAGTTGAAGTGTTGAAAATGTGGGAGACAAGGACATATGAAAAAGGATTGTCGAAATCCTAAAGCATAAAATAGAGAAAAATTAGATGAAACACTAAAGGGGGCCAACACAAAGGAATCTAATGAGGAGGTGGGCAATAGCGATGCTCTAACCACATCTAAATTTGGTTATCTCATCAATGAGTGGATTTTGTATTTGGGAGCGTCATACCACATGACCTCGTATCAAGATTAATTCACTAGTTACAACGATTGCGATGGTGGATAGGTGTTTATAGGTAAAGAAATTGCTTGTAAGGTTGTTGGAATCGAAATGGTTGTTCACAAATCCAAGTGTAGGATCGCGATGTAGTAATAACTCAGTAAGACCGAGGTTAAATCCACGGGGACTAAACTTGTATGTATTCTGAAAATAACTAGAACTATAACTAGAAAAAGACCCAAATTGAAATTTGAATAATTGAGAGTAATGGTGAATAATGTTGATTAAAACTTATAAATTTAAAAGTGAGAACTATGGTGCCAAGGATCCACTTCTAGCTATCGAAATGCTACCTTACTTGATTCAAGGAACACAATTGGAATTGGAGTCCTATCCTATCCAATTGGAAGATAAAATAATTTAAATCAAATCTAAACTTTTCATTGACCTAATTCTCAATGGAGGAGAATTGTAATGAATGGAAGGGATTCCATCACCCTACCATGCCTAGGAGACGATGGTGAACAATGAGATTTACCAATCTCACTATCTCAAAATAGTAAAAAAAGATATCCAAAGCTATCACAACATTTATTATAATTTGAGTCCTAATAAATTATAGAAAATTAGAATTATTTCTTTAATATCAAACTAGAAATCAATGAAGTTCAATAAGAACAAGAATCAAAGCAAAATAAACATCCAAACACACTACAAGCTTCATCTCTTATTCCTAGCTAAGAGGTTTAGTTAACCATAGACATGTTTGAAACCGAATCTCTTAAACAAAGCATGAAAAATAAATTAGAAAAGAAGAAAAACTCTTTGGCGGCTACTCCACCCTTATGTATACTCCTTGAGACCTTTCTAAACCCTAGAAGATGCTTTAAAGCATCATAGGGAGTTCTATTTATAGTTGTAGAACTCCAACTTTAGCACCGAGTTGGAAAAATCTAGAAACTGCCTCAAATTTAAGCACTTTGCACAGTTTTTCAAAATAGACTTCTAGAACTTTCCTTTTTATACTCAGAGTTTTAGAATATATTTTTTCAGGACAATTTTCAGGAATATATATTTTTTTGGACAAATTTCAGGATTTATTTTCTTTTTCTTTATCTCAAATCTTCGATTCACTTCATTCCTCACTTGGTTTCCTTAGTGTTTGGCATGTGAATTCTTCATTAATGACTTCCAAATCTCCAAATCTTCATTTAATAATCTTTTGAGCATAAATTTTCCTTTTGGTATTAATTTTACCTTAAGTTCTCAAAATCACCTTGCATATGAAAACATACATAACTAGATCGATTAAGCACTATCATGTTTATAAAACCAAGGTATAAATAGGGTGAAATATGTAATATTTCACACTCAATAATGGTGCACATTAAGATATTTGATGGAATAGAGCACATCTTGACATATGTGAGACACATTAGTGAGCTGAGGAAGAATTTGTTTCTTTGGGGGTTCTCGATACACTTAGCTACAAATTCACCAAATTTTATCATGTCCTAAAGGTTTTATAGGGGACATTCATAGTTATGAAGGCACAACGGAGTGATAACCTATATAATTTGGTCAGGAATACTAAAACAGGTAGAGCTGCAATGTCTATAGCAAAGTCCACATCGGCATGTTTGTGGCATACACGTCTAAGCCACATGAGTGAGTGCGTTATGAAGGTACTTTCTGATCATTATTTGATTTCTATTTTTAAGAGTTGATTTTAATATATGCGGACATTGTATATATGATAAACAATTACAATTATCTTTTAAATCGAGAAAACATGTAAGGGCGTTCTAGATTATGTGCATTCAAATGTATGTGGGTCTTTGTCAGTAGTTTCTAGTGGGGGTTTGTCATTTTTTGTATTATTCATACATTACTACTCAAGAAAGGTATGAGTTTACTTTATGAAGTATAAATCTGACATTTTCCCCATCTTCAAGAATATGCAGAAGGAAGTGGTAGAAAAATAATAGGGATATAAATTGAAAGTGTTAAGGATAGACAAAGGAGGTGAATTCACTTCAAAGGAATTCAACTAATTTGTAAAGATGAGGAGATCGTATGACATAACATAGTTAGGAACATACCAGAGCAGAATATTATGGCGGAACGAATGACTCAGGCTTTCTTGTAGAGGTCGAAGTATATTGAGCAATACTGGGTTAGGCAAGGAGCTATGGACTGAGGCCATTAATATGACTAATAAAATTTCAGATGAAGTGTAGAGTGGTCATGATGTGGCTGACTACTTAGGCTTACGAGTATTTGGTTGTAATTCTTACTCTCATGTACCGTCAGTTGAGAGAGATAAGCTAGACCAAAGGGCTAAGAAGTATATCTTTATGGGTCATGGTGATGACACGAAGGGATGCAGGTAGTATGATTGGGTCACACAAAATATCATGATTAGCCATGACGTTAGGTTTGATGAGAATTCCTTGTTCTGTAAGAAAAAACATAAGAAACCAAAAAAATTGATAGTAATCGATGTTGAAATCGACAACGGTGAAACACAGAAAGAAGTCAAGGCATGGGAAAAGGTACATGAGTAGGTGAAACGGCCACCTGTGTAACACTCCATACTTTTTAGTACTCGGGTGTTACCGTGTAACCAAATTGGGTATAAATGCAAACTTAGCTTACGTAAATGTTCACGTGCATTTTAGCCTAAATCTGACTCTTGAAAATAATTCCCATCCATATATTAAGCTATCCATCCATTATTATTCAAGATGGACCATCACATCATTAGCGAAACCTATTTTTAACTTGCAATGTCACTTATAAACAAATCTAACTGACCACCTCAGATTTAGAACTCTGAATCACGAGATCCACCGTTCATTAAGTCCACGCCTTCCTGTAGGATGATTTGACACTTAATTACAACACATAGCCACTTGAACTATGGATCTACTTCATCCCTTGGCTAGAGACCCAACTTGAGATGGGGAACTATTGGTTAGGGTGGATCAAATTTGGAAATCCATTTGAATGATGGACTAGTGGGAATCACAAATTGGTCATGAAATCACTTAGTATGACCCATCTGAATTATGGATCTACCTCATCTATCGATTCCCGTCCTAGAAGCTAGTGATCAGTGAAGGTCCCACTATGGACCCCACTCTAGGACCACAATACACTTTCATTAATTGAGTGGAAGATCTGATCTGTCCATTAGGCCCATAGCATATCATTAGATGATATCCACAAAGTGACCACCGAATCCAGAAATTCCTGGAACCATTGATGGTCAAAATTGAAAGAATTTGGCCGTTAGATTGACGTAACTCAACATTTAAGGTCTCGCCACCTGATCATCACACATAGGCTATCAGACCACCACCTCAACCATTAAATCTTATTTAGGTAGACCCTAAGACCCTTACAACCATGGATGATCAGATCGAATGCAATCTGGCCATCGAATTGATGAAAACTTACAGTTTAAGGACAAAAATCCAAGTTTATGGCCCATCTAGCCGTTGGATCGATTGAAAGTTTGTATGATGTCCTGTTAGGAGTAGTGCAGTCTTATGAACTAAGTGGATTTCTTAGGGCATCACCGTGGGCCCCACATTGGTGTGCATGTACACTAGGGTGTGGTACACCCGTTGTGCATTGAACCTACAAGCCCGGTCAAACATGACTGACCCGACAAGTTTCTGAAAGAGGAAACCTCCTCTTCTTCTTTCATTTCCTGCCAACGACAGACAACGTCCGTTTATTTGGAATCAGGCCCACCACCATTGATCGGATGATCCAGACCGTCCATCTGGTGCGGCATAAAGTTTCCATCGAAACCTGAGTTGTCTCGCTTGAAGGGAGCACGTGTACGAGCACAAATCTAGACGCATTTGGACTGTGCAACCACTTTTTTGAAAAATGGAAGGCTCCATTCCTCCCTCCATGTTGGCGATCCACATGCGCTAGCTCTTGCGCCATCTTAGGCTTCATAACTACAGACATGAGGAACGAATCCCGCCCATGTTGCAAGCTGTATGGCTGTTAGAATCCCAACCATTGAGTGGCATTTAAAAACCAATCTAAATCAATCTAAAGCCTCCATTCAAACATCTTTTAATGCAAGGAAGCCCTAGACATCACATTGGAATGCTTCCTCCTCCTATATCTACTGCTGCACTCGAAAAACGGCAACCACCTTCTATCCTCGAACCCACCATTCAAACCTTCGTGGAACTTCGAACTCCCCATTCCATAAGCTCCTCTAAGACCATCCAAATCATTTGACACCTTCAGATTGAAGGGAGAAGTAGCCGAAGGGATTCCGCCATTAATGGCCACCTCCTTCCTCATTCAAACTATGCCAAGTTTGGTTCAAGTCAGGTTGAACCGAGTCGTCCAGTGATTCAGTTGGACCTGCAGCAGCTGAAAGGAAGAAAAGAGAAGCATGAAGGAAAAAAATGAAGAAGAAGAAGAAGAAGAAGGAAGAGAGAGTGAGTGCGAGAGTGGGTCGCACTGTGCTTGCTGTCAGATTTACTGGACTCAATTCGTTGAGTCTGAGCTGAGGCCGTGGTCAGTCCGATTCGAATGAGTCCGACCTGTGTCCAGGTTTTGTAAAAGGTCAAGAATAGAGGGAGACTGACTCTGTGGGATGACTCATTGACTTTCGAGTGACAGCTGAGTCCATGACCAACAAGGAAATCTAGTGCTATACCTAGACCTGGTGTGAGTCCAACTCATTGACGGTTCGAATAAAGAAGGATGAACAGGGCGTGAGATCAACTTGTGGTTGGATCACAAACTCAAAACTAGGTTCACCCAAGTTTCTCTAGTTCGATGGGCGAACTGACTCAACCGAGTCGACTCAGATAGCTAGAGGTGGAGCTTTCCCTGCCCTACCCACAAGGTTTGATCCAAGTCTCACCTCCCCATGTTGATTTTACACCAAGTTGATAATAAGCTAACTTAATAAGTTCACTAATCCATGCTCGTTTCAAACAAAAATTGATGACATGTACTCTATTTCAACAAATTTCGTATAGCCTAGACCCACGACCTACTCCGAGTTGCAACCAAAGGGAAATAAGGCCAAGTGACTTCGATCAGTTTCGGACCGAGCAAACCATCTCACAAGGTGTGGGCATAACCTTTGGACTAAATTAAGACAAGCTTAAGTCTAAGGCCATAATTGAATGACTAAAATCTCAAGAGCGCATAAACACCTTAACAACTCGGCAAATAAGGTGATGACTTTTTCCCCTTAAGTTTTTCATTTCCAAATTAGTTTAAGAAATGGTTTTCGTTAGAATTACAAATGTTATCTTATAACATGTGGCCTCTTACATTGATTATCAACTCTTAAGGCATGACTTACATTTGGATTACAGTTGGTAGTTTGTGAACTATAATCGCATGCAATTATTACTAACATGATAGTTTCCTTTAAAGTTCCAATTGATAGATTTTATATTTGAATCATGACCTATTATGATAGTTATGAATTTAATGTTAAGCATATATCTAACATGTTGTAACCATACATTTTCATATGTCAATGAATTGTTGTAAGTCACTTGGAACTCATTTCACTACACTTACTAGTGGAAAATTTTCACTTGTGTATGTGAGCCCACACTTACAGATGGACCCTCAACTTGGAGGTTATTTGGGATGTGGAATACCAATGTGGGTCTACCATCCATAGATTGTCTTGCCTACATGGCCTTGAGAATGACTTCTTTACCACTCTGATTTAACACTGCCTTACATAACCTCTTTACCGTTTCAATTTGGTATTTACTTCGTGCAATCTTTTACTGTTTCAATTTAAGTAATTGTCCTATGATTTGATATTTGCCCTGCGTTGCTTCGATGATTCATTCTCATATAACCATGCGATGATAATTCCCACGTATTGAATTTGATTAGTCACTAGTCGATGGGCATCGATTAAACATCCTCAAGTAAAAAATCTCGTGAGTCAGGGATGGTGGAAATGAGATACTATGCCTGAGCTGTCGGCCTACGATGGGTGACAAGCCCCCTGCAGTGACCTTTAAGTTTACTTAAATTGACTGGTTGTAATTGGAATAATAATGCTTTGGCTAATCATGCAAACATAGCATCCGGGCGATGACGGGTTGCTAATTCTGCATGTTGTAGCACGTGCTCTTAGGCTTAGTGTGGTATCGTTTCGCTAGCTCTCAGACCATCGACTATCGACCCACGTATGTGATGTACGATGGCTTGGTCATTATGTTGTACGTGATATACGCATGTGATGTGCTACGCTGGTGACCAGTTATATGTATGGGCGATGAGCCCAAGTCCGACTGGATGAGCATCCCCAGGTCGATGTTCATTCATGCATCCATGCATTTAAATAAGACTGCATCATGTATTATTTTGAATGCTTTATCGTTTTTAACTATGCTTAGCTAAGGCGGCGGTGTGTAATCTTGAGGTGAATTGTAACGCCCCGTGTTTTCAGGACCCAAGTATATAAATATAACCCGTTTTTCAAAAACCCAAGTTTTAGCCTATAAAATCCAATGTAAATTTGAACCGTCTGTCATTAATCAGAGTTAACAACAATGAAGCTAGAATAAACCATGCATTAAATAAAAACATTCTGATCATCACCAATTTCCAAATATATCATTTAATGATGGAGCTCTATATGGGCCGCATGGACCTCATCTAGCTCCCCAACTACCTGATTTGCTCTAGCACTCAGTGAACAATATTGGTATCAGAGCCGAGGACGGCTCTGCCCTCGATGGAGGATAATGTGACGCCTTAGTCATTGCTTCATGTGGGCGGGCCCCAAGCTGGCTGGCAGGCTACTATGTGGCTGGCAGGCTACAGTGCTGGGCGAGCTACTGTTACAGTTGACTGTAGCGTAACTTGTCCCACATCAGAAGAGTTGTCTGGAGTTTTGGTGGTTATATGTTGGGTTCCTCCCTTAACAGACATGACGTGTTGGCCTTGTGCGCCAGGCAAAACCTCCGCTGTGCACTCTGATGACGGTTGGGTTGGACAATATCATGGACGGATAGGTGCTGATGTGGGCGGGACCACGGGAGCACCGGGTCTTGGCGAACTACCAGTATCCTTACCCCAAATGACGCGTTTTAAAGCCGTGAGCCTACCGGGCAAAGCGGACAATATTATGTGTTGTGGGGGTGCGCCTTACACCCCCCCACTATGAGCCCCGCATGGGAGTCTACCATGATGCATGAGTTTCATCCAAACCGTCTAACCATTTTGAGATCATTTTAAGGCCAATGTTGAGGCCCACTTTGTTATATATGGGCCCATGTGTGTAGGCCCATTTGACGTATTTGTGGCCTAATGTTGAGGCCCACTTTGGTATATTAAGGCCTATGTGATTAGGCCCATTTGATGCACATAAAGCTTATGTGATTGGGCTCATTTTAATGCATTTTAAGGCCCATGGGTGATGGCCCATTACAAAGTACCTAAGGTCCATTGGTGAGGCCCATTGAGGTGGCCCACTTGATGAATATAAGGCCCATGAGATACGGCCCATTTGATGTATTTGAGGCCCAATGGGATATACCTAAGGTACATTGCAATGTGTGATTCCGCCAAGATTTATTTAATGATATTTAAGGCGAACCGAGCCTTGGGAGCAATGATGGTTTGACGTCCACATTGTAAGATTAATGTTGGTTAAATGTCCGCATTGTCACTCTCCCTAGGGCCTACTGATAGGCCTAACTCTTTGTGTATGAGGCCCATGTGCAGGGCCCACCTGTGACGTATATTAGGCTCAGGTGTAGGGCCCACCCATTAAGTATTGGGGCCTGTGGATTGTGATGTATCTTTGGCCCAGATGGCAAGACCTGATGTTATGTATGAGAGACCTAAGGGATGTGGCCCATTACGATGTGTTCGGGGCCTATGGATATGGTCCATTATACTGTACATGCGGCCTGTATATGGGGACCATTATAATGTTATATATGGCCTTATGTGAGGACTAATGTGGTACATGTCAGGCTTAGGTGATAAGGTCCACTTTGATATACTTGTGGCCCATTAGTGCGCCCCATTGATGCGACTCACTTAATGTGTATGAGGCCCATTAGTGCGGCTCGTTGATGCAGCCCACCTGTTGTGTACATGTAACCCTTGAGTAACGCCCATTGTGTTGTATATTAGGCCCTTATGTAAGGCCATGGGCCCATTATATGTTTGGATCTGTGAGGGTCACTTCTTGGGGCAATGTTGGTTAATGTCCACATTGTCGAGGTCGATTGTTGATGCCGGATATTGATACCAATTATGAGTATGTGACTGCATAGCATCATGATCCATGCCCATACGCATCATCTGCATGTATGTTATGAGATATGATTGACCATTGCATATGTCATAGTGCTGGTTGTTACGAGACTCCCTGATAGGCAGAGATTGTCTCACATGAGCGCACGGTTTGCGTAGGATTGATGCATGATTGGATTGTATGACTCATGCATCTTGCATTGTGTGCTGTGATTACTGTATGTTCTAGCGACATCAAGGTCGTAGCCTCCACAGGCATATCGTGGAAGGCCAGATGGGACACCGAAAATCTGTTCTACATGGGGTGCTATATATATCCCTGGGTGAAAGTCCCTAAACCCTCTTGGTTCCAGAGGATGCTCCAACGTCTAGACCGAGTGGGTAGATGGGCGCCGAGTGCCGATTACCAGATGGCTGCGCTCTCCACTGTGTCGCGGTCGGTTGGAAGGGGGTGTAGCCTTACCTGCCTGAGAGGAGGGGGCAATGCTAGGCTGAGTCTGACCAGCTCAAAGAATGGGTCCGCTATTGACTAGCCGGGCCCGATATTGGCAGGCGGATAGTGAGGTCTCTTCCACGCACCTTGTTGCGCGCGATGGGGCGGCAATCTGGTATGGAGTGTAATAGACCCCGGTGATTTTTCAGAGAGAAACCGTACTAATATGTGGACTTATTGAGTAGAAATTGCATGTTCATTCATTCATTCGTTCATTCACTATCCATTCGGGCTGGTGGTGCGCAATTAATTGTTGTGTACCTTTGTTATGGCAAGAATTTCGGTTGGGCGCGCGACTAACCTGAGATCAGGAGTCTACCACATTGAGTCTGACTATCCAAATTTAGGTATGAGACTGGTTTGGATAGAAGTCCTTATGGTGGACCCCGTAGCCTGCGATACTATGTACTATCATCCCGACTTCACACTCCAGCATGGTCATTTCATTCGCATCACATATTGCATTACATCCGCAGGCATATGACATTTTGGGTTGCTATATTTCTGTACTTATATGGCCTAGACAGACTTAGCAGGATTTGTATATTGCATTACATCCTCGGCATCTGATATTTGACTCTTTATGACTCCTTAGTGCATATCTATTTTATATTACGTTTCTGATAATTGGCTGACTTATGAACTTGTCCATACTTTCGCTTACTCTGTCATTGTATGATTTATGATCTTGTCAGTATTTCAGGTTATTCCGATAATGTACGATTTATGAATTACCAGTAATTTCGGTATTGTATGATGATGGTATTGTATTGAACATTTGATACTTACCTTGTGCACACACTTACACCACCCTCTAAGCTTTTTATAAGCTTATGCACGATAGATGCGTGCAGGTGATGTTAGGTTGCAGCAGTGTTGAGCTTGGAGCGTGCAGTGGTCTTCTGGAGCTTGATTTTTCTTTATTTATGTATTCCCTTTCAGCATTGTACTCAAATGATTATATTAGTGGATATGCGATGATGATGTTTCCTTTATAATTTGGGTAAACTTGTGGTTATGCTTATTACAAGACAAGTGTACGTTCGAAAAATCCTCCTCGAAATCTGGCGTATGTTGCGCTGGGAGCCGAGAATGGGGTAGTACGGAGGTTGTCGGCACCGGATTCGACGATCGAGATTCTTGTGAATCTGATTTCTGGGTTTGGGGCGTGACAATCGGCTTGCTCTACACTTGCATCAATTGTTATGGTTTGATAGCGTCAATGGCTATCATAGAGAGGAGCACCCTCTAAGATTGCGCACTCATCATTAAATTAAGCCAATTAAACATGATATTTTATAATCATACATTAAACAGTATATTTTATAATCATACACATGTACTCACAAATTAAGCCAATTAATAGAATCTTATCATAAGCAAAATATAATGACAATCGCAATATAAGGGAATACATCCAGAAAATCAAATAACCAATTATACAACTTTCTATTGCACCCGAAATCAAATTGTACGTGAACCTCGCAAGATGGTTAGAAAATCGATAAGCGAACTTCAGCTCCACCCGAAAATCATCACCCAGAAATCATGGTACAAGTGAAGTTTGTAAGGTGAATAAAAAATCAACCTTTAAACCTCTACTTCATCCGAGAAGCCTATCGTACGTGAACTCCGCAAGATGGCTAGAAAATCGATATACGAACTTCAATTCCACTCGAAAATCATGGTACGGCTGAACTTCACAAGATAAAGAGACAACCAACATACAAACTCTAGACCACTCGAAAATCATATTGTACGTGAACATCTTAGATAGCTAGAAAATCGATAAGCAAACTTTAGCTCCACCTGAAAATCATGGTACGACTGAACACCGTAAGATGGTGAGGAAACCAACATACAAATATCTACTTCACCTGGAAATCATATCGTACGTGAACACCACAAGATGGCTAGGAAATCGCTAAGCGAACACCCGCTCCACACGAAAATCATAGTACGACTAAACACCACAAGATGAAGAGACAAACAACACAAACTATAGACCATCCAAAAATCATATCGTACTTGAACACCGCAAGATGGCTAGAAAATTGCTAAGCGAATACCCGATCCACCCAGAAGTCATGATACGATTGAACACCGCAAGATGGCTAGGAAACCAACAAGATATGCAAATATAACCATTAAGCCACAAAAGGGCACCAACAACCCATCAAAGCCACAAAGGGCAAGTAACAATCCAAGCCACGTAGAGCGATTATGCGGTCCAAGCCATGTAAGGCAAAGTGTGATATATGGACCGCAAGCTGGTGAGTTCGGGACAGGTTCATTCATTACATCACTCAATCGCAACCAACCAACATATAGTTAATTAACAATGTAAGACTAAAAATAGCATGTTATCACCAAATTGTTTATGCATATTATAATTAAAGAGATGTTCATTATCTACCACAGGAATTAAGTGCGCAAACGTTATCATATTCACATATTCACATAATAAGTTAAGTAACAAAATCAAGTAACTTAGGAGATACTGAATGAAAAGGATTAAGGCAACATCTACGATTAGATCAATGAATTTAAGTGGGAAGCTCAAGGGTGAGTTCTCACCTTAAAGTGTAGATTTATTTCTTGCTTAGTTGGAGATCATCAGAGGACCCAAAATACTCGATTAACCTAGAATGCCACATGCCAATGGTTAGGATAAAATAGTTTTGAGTGCGTCCAAATGATTAAGGTTCCTAATGTGTATCCAGGTTAGATTCAAAATGGCGCAATTAGGTAAACTAGAGTGTAATTTAAATTCGAGAAATGTGAAATCTCAAATCCTAAAGTAGCCACATTCTAGATAGAGTAGGGCCTGCTTACCAACAGTCCAAGTCAACTTAGATTTGGACCGGCTCGAAGTGGTTTACCCTTCTCAATGAAGATAGCCTCAACCTGGATCAACTCACTTGGACTCGACAAGTTTCAATCAAGGCGGCCCACTTGACCCACCTGCTCTTTCCTCTCTTTTTCCTTTTTCTTTTTTTTCCTCTTCTTTTTTTAATTTTTTTTTTTTTTCTTTCTTTCCTTCCTTCTTTCACTCCCAGCTGGGACTCCGGCAAGATCCAACCTGGAGCAGGTCCAGACCCGTCTTAGCCCAGTTAGGCTCGCTTTCAGCCGAGTCGACTCGGTTTTGACCGGGTAACAACCTTCTCCCTCTCTCCCTTCTTCTTCCATTTCTTCTTCTTCTTCTTTCTCACTTATTTTCTTTTGCTAGAACACCCAGCAGCAACCCAGCCCAAAACAGGGCTCTCGACCTTGTTGAGTACTTGACTGGGTCGGGTCAGCGAGTCAACTCGACCCGCCAGTGCACCCCTCTCTCTCTGCCCTTTCTTCCCCTGTTTCTCCCTCTCTCTTTTCTCTCCTCCTCTCTTTCTGTCTTTCTTCTTCCCTTCCTCCTGTAGGAGGATGTTCAGCAACGGGCTTGGAAGAACCCAGACTGACTCGAGATCGCGACTCGACGGCGAGTCGAGCTCGACTCGGTTCAGGTCGTGCAACAGTGCACCCTCTTCCTTTTCTCAGATTTTCTTCTCTCTCAAACTCTCTTCCTCTCTAAATCTCGGCTCTCCTTGAAGGCCAGCAACTCCACTGGACTTGACGAGCTCGCCCAACCTGCTCTGCTCGAACTCACCTCAACTCGTCATGATGCGGCCCTCTTCAATGAGGAAGATAATGACAGATTTTTAATCTGCATCTGTTTCTTTGAAACGAGATCATGTGACGACTTAGAAGGATGTCATGAAGCTTGAGGAAGAAGGAAAATGAAGCTTCTATGGGGTTTTGGTGATGGGTTCGGAAGTGGAAGAAAATGGCCGATTCTCAAGCCGCCGCAAGAGTGGAGGACGATCTGCTGTGGCTGCTCGAACTGGGATCTTTTATGGCTCACCCCAGCTCTCAGAGCCGTTGGATGAGGATTAAACGGCTTGGATTGAGTTTGTTTTACAAAAGTACCCGAATACTATTGGCAACAGAAAACAGGCCGTGGTTTTCTCTTTCCGGTATTGAGGGAGTGACGCCATAGGTTGGACGGTCGAGATTACCTTGATTTGGACGGTCCAGATCCGCTTTTGCAGGCTCAAACGGATCGCCAAGCAGCAGCGGAATGGAATTTCCATTTTTGGGAATCCTGTGTTTGCAGGCCCGATTTGTGGCTGAATTTGTGTGCACATGTGTGCAATCCAACGGTGGATCGACAATTATGCTGTTACTATTCTGGCCCTATACTATATGGACGGATCGGATCGATCCATCAGGCAGCATTGGTGGGCCATGATCCACTGAGGACGGTCCCTGTTCGACCGCTGACGAAAATTTGAAAAGGGGAAGGAGGGAAATCCTTTCCCGTTACGGGCAGGCGCGGGTCAGCGTTCGTCTGACCATGCCAGTGGCTTGGTGCTTCGGGGGTACATGCAAACGGTGTACACACTCCACACAAGAGTGGGGTCCGCACAGCTTCTGATTCAATCCACCCCGTCCATCTTCTTCGTCAGCTCAAAATAGGGCCCAATACAAAGAATAAACCAGATCCATGACTTAGGTCGCAATGTTTGTGATTTAGGGTCCCTAGTCATAGGTTTTCATTAATCCGATGGTCGGATCGTACCGAATTTTAACCTCAAAGGTAGTAAAGGTGTACAGGAGCATTTAATCAGATATTAATGCCTAGATTAGGGATTAGATGACCAAATACATATTTGTAATATTAAATGTCATTTTCACAATGTTTTAAATATCAAAATTATTATTATTATTATTAAATTTATTATTGTGTTTTCAGTTAATAATTATTTATATTTAAATCCCATGGTTCTCTCTTCTGGAGACGTCCCGTGTGTTTTTCAAAGATAAATTAATTATTTGTATTTAGATTATTTATGTATATGTATATATATGTGTTTCTAAATTGATCATGTGGGTCACACCCCAATTAGCACTATTTATTCACTCACTCAGTCCACTATAGATCTTTGATTATAAAATTTTGATTATTCAGGTTTGTGAGTGGGCTTAAAATGTATGGATTTTATTGTTTAGTTATCAGTTTATCTAAATTAATGGTTGGATATGAGATGTTGGTATTCTTACTGTTGTAATTTAGTAGTGAGTTATGTCTTTTCAAATGATGGTAAATAACGTATATAGTTATGCTAATCTAGATTATAATAGTAATGCCCTCATACTCAAAAGGATGGGGTGTTATAGGAATTCACGTTGAGTTGGTCACTCATTCATCGAATATATAACCGTACAGGTAATACATGTGACTTAAAAGATATTCATGTTCAGATTGATAAAGAGTAGGGTATGATTATTAGGGATGCATGACTATATCTGCCAAGAGAAGCTGCGTGATTTTGCGGCTCAAATTTATATGCATTTTATTATTTCTCATGTGTAAATTGTGTAATTATTATATTTGTTAATATAGAAACATTGGTTTGTATAAGTCATTATGGGCAACCGCTCGTATATTCTGAATGTAAATATAAACTTTTCTTTATGTTTGATTTGTCTATCTTTCACTAAACTGCTAACTCTAAAAGAAAAAGAAAAAGAAAAATCTGAATTTGACTATCTTTAAAGGTTAACACTCGAATTTTTGGAGAACGAGTTATATATTTGGGTTCCGAAAACCCAAGGTGTTATAATCTGTGAGGGAAAATCTATCAAGAGATCGCATATTACTAACGAGATACAGAGATGCCTCAAACATTGCATTTGCCCTTATTATGGATGAAGAAGATCCGTCTACCTTCCAAGAAGTACTAGATGACCCATATGCGTAAAAGTGAAAGGCGACCATACAAGAAGAGATGAAATCTTTGTACAAGAATGAGACGTGGGAGCTGGTGGAGCTTCCCATTGGGTGTAAAGCGATCAGATGTAAGTGTATTTATAGGAAGAAATATGATATGTGCAAGGCGAGATTGATTGTGAAAGGGCATGCTAAAAAAGAAGGCGTCGACTTCAGTGAGATCTTCACATCGTTGTCAAGCAAGTGTCAATCAAATTTGTGTTGGCGCTAGTTGCCCAATACAATATAGAACTAAAACAAATGGATGTAAAGACTACTACATGAAGAGTTGGAAGAGCATATATACATGAAGCAACCAGAGGGGTTTGAAGTGCATGGGTCAGAGAATTTGTTTTGTAAGTTGAAGATGTCATTGTATGGCTTGCAATAGTCACCTAGACAATAGTATAAGAAGTTTGATACTTTCATGGTGAGTTAGCAATTTACTAGGAATTAATATGATCATTGTCACTAAGTGATGGAGGATTCATTTTACTGGTATTGTATGTTGATGATACGCTTATCACCGGTCATAGTTTGTTTGAAATCAATATATTGAAAATTAAACTATCAGAGACATTCAAAATGAAAGATTTGGGAGTTGTAAATAAGATTCACGACATTAATATACGTAGAGATAGGGAGAGGAGAAAGTGTCACACCTTGGCTCTAGAAGCCCGAGTTCACTTGACTCAGTCGCCTAGTCGAAGGTGTGACTCGATGGGAAGGGGATAATACTATACATATAATCATAATAATCATTACAAATAGTAAACTTAATTAATCATCATGCACCCATTCAAAAGTATCAATTATCTATTGGCTGATATCTAACACAATTTCATACATTATTATTTAAAAGAAATAAATATAAAATGAAAAACTCTTTATTCTTGCAGGGAATCTCCAAGAGCACGCCTCTCAAAGTCATAACTCTACACTCGGAGACTCCAGTTCATTTCCATGTCTTATATGATTTTTCAATCAACATAATGAGCTAACAGCCCAGCAAGTAGTTGTATACATGATTCACAATATAGGCATGATACAAGTGCATATACGAGACTCTTAGTATGTCATATTATCACATAAATAGTTTCTTTAGTGAACAACCAGGGCCATAGCTGCACACAACGTCCAGTCTACCAACACCCATCCGACCAAGATCCATACGAGCCCAACACGTCTAGGAGTTTATTCATATCATACATGAACGCTGGCTTGGTGTATCTCACGTACCTTATGTAAACTGTACAGTATATCAATGAGTGCCCTACTTTAGAGATGGCCAAATTCCTTCCCCACCCTCAACCATAGTCCAAGAAGGAGGCCATATTGGTAGCAACTCGGGTTCCATTAAGAACTCTGCCCGAGAATTTAAGGGATAACTCAATCCCTAAGTTGTCTAGTGTTCTCAGAATGACATATTAAATACAAGGCAGTTGTATACTTAAACAACTATTTATAGATTATAAAAGTTAAGGAAAAGTAAGCATGTAATGTTATGCAATGCATGCAGGAAAATCTATCCATGATAGTATTACTTATCTACAATGTAAATTTCTTATTCGACCATTTTGACCTTTTGATTATCTCTTTAGGGATCTATGACTGCACTCGGGTCTACGATCCATAAAAAGTTTCATTTTTTTAATCTTGGCTAGAATGCAAGCATCAAGTTAATTTCTTCCTTACTTAGTCTCCATTTTCTTAAAACACTTGTAAATATAAATAAGATCATAAGATTGTTATATTAGTCCATTAAATCAGTCAATCAAGTCCCTAATATCTTATATTTGAGCAGTAGATAGTCCATTTACCATGTTTGTAACCATATGTTAAAGGTAATAATCTTTGTTAAGTTTGACTTAGGATCAAGATCTACCTTAAAGATAATTGGATGTTTGGATCCATCTAATCCAACCATTTATTTTCTTATTTTTCACTGCTTTGGTCCAATGGTCTTGATTTATCTTTGAACAGATGATCCGATCTAACATTAGATCAAGTAGATTTTTAATTTTCTTAGATCTAATCTCTTAATTGGCTTATTAAACCTTTGATCAATAGTTGGATTGGACTCGATCGTCAATTTAACAATCCAGATCATTATTATGATATTTTTTCTAATTTTAACAATATGGATCTAGATTTATAAGGTCTTCAATATATATTTACACTTAATGAATAAGATTTCTAAAGATATGGTTAATTTTATGTGGGGCCCACTTTAAAGAGATGTTAATTTGCTTTTATGTTGGCCCACCATAATTATAATGATGGGATCTTCCAACCAACTAATTCATTTATATTTTCAAAAATCATAAAATAAATAAATAAATAAAAACTTAATAAATAAAAATTCAAATGTATGTTGAAAAATTCACATGTACAAAATCTTATAGAACGGTGAGGCCCACCCTTACCGTTCATTATGTTTACACATGGGGCCCATGCATTTACCTAAGTGGGGTAATGTGTGGGGTACCATGTTGTTGCTTCACAACATGTGGGGCCCACACATGCTAACCTCATGGTTAGCTCATGATTCATTTCAATTTTACAGTATATGGGGTCCACTTAGATTTGTTCTAAAACATTTTTTAGATATAGTATTAGAGCACTCATTTGATAAACGGTTCGGATCAGAAGGTAAGCTCATAGAACTTCTCTTTTAATCTCTTTATATCCCCTCCCTTCTCTCCCTCTCTCTCTCTCTATGAGTGCTTACGAGAAGTGGTTTGGCATGCTTTATATGAAGGAGCCAAAGCTCTCTTACATTAATGCGCATGCACATGTAACACATGATAAAAACATGCTAAGTGCATGTAACTCTCATCTTAAGGATGAGAGGTTTTAGGGTGGATGAGTGTGCAAACAATATGTGCATAGATGTTATGGAGATGTGGGTCTCACAAGTACAATCTTCTTTATCTAAGTGCATGATTAGATTGTTTATACATTGCACCCTCTTGTAAAAATGATTTCTTGATCAAAATGATCATGATTAATTGTAGGGAAATGACAAGTGTTCATAGAAGTGGCGATGGACCAATTATTGTACACATGTGTTCATGTGAAGTAGGGTGTATTAATCGAGTGTGTACATGCCAGGATCGTGTGGGGTATACCAAAAGTTTCTATATTCAACCATTATATTAAAATGAAGTTTTTATTATAAAGATCATGAGAAAAATAGTTTTAAGGAAAAAAGTGTATAATACTATGGGCCATGTTCAAATGTATATTTATAATATATATATAGATAATTTTTATCATTTTTCATATGTTAAAATAATTTAAAATAAAGGTCTTGAAGTGTCACGCCCCAAATTCAGAAATTGGATTCATAAGAATCCCGATCGCCGAATCCGGTGCTGACAGCCTCCGTAGTACCCCATTCTCGGCTCATAGCATTCATATGTCAGATTCCGATCCTGAGATCCTACAAGGAGGATTTTTTTTTTTGAAATGTACATTTAACTAGTAATAAGCATAACCACAAGATTACCCAATTCACAATGGCAACATCATCATCACATATCCACTAATATAATCATTTGAATACAATACTGAAAGAAAAATACATAAATAGAGAATCAAGCTCCATAAGACCCCCGCACGCTCCAAGCTCAACACTGCTGCAGCCTAACATCACCTGCACGCATCTATCGTGCATAAGCTTATAGAAAGCTCAGAGGGTGGTGTAAGTGTGTACACAAGGTAAGTGCCAAGTATTCAATACAATGTCATAATCATATAATACCGAAAATACTGGTAATTCATAATTCGTACATCATCGGAATAAGCAGAAATACTGACAAGTCCATAAGTCAATAAATATTAGGATGCGCAATATAGAACAGTTATGCAATAAAGAATCATAAAGAGCTAAATATCAGATGCCGAGGATGCAATGCAATATACAAATCCTGCTAAGTCTATCTAGGCCATATAAGTGCAGAAATGTAGCAACCCAAAATGTCATATACCTGCGGATGTAATGCAATATGCGATGCGAATGAAATGACCATGCTTGGAGTGTGAAGTCGGGATGATAGTACATAATATCGCAGGCTATGGGGTCCGCCATAATGGACTTCTATCCAAACCAGTCCTATACCTAAATTTGGATAGTCAGACTCAACGTGGTAAACTCCTGATCTCAGGTTAGTCACGCGCCGAATCGAAATCCTTGCCATAACGAAGTTACACAACAATTAGTTGTGCACCACCAGCCCGAGTGGATAGTGAATGAATGAATGAATGAATGAATGATCATGCAACTCCTACTCGATAAGTCCACATATCAGTATGGTTCCTCTCTGAAAAATCACCGGGGTCTATTACACTCCAAACCAGATTGTCGCCCCATCGCGCACAACAAGGTGAGTGGAAGAGACCTCACTATCTGCTTGCCAATATCGGGCCTGGCTCGTCAATAGCGGACCCATTCTTTGAGCTGGTCAGACTCAGCCTAGCATTGTCCCCTCCTCTTGGGCAGGTAAGGACGCACCCCCTTCCAACCGACCACGACATAGTGGAGAGCGCAGCCATCTAGTAATAGGCACTCAGTGCTCATCTACCCACTCGGTCTAGACGTTGGAGTAACCTCTGGAACCAAGAGGGTTCTGGGACTTTCACCCAAGGATATCTATAGCACCCCATGTAGAACAGATTTTTGGTATCCCATCTGGCTTTCCACGATATGTCTGTGGAGGCTACGACCCTGATGTCGCTAGGGCATATAGTAATTACAACACACAATACAAGATGCATGAGTCATACAATCTAATCATGCATCAATCCTACGCATATTGTGCGCTCATGTGAGACAATCTCCACCTATCAGGGAGTCTCATAACAACCAGCACTATGACATATGCAATGGTCAATCATATTTCATAACAGACATGCAGATGATGCGTATGGGCATGTATCATGATGCCATGCAGTCACATACTCAAAATCGGTATCAATAGCAAGCATTGACAATCGACATCGATAACGTGGACATTTAACCAACATTGTCCCCCAAGGAACGGCCCACATAAAGCCTAACATATAGTGGACTCATAGCTCACACAAGGGCCAAATACAACACCATGGGCCTCACTCAAGAGTTTAATATACATCATGATGGGCCTTTCACATGGGCCTAACATACATTATAATAGGTCCCATCGCCTAGCCCTCAAATGTATCACAGTGGGCCTCATCACATAAGCCTCATATACATCACGTTGGGCCTTAAACGCGGGCTGGATACACATCACAACGGGCTTCAAATACGGCTCGCATATACGTCACATTGAGCCTCGACAATCAGAATCGGCGATCAGCCACGACAATCGAAATCGACAATCGGCCACGATAATTGGCCTCGATCGATAATCGGCCTCGATAATCAATCGGTCAATCAGTCATGACAAGCAGAATCGGCAATCGGTCACATCAATCGAAAATTGGCCATGATCGATAATCGGTCACGATAATCGGCTTCGATTGGTAATCGTTCAATTGGCCATGATAAACAGAATCGATAATTGGCCACGTCAATCGACAATCTGCCATGATTGGTAATCGGTCACGATAATCGCCCTCGATCGGTAATCGGTCAATCGGCCACGATAAACAGAATTAGCAATCGGCCACGTCAATCGATAATCGGCTACGATCGGTAATCAGTCACGATAATCGGCCTCGATCGGTAATCGATCAATCGGCCATGACAAGCAGAATCGGCAATCGGCCACGTCAATCGATAATCGGCCACGATCGATAATCGGTTACGATAATCGACCTCGATCGGTAATCGGTCAATCGATCACAACCATCATAATCGGTAATTGGCATTGGCAATCATAATCGATAATCGGTCTGTGACAATTGGGATCGACAATCGGCCTAAGGGAAGGTCACAATGTGAACATCTAACCATCATTGTCCATCAATGTAGACATTTAACCAACATTGCTTCCAAGAAGTAGCCCACACAGGGCTAAACATATGGTGGGTTCGTGGCCTCTTACAAGGGTTTAATATACATCACAATGGGCTGAATACATGGGCCTAATATACATCCCCATGGGCCACGACCCATGGTCCTCAGATACATCATAATGGGCTATGACCCATGGGCTTCAATATACATCAAGTAGACTGCATTAATAGGTCTCATATACATGACAGGTGGGCCCTGCACATGGGCCTCAAATATACAGTAGGCGGGCCCTACACATGGGTCTCATATATATCTAATGGGCCACGTAGCGGGGTCTTGAATACATCAAATCGGGCCTAATACAATCAAGTGAGCCTCAAACTTGGGTCTCAGGTACATTAAAGCGGGCCACATCCCAAGGGTCATATATACATCTCATTGGCCTTATCACATGGACCCCATATACATTACATTGGGCCACCTGACGTGGGCCACAAGTACATCCAGGTGGGCCCTATGGATGAGCCACACTAATGGGCCTCAAGTGGGCTTGGATTACACCAAAATTCATTTCAATAGTTGTAGGTGTAACCTGTGTACCACTGTACAATATCATCCCATGGGGCACATGGCTCATTAATGATGATCAAAACTGTCCCAACATAATCCATGTAAATCAGCACGGTCCAAACATAGGACAGCACTGTCCAAGCATTGTCTAGCACCGTCCAAATATTCCACACGATATAGATTAAACAGATACTTCACGGTGCCGGCTAGATAAAACAGATATATCACGCGTGGGCTCCACATGCTGGACAACATATATGTACAACACATAATCAAGGTGGGGCCCAACGAATGGAGGGCATGGACATACAATACATACATCAACGGTGGGTTACCACTGTCCACATGACCCACCAGATTTGGACTTGTCTCGAATTAGGCTCATACTTGAAAATGATATATCTTAATTTAGATGGACGTTGTGGATACAACACATGCCTCAAGATCAGGCCTTGGAGCTTGACATGGCAACAGAAAATGGTGGTCCCCACTGCCCAAATGGACGGTGGGATGAAGTACAAAATCATGGTGGGTTCCACAGATGAACGGTCAATGATAAAACACATGCATCATTGCCAGGGCCCACCGTCCAGTCTCTGCTGGACGGTGCAGGTAAAATACATAAACCATGGTGGGTTCCACCATCTGGATAGCCAGATGGATGGACGGGGTGAATGAATCACATACGTCTAGGAGGCGGGTCCCATGGAACTGACTGACATCGAGCCAGCTATATAGCTGGTGTGAGTTGGTGTGACATAATCCAGCCAATCTGCCTCATAGTGAGGCCCACAGACGTCACTACAATAGCTATATCTGTTGGTGTGACCAGCAGGTGGACAATGTAGCAAACACACATCACGGTGGGCCACTACACAGACGGTGCAGGTACAACACGTACCATGGTGGGGCCATACGTGGCACCGTCCATATGGATGGTACGGATGAAACACCTACATTTATGGTGGGTCCCACAAGATAGGCAGACGGTATGGATTATTGTCCATATCACAACAGCTTTATAGCTGCTGTTCAGATGTCAGTCCCACGTGGGGCCACCACAAATATATAAATATGTATAAGCATATATATATATATATATATATATATAATATTATATTATTATTATTATTATTATAATAATATAAGATCCAGTCCAGCATCCAGCGTCCAGACGCTGGACGTTTGGATGGACGGATTAGATATAAACGTATGCATCGTGGTGGGTCCACACACGTGGCCCACCGATATATATATATATATATATATATATATATATATATATATATATATATATATATATATATATATATATATATATATATATATATATATATATATATAAACCTCCAGCGTCAGGAAGAGATGGACGGATGGAATAAAAAAATATGTAAAATGGGTGGGTCCCATGCTACTATGACATGAAATGGATTTCAATGGTAGACGTTCAACCCCTGCTACTTAGAAGTGTGGTCCACCCGAGTCCCTTGCGTGGCTGATTTTTGGGATGTCCGAATAACAAAAGGGGGCCCATCAAATGGACGGTGTTGATGCTTAACACGCATCATGGTAGAGCCTGTAGTGGGGCCCACGGTCCCTGCCAGTTTTACAAGCAGCCGGCGTCCTCAGGACGCTGGCTAAAGCAGTGTCAACACTTTCTTTTTTTTTTTAAATTTTAAATGTGATGTTTCTCATGGGTGGGGCCCACATCAATAGAATCCACCCTACCCATTGGTTCTTACTGGTCAATATAGACCAGACTAGCCTAATATCGAGCATGTTTCGGGGTAGAGAAACAGCGGGTTGATTTTCAATGGTAAAGTAACTATTTTCTATGCTATGGCCCGCCAAAACCTTGTATTAGCTCTAGTTTTCGACTCAACGGCTAGAATGAGGTGAGAAAGAGAATGGATGTCTTGGATTGAAAATATATATTAATGTGGGGCCTACACAAGTGACTCACCCAAGAGTTTGGAATAAGCTACTATTTTGTTTATACAAAGTACGTGCAGGCGCTGTAGTGCATCTCTGTACATGCTTCATAGAATCACGTCTAGTGTCTGGATGGACGGTGTAAACCACATTTCATCAAGGCATGTCTCACATATTACACCATGTACTTCACATCAGGGTGGGTCCACACGTGTGGGACCCACCAGCCTTGGATAAAATGAATATTTGTGTATTTCCTCCAATTAGGCCTACCTAAATCGACTGCTAGGTGGGCCCACTAGGTGGACAGCATGGATGTAGTACATATATCATAGGTGGGCCACTCATCTTCACCAATGAAAAATGAAAGAGAGGGAGAAAGGAAAAGAAAGAAGCACCCACCTTTAGATCTCTTCTATTCCTTCTTCCGCCAATGCGATTTACAGCTCGAATGAGTGTGATTCAACGGCTGAGATCGGCTTTGAAGGATTGGATTGGATGGTAGAGAGTGGGCCACACAAAGCTCCTCCCATGGAGAGTCATGGACGTGGGTTGCTTGGAGAGGAAAATGAGAGAGAGAATGAATGAGAGAGAGATGATAGGAGAGGAGTGACGAGGTGTGTAAGAGATGGGATGGGAAGGTTGACTTTTGGGGTTGTTGTGTAAGAGAGGTATGAGTGTGTGATGGGGTGAGTGATGTGTTGGGTGATGGGTTGATTGATGTATTGTACTTGACATTGATGGGATTGATAGGACATGATTTGAATTCTCTCTTGGGTTTACAATTGCGCGACGTTTTTCTCGCACCGAACGCTGGCCCACATCTCCTGACCAGGATATCGCCTCGACGCGCGAGTCGCGACATTGGAACCGCGTCGATGACGCGGTCGATATGGTAAAGGTCTTGGGTTGAGTCGACTCAGGTTAATGACGTGTGACTCAAGGTCACGCGCAAATATCGGTTAAGGGTTGAAGGTTACCGGAATTTGACCGATAAGACCGCGAAAATCTACGGAACAGTACGGTCTAAGATACAGGGCTTACATGAAGATCTACTAAAGTCATGAAATAAGAAGCTAGTATACTCTTCTAGGTTCCATAAAATATGCTAAAATTAATGGTTTAAGAATTCTTAGCCTTAGATCTCAGCTTTTTATCTATGTTCAATTCAAGATTTTTATATGACATTATTGATACTGTGTCTAGAAACATATTAAACAGTTATCTATAGAAAGATCAAGTGGTCCAATGGACAATTCTCAAGATCTTAATGATATATCAATTTGATAATAATTTTAACGGTAGATTTAAAAATTAATCAGTTACTATTCATTTCCAATGGTTGGATTAATGATTCATGGTTTAGATTGGTGATCCAACGGACAAATTATCACGAATCTTGATTTAAATAGTTAAAATGACACACTTGATGATCAGTTATGATTAAATAATCAAAAAGAAAAAATACCCCCCAAAATTGCTAGTATAATGTAGAAAGTTACAGTTGTCTTAAGCAGAATACCTTGTAAAGGTATTGGTGAAGTTTGGGATGGTTGTAACATCTCAGATTTTTCCTATTTTGGATTTTTAAAAGCCTTTAAAAATTGTTCGCTATAATTAGCTTACATTTTCACTTACTGACTCTTAACGTTTGGGATGAGCCTATATGCGAGTGGTACCAGTTAAGAACCACACAAATCTGATTAATCAATCATAGGAAGCCAACAAATCCACCCGATCACTTAAACCTCAAGTTTAGCCTCATAATTTGTTCATTTAAGCCCCAGATCTAACCAATATATTACTAACTAATCAAGACATCTACAACTAAATAAAAACCTACCAAAAGATGAGACAACTAGGAGTCAGATCTTAATTAACAAATCAAACTGACCTAGTTACTGTTTTAGCTTAAGAACCAATGATTTAGGTTGATTAGGATCGAATCGTCATTTTCGCTAATTACAAATAGGTTACACTATGAATTTAGCAAATCTAAACCTTAACTATTAGCCAAGAGAAATCTTGATATCCAATTCATTCCATAAATGCTTCAATTTTTCAAACAAGCTTTAGACTACTCATTAGTGGGGCACTAAACCTGTCACGCCCCCAACTCAGAAAATGGGTTTACAAAATTTTTGATCGTCGACAACCTCCGTAGTGCCCCCATTCTTGGATATCAGCACTCACATGCCAGATTCTGATCCTGGGATCCTATAAGGAGAATTTTCAATATGATTTTTTTTTATAATAGAGCATAACCAAGTCATAAAACAACATCACTACATATCTACTATATAAAAAACTTTAAGTACAATGCGGAAAGGGAAATACAGGATGATAAAAAACTCTAAAATAATTTGATGTGCTCTTCTGCCTCAGCGTTGCTGCGATCCAATGTCACCTACACGGAACGGTCATGCATAAGCTTACAAAAGCTTAGAGGGTGGTGTAAGTGTGTGCGTAAGACAAGCGTCAAGTGTACAATATCAGAGTAATATGAAAATATACGGTAAGTCCATGAATGCTATCAGTTGTACCAAAGCTATGTGATGCAAGACATGAATGCTATCAGTCATACCAAGACCATACGATGCAAGGCCTATGTAGCCAAATGTCATATGTGAGATGCAAAGCAAGCATGCCAGTACTCATCAAGTACATATATCAATATAGTTCCTCTCTAGGATATCACCGGGGTCTAGTACACTCCACACTGACTGCCGCCTCTCTAGCGCACAGCCCAACGAGGGGAATAAACCTCACTGCCTAACCAGTAGTCTGTCAATACCTACCCGGCTCATTGATAGCAGACTCATTTACGAGCTGGTCAAACTCATCCTAGCTTGTAGACCCCTTACTTAGGCAGATACGGCCACACCCCCTTCCAACTGGCCACGACACAATGGGAGACGCAACCTACTAGTATTCGGCACTCGGGCGCTCGTATATCCACTCGGTCTAGACGTTGGAGCAGCTCTTGGTACCAAAAAAGTTCTGAGGTTTTCACCCAAAGACATCCTAAGTGCCCATAGTGCTAGAACCAAATATTTTTAGTATCCGATATGGCCATCCACGATGTACTTGTGGAGCCACGACCCTGATGTCGCTAGGGCGTACAATGATCAAGTCACACATATAAAAGATGCATAAGTCACACCGTCAAATCATGCAACAATCCCGCGCGTACCGCACACTCATGTGGGGCACTCCGTCTCATAAGGAGTCTCATAAATGTCTCAGCCCAACGGCTTATGCTATGATCAAACATTCCTCATATCAAGCATACATATAATGCGTATGAGCATGAATCATGGAGCTATATTAAACATGTTATAAAGTAATGAACTATCCTTACAATGCAGATGGGCTTAGACAGCATACAAACAACAAGCATGGGCCTATCGATGGGCCCTAGGGAGAGTTATAATGTAGACATTTAACCAACATTATTCGTACAATATGGATGTGAAACCATCATTGCTCCTAAGGCATGACCCGCCATAAACATCATTATATTTCCCATGGTGAAATCACGCATTGCAATGGACCTATATACATCTCATTGGGCCTCGACCCATAGGCCTTAGATATATCAAATGGGTCGCCTCATATGGGCCTTATATAAATCAAGTGAGCCGCATCAATGGGCCTTATGTACATTGCAATGGGCCATATCTCATGAGCCTTTGAAAACATCATAATGGGCCCTCATATGGCAAATGGGCCACACCAATTGGGCCCCATGCATATTAAATGGGCCATACCCAAAGATAAGTGGTGATAATGATTTCCACCATTAAAATTCTCAAGGCCCACGATAACATTTATTTCTCATCCAATCTGATCATAATGTCACACTGACCTGAAAGGGGTTTTAATGGTGGACGGTCAAACCCACTGTTTTCTATAGTGTGGTCCACCTAATCCTAGATCATCTTAATTTTGGTCTCAAGTCCTAAAATAATCTTTCAAAATGGTTGGACAGATTAGATGCAACACATGCATCATGGTGAGTCTGACCGTCCACACCACTGGACGGTGGTGTGAATAACACACATACATCATTGGTGGTCTCACCGTCCACACCACTAGACGGTGGTGTGAATAAAACACATATATCATTGGTGGGTCCCATGTGGGGCCTATCATAATGTTTATATGCCATCCAATCCAATGATAAGTTCACGTAGACCCAGATGAAGAGGGAAAACAAATTTCATGCGGATCCAAAACTTCTGGGACACTTAAGAGGGTTGCAATGGTAGACGTTCAATCCCACTATTTCCTATGATGTGGGCCACCTGAGTTCTAGATAGTGCTAATTTTAGAGGGCACCCACCAAATGCACGGTATGGATAATAAACACACATCATGGTGGGGCCCATGGTTGGGACCATGGGTCCCTGCTGTCCGTCTGCCTAAAAGCAGCAGCAATGTCTGCTACATATATTATTATTCTTATTTAAAATTGTGTATTTTCACGAGGCCCGCATAGGAAGAATCCACCCCGTCCACTGGTTCTCATAGCTCAGGACAAGATAAACAAGCCCAATATTCAATATATTTTGGGGTGTGAAAACATCATGTGGATTTTAATGGTGAAAACTACTGTTTCTATGCTATGGCCGCCAAAAAGTCGGATTGGCCCCATTTTCCGTCTCAACGCCTAAAATGAGCCAAGGAATGGAATAGACGGCGTGGATTGGATCAATGCATCAAGGTGGGGCCTGCATGAGTGGTCCACCCAAAGGGTTTAAAAATCTAACTAATATTCTTGTTTTCATCCCAGCGTCAGTCATACACCATGTTGACAGTCCACACTTCCATGTGCATAGCCATGTCCATCGTCCTTGGACGCTGGACGGTTTGGGTATCACATGTATAAGGTGGGCCCCACCTACAGATGGCTGCCTAGGTGGGCCACCAATGGGTGGATGGTGTGGATAAGACATACATCAAGGTGTGGTCCATCCGAATGGGCCACACGGCCATATCATCACACATAAAAACAAATAAAAAAGAGAAGGAGAGAGAGAAAGAGAGAGGGACACGTGATGATGGAGGGTTCTGCCACTATGAGCCCTCCTTTGTAATCAATCATACATCAAGTGGGTCCCAATACATGTGGGCCCACCAAATTAAAGATCAACGGTGGAGATTTCTTCTCCACTAAAATGGAAGGTCTAGATGGCCTCTATTTATGAAAGGAAGATAAACATCATGATGGGCTCCACGGAGAATGGCCCCATCATGGAGTGATCATGAGAATCAAGGTGGGACATTGGCCACACCTAGGGTCCAAAGTGAGATCCATACCATCAATCGGTAGGCCTCACTTGTGTGACGCCCCATCACTGTGGCCACATGTGGGCGGGCACACGTGGGCGGGTGCACATGTGGGCGGGCCCCAAGGAAGGCTGGCAGGCTATTGTTTGGCTGACAGGCTACTGTGTACACAGTAAAGGCAAAACCTTGTCCCACATCGGAAGAGTTGTCTAGAGTTGTGGTGGTTATATATGGGGTTTCTCCCTTAACAGACATGATCCGTTTTAAAGCCGTGAGCCCACCGGGCAAAGCGGACAATATCATGTGCTGTGGGGGTGGGCCTTACAACTTGACCCACCATAAAAATATGAAAATATAGCCTATAATGCACCCATCGTTTGATCTTCTTGGTCCAATGGAACGCCGATCTCCTTGTGCTTCACTTTGATCAAGGATGATGAGAAATAAACGACTAAGATGAAGAATTTTGGGGTGAGAAGGGGGTCACACACATCTTACTCTCTCTTAGAATTCCTTAGACGTGCACCATTTTCCTTGCTTGGAAAATGTGAAGAGAAAGAGAGAGAGAGAGGGTTGTAAGGGAGAGAGAGTGATGGGTGATGGATGTGAGGTGAGTGATGGGTCAGGGGAGATACTTGTTAACCTTTGGGGTTTGCCTGACTTATGGAAAAAGAAAGCATGGGTTTCTCTTGTACTTGACATGAGGTGATTGATTGATTGATTTGAGTGATTGATTGATGGGACATGATGTAGAAATTTTCTTACAATTGCAAACATGTAGTGTTTTCTTCAAAATACACGTCGGCCCATATCTCCCTGCCAAGGTATCAAATTGTATACAAGATGCGGCGTCAGAAACGCGGTGACGGTGCTGTCACAATGGTACAAGTCTCGGATTAAGCCGACTCAAATCTATAAAATACGACTTAAGGTCATGCACAAACGTCGATTATAGGTCGCGGATCACCAGACTTCGAAGGGAAGGATCGTGGGAGTCAACGGAACAGTAAGGATTAGGATACGGGTTTTACAAAACCCAAGACTATAGAAAGATATTCATATCAGTGGGCTTGATGTCAATCGTGGGACAATGAGTCGTTGTCGCGTCTCGAATTACTCAACTTGGACTTACAAGGTCAGTGCATGAGATATTTAAATATTTCTGAAATTAATTAAGAACTTAAGTTAGTTATCTGTATCTGGTCTTTGTCAAAGTTGTGACTTTCGGACCGTTAAATTGTGATCAAATTTAGGACATACCCTAGAGTAATGTCTTACACAAATTTGTATAGTCACGGGCTCAATCAATATTCGGTGACCGTCAAACAAACTTCTGATCATACTTATTGATCGACGTATCCAAATGATGGGCCGATCGTGTCCATGCGTAAATCATCACTAGGGCCAACTATCTTTTGATTGATGTCGACCCCTACTGTTGAGGGTCAAATATTACATATTGGACCCCATTTATTACTTAGTTTTATGAATATGATAATGCTTAATGTTTTATTTTAATCATGTTTGTGTTGCAGGTGAATTTAAGAGCTTGGATTGAAAAGGATGCTAAAAGTATAGATTTAACGCTCAAAGATCACCAAAGCAAAGGATGGATCTTAAAAGACCAAGAAAGCACTCACGTGCCAAAGATCGAAGAAAACCAAGTCAAGAATGCAGAGAATCAAAGTTTTGAAGTGAATTTGCGTAATCCTCGACTAGTCCTGGATCTTGCTTGACTAGTCCTAGGTCCTAATCAACCAGTCCTAGCTCTTACTCGATTAGTCCTGGCCCAACTCGACCAGTCGAGGATTCCTTGACTCGAACTCCAGTGACAAAATCATGGAAAATAGGTCATCCTTGACTCGTCGAAGGAAACCCTCGACCCGTCGAAGGTGACCCTCAACCAGTCCTGGGATGTCCTCGAATAGTCTTGGGTAATGCAGCCAGCACACGAATTGTAAAAATTTGATACGGTTTCCAGAACTTTCCAACTTGGTACGAAAGTTTGAGTTACAAAACTATAAATAGGGGTCCCTAGGGCATTCCTAGGCATCATCTAGGGTTTGAGGAGTACAACAAAGGCGTGGAGAAGCCGTCACCAAGAGTTTTTCTTCCCTTTTCTTAGTCGTTTTTATGCTTTTCTTAAGAGATTTTAGTTCAATCATGTTTGTGGTTGGTTAAACCTCTTAGTTAGAGCTAAGAGGTAAAGCTTGTAGTGTGATTGAGATATTTGTTTTTATTTTGATTCATGTTTTATTGAACTCTCTTGGATTCTAGTTTGATTATGAAGGAATACTTTTAGTTTTTAATGGTTTGTTGTGACTCAAATTACAATAGATCTACAATAGCTTAAGATTTCTTCTTTTTCTAAATTGAGATTGTGAAATTAGGAGATCTTGTTGTTCACCATCATCCCTTAGGCCTTGGGCATGGTAGGATGATAGAATCCCTCCTAACCTTCACAATTCTCTTATAATTGGTTGTGTGATTCGTAGATCCTGTTATTTGCCTTATCTCCTGGGTATGGTTAGGTGATGGAATCACTTCTAAATCCTCACAAATCTCATCCATTTATGATTAGATCTATGACAAGTTCAGAGATCTGACAAATCTCTTCATCCTTGAATCAATCAAGGTAGCATCCTGAGAACCTACAAGTGGATCCTTGGAAACCCTAGTTTTTCACCTTTGAATTTATTAAGTTTTTCATTAAATCTCTGACAATTACTCTCTATACTTCTAGATTTAGATTTTCATCTTCTTTTAATTCTAGTTCTAGTTGCTTTCAGAAGACACAAGTTCAGTCCCTGTGGATTCGACCTCGGTCTTACTGAGATTATTACTACAGCGCGACCCTACACTTGGGGTTGTGAATACCTACACCTCGTAGTAGCTTCCAAAGGATAGAAACACACTCCCCCAGGACTAGTATAATAAAAACCTAGCCCTTAGGGCCATTGCACCAAATTTGGTGCTATAAATAGAATTTTGCCTTAAGAAGAAGAGAAAAAGAGAGAGAAAGAGAGAAAGATAAGATAAATATAGAGGAGGAGGGAGATCTTGGAGTGGTATTGATGGGTTCCCTCCGATCTAAGCCTTAGCCTCGACCATTCTCCTCCGCTGAATCTACCTATTCACGCTTGAGAGGTAAGAAATGAACCATGCTTCCCAACCAATGTTTTTTAGGATTAATTGTATGATTCTCATACAATTCCTCTAAATTTGGTATAAGAATTGTTTTTCCCTAAAACCCTGATCTGAGGAGCTAAAAAAATAAAAAATTCCTTCTTAAGGTGCAAACTATTATTCTTAGGTTACTGTTTATTGACTCTTGAGGATCTCAGTTAATGATTACTTATTGTGAATGGCTTGATGCATGATAATATATATATATATATATATATATATATATATATATGTATGTATGTATGTATGTATGTATGTATATTGATTTTAATTATAAACCATGCTATCACTTACTTATTGATGCTCACATGTTCGATGAAATGCTTGAATAAGTTGCTAAATTTAAGGTATATGTGAAATCTCATTATGATTGTCTAATGAATTATTAGTCCTTAATAACGTTTAGAACTACTTAAGATGTTGGGTCAGTCGGCAAATCACCTAAACTAAAGGGTGATCCTAGTTAGGTTGGCTATCCTAGGCTTATTCGATCGACCTAGGTTAAATATGGACGATCGACAATAGGTGGACTACATGGAATGCTTACACTCAATGCCAGTTGTGCCAGGGTTCTCTTAGGTCAATCAAATTAGTTCACTAGTCGACTGATCATATATGTTTACAATGTATGATACGATCAAATTGAATCTAAGATCCCCGTTCTCAGTGGATGAGTCTATTCATAACTATTAATGCGATATGATCCCATTAGGACTTATGAGCAGAGCATGGTACTATGGGATACCATGTCTAAGTTGTTGGCCTATGCTGGGGTGACGAGCCTCCCCGTAGTGACCAGCGAATACCAATAGAGGTGATAGATCATTATTTGAATGACCCCCATTAAATTACTCTGCCGATGATTCTATGTCAGAGTACCGTTTGAACAACCCGGGTGTGAATGAAATTGGATAACAAGTTATTTCCTTTATGGTAATTTGGTTTTACGTGACAAGCCTGTACCTCGGAACTGAGTGATCATACTTGGTGTTTAGGTAACGACCCATCCTAGGTTGGTCCTCATACCTTTGAGTATTAAGTCATACTTTTGAAATTATTAATTTGTAAGATATAACGGGTGATACTTAAATTTGGATCAAAGGACACTGGTGAGGAGTTGCTACAGCCACATTGAGCCATGTGATCTAGATAAGGACTCGTGATATAACGTCGTTATCCTAACCATGTGCATCAATCACATTCTAGGATAATCACTCAACTAATCATACGCATCAATCGCATTGTATTAGAATGAGATTTTAAGATTTAGCGTTGGAATTACTTGATGATAGAATGCTGGCATTTGCGAAATAGGTATTAAAGTCACTTGTGAGGAAGTGTTGGATTGTAAGGTGCATGTATCATTTCATAATCTCATTTGTACATTTAACAAGAGTATTTAGAAAATGTGTGATTTCTTATTTATCATTACCTGTGTTGATTGAGTTGATAATATGTGTAACTTAGAACTAATGGAATTACCAAGTTAGCTACTCACTCCCACCTGAGACGGTGTTTTAAAACATCAAGCAGACAATATTATTAATGCAAGTACTATTAAGGTCTCAAATGGGTAGGCTTAGATCGGCTTACACCACCGCTGTTATATTTTGGAAGATTGGGTCAAAAGTGAAAACTTTACACTTTAATAATTTTGGGTATGTATATTGTGGCTTGATAATCTCCATTTGGACGGACACTACTTTTGAATTTGTATATTTTGAATATTAACCATATATTTTTGGATTTAGTTAAATCTGTTTAACTTTTGATACCGCTGATTTAAAGGTAATCTAATTTTGTTCATATGTGAATGTTAGCTGGACTGGGCGAGCATGTAGGAACTCGCCCAAGTGCATTTTCGCTAGGTTTACACCTAGAAATTCTAGATTGGAGTATCTATACTCAGGTGCCAATTTTCAGGGGGTGATGATAAGACTAAATTAGTTAGCACACCCCAAGATGCTCACTGAAATCTTTCTTCCAAGTAATGTCCCATTACAGATGAAGAAAAGAAGATTATATCTCATGTGCCTTACTCGAGTGTGGTTGACAGTTTGATGTATGCCAGTCGATTGCTCGATAAAATTCAAAAAATACTTGTAAACTTTGTGGACAATTTTGAGCATGTTTGATCACTCAAACATGTGGAGCTCGATCGATCAAGGACTAATCGATCAATGCTTAGATCGACGTTGTGCACAGTTTTATGTGATTGTATGATTAGTTTTTTATTTCAATTGTTTTATTATAAATATGCGTGTAATATGGGATTACGGTAACAAGGGGTTAGATTAAGCGTTTCTAAAAGGGTTTTGAAAGGAGGTTAGGATTTTTTGAAGGGATTCCATCAGTAAATGATTCTATCTCTTGTAATTTGTTATTCATAGCAGATTTTGTTATCATTTTGTGACATGCTTTTTTACCACAATGGTTTTTCACGTAAAACCATGTGTTCCTATGTATGTTTTATTGCGTTTATCTTTCACATATTTAATTCGAATTCAGGGTTTGCTTTTGTGGTCCCCCAACAAGATATTAGCCATAGATCATGATGACCACGAGTCCTTGAGGGACATCCCATTGATCCTCAATGTATATTGTTGAGTTTGTCGAGGAGTGATTCTTCTGATAGTCCTTGAGAACTTGAGATTAGACGTGACAGTCATTGACCCGGGAGAGTTGTGGTTCATGGATCTTAGTACCCTGTTAGACCATGACTGTCACATGTGCATATGACACACCTATGGACATCAGTTCATAAGATCTACAGTCATCTTGTGTGAGGGGAATGACTTGGGTCAGGATGAATAATCTCCACCATCAAGAACCGACTTGGTGTCGATGTATGCCTTACCCTTACCCTTCACGGTAGTGTGAGTGTGTTATGAGCAAAGGATCCATGTTTGGATCTTTGGTCACTCACACTGGTGGATCGAGATTAAGTCAACAATTTGGGGGCTCATTAGCCTGGACTGTGATCGCGAGATCGTGACTTGATGATGCATATGATGCGATTAATCCTTAGACCTGTGGACGTACGTATAAGAGTCACGATCTTGATTGGTCGATTTTGACTCTTCCTATTAGGTCCATGGGCCAATAAAGTGGATATAGCTGGGTACTTCCATCAAGAGTTGTTGATTCTTACGTGGTCTAAAAAGGAATCAACTGGTTTGCCTAGGAATATGTTTATGACTTTGATTTAGTTAAATTACGAACTCATCAAGTAGTTTTTTCTCTAAGCGAGCACTCTGATTATTTTAATCTATTTTTCAAAGGTTTTTAATTATTGAAGTTTTATTTTAATCGTTAAAACTGATTTGATCATACCTAATAATGTCTTAATGGTCCATATCTGATGATCCACTTCTGATTGGCATGGTATATGATCACTAGTGGATGACCATGGCAGTGGATGGATTAGATCATGAGTATATGTATACATGAGGTGGATTGACGTACTTCATTCATAGTATATTACAAAGTTGTGCGTAGGGTGACAAAGTACTATACTGGTATTCCCATGAAACCCTTTCTCCTTATTTATTTGATACTAGGAGCTGATATAAGAAGCCCTAGATATCTTTCCCCTTGGGTGTGTGAATCAAAGAAAAGAGACAGAAGTGCGTAAAGAGAATGAATGAATTTTTCATCATATTCTCCATTTTATGTGGCTTATTCTTGTGAATGGTTATGAGATTCCTTGGTGCCTACTAGAGGAAATTCCTTTAGATTATAGACCTATCCAGTACTAGGTTAGATTGATGAGAGACCTTCTAGTTTGGAGGACCATCATCAATATTGGTTCAACACATATCATTAGATTCTAGATACGATTTAACTTTCTCAAGTTAATTATAGAATTCTAGAAATTGTACATGATTATATTCGGAAGATATTAAGATTATGATTTTCTTTTAAATCCAAAGAAAATCAAATTTCGCATGCGCAATTCAATGAAATTCCATCAGAAATGTATACGGCTCTTATGTAGAGCTCCACAACTTTTCACCCTTTTATTTATTTGTTTTGAAAAATACTTTTATACCCTAATTAGGGCTGTACACGAACCAAGTTAGCTTGGTTAGCTCGCTCAAATCGACTTGAAAAAGCTCGATTTGACTTGGTTCGAAGCTGAGTTCGAGTTGATTTTTTGAGCTTGAAAAAATTTTGAATCGAGTTTGAGCTTCCTGAGCTCAACTCAAGTCGGTTTGAACTCAACTCGGATCGAACCTGACTCGAATTGAACTCGGATCAAACCAGTTCATTGACTTTGTTACTTTCATATTGATGTTGCCCACCAAGTATTTGATGAAATGACTCAACGAAGTGTGGCTGGTGGCAAGGAAGGTATGTATATGAAACAAATACCCTTTTTTTTCTTAATTTTTACGTTGCTTAGAAGGTATTCGATGAAATATCTGTAAAACCATTGTTGTTATTTTACATACAGTGAGATTTTGAAGGTGCAGTCCATGTGTTTGTGCAAATGTTGCACAGGTGAACTCAGCTTAAATTGGCCCAAGCCGCTAACTGAACCGAGCTGAGCTGGCCAGTTAGGCTCGAGGACTGAGTCGACCCGAGCCGAGCCAAGTTCGAGCTGGGGTCAACAAATGGCCGAAGCGAGTCAAGCTGTGCCCAGCTCGACTCAGTTCGACTCATGTACACCTCTAACCCTAGATATTATTGAGAAATTGCATACATGGCATATAAGTAATTCAAACTTTTTTTTTTTTAACTTTTGGGTATCATTAACGCATCATCAACATGTGCTAGTTATCTAAATATTAGATTGATGAACATCTAATGGATATATAATTTAAAATGAAAAATATGTTGTGGCCTTATTTCAAAAAATAAAAATAAAAATTCCACAATTCTTAGGTTAGGGTTTCAAGAAAATATAAGTTTAAGTCATGGATCCTGTTAATGCAGATTTTGGCTCACCCCCTTTTGTTATTCTCGAACACCTACACAGGAAGAGGATAAAGGAAACCCTAGCTATTGCAAGGGACCCTCCGATGCCAAAGTCAGGCCTAGAATCTGGGTCTTAATAATTTTGTAAAGGGTTAAGGGGTGAGAATGTGTGTGTACCTTTCACCTTTAGGCGTCTCTTATTTATAGAAGAGATATGATCTCACGGTTTCGGGATCCTTCCCTGGTATGTAGGAGATTTATTGTTATCCAAGATGATCCCGAGATCCTAGATCTCCTAAATCTTCGGGATTGAGCGTCATCTTCTGGGGATCTCGGAAGACCGATCTTCAAGATTTAGACGAGTCCTCGGCTCGACTTTGAGTCGGATATGGTGGTGAGTATTGACATTGCTCAGTTCAACAAATTTGGATTCACCTCTCCCGATCGTCGACTAATTTTGAAGGGCTCATGTTGCCCAATTCGTGCACTGACCACATTATGGTCGACTGATGATGGCCGACCCTTAATTAGCTATCGTATGAAGTACGGTCATTTTGTAATTGACCTATCGCGAGATGATGGCTGACTTGTAGTCAACCTAGAGATTATTTCAGACTTGGGTCGGGCGAAGGTATGATTAGTCCGTATCTGACCTATAACCGACCAATGGATTGAGTCTGTATTATGTGGCCTCTGAGGGGCCTTTAAGGTGCATCGGCCTCCTTAGAGGTCTCACCTTTTGTGGGCCTCAGTTAGGCTCGACGCCTAAAGGATTTGGGCCATGTCAGTAGAATTGGTCCATTCCATAAGCTGACTTATCGACTTGTCAGATTTTTTCCCCCAACAGATCCCATTATTTAGAGTTGCTTGGAATGTTGGATTAGGTAGTATATATGGAATTGCATTTGATCCTGTGCAAATTCTATTAAGCATTTGGAACTACGAAAATGATTTGATTAATTTAGATATCTTATTATCCCGTCCTAGGTTGTAGATACCACGAGATTTTTGATGAATTTCAAAATCTGATATATTTTTGGGGCCCCACATCGACGCAAGTGTTTTATCTACACTATTCTCATATGCACTCATTAAATGTGACATTTGAGTTACATATGGGTATAGGTGACCAGCATAAGTTATGAAATCTAAAGCATGATTCATTTAAAACATCATTTATCAGAGAGAGAGAGAGAGAGAGAGAGAGAGAGAGAGAGAGAGGTTGTTTGACACCGTAGATTGGAGGGGGTTTCAAATCCCCTTAGTTGTTTGGCACCATAAAGTAACGAGGGGTTTTAAATCCAGGGGGTTTCTTATCCCCTCTTTGAGAGGGTTTATAATTAGAGGTGTACACGAGTCGAGCCGAGCTTTGCCTAGCTCGTACTCGACTCGGACTGCTCGAGTCTCAGCTCGTGCTCAACTCAGCTCGGCCTTCGAGCTCGGAACAATAACTCGTGCACGGCTTAGTCGAGTTCGAGCCGAGTTCAGGCAACAATGACAGACTTAAGGTTTAGGGAAATGGTCGAACGATGGTGGGTAAGGGAGGAGGGAGAGAGTAGAGAGATTGGATGGCAGTAGTGCGGCAATGCGGGTAAGGGAGGAGGAGGGACAGAGATGAGTAGAGAGGGTTCTGCGAGTAAGGGAGGAGGGAGAGAGTAGGGAGATCGGATGGCCGTGCGTCGATGCGGCCGTGCGGGTAAGGAAGGATGACGGAGAGAGTAGAGAGAGAGAGAGAGAAAGGGAAGAAGGTTAGATTAGCCGACTGAGAGAGAGGGAGGAAAAGAGGGTTAGGGAGGAGAGTCAAGGGTTTGGTCGGGCTGGGATGGTTTTTTAAAACGGGTAGGTTTTTTTTTTTTGGAAGGACATATTTAACCTGTATTGAGTCGAGCTGAGTTTGAGCAGTATTCGAGTCGAGTCAAGTCGAGCTGGGGCAAGATTGAACTCAGCTCAAACTCATTTCGAGCTACAAAAATCAGCTCGACTCGGTTCCAACTCAGCTTCGAGCTGAGTCGAGTTGAGCTTTTTCGAGTTGAGTCGAGCAAGCTATCAAGCTAAACTTTGCTCATGTATAGCCCTATTTGCAATCCACGGTGAGAGCTTGGATTGCACCTAAAATCATTTCAATAGTTGCAGGTGTAACATATATGTCACTGTACACTGTCATTCTATTGGGCTCATGGCCCACTAATGATGATCAGCATCGTCCAAACATTGTCCATGTAAATTAGCACTGTCCAAACATTGTTGCACCGTCTAAACATTGTCCACATTAATCAACGATTAAAAATCATCGATTAGTCACTCAGACATGATCTTATGCTTGTGGTACATCCGAGACTTGGAATTTTATCATTTTTAGGCAAAGCATATATTTCAGCGGGCTTATCTTAACCATAGTGTCCAAAATTATATATCTCACTAATTAGAGATATTAAAGTTAATTTAGTAATTAAATTCAAATCCTTTGTAAATATACCATGCCTAGATATTTTTAAATTAAAGTTGATTCATACTCCAGTGGAGTGCCAAACACACTGGGGGGCTTGCTAATCAGGGGGGGGGGGGGGGGGGGGGGGGGGGGGGGGGAGTCGGTTGTTTCCAATTCCGGGGTTTCAAAGGGGTTCCAAATCCACGCTCCCAAACAGGCCCTAAGCGTGGAAGTAACTACGATGATAATTTCATACATGCGATCGCGTGGAAGCAGACGGTCAAAATCCTAGCATGATATTTTCATACATGCGATCATTGTGCATGCATATCGAGCAACACACACTAACCGAGTATAAAATTACTTACCTTTCTTTCTTTTCGCGCATCATTTTTTTTCTTGTTTTCCCCTTCATAATTAGGCTTAAGTAAGAAGAATTATTTCACACGGGCAATTGTACGCGCCGAAAGGTCATATGTAAAATGAGGGCTCAAAGTCCGATCGATTGGACCACAACGTTCAGTCTATCTGGCAGATAACTTCAATATTTTTTTGTAAATTGAAATCCAATCCTTCCAACCGTAAAGATTATCAATTATAAAAATCATTTCTGTACATTCATACGTGGGCCACACTATGAAAATAATGTTTAGCCATTGATAAATAGAAAATTTAAAGTGTGGTCCATTCTACGAGTGGATTTGGCAAATTTTTAGATGAGATGATCTTCATGATTAGAATAACCTATTGGATGAACTGGATTGCACACATGAAGGGTTTGAAATTATCTTCAGGTTGGACTGCACCTTGTGGTCCAACCGGCTGGTCTTGCGACCTTATCTGTAAAAAAATTCTTTTGGGAAGAAGTGCCTGCCAATCATTACAACGGGTCCAGTGACAATTGGCAAACATCATTTGTTTTTGTATTTTTACGGACGCGGGTGATGTGTTGGGCGCTGTGGGCCCCACCTCGATGTATGTTTTTTTATATCCACGCTGTCCATCTGTTTTAAAAATTCATTAGTGGATGTACCAAAAATAAAGTAGATCTGAAGATGGTTCCTTGCTCTTGATTGGGTGGTATCCTCTCAGGAGCGTAAACTCTCGGTCAAGGGTTCGAGTACTCATGGGCGGTGAAATTCCACCAGCGTGAGTGCGTGGGGTGTGTGCGCTGTGTTTTATAAAAAATTAAAAAAGATAAAAAAAATAAAGAAAAGACCATGTGAACCACACCATAGTAAAAGTGTTAAAAAAACATAAAGAAAAGATCAAATGGACCACACTATAAAAAAAGTGAGGATAATAACACCACCGTAGAAACCTTCCTTCAACCCACCTTAATATTTATTTTCCATCCAACAAGTAAATAATATCACACAGACATACATGAAAGGAAAAATCTTAATATTTATTTTCCATCCAACAAGTAGATAGTATCACACAGACATACATGAAAGGAAAAATGAAATATCACCTTGAACAAAAACTTTCATGGCATCTAATAAATTTTTAATAATAGGTGTTCAATTACCATTATTTACTACTTATCCATTTTTTAAACTTATTCTAGTGCATGAACCTAAAATTAAAGTAAATCTGTAGATCCAGTGAACCACACCATAGAAAAAGTGGGGATAATAACATTACGGCTGAAACCTTCCTTGGACCCACCATCATATATATTTATTATCACAACAACTTGATAATTTCAAAGACAAACGACGAAGGGAAAATTCAAATATCACCATTATCTAAAACTTATGTAGCTTCTAATAAGTTTTTAATGGAAGGCATTCAATCACTACTATTTAGTGTCCATCTATTTTTTAAACTCATTTTAGTGCATGAATCTAAAAGTAAGACAGATCTCAAGATCAACTGGACCACACCATAGAAAATGTTGGGATAATAACACCACCGTCGGAACCTTTCTTAGACCCACCACAATGTTTATTTTCCATCCAGCAAGTTGGTAATGTCATACATATCTGCATGAAAGGAAAATTCAAATATCAGCTTGATCTAAAACTTTTGTGGCCTCCAATAAGTTTTTAATGGTAGGAATTCAATCACCACTATTTACTGTGGTGTGATCCACTTGAGATTCAGATCTGCTTAATTTTTGTTTTTATGCCCTAAAATGATATGAAAAACAGATGGTCGGTGTGAATATAAAACATATACATCACAAAAGGCCCTACAGTGCCCAACACATCGCTACACCCCACCAGCTGATCGACGTCCTTTCCAACTCTTTGCTTCTGTGATATAGCTGTAATTTTATTCTGGAATTACTTGATATGCAGGCACTCGGAACTTTTACAGCTGGCATATATTAACTCATGTTAAACCTACTATGTTGTTGAGCCAACTTTCTCTAAGCCATACGTCAAAAATAAATTAATTTAACAATCACAACCGTTGATTAATGAACACATATCTGTGGACCATTGGAAAATTTCTCTGCCGTCCAATAAATGTCCAGCAATTCCATTATCAAATTATAAAAACAAAATAGTGTACTTTTTATTTATGATACATCTAAACTAATACCATAATCTGGTCAGGTTAAATGGACTTTATTGTATGTCACACGAACAGTTTCTTAGTAATTTCTAGGTGCCTGCGCATCATCCATCACACTCTGCAAGAGCATAAAATCTCTTCCGCGCAACGGTAAATTTTTAAAATTCAGATTGAAATTTATACGTTAACGTTACCGTAGAGCCGTAACAACCGGAACACCTATCTCATCGCTGTACACCTGGCAGGGTGATTTATGAATCGGATCCATGCATCTACTGGGCCCATCATAGATGGATCCTTCTTTAAAAGATACGGTTGTTAGACGGTTCTATTCATCGCTTTTCTTCCATTTCCTTAACTGAAATTTTTACTATTAAAAATTTTCATTTTATACCGTTACTTTGAGGGCCATTAATCAGACGGATAAGACCATCCAATCCATGTATAATTTAAGTATTTTACCATCTTAAGTAGGGATAACTGGATGAACGGTCTAAAATGTTAATTTACTCTTCCAAGTGTGCTGTAGAGAGATGGCTCTACTACGGTTTCTTCGGCTCCACCTTATCATCTACTTCTAAGCACGTATAACACCCGTCAAGGCAAAATGCCAAGATGGAGGGAACGGATTGCCAGTGGACCTGGGAACGGATATATTCCAATGCACGGGACTGTGTGGGGCCCAAAGAGATGTCCATGATAAATCAACTCCGTCCATCTGTTTTGAAAGACCATAATAGGACAGTAGATTAGAAATCAGGTAGATCCAACAAGCAAGTGAGCCACACTAATGAAACAGTGGGAACGGAAATGTCCACCGTTGAAACCTTCCTGGAGATGAAGACGATGTTTATATTCAATCCAAACCGTTCATAGGAATATTACCACTCATATAAATTGTGGGCAAAAATAACATCGTCATACAAAACTTCGGTGGCAACCAGGCGTTCAATCCTCAATGTTTCGTTTTACGTGGCCCAAATGAGTTTTGGATCTATCTGTTTTTTAAATTATGATTTATTTTGGTCTTTAAAAACAGATGGACGGAGTAGATTTTTCAAGAACATCTCTCTGGAACCCACACAACTCCGGCCACTGGTAAAAAATGGAAAGGTATAAGCACAACCGGTTAGATCATAAGTTACCGTCAGCCCACCCAGGATAACTTCTATCATGTCATGTGAATGTGAAATCCAACCCGTCCACTATATTTTCCACGTCATGAATATATCTTTTTGAAAATACTGAGCTACATTCACTTATCAAGTGGCCTACACTATATAAAACAATTTCTATCCACTGATAAATAACAAAATATGTGTGGTCTACATGATAAATATGTATCTAAATTTTGAAAAATATGACTATAATGATTCATAAAAGTTATTGGACGGTTTAAATTTTGTATATAAGTAACAAGTTAGAAGTTATTAGTCAGGTGGACGATAACTTGTGGTCCAACGGGTTGGACGTAGACATAGTCGGCAAAATAACAGCAATCGAAAGCTAAATTTACAAACTATACTGGTGTGCGTTGCCCACAATTTACTAAAAATATTATAAAATTCTCGGGCCGAAAGGTTATATGGGCCCCACGATTTAGTGATCCAAACCGTTGATATTATGTCGGTGAGTGGTTGTCTTATGCAGCAATGATTCCCCAAGTAGAAAGAATCATAACGCTTTAATAGACGGTCAAAAATCAAACGGTGAAAAATGTAAAGAAAAGCAACAGTTCACATTCAAACAAAAAAATACCAAACACGGATCTTCCAGTCTCGAGGAATTTTAGTGCATATGCTCTCCATTGCATGGCCCATCACATCATCGGCTTAGATGTTGAATCACGGGCCCAATTGTATAAACTGAAAACTCGAACAGTACTACCGTACACCATAACTTATCTTTACTTAAATTGTAGGAACCGTATAAGTGGCACCAATCCAGCCGTCTAAATCATGGGTTTCATTTCATTTGGGGCATAGCCACGAGATTATATTAATTGGATGATCTTAACCGTCTAGTTCTGTGAATTGAACTAGGATCGTTGATCATTGTCCTTTCAACCGTTTGTCGCGCGCAATGTACAGTGAGAATTGCCTAATCATGTTTCCACTTATACTCCACTGGGGCCCATGATTCGTACAGTCTATATTGAATATAGAGGCCCATCCGCATCAAATCCGACCATATCAACGGCGGGACAGGACTAGCTTTGGCCCCAGCCTCAACCAAGACGGTGCGGCCGGACGTCGTTTGGCTAGTGACCCCAACACCAGCCAGCCGCTGATGTCAAACCTCCGTAGGCCCCACCACGATGTATATGTTTTATCCACACCGTTCATACATTTTTTTCAGATTATTTTAGTGCATTAGCTAAAAAATGAGGTGGATTCATATCTCAGGTGGGCCACACTACAAGAAAACAGTGTTCGATTGAACGTCCACTATTAATGACTTCCTGGGCCATTGTAATGTTTATTTCCCATTCAACTTATTAATAATGTCATACGGACCTGGACGAAAGGAAAACACAAATATTAGCTTAATCCAAAACTTATGTGACCCCAATATCAGCTTGATCCGCACCCAGATCCATAGCTCAACTGGCAGTCTGAGTGGAGATCACATGGAGTGTGTGTACATGTGGGGGTGGCTAACACCTCATCCGCTCCAATCAACGGCATGGATCAACGAACGGCCAGCACCACGTGTAAAAACAAAAAACTCGAGAACAATATCAATATTCTCGGCCGAGGATCATATAATTTGAAGGATACCCGCTCGCAGTTGCCGGTGTAACCAAAGCCCTTTTACAGAGAGAGAAACTTAAATACTCTTGCAGCGTATGATGGATGATACTCACTCACTTAGAAATGAATTAGAAATTGCACACGTGTCATAAAATTAATCAATTTAAACCGTTTAAAATTATTTTAACTAATGCATATGAACAAAATTATCTGAATATCGGATTCATGGTCAATATTGGACGATTAAAATGAAAAATCTAACCCTCCTCTTTCCACAAACTAATGAATGAAAGGCTAGGATTCTTCGAACAATCCTATCTTGTCCTTGTCATTTATAGACAGTTTGCTACACAACCTAACCGGTTTTATTTGAGTTAATATATGCCACGTGTACGAATTTTGTTTGCCTGCGTATCAAGCCTCATACACAACCCGAGTACCAAAAATAATTATGAAATTACAGCTCTCTCCTTCCCGAAAAGCCCCTCCCGTCTTCATATCTCTCAGCCTTTTCCCTCTCTCAGCAATTCCCCGAAAATGTTCATCAAAGGCTTCTCCTCCAAGCGGAAAATCGGGTCCGTTCCTGTCTATCTCAACGTCTACGATCTCACCCCAATCAACGGTTACGCTTACTGGTTGGGCCTCGGCATCTACCACTCCGGCGTCCAAGGTTAGATATTTTCAATTACTGCCTTCTTATCGAATTTCAACCGTCCGATCTGATCTTTTAATCGGATTTTCTTTTTTTTTGTAAATATGTTTCAGTACATGATGTGGAGTACGCTTTCGGTGCGCACGAGTATCCAACGACTGGGATTTTCGAGGGCGAGCCGAGGCAGTGTCCAGGATTCACGTTCCGGAAGTCGATCTTGATTGGACGGACGGATCTTGGGCCGAAGGAGGTGAGGGCGTTTATGGAGAAGCTGGCCGAGGAGTACACGGGCAACATGTATCATTTGATAACGAAGAACTGCAACCATTTCTGCGACGACGCGTGCCTGCGTTTGACGGGAAAGCCGATACCTCGGTGGGTTAATCGCCTTGCGAAGCTCGGTAAGAGAGATAATGGCCGCTACTTCTGATTTTAATTAGGTGTTTTTTTTTTTTTTTTTGTTTTTTTGTTTTTTTTGTGGATGAGAATGCTCTACAACACCGGTCTCTGTGTGGCCTACCTGAGTTTTCGATCTTTCTGATTTCTTTAAAACATGCCCAGAATCGATGATAGAATCTGATGGACGGAGTGGATTTTACGTATAAGCCACAATGGGCCCGTAAGCTGGGGTGCTTAAACCTGTTTTTGTAGAAGATTCCGGTCGGTTTGTGTAAGAGATGGGCCCGAGAACATACTCGACCCAACGCATTTCAAACGGGAGCGGATTAGGTGTTCAGACGTTAGCTGGGGACCGGTAACGAGGTTGCTACCGGACGGTGCTCGGTGAGATTCATTTGTTTTTACCTATCATTTTAGGATATGAGCTATAAAAAAAAATAAAATAATGTAGATTCAAATTCAAGTGGACCACACCGTAAAAAAAAAAAAACTGTGATTGAATGCCCTCCATTAAAAACTACCTAGAACTTATAGTAAAGTTTATTTGTCATCCAACCTGTTGATTAGTTCATACAATCCTGGATAAGGAGAAAACACAAATATCAGCTTTATCAAAAACTTGTGGCCTTCAAGAAGTTTTTAATGGGTGTTTATCACCACTATTTTCTTGTATCACGATCTACATGAGATTTAGGTTACTTCCTTTTTGGGCTTATATCTTAAAATGATTTGAAAAATAGGTAAATGACTTTGGTTAAACACCTACATCATAGTTGGGCTTATAGAGTACATCCATCCAGTTTTCAGCTCATTTTATGCCATGGTACAAAAAATGAAGAATGTATGCTCACCATTGATAAGAATTTAAAGGACACCAAAGTTTTGAATCAAGCTGATATTTGAGTTTTCCCTTCATCCAGCTATGTTCGACCTGATCAACAGGTTTGGACGGTAGAGAAACATAACAGTGGGCCTTTGGAAGTTTTTAACATTCAACTTCAATAATTATTTTTGAGACTATGCTCTAAAATGAGCCTGAAAAACTGATAGACGGCATGGATATACAACACATATTAAGGTGGAAGTGGATTGCATGGTGTGCCACACACCTTGAAGTCACCCAGTTCTGTGAGCCCATCATCATGTATGTGTTATATATACACCGTGAGCCACCTTGAAGTGACCCAGATCATTTTAGTACATGGCCATAAAACTAAGGCAAATCCAAAGCTCAAGTGAGCCACACCACATAGCAGCAGGGACAATGATGTTTATTTGCCATCCAACCTATTCACAAAGTCATATAAGACCTGCATCAAGTGAAAACACAAATATCAGCTTGATCCAAAATTTCTATGGCCCACAAAAATTTTCAATGGTAGCTATTTAATCCCCACTACTCTTATGGTGTGGTCCACTTGAGCTTTGGATCTGCCTCATTTTGAGTCCTTATTTTAAAATGATCTCATAAAATGGATGAACGGTGTGGATATAACACATACATCATAGTGGGACCCATACAACTTAGCGAAGTCTAACACACCACCGAGGTCACGCAATCCGCTTCGCATCAAGGTGGCAGTCAATGAGGGCAACACGCATTCACGTGTTACCTGGCGACCACCTAATCGGTTCCACTTTTTAACATGCTTTGCGTGGGACCGGTCAAAAACGTTTCCCGTGTTTCACGCGTTCGCGTCGTTCTTGAGTAGTGGTGGCTCTCCACCGTCTCTTAAGCTGTGGTGTCTCATTGCCTATCCACGTGTCATGCATGTAGGGTAATCTGGACCGTACAGATTGTGGGCCTCGTCGTGTTCTACCTTGGTATTCAGACCGTTTAAAATGACCATAACGTGACGGTTCTGTTTGTTCAATAGGGAGTGCTGGCCATTTTATTTTAGCCGTCCATTTAATTGCCACCACAATCGAATGGCTAGGATCGTTTGTATTCCATGGTCCATCAGAAATGGGATCGTACCATGATTGACGTGCAAGCAACATACCACGTGTACGGTGGTTGAGATAGCATAACTTTAGAAAAAGGATCTGGTAAGATGCCTAAAGTCGGAGAGAAGAAAAGAGGATGCGAGTGTGCCTTCGCTTCTTGAGGAAGTGATATGGTCAGACCCTTAAAAGGATGTTTTATAGTGGAGTCTTTGGTGGCGTGTTCTTCTCGGTGGTATTCCTTGCATGTGTATGGTGCCTTTTCTAAGAAAGGATTTTGTAAGATGCAGCTAGTTATCCTGGGAAGTTAGGGTGACCACGGGCATAGTCATAGATGGTCTGCGGCCTTAAGTTCTGTGGGGCCCACCATGATGTGTCTGTGTTATATCCATTCCGTCAATCGGTTTCGCCAGCTCATGTTAGGAGATGGGACCAAAAATCTGGGCGATTCAAAACCCAAGTGGGCTACACCATGAGAAACAGTAGGGTGAAACCCACACCGTTGGAACCTTCTTAGGGGCCACAGAAGTTTTGGATTGGGCTGATCCGTTATGGATGGTTGGATGGCATGTAAACATCACGTTGGGACTTGGGAAGATTTCAATGATGGGTGTTTCATTGCCGCGGGTTCTTGTGGTGGGGTTCATGTTAGTTTGGAATTTGCCTCGTCACATGTGGTGGATTCGGCCCATTATATATAAATACAACAAAAAAATGGAAGAAAAAAAAAATGATGCTTTACATATTTCCCTAAATGGTTACTTTAGAATTAGTTTCTAAACTTCCTTCATGGTTGAAATGAATAAAACTAATCCTTTGAGATAGAAATGAATAAAGAACTAAAAAAACATGAGAAAAAAAATTGGAAATAAAAATTCTCAAAATAATCCTTTATGTTATTGGAACCAAAACGATGTCCATGCGAGTAGAGTTGTGCACGATACAACTTAACTCATCCGACTTATTTCGACCTAACTCGACCTGAACCGAGAGGGTGACTCGATCTGAACTAAGTAGACTTCGTCCAATCCAAACTTAAATTGAGTTGAGTTCAAGTCACTTATTAACTCGACTCGAATCAACTCGAAATCTGACTCGGTATTGACTTAACTTGATTCCAAACCCAACACGTACAAAAAAAATCCAAATTTGTCGTTTCAAATTTGAGATGCCGTATACCCGATGGAGAGGCTGCAATTCCGGCAGGTGCACTTAGGTTTTGAGTTGTGATTTCAACCCGTGGATTCTCGCCACACCCGACCCATCTCGGTGCTTACTCAACCCGATTCAGTACCTGTGACCGGGTTGGACTCGGTCCGGGTTAGTCCGGGCCAGACCCAGACTCGGATCGGGTCAGGTATGCTGGACTCGGTACCGAGTCGGGTCAAGTTCGGGTCAGGTCTATTTCAAAACCAGGTTGAGTCGGGTTAGCCCTAACTCGGTCCAACTCGACTCGATGCCCTGCTGTACATATGACTAGAGGTGTACACGAGTCGAACCGAGTTGAGTTGGGCACAACTCGACTCAGCTTGGCCACTTGCTGACCCTAGCTCGAACTCGGCTCGGCTCGGTCCTTGAGCCTGACTAGTCAGCTCGGCTCGGTTCGGTCAGCAGCTCGAGCCAGTTCGAGCCAAGTTTGAGCCAAGATCGAGCTGAGTTCACATGTGCAACATTTTCACAAACACATGGACTGCACTTTCAAAATCTCACTGTATGTAAAACAACAGCAGTGGTTTTACAGGTATTTCATCAAATACCTTCTAAGCAACATTAAAAAAAAAAAAAAAAGGGTATTTGTTTCATATACATACCTTCCTTGCCACCAGCCACACTTCGTTGAGTCATTTCATCAAACACTTGGTGAGCAACATCAATATCAAAGTAACTGAGTCACCGAACTGGTTTGATCTGAGTTGGGTTCGATCCGAGTCGAATCGAGCTCGGGTAAACTCGAACTCGGTTCAAAATTTTTTCGATCTCAAAAAATCAGCTCAAACTCGGTTTTGAACCGAGTCAAATCAAGGTTTTTTGAGTCGAGTCGAGTCGAGCTTTTTCGAGTTGAGTCAAGCGAGCTAACCAAGCTAACTCGGTTCGTGTACAGCCCTACATATGAGGGCGTATCAGCAGAAACGGCGGAATGGCCCATTTTTTCATAACCGATTGGTTCACCCCAGTATTGCATAAGAGGGTGACTGTTTCCTTTATGTAACGGCCTATGCCATAGTACTATAATTGATACCATGGTCTTGACATGAGCTGGCAAAAGTGATGGATAGAGTGAATGTGACACAGGCATAGTGGTGGACCCATAGAGCTTAGGATCTCAAGGGACCCTGTGACTGAGGTCACGAGAAATTCGCATATGTGGTTGAGGGCTCAGTTATAGGAACCTCTTTATCTATTTGCAGGTCCCACTCTACATGTCTCACTCCAGTCATTCAAGTAGTTGGTCTCATGAGGCATGTCCCTAAAATAAGGCTGGTTTACTCAACAGGAATGCCATACATAAGAAAGGAAATGAAAATAGAAAGATGATCAATGGTCGATCCACATTTACCTAGCACATGAGGATCTGCCCAAGAGGTTGTTTGGCAACCCGGTAAACTGGCGGAAATGGATAACTTAAGTGGGTAAATTTTTTTCGTTTGGTAACCTGGAAATTGTAAGAAACAGATTTACTGCGAAGTTTTTGAATTCGTGTAGAGCAGCTTGCAATTTCCAGTGGAATGAATTCCCTCCTAACTGTCAATATATTTCAGAGAATTTGTTTACTGGAAGTAAGTTTTTTTAATAATCTTCAAGTTTTGGGCACGGTAGGAACCACCCAATGAACAGCTTGTATCTTGCCCACTTGGCACTTGTGAGGGAGGTGGGGGGGGGGGGGGAATTTCTGATAGGTAACCATGGGAGGGGCTCAATAGGCTGCACCTAATGTTGTCTTAGGCCCCAATTTTGAACTGTTTGGTCAAGCCAACAGGCTGTGCCTATTCAAAAATTTAAATTTACTAGACCCAGCTGCTGGCCCATTGACAGCGCCACGTAGAATGGCAACTTTGTTGCAGGTGCTTTCCAGCTAATTCCCAGACATGTCTGCATTTCCTACTTTCAAGCATTTTACTGTCAGATGCTGGGATAACCAGACTGGGTAGATGCTTCATCATTGCTGGTCATTTGTGAATTTCATTGCATTCCTAGTTGTGTATGTTTTATTCATTTGATTATGAAAGTCTCCCTCTGTTGCTGCATTTCATCGCCAATGATGCACCAACCAGAATGCAGGTGTTTGATATTTTGCATCGCACTATATCATTCTCCTTCATTGATTTGTTAGCCCTCTGACAGGCTTGCTGAAATGCACCAAACCCTCCACATGATCTCTCTGTTGTCTCCATTAATCAGTCCCTCTCCCGAGTCTGTAAGTTTGAAATAATACTCATGTAATTGGTTTGACATTTAGAACTCCTTACATTTGGAAGATGGAAAAAAAAAAAAAAAAAACCCCTCAATTCTAAGACTGAATTAAAAATGATTTAAAGAAACCGATTTGATAAAAAGGGAAAACTTTCGAGGAAGGATTTAGAAAATAGAGGTTGTTGATTGCTATACATTGATATAATTGAGTAGAAGGTGAAAAGTTTTAGTAGAGATGAATTGATTTATATAGGGATTAGTTGGAAATAAAGGATTTGGGAGAGTCGAAATATGAGATTAATCCACTATCCAATTTCCAGTATGCATTATTTCTTGTGTTTATAGAAATTCTAGTAAATTTAATTTAATTTTATATTATGACCTTATCTATATATAATATACACACATATAGCCATTGTCTTAAACATATCCAGACTATTCAAATCATGGTGCTCATTTTAAACGGCGGATAGCCAGAAAATCACCTTCGTTTAACCATTCTAACATGATTTGGTCTCTTGAATTTGGACTGGCTGTCCATTTTCCTTTCAACCGTCTCTTTGATGGCCACCAATTGGATGGTTATGATTGTTTCATCTGCGTGACTTTTTTCAGTCTATCTTCATCCACAATGCACCCCACAATTTGGATATTCTGAACTTCAGCCTATCTTTTTTTTCTTTTTTTTTTTTTACACGCACACACACCCCACACAATTTGGATGTTCTGAACTTCAGCCTATCTTGAACAGAATTTTGTTCTTTTCAAGTAACAACTGATTTTAGACAGAAAAATGGGAAATTAATAAACCCGTCGCAGACAGGGGTTTTGTTTTTTGCGCTGTTCCAAACACTGGATAAGTTCAAAATGAATTCCACCCGCCAAATCTATATTAAACCAAATGCTGATTTGGGATGTACTTTCAAACAATATAGTAGCTTTTTTTCACTCTCTAAAATCATTCAACTTTCTAAATCTTTCAAATTACATATCAATGTTATTTTATGGGTTTTGAAGGTCTATTGTGTGTTTGTGTTCTTCCAATCGGCCTTCATCCGGCGACAGTCAGCCATAAATCGGAAGATAGAGTTTGTGATGGAGAGAGGAAGAAGCTGAGGAGCAATTCAAGTAGATACATTTCTCCGCCTGCTCCTGCTGCTACTTCCGAAGATGGATCTGTTCCTTCCATAGCCTCCGTGACTAGAAGTAGACGCAGGCGGTCTGAGCCTTGTGCGCCCTCTTTGGTCGTCACTGCTTTGACGTTGAAGCTTTAATGGAAATTGGATACTGAAAGTTGTGATTTTAGAGGGAAATGGAAAATACAGATGTTCTTATTTCTTGGAGGAATGATAGCGGTTGGCATTATACCCCAGCCCTGGCAGTAAACATGCATGCTCCCCGAGTCTGAGCCACCAAAATAATGGGACCCACATTAGATTGGTGAAATCAGAAGGATTAGACAATCCTGGTCTCTGATTCATGGTCATTTATTTGTTGATTTCTCGCCATTAACGACCTTTCATCTTGATTGTCCATTAGGCGTCCATCAATCAACTAATTGGGACCACACTTTCAGTTTAGTTTTTGGGTTATAATCAATTGATAATGGACCCCACCATTCCAGCAGTTCAAATTTGAGGTGCGTGCCACATCCCACTGCTTTTGAGAAAAAAAAAACAATGTTTGTGGTGTTTCTCTGTAAATTCTGGTTATTCTAGTTAGTAAAATGATTGTGTATGCAACTATGCATTGAGAGGACTGAATCTTATTTTATTTTTTCAAAATGCATATTTTAAAAGGGATTTTACAGCAAAATTCCTCAGGAATTCAGATTTTACTAATTAATGGCTTGAGGAACTTAAATTCTTTTAAGTGATGAATTGGTAACTGTGGTATCTACATGATCATAGGAATCTAATCCGTTCCAAAAATTGATAAGGTCAAAATGAATTCCACCCGCCAAATCTATGTTAAACCAAATGCTGATTTGGGAGTACTTCCAAACGGTACTGAAGCTTGTTTGCTCTCCAAAATCATTCCACTTTCTAAATCTTTCAAATTACATATCAGTTTTATTTTGCGGGTTTTGAAGGGTTATTGTTTATTTGCGTGCTTCCGGTCGGCATTCATCCAGCAGCAATCAGCCATAGATCGGAAGATAGAGTTTGTGATGGAGAGAGGAAGAAGCTGACAAGCAATTCAAGTAGATACATTTCTCCGCCTGCTCCTGCTTCTACTTCTGAAGGTGGATCTGTTCATCCTATAGCCTCCGCGACTAGAAGTAGACGCAGGTGGTCCGAGCCTTGTGCGCCCTCTTTGGTCACCCCTTCTTTGACATTGAAGCTTTAATGGAAATTGGATACTGAAAGCTGTGATTTTAGAGGGAAATGGAAAATACAGATGTTCTTATTTCTAGGGGGAATGATAGCAGTAAACATGCATGTCCCCCGAGCCTGAGCCACCAAAATAATGGGAACCACATTAGATTGGTGAAATCAGAAGGATTAGACAACCCTGGTCTATGATTCATGGTCATTTATTTGTTGAATCCTCACCATTTACTACCGTTCATCTTGATTGCCTGTCAGGTGTCCATCAATCAACTAGTTGGGACCACACTTCGGTTTAATTTTTGGGTTATAATCAATTGATAGTGGACCCCACCATTTGCTGTTCAAATTTGAGGTGTGTGCAACGTCCCACTTCTTTTGGAAAAAAAAAAAAAAGACAAAAATGTTGCGGCATTTTTCTGTAAATTCTGGTTATTCAAGTTAGTAAAATGATTGTGTATGCAACTATGCATTGAGAAGATTGAATCTTATTTTATTTTTTCAAATTGGATTTTAATGCAAAATTCCTCAGGAATTCCGACTTTACTAACTACTGGCTTGAGGAACTTAAATTCTTTTAAGTGGTGAATCGATAACAATGACATCTGCATGATCTAATGAATCTAAGCTGTTCCAAACACTGGGTAAGTTAAAAATGAATTCTGCTTGATCATTAGAGATGCACTGTTCATCCAGCCAGCACGCTGGTTGGAGGATAATTTTGTAATTTCACATGGAGTTTAATGTGAATTTTTAGGTAATATATGAGAGAGAGAGAGAGAGAGAGAGAGAGATGCTTTGTTACCTAAATCTGTGTTGTGGTTTGCATCTTTTTTCTGTTTTCTTTTGATTTTGATATTGCTGTATGTGTGGCTGAGAGATGAGATCCTTTTCCTAACACTACCAATTAGATATTAAACCAAATGCTGATTTAGGAGTGCTTGCAAATGATACGGTAGCTTTTTAGCTCTCCAATAACATTCAACTTTCTAAATCTTTCAAATTATATAAGGTGGATCTGTTCCTTCCATTTTCTCCGTGAGCCGCCCTCTGGTCGTAGCTTCTTTGACATTGAAGCATTAATGGAAATTAGATACGGAAAGCTGTGTGATTTCAGGGGGAAATGGAAAATTCAGATGTTCTTCCTTCTTCTGTTTCTACTCAAGGAATGATAGCGGTCTGCATTGTAGCCCAGCCCCACACTACACATGGCATGCACCCCGAGTCTGAGACACCAAAATAATGGGACCCATTTTAGATTGGTGAAATCAAAAGGATTAGACAATCCTGGTCTTTGAATTAATGACCATTTTCTACTCATCTTGACCGTTCATTAGGTGTCCATCAATCAACTAGTTTGATTTTGGGTTATGATCAATTGATAGTTGGATCCCACCATTCCTACGGTTCAAATTTGGAGTGCGAGCCACGTGTAACCTAAAGGTGGTGACCCTGCACCATGGTTGTGGTAGATACCAGCACCCTATCATTTCCCTTGTTTGTAATGCTGACTTTCACTGATTTTGGAGAGGAGAGGAAAAAAAAAAACGTTGAGGCTTTTTTCTGTAAACTGTGGTTATTCAAGTTGGTAAAATGCTTGTGTATGCAACTAGGGATTCAGAAGACTGAATTTATTTATTTATTCAAAATGTGGATTTTAAAAGGGATTAGACTGTAAATGCTTGTGTATACAACGATTCCGAAGACTGAATTTATTTATTTATTCGAAATGTGGATTTTAGAAGGGTAATAGACTGCAAAATTCCCAAGGAAATCAGATTTTACTGATTAACGCCTTAAGGTGCCTAAATTTGCTTTTGGAGACTGGAAATTAAGTAGATGCCCTCGTGTGTGTGTGTGTGTGTGTGTGTAATTATTTTTAAGTGGTGAATTGAGAACTATGGCATCTACTTGATGTGTTTGATATCCAATCCAACGGATGCATCCCACCATGATTATCATGCGAACCAAAAATCTGTTGGAGACAATCATAAGGTGGGCCCGACATGAAACAAAATCATATTCACCACTCAAAAACATCTATATTTAGTTGCAGCCCGTATGATGATCTGATCAGTCGATTTTTGGTTTGTGTCATCACCATGGTGGGGTGCATATTTTGGACGGGATACTACTTGGGGCCTATGATACTCTGACTTCATTAATTTTCAATAAAAATAATATGATGGTCTTTTGGTAATATCCTCTCCCAAAAAGTATCTCTATGAAAATTTATTAATAGAGTTGTACATGAGTTGAGCTAGCTGGATCAGCTTGCTCAACTTGACTCACCTTGGCTCTAAATTGGATTTGGACCGAATTGACCTAGTTTTTGGAGCTCGAAAATTTTTTGAGTTGAGTTCGAGTTTGCCTGAGCTCTACTTGACTCGGCTTGAACCCTAACTTAAATCGACTCTGATCGAATGGGCTTGAACCCCAACTTGAATTGACTCTAATCGAATTGGCTTGATTATTTTGATGTTGATGTTGCTCGCTGAGTGTTTGATAAAATGATGCAAGGAAGTGTTGTTTCTTGTACTGCCCTCTCATATCAGAGTATTCTCAAAATAAGCATTTGAGGGAAGATTGAAAAAACAAATCCCCCACAAATTAAAAACTTCACATTATTGGATTGCTCTCATATCTTAATCATGATGCAACTTGACTAGTATTTGATAAAATATAAACAGGGTGTTGTTAGTAGCTTACATTTAAAGTGTGGGAGATTGAAAATGCATTTTATGTGTTTGAAAAAATGTTGCACAGGCTCGAATTGTTGACTGAATTGAGTCAAGCTGGCCAATCTGACTCGAGGATTGAGCCAAGCCGATCTAAGTTCGAACTAGGGTTGGTTGCTGGCCGAGCTGAGCCAAGCTATGCCAAGTTCTACTCGGTTCAAGTCATGTACAACTCTAAATTTATATTCATAAACTATGAATTCTGAAGGGAATTTTGCAGTAAAAATCCCATTTTAGATTGCATATGGATTCTCTTATTTAAATCGGTGGACTACCAGCAGATGATGAGATATTTTGGTGAAGAGGAACACAATTCGGTAGAGTCATCTCTATCGAACCTCCTATTCACATGAATGGGAGCAGTGGTGAGGAACTCGGGGATTGTCCTATTTGTGTGGTTTGGACCCTGGGCCATCCATGATAAGTCCCACTTGATGGGTAGTCAGGATGCAAATTCCCCCTCCCCATTCTCCACTATGTAACATCCAAACCATCGATGTTCATTTACAGCTCCTAAAGATTGATTGTTCGCTCGGTTTAAAAAACCTCAACGAAGCAAATTAGAAACAACTGTCCAAACCCATTAGATGAACGATTTGGATTGGGGGAGTGGGAATGAGCAAATGTTACATATATAGCGTTTGAACGGTTACCCTAACATATGAAGTTATTATTATTATTTTTATTATCATTGTATTTAAGACTATCAAGAGTTTGGGTCTAAGTTGGCTTGGAAATCGGATTTTGAACTTTTTAATTGCAGGCCAACATTAAGGGTCAATATTGACCTTGTGTCTTAATTATGAACAAGTTAATTAGGCATTTAGAAGAAGTCTTGCGGTATATGGTATCTCCCAATGATATATTTTTGATTGAGGAGACTAAGGAGAAGGTAAACACAGACTAAAATTATAGAGGAATTGATGTAGGATGTGCCAAGGATGAATTTTTAGTATGGTTGAACCTAAAGAATTCCAAACGAAAGTGAAAGTAATTCATTAGATATATGCTCAATCCTATGTCAAGCATGCTGTAACTAGCCCCAAATGCTTTAGATATGAAGAAATTCATTTCGAATAGAGAGATATTATCGTTCAAATTGTTGACAATATATTAGCCGTAACTTTTAATTTAGGTACCATCACAAAATGTACAACCTATCAGGCTTTATGCAATGATGGTTCTAAGGTTATCTGACCTGCAAAGCAGGTTAGGTCCATCCATTTCACAAGAAAACTAACCCTTTTAGTTCAAAATTATGATTTTAGAAAAAAAATATTATTTCTAGTAATTTAATTTTTGTCATATCTCCCTATTTTTAGAGCTTTACGATATCTGTCTTTTTTATAAAAAAAAATTCTTAATAATGCTAGGAATGCTCTAATAAAAGTTATCTAGACTTTCTATTTTTAAAAGAGTTTTTCTATTTTGTCTAATTTTAAATTAGAGTTTTGTTTTTTCATTATTAGTAGTGTAATGGAGAAATCATACACACATTATTTAATAAAATACATAAATTTCTCTTTTTTATTTTTTATTTTTTATTTGTGTGTGTGCATGTGGCCTAAAGAATTCTACCTATAAGTTTAAAGTTTTAATTACTTAAGGAAGAGAATAATCTTTCTCTTATCATTTCACGCCCTTCCTTACAATAGAAATGATTTGTAATTAGTTCAATTAATATAAAGTATATGGAATGTAATTTAGTAACAAAATGAGGATTAGTTAAAATCGATGATGATTAAGTACTCCAAAATTATAATTTTTGATATCTTTAGTCAATAATTCATGAGAGTGGAAAATTTGAAAAGAATATTATTAATAAAATTCAAGCTAGGTGGAAGAAGTGGAGATATGCTTATAGAGTTTTACATGATCACTACGTACCAACCAAATTGAAGGAAACCTTTTATAAGATAATTATAAGATCAATCATGTTTTATAAGATAGAATATTGGGCAACAAATGTCAGACGGGTGGTTAGAGAAGTGATCAACTATCCTCATCTAACCGCCAAATATTCATTGAATGGGCAATCCAAATCATGCAATCAATATGATTGTCTATTTAACTTATGGATGATGGGGCCCACATTTTTTTAGGTTACCATTGTAGGTGTTGATGTGTACGCTTGAGTATGGTCCCCATTCAAATCTTGAGCATGGGCTGGAGGTGAGGGTGTTGTAGAGGAAAATGGTTGGAGAGCCTGGTTATTATATACTGGGTACATTTTCTCATTTACAAAGAATAGAGGGCTGTTTATCAATTACAAGAAAATCAGCTGCTTAATCTACCAGCCCATATTGTGGGGGACTTCAATTATTCTACAGGTGCCTTGCGTGGGTCCTACTATGATGTTGGGCACACATCCACTCCGCCCATATTTTGGGAGACTTCAATTTCACCCCACATCCCAAAAATTAGACCAATATAATATATGTGTGGATCACACCACAGAAAATAGTTGAGATGGTATGCCTACCATTAAAACCTTCCAGATTGTGTGTAGGACCTGCCATGTTTTGTATATTCTATCTAATCTATACATAAGAAAGGTTCTATTGTGCATATTGTTAGTAACTCATCAGGTGGCCCACCACATGCTCGCACAATACTAGCCATTTGTTGATTGGCATGATGAAATGACTCAAGATCGTGGCCACTGAGCCAACATACGTCCGTTTGGTGTAAATTTCTTAGGGTGTCCTGTAAAGGATACATTTCAAAACATGGACGGTTCAGATCATTGGGCCACTCAGCATGTGGGCCCAATGGGCTGCAACATATATTTGTTCCCGAGTCACTGCAGAGACAAAACGAACTCTGTAAAATAAGCGCGCATAAGCCGGATCGGAGTCCTCTACGGTACCATTTTGCGCGGGCGAAAAACACAAAGCTTTAATGGCCCACCATCTTGCTCGTGTGACATCCACTTTCCACATCATCGGCACTCTTTTGTAATTGGCCTACATCCACTTTCTACATCATTGGCACTTTTTTGTATTAGGCGCTGGACAAAAAATCAACCAGATCTACAACTTAGGGCCAACAATAGGTTTTTGCATAGGGCTTGTAAGATTCCATTAGGTGGGATAGGTATGATTACCGGTTTTGATCTAATTGTTGGATTATTCAAATTGTACAATAAAGCAGCCTTTCTACAGTTGTAATAATTACAAATAGGTATGAGGGAAGATGCTTGAATCATGGTTCTTATTAAGCTGGATATGAAAATCTACGATGCGGAGACATTTGAAGAAAAAAGTCTAATAGGTAAGCTTCTTTGTCTCTCTTTCTTATATATACATGTTTTGGTCCTCTCACCCACTTAAGAGAAAATCTTAGTCCAATTAAAAAATTCTTCCATAAATGTAAGGTGCGGAAAACTAAGATCTATTATTAATAAAATTATGGCAACGAAAATATATTCTCAATCATATTGAAAATTATACAGAATAATAATATTTCTTTAAAATATGAAATCTGAAAAATCAAGATGATCTGAACTAAGGACGGGCTGAAGCATATCTAAGATGCTGTCTTGAAAGCATTATGTGCCCCTACTCAAAAAGATTGAGTATGCTGATAGGTTACAGGTAAACCACTTCTAGGATACAACAAGCCTAGTGTGGGTCTGTGTTCGGCAAACACGAAGGCCCACTAATGAAACTCTGTTACACATTGTCTGGTAGAAATATAATAAAAGAAAAAACTAAAAAAAAAAAAAAAGAAGAGAATTTGTGATTTAGACCATTGCATTGGTTAGTTTTTCAGCTACTAGTTCAGTTAAACTGTTCTAGACCACACCACTGATCTGTTTTTCAAGCAATGGTTTTGATTAACCTTTCTATATTGCTGATTTTTGGTCTGTAAGAGAGGAGAGGTTATGATTCGTATTGGTATTGCTGAAGTTTATTGAGATAGTTTGAAAACCCATCTAGACCCTGTTTATATAGGCTGTGGTGGTTGGGGGTTATGGTCCAGGGAAATAACTCTCATTAAGTCATTTCTACCTGTTGGAAAACTAGCCATTTTATGGACATTTTTTTATTATTGTGCATAAGTCATAACCACTGCTGCATGTGACTATTGTGAGACAACAGCTAGCCATTTTCTAGTTGTTGGGCTAGCCATGCAGCAGTTACAGCTGGTCTCAGCACTAATGACACACCTGTTACAGTTTTTGCTGCAACAACTCTTTTCAGTCTCTCTATATATATTGGAGGACTCTCATTCAGCCTTCTAGTCTTCCCTTCAACCAGCTATCCGACTTAGCCAGTTAGTCGCACCGCGACTCGCAATTGTCTCGCGAAGGGAGCGACCCTCTACGACACGTGCGAAGTGCAAAGTACGCCACTAGCACCTCTACAGCCACATTGCATCACATGTCCACGCCCTCGCACCGAGACCAAGACCATGCTCGAGCTCGGGCTCGGCCCGAGGGTACATTCTCGTTTGGATCATGTGTGTAAGTATTATAATACTCCACACTCCTCATATAAACCACAAAAATTCCTTCTCTTTTTTCAATGTAGGACTATTTCCAAAACCATAAAAAAAGATGTTTTTCAAACACTTTTTGAATATAATATCTAATATATTTAGTATATATATATATATTTTAAAATTAATTTTTTACAACAATCCCCCACTTGATTCTTTAAAATATATATTTCTCGATTAAACATTTCTGGCAAAATAATCGGCTTATATGCATAAAGAATGATATTTTTCGATTTTAATATTCCCTTAGTGTAAGTATCTTAAAACTCTATTGAAATGACTAGTAGTCGTAGTGTTGAACCAATTATTCTTAGATAATAGGGTCGGAGAAACCGCACATATATTTGTTATGTGTTAGTTAGAGTTCCCACAGTCTTGTTCAGTACAATTAATGACCATGTGCTTATCCTATTTCATGAACGATCCCGCAAGAAAACTCCTAACTCTCATGAGAGACGGCATCATCTCTACATTCATATAAGTAAAATCCTTCTAGTGTCTTCGTTACTATAAGACACTTGTCCTTTAGACTGGATTTCATTAAGAGTTCTAAGACTCAACCCTCTTTCATAATACTCAGCACTTATCTATTATGGATGAGGTCTTATATAATTTAATGTTGAAAACTTTCCACATATCAGTGACTTGTTCTTACCCATTAAACCCGAAATTGGAGATTTTTTAACTTTAGGTTGGGTTACCATCATTGGTGGAACTTTGGTTGAAGAGTTTCAATCCAATCCCTTTAGATGTAACATTTACTACCTCTTTCGGTAAATGTTTAGTAAAAGGGTCTGCTATGTTATTACTTGATTTCACATAAGAAATAACAATGATTCCATCTCAAATCAATTGTCTGACATAATCATGTCGAAGACTGATATGTCTAGACTTACCATTATATGTGCCGTTATAGGCTCTAGTTAATATAGTTTCACTATCATAATGTAGTGACACATCCGTATAGGCTTTACACAGAAAGAGATTTCTAATAGAAGATCCCTTAGTCACTTAGCCTCTTTACCTGTTGCAGTCAGGGCTATAAATTCAAACTCCATAATCGAGCTCGTTATGCAAGTTTGTTTCTTGGATCCCCAAGATACAGCTGCACCTCCTAGGCTGGATACCCACCCTGGAGTAGACTTATTGTCCCCTACACTCAATATTTAACTCGTATCAGTATATCCTTCCAATACGACAGGAAACTCTGAATAGAATAGTCTTAAATTTTTTGTTGCTTTTAAGTAATAAAGGAGTTTACTGAGTTGGGGTTACCAGTAAATCTACTAAGTTTACTCACAACATATGTGATATCTGGTCTATTGTATTGCATAGCATACATTAGACTCCCTATAACACTTATATATTTCAATTGTGTAGCTGTTCTTCCGTTATTCTCCTTTAGTTTGATACTTGGATCAAATGAGGTTTTTGCTTCTTTTATATTTAGATGGTTAAACTTGTTTAGTATCTTCTCAATATAATGAGATTGACGCAAAGCATAACCCCTACTATGTTTTTTAACTTTGATACCTAGGATGGTATCAACTTGTCCAAGATCCTTTATTTTGAACACGGAAGATAGAAACCTCTTCATTTCAGTTATTCCATCCATTTTATTACTTATTATTATCATGTCATCAATATACAGATAGATAATAATTATACAGCTATGATCTATTTTAGAATATATGCATTTATCAACAACCTTATATATGAAAGCATGAGATAGTATTTTGGAATCAAACTTCTCATGCCATTATTTTAATGCTTGTTTTAATCCATACAAAGATTTGTCTAATTTACATACTTTGTTTTCATTTTCTGGGAGAACGAATCCTTCAGGTTGTTCCATATATACCTCCTCATTGAGGTCACCATTCAGGAATGCAGTCTTTACATCCATTTGGTAGATATGAATATAATGTATCAAAGTTAGCGCGAACAATATCCTAATGGATGTTATCCTAGCTATAGGAGAGTATGTGTCAAAGTAATCTATCCATTCTTTTTGTCGAAAACCCTTAGCTACTAATTGAGCTTTAAAGGTTTGGATAGTCTCATCAGTGTGATATTTCTTTCTAAATACCCACTTACAACCTATGGGTCTAGAACCTGGAAGTAAGTTTATTAGTTTCTATGTTTGATTTGACATTATAGATTTCATTTCATCGTTCATATTTTCTTTCCAGAAAGCTGAGTCTCGAGAGGATACAGCATCTTTATATGTTTTAGGATCATCTTCTATAGTCATTAATGTAGGTATTTTTCTTATAACATTTTCTCTATCTCCTTTTATAAGATGGAAAAAGATACTCTGAGAGTATATATAATCATTTCCTAGACTCTTCTCTATTATTGTCCTTTGACTCCTATGAGGTTCAACAAGAGCTTTTACTATCTGTGGAGTTATGCTATCTGGTTCTCTATCAAGAGTTTGGACTTCATTATCCTTTGACTCTAAGAATAGTAAGTTCTCAAAGAACTACGTCTCTTGATTTTATTATTGTATTAGACTTTATATCTAAAAGTTTATAAGCTTTACTATTTTATGCATACCCTACGAAGACGCACTTAATAGTTCTGGATCCAAACTTAGTTCTTTTTGGATAAGAGGTTCTGCAATATGCAGGATACCCCCATACTTAAGATATTCTAGGTTAGGTTTTCTACCTCTTCATGCTTCATATGAAGATATTTTATATTTTTTAGACAGAATTCTGTTTAGTATATGGCACGCTGTAAGCAGTGCCTCGTCTCATAAACTTAGTGGCAACTTTGTTCTTATTAACATTGAGTTGACCATCTCTACTAATGTTATATTCTTCCTTTCAGCTATTCCATTTTGTTGAGGTGTGTATGGCGCAGTACATTGATGTATTAGTTCATATTCTTCACAGAAGTTATCGAATTCATTGGAGAAGTATTCTCCTTCTCTATCGTTACGAAGAATTTTTATCTTCTTATTTAATTGATTCTCTACTTCTGCTTTATATATTTAAAACATATTCAATGCTTCATCTTTACTCTTTAATAAGTACATATATACATATTTAGAGCAATCATTAATAAAGATTATGAAGTACTGTTTACCTCCACGAGTAAGAATGCCGTTTAACTCATAATTATCACTGTGTACAAGATCCAATACCTAAGACGATCTTTCAACACTTGGAAAATATTTTTTTCATCATTTTGGATTGTATGCACACTTCACATTTATCAATTTCATTATATATGTGTATGAGATTAAACTATTCTTAGTTATGAACTTCAAGGTACTATACCTTATATGAGCTAGTCTATCATGCCACAGTCCAACGGACTCAACCATATACGTAGAAGTGCTACTTTCATTTAGAAAAAACGATCCTGTTACAAGCATATCCCTTTCCGATTAAATTTTCATTCTTAGATAGAATCAGTTTTCTTGACTAGCTCGTACACCACCCTTATGTATGGTTTACCCAGAAGATCCCCAGAAACTAAGTTTCGCCTCATGTCTGGGACGTGCAGTACATTAGTCAGAATCACTTTCTTCCCAGAGGTGAATATCAGTTTGATAATTCCTTTGCTGACAACCTTTGATTGGACTTCATTACCCATTTGGACTTCTTGACCATCAGTCAATTCTTCATAGGTTTTGAAGGCTAGTTTGTTGTAGCACACATGTGCGGTAGCGGTAGTATTATACCACCAACCTGGAACTTTGCCTTTGATGGTATTCACCTCAGTAATCATAACCATAATATCAACTTCTTCTATTGCACTTACCTCTTTTTTAGATTTGTGATATCGACATACTCAAGTATAGTGCCCGATTTTTCCACAGACATGGCATGGGCCTTTGCGATATCGGCATTACCCATTATTCTTTTATGCAATTTTCTTGAATTTTCCTTTATTGGGTTTCAAGAAATCATCCTTTTCAAGATTCTTGTTATTAGTGTTCTTTACTGCATATACTTTAGACGAGGCATTCCTGTTGTCATTCTTTTTGTCACAGTTAAGGGATTCTTCCTTAATTTTAAGGTATTTCTGGATTTATTTCAATGTATAGTCCATAGTCTTATGTAGCAACTTCTTTTTATAGTCTTTCCACATCGATGGTAATTTAGCGATTATAGCCCCGACTTGGAATGATTTAGGAAGATCAAATTTGATGGCTTTGATTTTATTTACTATTAGTTTCAGTTCTTGGATTTGGGGCAATAGCGGTTTGTTATCTACCATGTTAAAGTCAAAATACCTGGTGATGAGGAATTTATTAGTGCCTTCTTCTTCAGCTTTGTATTTGAATTCCAAAGCTGTCCAGATTTCCTTCGCTGATGACGTCTATTGGTACAGATCGTACAGGCAGTTGGAGAGCGCGTTCAGAATGTGTCCTCGACATAGGAGTTCGTCTTCAACTCATTTGGTGCAGACAACTATTTGTTCAGGTGTGTCAGCTTCAGTTGCTTCAAGTAATGGCTGAAAACTAGGATCTAAGATGTAGTAAATCTTTAGCGCCGTCAAAAAAATTTCAGTTTGTCTTGCCATCTCGTGAAATTGGTTCCATCGAACCGGTTAATACGTATCAAGTCTTGATTCATCAACTTGATGGATGAAATACTGTCAGCTTCCATCACAAATAACGCTTTAAGATTATTGAAAATTATACAAAATAATAATATTTCTATAAAATATGAAACCCGAAAAATCAAGATGATCTGAACTAAGGACAGGCTAAAGCACGTCTGAGACGCTGTCCTTAAAGCATTATTTGCTCCTACTCAAAAAGATTGAGTATGCTGATAGGTTACAGGCAAACCACTTTTAGGATACGACGAGGCTGGTGTGGGTCTGCGTTCAACAAACACGAAAGCCCACTAATGGAACTCTGTTACACATTGTCTGGCAGAAATACAATAAAAGAAAATTCTTAAAAAAGAAAAGAGCAGAAAATAGAATTTATGATTTAGACCATTGCACTGATCAGTTCTTCAGCTACTAGTTCAGTTGAATCATTTTAGACTACACCGCTGGCCTGTTCTTCAAGCAATGATTTTGATCAACCTTGATATATTGTTAATTTTTGGTCTGTAAGAGAGGAGAGGCTTTGATTCATATTGGTATTGCTCGAGTGTATTGAGATGGTTTGGAAACCCATCTATACCCTGTTTATCTAGGTTGTGGTGGCCGAGGGGTTATGGTCCTTGGAAATAACTCTCATTAAGCCATTTCTAGCTGTTGAAAAACTAGCCATTTTATGGCCATTTTCTGACTGTTGTGCATGAGCTATAATCACTGCTGAATGTGACTATTGTGAGACAACAGCTAGCCATTTTTTAATTGTTGGGCTAAGCCATGCAGCAGTTAAAGCTAGTCTCTGCATTAATGGCACAGCTATTACAGTTTCTGCTGCAACAGATCTTTTCAATCTCTCTATATATACTGGAGGACTCTCATTCAGTCCTCTAGTCTTCCCTTCAACCAGCTATCTGACTTAGCCAATTAGTTGCACAACGACTCGCATCCGTCTTGCTCCGGTTCGCGAAGGGAGCAACTCTCTGCGACACGATGCGCACGTACGAAGTGCACCACTAGCGCCCCTACAGCTATACTACCTCACATGCTCACGCCCTCGCACAGAGCTCGTGACCGAGACCGCATTGGAACACACAAGTTCCATTCTCCTTTGGACTATGTAGGTAAGTATTATAATACTCCACATTCTTCGTATAAACCACAAAAATTCCTTCTCTTTTTCCAATGTGGGACTATTCCCAAAACCATGAAAAAATGTATTTTTCAAACACTTTTTGAATATAATATCTAATATATTTAGTGTGTGTGTGTGTGTGTGTATAAAAATCAACTTTTTGCAACAAATCAAGTATGCCTTTAAGATTAATGTATGAAATATCCATTATTGATGCATGACGATCCGTGTACACCGGAATATAAAGATTATATAGCCACCGTAGTGTGCATCTTTCATCTAAGCCATTCATCTAACGTCACTCGACAAGATGGTGGGAACAAATAAAAGTCAACCAGATCTAAAACTAGGCTGACCATATCACTTAAACTCAGAAGTGTTGGACCCAAGTTTAGATCGTTCCCACCGGTTTTGGCTAATGATTAGGTGTCACCCAGGGTAAACATGTTAGGGATGTTTTACTTACCGTAGGGCTCACCTCAATATATGTATTGTATATCTATGTTGTCTGTCACTTTTTCTCTTATTTTATGACATGGTTCTAAAATGAAGCAGATCCAAATCTTAAATGGACCATATCACAGAAACAATGGTCATTGGATGCCTACGGTTAAAACCTTCCTATGGCTCATTATAACGTTTATTTGCTACCTGACCAGTTGATAAGGCCACACAGACAAAAACACAAATATCAGCTTAATTCAAAACTTTTGTAGCCTCTGAGGGGAATTCAATCCGCACAGTGTGATCCACTTGAGACTTTGATCTGCATCATTTTTAGGACCATGCCCTAAAAAAACTGGAAAAACTAATGGATGGGTCGCGAATATGCAACAAATACATTAAGGTGGGCCCAACAACCAGGGTTACACCAGCCAACATATTACTCAGGTAACACCTAATCTGCTCCTATCAGTTTGGCCCATCTGATATATTTATTGTGATGATTGTACAGTGAACGGAGTGGATTTGGCATACACAACATGGTGATAATCACAGAGCTTGGGACACGATTTGGCTAGTGACCCAACACCAGCCAGATGATATCAAAGGTCTGTGGGCCTTACCATGATATATGTGTTTTATCCCTGCTGTCCATCCATTTTCTAGCTCATTTTAGGGCATGAACCCAAAAACAAGGCAGATCCAAATCTTAGGGGGACCACACAACAGGAAATATTGGAGATTGAATGCTTACTGTTGAAAACTTTTTGGATACCACAAAAGTTTTGGATCAAGTTGATATTTATGTTTTGCCCTCATCCAGGTTTATGTTACCTTATTAATAGGGTGGATGGCAAATAAACATTATAGGAGTCCTAAGAAGTTTTTAATGATGGACATTCATTCAACACTGTTTCCTGTGGTGTGGTCTACTGAGATTTGGATCTTCTTCATTTTTGGGCACATACCCTACCATGAGTTGAAAAAATGAATGGAACGAGAGGATAAAATCAGATTAGGCCCATAGAGCTTTGACATCAACTAGCTGGTCGGTGTTGGGTTAACTAGCTCATCTTCGTTCATCAATTGCATGACATAGCCCCAAAATTAGATGGGTCAAGGCAATAGGTTAGTCACACGTGTAAGAAAATAATGGTCTGTGCTGAAACAAAGTATTGAAAATTTTCAATCAGTCGAACAATTTTCTTTGTTAGGGAGTGAATTACGTGCTACACCAGCCTCACCCAAGACAGTGAGGCCCATGACCTGAGGCCCACCTTGATGTATTTATTCTATATCCATGTCGTCCATCCATTTTTGAATGAACCCAAAATGTAAAAGATCCACTTGTGAGGTGGATCATACTAGAGGAAACAGTGATGATGAACACTCTATTGTTAAAAACTTCCTATGCCCACCATAATATTTCCGTGATGTTTATTTCCGGGTTGATAAGGTCATATATATAAACCTAGACAAAGGAAAATAAATAAATAATTATAAGCTTTGTTGTGCTTCATTTTTAGGCCCATGCTATGAAATGATTGGAATGATGGTATGTATATAGAATACATACGTCAAGGTGGGCCTTTATGTCAAGTTTGAAAGCTTTTTTTCCATACCAAGTTTCACACTAAAGATTTTAACATTTTTAAATATTTTTTAAGCATTGAGCTTGCCTGCTCTTTAAAAGAAATATTCCTCAGCTGATGCAAGTATGCTCTTAACATACTCAATGATAATGATCATCTTGAATATCAACAAACAATCTTGTGAAGCAAAACTTATGCCTTACAAATGATTAAGGAGACCTTCTTAGTGATGCAAGTATATATTGCACATAGAGATGTACACGAGCAGACTAAGGCTCGAGTACTCGCTCGACTCGACTCGGAATACTCGACTCGTACTCGACTCGTCTGAGTTAGAGCCGAGTACGAGCGGGTTTTCACTACTCGTTTAGATTACGAGTAGAGTACGAGTCTAGAGGTACTCGACTTGGTACTCGACTCGTTCCAGTGTATATAAGTCCGCTCGAAAAAAAGAACCCTACCCCACCCCGCCCGTCATTTTCCAACAGCGCCCAAATCCTATCTCACCCGTCCTTTTCAAGAGCGCCCAAACCCTTCCTTGCTAGCGCCCGTCCGTTCGAAAAAAAATGGTCTCTCTCTCTCTCTCTCTCTCCCCTCCCTCTCCCAGCGCCCGTCTGGCCATCCCTCTTCTTCCCTCTCTCTCTCTCTCTCACTCGCCCCTGTCCCTTGACCGGCGGTGCTAGAAGCCTAAACCCTGTCGCTAGTCCCTGCGGCCTGTCCGGTGACGGAGTTCGTCCCTGCCACTTGTCCGGTACCGCAGCTCATCCTTGCCAGGCTTCCACTCGTCCCGTCGCCCGTCGTAGCCCTACCCTGCACGCAGCTGCTTGTCCTCCCTCTTCTGCTCGCCCGGTAAGGTGTGGGGTATATTTTTGTATTTTTTTATTGCTAATATATGTTAGAAATTATTAATATAGTTTGAGATTAACCTGATATTTGTGTTTTCATACAATACTCAACTCGTGTGGTCGTACTCGGACTCGACTCGAAAACTCGGACTCGACTCTACTCGTTTACTACTCGTACTCGGGCGAGTAGAGTACGAGCAGGGGGTCCATGCTCGTTGGTCGAGTAGAGTCGAGTACGAGCAGCACTCGGGCGTTAAGAGCCGAGTACAAGTAGGGCGATACTCGACTCGACTCGACTCGTGTACAACTCTAATTGCACACTTGTTGAATGATTGATTTATATAATAATCACAAGGTTAAATATTATTGATTCCATTAACATTTTAAGCCAATTTATACATCATCAACTTGTTCAACCTTATTATAATGCTATGGTTTGTGTACTACAATACATCAAATCTTCACAAGGCATTGGAATTTTATTTGCCTTTTGACTGCGTATTTCAACTCTACTTACCCCAATTTTGATTAGGTTAGTTGTTTGATGGCACGTCACTCTATAACCGATTATTTCATTATGCTTAGTCGTTGCCCTCTTGCTTGGAAAGAAAAAAACTGCCCTTTTCATTCCTTTGCCGTGGCCAAGTACTGATCCATGACACCACCACTTATGATCTAATTTGGCTAAAATTCCTTCTCCATGTTCTTGGTATTTCTTATCATTAACCCATGCAGTTATATTGTGACAATTAGGCAACTCTCTATGTTGTTGTCAATCTAGTATTTCACAAATGTACTAAACATGTTGAAATAGCTATCACCTCGCTTAGGAAAAATTGACCTCAAAAGCCCTCACCACCTCCCTTTTTTTTTTTAAATTTTATTTTTAAACACATGCACACACACCCCACACACTCACGCTGGTGGAATTTCACCACCTATGGGTACTCAAACCCTTGACCGGGAGTTGAAACTCCCGGGCAAGAGTAAGAACCCCCTCACCACCTTCCATGTGTCGGCTTAACACCAACTTGTTGATAATTTTATCGAAGCACTGGGATAGGAACAATTTCATCTCCTTATTGGCAAGTTAGATGTTACAGACATTCATGCATCGACTTAAGGGGAAATATTAGGAATTTTTTTAATATTTGAATTTATTAAGAAACTTTTCAAATTTTGAATTCAAATTATTATAAAATTTTTTATTAAGAAACATTAATGCAGTGTATCATAAAAAGTTATAAGAAGTTACTAAACGTCCTACAAGGCCCTCTATGTTAGCATTTTCCTGGTATATGTGTACATGTATGTAACTGTAATGATTGCTTCTTTTTTTTTTTTAAACACCCAAGCTTATTGAAAAAAGGAAAAAAAAAAGGGGGGGTGTTTTTTTTTTTTTTTTTCACACATGCACACACACACACCCCCGCACTCACACTGTGGTGGGATTTCACCACCTATGGGTACTCGAACCATTGACCAGGTGTTGAAACTCTTAATAGTCTACCAATGGAGCCAAAAAGGGGATGTTGTTTGGATAGTAAGTAGAGGTGGCAATCAAATGTGTTTAAGTTAGTGAGGTTTAACCTAAAAATTGATAAATCCCAAAACATTATGTTGGGGGCCTTGCACAAAACCTTAGGATCTAGCCTCTCAAACAAACCAGAATTATGGGATAATAATAGCAATGAAACAAATCAAAGCAACAATCACACCACACAAGAGATTTTTACGTGAAAAACCCTCAAAGAGGTAAAAACCACAGGACCTCGTCCAGATCAACAATCCATTATGAAGTAGAACGTTACAACCTTCGTTACTCACGCAGGAGTGGATAAACAATAAAAGAATAAAAGAAAAATAGAGAGATCTCACCGATCACGAGGACACAGAAGCGTTAAGATGACGGCTCCCTTTTACAAGCTTTCTCTCTCTCTTTTCTCTCACTCTCTCACCTTTGATATCCCTAAACCCTTTAGGAAACTCTCTTATGCTTTTCTTCACACAACATACCCTAGAAAAATTCTAAAGACCCCTTTTTATAGTTTTAGAAAACTCCTTTACGCATCCCAGTTGCGAAAGGACTTGTGACACGAAATCCGTGCAAAATCGCGGAACGAATCTGCGTAGGTTCGACCGGTCGTGGACCTCCTTACGACCGGTCGTGGACCACCTACGATTGGTCGAGAACCCTCCGAAAAAAATAGTCCAATCGCTGGATTTTGAGTCGTGAAACTCATGACTGGTCGAACACCAGCCACGATCGGTCGTACAGGGCCTACGACCGGTCGATGACGGGTCAAAAAACCCATCAAATCTCTCCCTTTTTTACCCGGGAGGAATCCTCATTCTTCAAGCTAGCCAGGTTTCTACAAACCTCAAATTTGCCCTTAAGCAAAGCCTTGGTCATCATGTCTAACCCATTATTGTCCGTGTGAACCTTCTCAAGCTGTAATACCTTCTGTTCCAAAGTATCCTTGATCCAGTAATATCGAATCTCTATGTGCTTCGACTTGAAATGCTGACTTGGATTCTTGCTTAAGTGTATAATACTTTGACTATCGCAATAGACCACGTGCTGCTCCTGCTTCAGGCTAAGTTTCTGTAGAAACCTCTTCATCCAAAGCATCTCTTTACATGCTTCCGTGACTACAATATACTTGGCCTCTGTCGTTGACAATGCTACGACCTTCTGTATCTTGCTCTGCCAAGAGACTGCTCCCCCTGCAAAAGTGAACATGAACCCCGATGTAGACTTCCTGGAGTCTATGTCACCTGCCATATCTGCATCTGTATAACCTTTTATTAAAGGTTTTCCTTCACCATAGCATAGGCTCAACTTGGATGAGCCTCTTAGATACCGTAGTATCCACTTTACCGCTGTCCAATGCTCTTTGTCAGGATTGACAAGATACTGGCTGACAACACCAACCGCATATGTTATGTCTGGGCATGTACACACTATAGCATACATCAAACTTCCTACAGCTGATGCGTAGGGTATCTTCTATATCTCTACTTCTGCCTTCTTTTTGAGACATTATCTATCGCTCAATCTGAAGTGACCATCCAATGGAGTACTGACTGACTTCGCTGCATTCATATTGAACCGCTCTAGGACTTTCTCAATATACCGCTCTTGTGACAGCCAAAGCTTCCTGTTACTTCTGTCACGGGTTATCTTCATTCATAAGATTTGTTTAGCCGGGCCCAAGTCTTTCATCGCAAACGACTTGCCTAACTCCTGTTTCAGCCTGTCGATCTTCTTGATGTCTTTTCCCATGATGAGCATATCATCAACGTATAAGAGCAGAATTAAGAAATCACCATCTTACTCGACTTCTTGTTACAATTCCAGCATTTAACATATTTTCTATTACTTGACTTGCCTCTTGATTTATCTCAAGCCTTCCCGTCCTTCCTGTTCTTTTCTCTTCTCCATTCCTGTGTCATAAGTGCCTCTTGCTGAGTAGACCCCTGAGACTTCCTCCTTGTCTCTTCATTGAAGAGACAGCTATTAACCTGTTCCATGGATATCTTTCCGTCTGGCGTGGAGTTACTTAGAGACACCACCAATGTCTCCCAACTGTCAAGCAATGAACTAAGCAAAAGCAAAACCTGCAGTTCATCATCCAGGACCATCTTCATAGAAGAGAGTTGGTTCACTATATTGCTGACCACATTCATGTGCTCGGCCACAGAACCACCATTCTTAAACTTGAGATTTACAAGTCGCCTTATCAGAAAAATCTTATTACCGGTTGTCTTCCTCTCATACAGCCCTTGTAGTTTTAGCCATATGCTAGCGGCTAAGGTTTTCGTAGACACATGGTGGAATACAAAATCATCCAACCATTGTCTAATAAACCCCACCGCCTTCCGGTCCAACTTCTTTCAATTTTCATTAGATATATCCTTGAATTTTGTTGATATGCCTAAAATTGGAGAGTGTAGGTCCTTGCAATAAAGTAAGTCCTCCATCTTAGCCTTCCATATGGTCCAGTTAGAACTATTAAGGCTGATCATCCTTGATGAGCCACCTTCCATAATTCAAAACCGATCTTACCCGTTGAATGAACTTATCGCTCTGATACCACTTTGTTGGGGGCCTTGTACAAAACCTTAGGATCTAGCCTCCCGAATAAACTAGAATTATGAGATAATAATAGTAATGTAACAAATCAAAGCATCAATCACAAACCACACAAGAGATTTTTACGTGAAAAACCCTCAAAGAGGTAAAAATCACGGGACCTCGTCCAGATCAACAATCCACTATGAAGTAGAATGTTATACCTTTCGTCACTCATGCAGGAGTGGATAAACAATAAGAGAATAAAAGAAAAACAGAGGGATCTTACCGATCACGAGGACGCAGAAGCGCTGAGACGACGGCTCCCTTCCACAAGCTTCCTCTCTCTTTTCTCTCACTCTCTCACCTTTGATATCCCTAAACCCTTTAGAAAACCTTCTTATGCTTTTCTTCACACAGCATACCCTAGAAAAACCTTAGAGACCCTTTTTTATAGTTTTAGGAAACTCTTTTTCGCATCCCAATTGCGAAAGGACTTGGGACACAAAATCCGCGCAAAATTGCGGAACGAATCTGCGTAGGTTCGACCGGTCGTGGACCTCCTACGACCGGTCGAGCACCTCCTACGACCGGTCGTGGACCACCTACGACCGGTCGAGCATCCTCCGAAAAAAATAGTCCAATCGCTGGACTTTGAGTCTTGAAACTCAACTGGTCGAGCACCAGCCACGACCAGTCGTACAGGGCCTACGACCGGTCGACGACGGGTCAAAAAACCTATCACATTCCACTTAAATGTTGTTATCTATACGTTGATTAAGTGGGCTACACATGGACAAAGAAGTAAATATTTTATTTTAAAGAAATGAAACTAAAAGTCTCCATTCAAGATTGAGGATTGCCAACTGAGCACATGTACATGTAAAGTTAGGCAAGGTCGAGTTAAAATGACTTAAAGAATCCAAGCTTAACGAAAAAATTGATTTTACTTTTCATGGAGGCTCATGCTCGGTTCATAGACCAAGCTAGTAGGTCCAATAAGCATATCCCAAATTTCTTTGGAGAATGCACTTGTACATTTATATATTTGTAGAGATTTATAAGAAGCCTTACATAAATCTATATAGCTATCCATAGCATGTATAATGACTATATATACATATCCCATACTTTAATAATTAGATAAGAATCATCTTACATCTTAGGTAAACATGTTTTAACTATAGATAAAATTAGTGATTATTTTATAAAATTTGTTGATTTCCATGAATCAAATGTTTATTTTTTCTAAATGGCTAGGGTGGCATGACCCAAAAACTCCAATCCCAACCATGAACCAAAGACAATGATGGCCTGACTCTTTTCAAGCCAGCCTGATTGGCCTACCTAAGTGCAACCTATTTTTATCCCTAAATATATCCGTTACCTACCCTACTTGCTTTTCCTAAAAGCATTTCCGAGGGTACCAATGAACATGCACGCTCCAATGAGGATCGAGTTACGCCAGGAAACGGATTGGCTACGTATATGTTTCATCCATGCTGTTCATCCATTTTTTAACGTTATTTTAATTCTTGATACCTAAAATTATAGGGATATAAATCTGAGGTGGACCACACTACAGGAAAACAATAGTGATTGAATATCCACCATTAAAATCCTCCTAAGGCCCACTGTACTGTTTATTTTACATCCAATCTGTTGATTAGGTCATACAGACCCAGATGAAGGGAAAAAATAAATATCAGCTTGATCCAAAACTTTTGTGGCCCCAAAATTTTTTTAATGATTGACGTTCATTCAACACTTTTTCCTGTAATGTGGTCCACTTGAGATTGGGATAGACCTCATTTTTGGTCACATGCTATAAAATTATCTATAAAAATAGATGAACCACATAGATGAAACACATACATCATGGTGGGGCCCACAGAGCACCGACCACTGGCCATTGGCTAGTGGCGGGGAGAGTTCTGCCGAGTCTGGACTCTGGACAGGGTCAGTCCGGGCAGGAGCTCCGTGGGGCCAGTGTGATGTATGAGTTTTTTCGTACGGTCCATCCATATTTTCAGGTCATTTTACGTCATTAGTTAAAAAAGAAGTAGATCCAAGGCTCAAGTGGACCCCACCACGAGAAGCAACGGTAACAATGATACCCACCGTTGAAACCTTCTCAAGGCCCACTATAATGTTTATTTGTCATCCAACCTGTATATAATGTCACAAAAACTTGGACGAAGGAAGAAAGCAAATATCAGCTAATCAAAACTTCCGCAGCTCCTAAGAAGTTTTTAATGGTGGCCGTTTAATTCCCATTATGTGGTCCACTTGAGCCCTGCTTCTGCCCAAGTTTTGACTCATGAACTAAAAATGATCTGAAAATATAAATGTACGGTGTGGATAAAACCCATACATAATGGTGGCCCCCACGGAACCTCTGCCTGTACCCACTCCATCTGGGCAGGGGCAGGCGGCAATCCGGGTCCTTTTTGCAACAGCCGTCCAACTGGGTCCCATTATTTTGTGATTCCAACCGTCGATCTAGTGGGACCCATCACAGATGGGATACCCCAAGAAAAAGGTTGTATCCCATCCCCAACTACCCATTAAAAAAAACAAAAAAACAAGAAAACATGGAAACTGCTAATTTCTATGTATTTTTATCAGTCGAGCCCCACACTCCACGCCCGACGCCCTCTCCCAACGATACCTCTTGCCTTAAACTCTTGCACATGGGCTGTCCGGAGGAAGTTTTATTTGATACTCCGGCAGAGCATGACACTTGATACTCAGGTAATCCGAAGTTGTGCAAGTTTCATTCGTTCATCAACTCAAACTAAACTGACTAAATTTTGGGACCCAGAAATCAGATTTGTTGAACAATATCCTATACTGTTTCATGGACCGTTGGATCATTTCATTTTGAACCGTCCAATAAATGGACATCAATCCGATAATCAGATGACGGAATAAACTAATTTTTGGTTCATCATAAATATAAAAAGTGGACACAGGACTTGGACTGTTTAATTTGACTAACTAGGATGAGACGTATGCAATTTTTAAAAGTGCCCGCGTATCATCCATTACACTCTGCCAGAGTAACGAACTCTTTCTCAGGTCGTCTGTTGCGGGCGGATTAGCTGCGGCCCCTGCTACACCCAAGATGGTGCGGCCCTTACCTTGAGGAACATTTTGATGTATGTATTCTATATCCACACCGTTCATCATTTTTTCCCATATGTTTTTAGTGGATCAGACCATAAAAAAACGGGTATAAATCTCATTCGGACCATAATAAAGTAAACAGTTGTATTTGACCATTAAAAACTTATTGTAGGCTACAAAAGTCTATTATGAATATGATATTAATTATTATCTTCATCCACATTGATATGATCATATCAACAGGTTGGATTGAAAATAAATATAAAATAAACATTAATATAATCCCTAGAAATTTTTAATAGTGTGTTGTTCAATCACCACTCTTTCCCATAGTATGGGCCACATGAGAATTTTATCTATATTAACTTTGGGATCCTTCCTTATAATGATCTGAAAAAACATTTGGACGGTTAGGATATATAATAAATACATCAAAGTGGACCCCACGTAAGGGCCGCACCGTCTTGTGTAAAATGGGTCCGTTGCGTCGTGAGGAACGAGGGAGGGTAGTTTGGTCATTTAAGCCCATGGGCATTTTCGTAATTTAATCATTTGTACCCCGAAAGATAGATTCGTCTCTGCTCGTTCCGTCACGAGAGCCACGGCCCACAGTAACAAAAAGGTCGATCCGACGTGAAATTTCTACTGCAATCGCTCGCATGAGATATTGTACTTCTCGAAACACGTGTAAATATTTAGCACATGTACAAGATCCTCATAATTCATAAAGCATTAAAAACTTAGTAATACAATATATAAAAATATCAGATAAATCAGCTGCTTCTGTAGGTAAATTTGAATCTTGAATATGGACCGTTGATCATAAGTGTTTTATAAAATTTTGAATATTAAGAAAATAATTTAAAAAAAAAACTCTTTAAACTTCTATAATATTTATGAATTGTACAGATCGTGTATTTTCCTATAATTATTTTATATATCTAGAGATGTAACCGTTTATCTAACGCGAGCGATTTCCTCTTCGATTCTGTCGGTTCGCCTCTCTTTCCGACTCGAAAAGAGAGATAAAAGGCCAAAAGAAAATGCGACTTATTTGATACTCTTGCAGAGTGTAAATGTTAATACACGCGTATTTTGAAAAACTGTATTTTTCAATCACAGAGATCAATCTCAACCGTCAAATTTATTTATAAAATTTATTAAATTAAAATTTAAATAAGAAATTATTTTTATAATATTATTATTAGACATTGTTAAAATGAACCGTAGCCTTCCAAAATTTTCATATAAACCATCATAAATATTGATTAATCATCCTTTTAATTATTATTTAGATTTAAAGTTTCTACAAGATGATTCTATAATAGGTCAGAAGATCTGAACCGTTTAACTCGAGTTCTATTTATACACTACAGTTTCAACTTTTAAGTGGATGTCTATGAAGCATCATCATCTGCCCGAGTATCAAAGTTCTCACTCGAATGCAAAAGAAAAAAGCAACTTTTTATCTGCAGAAAGTGCGAAAAAGCTACAGTCCACTGTATGTTTGCCGCACTTTATTAAATTGTGGGAACACAATCACGACCACACATGCCACACGTGTTCTCCAATCAAAATCATTCAAGTAGTGGGCCCCGTTTCTTGATTTTTGAGACTCAGGACAATTTTATTTTAAAATTTCCATTTGGTGGCCCCAGATGGATGGTTAGGATCTCCCAATATTACATGAATGGTGGGATGAGTTTCCATCAATGTGATGTAAACCTCACACGCTAGTCATGCGACAGAAAACGACAACTCTACAAGGCTGCTCGCACATGCATTCCGTCCAGCTAGCTGGGCCAATGCCAGCTACAGATGCATATGAAAAAAAATCAAAATCAAAATCACACAAAAAAGAATGTGGGGCCCGGCTCACAGCTAACATGTGGTCCTCGTTCTACCGTTGGATGGCTATGCGATTGATCTGGCTGCCAAAAACCAGAAAAATCATGGTAGTCCAGTCATCAAGTGAATCATACAAGCAAGTTAGAATTTGGACCATTCGTTTTCATTTCTAACCGTTCATCTTTCTAATACAAATGTCATTTGCCTGATTAGCATATAAATGTTTTATATATATATATATATATATATATATATATATATATATATATATATATATATATATATATATATATATATATATATATAGCATATGCTCATAGCGTATATTACATGATGAATGGACCAGGTCTCCCACGTGGTACCATCCAAGGGTGGGAACCAGATGGCGCGGCCCTTACCGTGGGGTTACCATGAGGCCCACCTTGATATATCTATTAATGTATCTACGCCGTCCATCCGTTTTTTCAGATCATTGTAGGGTATTACCCCAAAAATGAAGTAGATCCAATTATCAGGTGGACCGTACCATAAGAAACAGTGGTGATTGATCATACTATCATTAAAAATTTCTTAAGACGTACCTTAATGTTTTCGTAGTTTTTATTAACCATCCAATCTTTTGATAAGGTCACGTAAGCCTAGATGACGGGAAAAAACAAATATCAGCTTGATCTAAGACTTTTGTGGCCCACTAATAGTCAATCAACACTGTTTCCTATGATATGGTCTACCTGATTATTGGATCTGTTTCATTTTTCAACTAATGTCGTAAGATGATATGGAAAAAAGGATGAACGGTGTGGATACATAATACATGCATTAAGGTGGGCCCATGGTAACCCCACGGTAAAGGCGGCACTGTTTTGGGTGACGCCAGCGTCTCACCAAATCCGCTCTTGGGAACCTTGCCATGCGTGTATCAAAACGCTGCAACAGGTCCATTCCATGCACTCAACACCAAAGCCCATGCAGGGCGGTAGCGAATTAGGTGCGCCTGGCCTTACCCGAGAAGATGGTGCGGCGCTGGACGTTGGGCCCACCTTGATGTATGTATCGTATAACTACACCGTCCATCTGTTTTTCCATATTACTTTAGACATAAATTCTAAAAATGAAGTAGATCCATATCTCAGGTAGACCACACGGTAGGAAAGTAGTGACTGACCATTAAAAACTTTGTGGGCTACGAAAGTTTTGAATGAAGCTTTTTTTATTTTATTTTATTTTATTTTATTTTGTGTTCATCTAAGTTTATGTGAGCTTATCAATAGATTGGATGGTAAATAAACACAACGGAAACATTACACTGGTGGGCATCCAATTATCACTGTTCCCCTCGTATGGTCAACCTGAGATTAGGGTCCGCTTCATTTTTGGGCTCATGATTTAAAATGAGCTGGAAAAACGAATGGACGGTGTGGATATACAATACAGACATCAGGGTGGGCCATGGGGTCATGGCTGCATGCCAGCACAGTGATGGGTGAGGCCGGGGCCGCAGCTAATCTGGTCTATGGTGAGAAGAAGTGCTTCTCCTGAGAATCATTCCAATCTTTCAATTGAAGGATGTAACAATAAGAAAGTAATCTCTACAACCCAATTTTTTAATGCGTACACCTGATTTTATACTTTTGACATAATGATAGTATGAAAAGCACTCTTCGTGTACCAAAAGTAATAAAAAGGGGTGCATGCACCAACAAGAGAGACTACCAACATACAAGAATAAGAAGATGAAGAGATGCCATTGTTTCATTTTCTCAACAACATCAACTCATCTGATTCAATAATAATAATAATCACACGAAAAAAAAAAAAAAAAAAACAGAGAGAGAAGAAATCTACTATATTTTTTTTCTTTTTTTCCAGTTTGTCTTTTTTTTTTTTTTTTTTTTTTTTTAATATTGTCTTTAAAAAAAGAAAAAGAAAAAGAAAAAGAAGGAGAATAAATCTGCTATGTTTTTTAATAGTCTTTTTATTTTTGTTCAGCTATTTCCATCAATGAATGAATAAGAAAAAACCCAAACAAAATCTCTACCAATTGCAATTTAGTAGCAATCCAAACAAGCCCAAAAAACCCAAAATCTGAAACTAACTCTTCCAAGCATAAACCATCAAAGAAAAACCACCTGATCTTTCCATCTCATTCTCCTCCATACTAGCCCATTCCATCACAGAAGAACTACTCCCTGATGATGCTGATGACGACGAAGATGAAGAACCCGTCTTCAACAAACTCCTATTCTTATTCTTCTTCTTATTATTCTTCTTCTCATCCAACCCTTTCATTCCCACCCCAAAAGGCTGCCACAAAACCATTCCCTTCTGATTACAATCCCCTCCAATCAAAACATCCCCGCCATCTTCAATTCCTCTCTTCTCAAACCGAAACATGAAGACAGCATGCCCATCGACTGCATCATCAAAAATCCAATTATATACGTCCCATGAAACTTGCACAGGCATTCCATCGATGTCGATCCTCTCATTCCCACGGAACTTCCACTTCAATCTCTTCACCTGCAGAACCCGCTTATGATTGATGGAGAACAACAGCTTCGTCTCGTCTCTATCACCAACAGATTCAATTGAAATTTCATGAATCTCTCCGTTGAATCGGGCTTTCGTGGTGTATGACTTGTTTCCAAACATGTGTTCTCTTCGCATGATGAGAGCTGGGTTCTTGGAAGGCTTCCGAGCGCCGGTCTTTAGATAAGCTTCATTGATTAAATCGCCAATGATCAATACCATTTCTCCATCGACTGTAATTGAGACGTAGAAGCTGGATTCAGGCTCGGGGCTGGAGAGGAATCTGGCTTTTGTAAGGTCCCAAGAGAAGTTGATTTGTGTTTGGTTAGCGTCTTTGAGGTTGAATGTCTTGGAACCTTGTTTATTCCAGAAGAGCCATGGCTTTAGGTGTAGATGTAATGAGGCAATGTTGTTGTTTCTGTTGTTGTGGATGCTTTCTTCAATGTCGTTGTGGTTGTTGTATTGGAATTGGAAGAGATCGATGTGGAGGCCGTGGCCGATGATGTTTCTACACCATGTTATGGTGGCGACGCCGATTGCGGTTTGGTATAGACAAGTTGTTAGATTTGAATTGGTGGAAGTGGTGGGGAGATTGGAAGTAGCCATTCCGACACCGAAACAAGATGGGAAGGTTTCTGGCATTTCTGGATTTGGGTTTTGGTTTTGGAGATGGAAGGAGGAGGAGAAGATGGTTTTTAATGGGTGGAGAGAAGAGAGAGCGAGAGAGAGAGAAAGAGAGAGGTGGGGTTTGAGGTAGGGTAGTTGGCTTGGGGAGGGAGACAGATGTGAGTTGGAAGAAGGGTGAGAGAGAGAGAGAGAGAGAGAGAGAGAGAGAGAGAGAGAGAGAGAGAGAACGCGTTTCTCTTCTTTATTATTCGGAGATGCTGAATGAAAGGATGGGTGTCCATGTATTATTTTGTAGTGATTGATGGAGAAACAGCTAAGACGATTGATTTCGGCTGCTTACTTTTCTTTGGACGTTTGAAGAAATGCTTTTCTCTTTCTGTGGAGGAATCATACCATCTTGGATCTGAGGATACTCACAATGTACCCCGGTTGTCAGGTTCTTTAAGTGGGGCCCACAGTTATGTGGTTCATGTGATTGGCCTCTTATGGGTCAGGTTTTTGGAAATCCATGTGACACCTCTTAAAAGGGAGAAGCGAATTGGCTGGTGTACCACACACCAGGCAGCAACAAGTTATGTGGGTCCCATCACAAAGTATTTGTTATATCCAAACCGGCTATCCATTTGGCAAGCTCATGGTAAGGCTTGAGCCAAAAAATAAAACAGATCTAAACTTCAAGTGGATCGCATTGCAAAAAGTAGTGAGGTATTGAACGTCTACCATTAAAACCTTTTTGGGATCACAAAAATTTTGTATCAATTTAATATTAGTTTTTCCTCTTTATGTAGGTCTTTATGACCTTATGAACAGATTAGATGGAAAATAAATGTTATTGTGGGTCTTACGAATGTTTTAACAGTGCAAATTATCATCTCCCTTGTTATTTGTAGTGTTGTCCAGTTAAGCTTAGGAATTAATTCATTTTTATTTTTTTTTGGCTCATGCTTGTTATCTGTGGTGTGATCAGTTAAGCTTTGAACATGATTCATTTTTGTCTCATTTACTAAAATATTCTTAAAAAAATGAATGAAGAATATATGTATAAAAAATGCATCATTTTAGAGCGCATATAACTTTGATCTCTTTTTAACTATTCATGCAACTTGGGCTGGAGGAGCATCAGTGCTCGTCTTAGAACGACACCTACCCACACCAACTATATCCTACACTAGCCAATCAGCTTCCTTAAAAGTGGCAGTAGATTCTGTGGTGACCCTGCCACCACCCAATTCCAAAATAACAGTGTAATAGATTTGATTAGACAATGTCCTACTGTAATAAGGGTTGAGGCTAATAAATAATAGAGTAGCTATTCAGACCTAGCAACTTTCCAAACGTGCTTTACATGACCCATTTATGACAGCAGCATACCACCCATTTAATCCCAACATATCAGGTCTTACTTCAAAGTAAGTGGTTGCATGGATTGCCTGGGTACTCTTAAACATGTAACTTACCAGTGCTGGGACGTGGCAGTATTTAATTAGTCCACCTTGGCAAAATATATTTGAAAGTTGCTTTTTCCAGTACATGTGTCCGGTGCCCAGTCAAATCCCGCATCAGGTAAAACGGATGGTTATTTTTTCACCTCTTCACCTTGTGTCATGTCCCCAAAAGAGCTTGATTACCAATGACCGTTGCTTTTGAGAAAAAATTGCCCGTTGTTGGTGAAAAATGATACAATACAGCATGCCCTGTTGCAATAGAGAAAGCCCAAGTAATCATCAAAGATCAAGTGTTTATATATGTATGTGTAACAATACTTTGGTGTGTTTTAAACCAGTGCATTTAGACCCGGCTTATTCCATTTTTTAATTTATTTTAATTAATTTATTATTATTATTATTTTAATTTTCTATTTTATGAAAAACGTTTCAGCAGGTAGAATTGTTTATAATGGTTTCATATCACCTTTTATTGATCTTTATTTGGAGGTCTAGTTCTAGATGATGATGATGTATACCAATGTGGTACATTAGGATGTATTCTAGCAAGCGTACATTCACTCTGGAACTGATCCGTCTAGTACCACCTCCCCACTGGTCAGTGCTGTGGCCCCACAATGATGTATGTTTTTATCTAAGCCGTCAATCTTTTTTCCCAACTAGTTTCAAGGCATTAGCCCAAAAGGGAGGCAGATCCAGGTCTCAGGTGAACCACACTACAACAAACAGGGGCGATTGAATACTTACCATTGAAAACTTTTTGGGAGCTTCGAAAGTTTTAGATCAAGTTGATATTTGTGTTTTCCCATCGTTCGGGTGTGTGTGACCTAATCACCAGTCAGATGGCAAATAAACATTATACTGGGCCTTAGGATGTTTTTAATGGTGGATGTTTAATCACTACTGTTTCATGTGGTGTGGTCCACTTGAGATTTAGATCTTCCTCATTGTTGGCACATACTTAAAATCAGCTGAAAAAATAGATGGACGGCATGGATAAAACATATATATCATGGAGGGACCCACAGCACCAACGGGTATCAAGACCTTGGTTCTAGAGGGGTCATTACTCTCGTGTTACCCGTAGCTTGCATTCACTTCATATGTAACCTGTACTCTCTTTGTACGTCTCACCTTTGAAATCTTTGCCCTCTATTACTTGGACGTAGGTGCTAGGTCTCTGAGGGCCCCACCCTGATTTATATTTTTGACCATGTAACTTCTATTTTTTCATATCATTTTAGGATATAAGCTTAAAAATAAGGTAGATGGAAAGATCAAGTGGACCCCACCAGAGGAATTAAAGGCGAGAATGATGCCCACTGTTGAAACTTTTTTAGGACTCACGGTAATGTTTATTTGCCATCTAACCTGATCATATGATCATACAGATTTATATGAATGGAAAAAACAAATATCAGCTTGATCCAAAACTTATACCACTCTCAATAAATATTTAATGATGGGGGTTTAATTTCCACCATGTGGTCCACTTCAACCTTAGATCTGTCTCATTTTTAATCTTATATCTTAAAATGATATGGAAAAATAGATAGATGGTGTTAATAAACACATACATCACGGTGGACCCCCCAGACACCCATCTTGTTCCCAGCACAGGAAAGGCGGAAGTAGTTCCTAATCAAACTCCCTCTTGCTCTGTCACGTGAGATGGAACATGTCATGCCCCACTCATGCAATTTGGAAGGAATTCCTCCGTGCCTACCTGCGTATCACCTAGCACTGACGCGCCGATTAGGTACTACCACTGCATGTCCGGAGCACGGAACAGGCGGGGGTCTAAGAAGCGCACCGTGATGTATGGCCTAATCAACACCGTCCATTCATTTTTATATATAATTTTAGGATAAATATACAAAAATAAATCTGATTCAATGGTCAAGTGAACCACAAATTGGGGATTAAACTCACACCGTTAAAAGATCCTTGAACCTATAGAAGTTTTGGATCTGACTCGTTTTTGGACTTTCATACTAAAATGATAAGGAAAAGTAAATGGATGATGTTGATAAACCCATAAATCAAAGTGAGCCCCTCACAGCCCCCGCATGTTCCGAGCTAGGACCGGCCAGGGTAGTACCTAATCCACGTCCAACCAGCACACGCTTGCGTGTCAAAGTTACTTGAGAAAGAACTAAAGACCGAAGAAAGGAAGGAAAGAAGATTTACTCTTCCAAAAAGACTGACCATTGAATGGAGCAAGTATTAAAATCTTTTGACCGGTCCGGTCAACTACATTTTCGGGGAAGGTTGATCCCGTGTTTACGGTCATTTTTTTTATTTTTTAAAAGATTTCTTTACTCTATTAATTTTATATAATTGTTGTGCGCTTGTCAATGTCATAGACATTCTTAAGATCTACACCATTCAAAGTTTTTGTGATGAGCACTGCTAATGCAAAAATATGCCAGTTCACCATATACGAGTCGTTGAACTTTCGCACACCTGCACAAGAAGGAGACAAATGAAACCTTAGCTCGAGCAAGAGACCCTCCGATTCCAAAGTCAGGATAAGAATCTGGGTCTAAGTAGTGGTGATGGATTTTAGGTGAGAGATTTTGTGTACCTTTTCATGTTGATGGCCCCCCTTATTTATTGTGTTCGTGGGATAGGGTGGCCCGCCATCCTAAGCACGATCTTAGCCATTTAGGTGAGATGTGCGTGAGTGATGGATGTCGGCAGTTATCTTGTAATCACGCGATGGACGGTTACGTGTGAGAGATGGACGATGACAATTACTCTGAATTCATGCTCATCTAAAGAAGATCATTCACTAAGCCGAGAAGGGAGGTCGGCACAATTTTGGTCGGGATATCATAGGTCGGTACGGTCTCCTTTACACCGAGGAGGGAGGCTATCGTGCAACCCAGTATGTGTTGATCCAAACTGAATCCTCAGCCATCTGCGTCGGGACGAGCTAAGCTGGTCGATTGGTTGGTTGATTGTTGTTGCGAAGAGCTCATAATTTCTGCGTTGGTCGGTGGCTGTCAAACCTTTATTCATCCGGGCTGTAGATCTTTGTGAGCAGAGAGGTATATTTATCACCTCAATGGTTTTCTATTCTCAATAAGCCTATCACTTCACTGAGTTGATCACCCGAATCCATCCTAACTGAAGGTCCTGGGCCAACCCCAAAGGTGGTCCAACTGCATTTTCCCATAACAAGCGCATTACCAACTCAAATGTTAGACAACTCAACTACTCATTCGCTCTCCCCTTCACGAGTGTATGGCCCTGATTCTTAGGCTAAGCAATTGCAGTGGCCCCACCTTATAAATCTACAATTTCTCACATGTGCTGCAAGCCCACTCTCCCTCTCAAGCACCCTTTCCTCCTAGGACAAATCTAGAGAGAGGGTTTTGCCTCTGCTGTGACGACGCAAGATCCAGCATATGTGGCCATCCACTAGGACCTACATGATGAGGCAGTTCGACAACTTGAGTCGTCCATCTTTTCATTACTAAAGTAAGTGTGTGTGTGTGTGTGTGTGGGGGGGGGGGGGGGGGGGGGCGGGAAGGTACAATGCACTCGAGCTCACGGCTCTGTCCCATGTGGTTGAGCTGTGTGGGCCCCACCGTGATGCCTTTCGAATATCTACCCCATCAGTCAGATGCGCCATCCCATCGTGGGCCTAGGTATCAAAAATCAAGTCGAGCCACACCACCTACAGAAGTGGAGAGGAGCCGTGCACCATTAAAACATTCATAATCATTTTTGAGGCCCACAAAAGATGTGGTTTGCAAATCCAGCCCATCCATTATGTGTGTACCACTTGTATGAGGGTTCAAACCAAGTTTCAGCAGCACTCAAAACTCAAGTGGGCCCCACTAAGTGCTTTTATATGTTTTAACGGTGTTTCACATGATTTTAGATGGTATGGCCCACCTGAGTTCCGTATACGGTTGATTTTTGAGATATCCCATAATTTAAAGGGTATCCATCAAATGCACAGTGTTGATGGTCGACACGCATCACGGTGGGGGCCCACACAACTCGACCTCACAGGAGCTTATCATGAGGTTAAGCGCATAGTACCTTTTCCCTATATATATATATATATATATATATATATATATATATATATATATATATATATATATATATATATATATATATAATATTTCCCCATAATTATACTTTAATAATGATTTTAACCTTTGATTTTGAGAATTAAATGTGATGTAGAGCGGGTCGCGAACAATTTCATGACCAAGATATATCAGAAAAGGCACGGTTGACAACAAAAGTGATCTAGACCATCAGACCTTTGATCGGGCGTATCTTGCAATCCGGAATGAGTTATCCGACGTAAAATATATGATTTTGGGGTAGAACGAGCTACTTTAGCCAACCAACCCTGCTATGCCGGGTTGCACAGCCTGAATTTGTGAGAAACCCCCTGATTGACGGTCGTTTCTCCATTTTAATTTCATTTTTACTATAAATAGTAAGTTTTAGTTTGCTTATAGCTCTTCATCCGTTAGGCTTTAGGAGTTGTGTCCAACATGAAAAGTGCTTAGAATAATTAGGAGAACAGTTTGGTGAAGCCAAATAGGACACTTACTATTTTTGGCCGAAAACCTTGCGCACTAGTAGACAACATGACCGTCTATAAATAGTAAGTTTACTATTTATAGTAAGTCGAAGATTCTAGGAGTTTTAGTTGTAGTTGAACCTAATTTCTTTCCTATTGCTTGGTTCCCTTATTTAAAGGGGTGTAAACTCGTTTTTATTCATTCAGCAATTAATTTCAAATTTTATTAGAGTTTATTCATATTCTCTTGCTTTCTCTCCTCGTGGATTCGAGAAGTCTCTGTGAGGAGTCCAGAGAAGCTCCATGGATTCGGAGTAGTTATCCTTGAGGAAGACGGTGATCAACCTCATCACGTTCATCCCTGCGTCGGAATGGGAGTCATTAAAAGTTTTCACACATATGAAATGAGGAAGGGGATTAGCTGGTGCACCACACACCAACTATATAGCTGATATATTCATGTAAGCAAGTTCTATGGATCCCATCATGAGGTATTTGTTATATCGAAACCATTCATCTATTTCGCGAGCTCATCTCAAGTCTTGAGCCTAAAAATAAGATAGATCTAAAGATCAAGTAGACCACACTGAAAAAAACAGTGGGGATTGAATGTCCACCATTAAAACCCTTTTGTGGTCACAAGTTTCGGATCAATATGAAATTTGTTTTTCCTTTTCACCCATGTATTTTTGACCTTATTAACAGATTGGATGGAAAATAAAAGTTATAGTGGGCCATACGAATTTTTTAATGGTGAAAATCATTATCCTTACTGCTATTTTTGGTGTGGTACATTTGAGCTTCGGATATGATTATTTTTGTCTAATACTCTAAAATGATCTCGAAAAATAGTTGAACGATATGATATAATAAATACATCATTGTAGGGCCAGGTAACTTTGATCTCATTCGAACCGTTCATACAACTCAGAGCTCTAGAAGCGTCGATGCTCATCTTCGCATGACACGTATCTACACCAGCTATATAGCTAGTGTGCGGTACACCAGCCAATCCGCTTCCATGAAATGAACTTACATAGAGAAGCGTTTACCTTAGGTGCACCTAATTATTCTACACACTCACCCAATGAAGGCATTAGTTCATGTTGTTGGAATGCAAGTCATGTGATGGGCCACATATATTACATGTATCCATTTTTTCATTTCTTCATTATCTACGACACTAGCCCCGACGATGCCTTGCCCACCGTAGCACTAGCCCCACCTGCTTATCACGGCGTACTTGCCCGCCATGGCACTAGCCCCACCTGCTTAACACGGCCTCCTTGCCCGCCATGGCACTAGCATGACGTCCCTATCCACTGCCCTATCATGGGAGCCCCTGCCCATCGTCCAAGTATAGTGCTCAAACACGCCCCGCCATGTTGTCCGTGCTAGCGCGCTGCTGCTGGCATGCTGGAGTGCTCCCCATGCTTCTTCCGTCATGCTGGAGTGCAGTGGGGTGGCCATGCGAGGCTCATCCATGCACGCGGGACAGGAGGGACGTGGCAGCGGCGTAGCGGATACCCTTTCCCTAAGGTAGTCGAGGTTGAAAACCCTAGTCAATAGTAAGGAGTGCCCAAAGTGTCTCTGCAGTTATATATTCTGATCCTCAGCTCGTACGCGCGTAGTACACACACACTAGTGGAATTTCACCACCTATGGGTACTCAAACCCTTGACCGGGTGTTGAAACTCCTGAGAGTCTACCACCCGAGCAAGAGTAAGGACCCAATACATATATGTTTACATGTGGTATTAAAGCTTTTATTCCCATAAATTAAGAAAATCTAATAGTAGGAATTAGCCCTAATTTTTATATATTGTTTCTTCCTCTGATACGACAGTGGTAAAATAGATGCTACCATGATCAATAGTTGCAAGATCTAGAAAGGTGCCATTATATAAACAGGCCCACATAGTAACTGTGAACACTTCCGCCGGAGTCGACATACATCGGAGATCTGTCATGCCATGCTGCTGCTGTGGATGGAGTAAAAGAGGGATCAGAGAAGATGAACAGTAACATGCCCAGCTATGGCTCTGTGTCATTGCTCTCTAGCTCTTATTTTTCTGCCTATCTCCATGCATGCTAATTGTCTCTATCTTGGACCCCAATGTATGGTCTATGGAAGATGATGATTATCGATCACCGCCATCTAACCACCCTTAAAACAAACTACTCTCAATTGTAGAATTCGGACAAATCTTTTTAAGGTCAGTTTGATTTTCAAATTACAATGTATTTAGTCGTCATTACTTAACACCATGACTCTTACCCGAAAGTTGACGCTGACTAGTTCCGTGTTTCGGTGAAAAAGAGAGGCGGGAAAACATTTAGGGCGCAAAAAATGTGGGGCCCACCGTGATGTATTTGCTATATTCATGTAGTCCATCCTTTCCACTAGCTCATTTTAGGGCATTAGCCCAAAATAAGGCAGATCCAAAGTTCCGGTGGGCCATACCACCGTATCGAGTGGGAGTTGAACGTCTATCGTTGCTAACTTCTTGCAAGCCATTTACTTTTATCCATGTTTATATGACCTTATGAACAGATTGGGATGAAAAATAAACATCAGTGGGCTGTTGGAAGGTTTTAACTTTCAACAGTTGAGATTCGTTAGGACCTTTTTTTCATGTGGCGTGATCCACTTGAGCATTGGATGTATCTCATTTTTGGATTCATGCCCTAAAATGAGCTTGTAGAACGAATGGACCACATGGATGTGACATATTCATCATGGTGGGCCCCATAATTTTTTGTGCATGTAGAAACACATGAAATTCTTATAAGATTCACATGGTGTTGGAGGCAGTAATTTCTCCAACCAAACAATATTAGAAGTAATGATGGCCTGTTTGGTGTAATTGGGAAAATCAAACAGGTCCTTAAAGGTAATACACATCTATGTGTACTGCTGTTTGGATTGGTATCATGGCATAAACCGTGTATGGAGCCCACAACATGAGCATTTTTGGGACCCTTTCCTTAACTGGATGGTTATCTGACTTAGCTACTTTTTAGTAACCTAATGGTCCAAGCCCAAAGCCTGACACACCTACACAGTCCATTGACAGTCCTAACCTTACATGTAGTCCGTGTGGAGTCCACTTGATCAACGGATGAAACAGCATGCAACAGTTGAGAGGGGTTGCTCTCCCATTAAAACATTCATAATCATTTATTGAGCCTACTGAGATGTGGTTCACAAATCCAAACCATCCAATGCATGTGTCCCACTTGGATGAGGGGTTGGATTAAATTTCAGCTGCATCCAAAACTCAAGTGAACCCCACAAAGTGTTTTTATATGTTTTAGACATGTATTCAGATGATTTTAGATGGCATGGCCCACTTGAGTTCCATATACGGCTGACTTTATGGATATCCCATAACCTAAAGGGGACCCATCAAATGCACGGTGTTGATGGTCCATTTACAAGTAATTCCAACGCCACAAACCTTGAACCTCAAGGAAAGCAAACCTATGAAATTAAGGAAATCGTTGATAATAATAATAATGAATGAGTTGTATATATAGGGAACTTGACGCGTTGTTTTATATAAGTAAACACATTCATGACTCTGAATATGTTCCAAAGTAAGTTTTTCTCAAAACTGTAAAAATAATATATATATATATATATAGAGTCTAAACTGATTTGAACTCTTGTAGACACGCGATTCAAGCAAGGATTTAAGTTCTCACCAAATTCTTTAAACCCTAAAATAACTAAAAATAATTACGGATTAAAATTAATAAAATTCAAATTTAAATGCAAAAAAAAGTAAAAAAAACCCTAAAAATACACTTTTTTGTGAAATCACAAGCAACAAATTAATTTCTACGTCACAGACAGTTTTCCAACAGTATCTTGTAATAGCAGTAACTAGTTACAACCATCAAAAGTTATGGTGCATGGTAGGTCGTTTTTACAATTTTTTTTTTTTCTCTTTGATAGTAATTTTTATGCTACTCTTTATTGCAATAAAAATAAAGCAAATAGACTCACATAAAATATCATTGACCATATTGGGAAAATAATATTTACATCAATGTTCCCATCATCAGAGCCCATGATAGAATCTTAGGGTTGGTGGCATACATTGCCTTCATTTTTATAACTAGCTTGAAAGAATGAGTATAGATTTCAAACGTGTAATAATCATTTTAGTGATTGCTTGTTTGTATAGAAATAATCTTTAGCTTTTCCAAGACGTTTTTCTTGAAAAAATGCTTTAAAAGAGGAATTGGTTAGGAGAAAGGTAAGAAACTTCCATCTCTCATCATGCCTTTTTCCTACCTTCTTCCATGAATTATTGTTTGGGTTGGCACGTTAGGCTTGCTGGCACGTCGCACCATGGAGTTCTGAAGTTATTGCGGGACCCACATCGCACTACAATGGGGTGCGTGGTTGGGACTGTTGGATGGCACGCATGTGAAGGATCCAGACCATTCATGAGTTGTGGGATCCACATGGCATCTATCTCCCATCCAACCCATCCAATAGATGCACACAACATTATTATTAGACTAACCAAAAAGTGGCAGTTCCAATTGTCTGTAGAAAATAATTTAGAGCATTCAAAATCCCAATTCTAAGTGTGGCATATTTGATGATCTGAATGACTAATGTTTTCTTAGAGATATCATCATGATGTGGTTCATACTTTTAATGGGTTGGATGTTATACACCCCACAAGTATTGAGGGTATTTTTGTAATTTCGTCTCTCGAAACATCCATTCCCCAGCATGATGTTTTAATAACATCCAATCTATCCATCATGTGACACCCCTATTTTTCTCTTTGGCAGTCAAAACATCAGACAGATCCAAGACTCAGGTGGGCCACACCACAGGGAACAGCTGGGATAGTGACAGCCACCGTTAAAAACCTTTCAGATTGTATGTGGGCCCAATGTATTCTTCACATCCTATGTAATCCACATTCAGAAGATGAATCCAAATAGGATGAATATACAATACTAAAATAAGACCATTCCAAAATTCAGGTGGTCCACGACACGTGATTTTATATGTTTTAGACATGATTTTAGTTGTCCAAATAAAATAGAAGAGAGAGGGCATACATGATGGATGTATTTGAGGTCAGAAAAATAGATTGTGGGCCCAAATGTCAATTTATTTGTAAGCTTAACCTTAATGTAGAAATATTTGTAGACCCAACGCCGTGTGCCATTCAGCACTAATCCAATAGCCCAGATCAAAAACATGTGCTATTAAGCACCGGCAATATGGCCCTCAATGGTAGTCGTGATGTGGGGTCCAGCATTCTATCAAAACCCCATACCGTGGACATGCCATGTGATTGGTGGGTCTTTGTCCAGTTGGTTGGGCCTTCAGTCAATTTCACCGACAATTTTATTGAATTCTGATTCCGGCCCATTAATGGCCCAATTAAAATTTGAGCCCAGATTAATTTCAGGCCCACCTAAAATGGACCAATATAGCCTGGTCCAATCTTAGCCATTGATATCGCTGATTAATGTTGACGCATGGTTGATAGTGATGAGGTCGATCACCGTCTTCCACGAGGATAACTATACTCGGAATCCATGGAGCTTCTTTGGACTCTTCTCATAGACTTTTTGAATCCGCGGGGAAAAGAATAAGACAAATAGAAATAAATTCCAAAAGATTCATAAATTGATCGATAATTGAAATAAACAAATAAATGAATTTACGACTGTTTAAATAGGGATATTAAGGGACTTTTTTGTTAACGCTGAATTTTTGCACTTAACATAGAATTTGGAAACTATTCCATGTTTGGTGGTGTTTGTGAATGCGGAAGAAGGAAAGTGCTCCACCATTTTACACTAAAAAACTTTTTGCGATTGGAGTCTAACTTAATGGGAAATCAAGAATGCGCTCCGTGATTATTATTTTTTAATCCAAAATTGTCCTTTACGACAAAGATTTTCTCCCTTGCGTTATACACATCCCAACTTATAACATGAGTCACTTCTCTGAGCCCACCATGATTTATGTATTAGATCAACTCCGTCTATCAACTTTTTTATTATCATTCTAAAGCATAATCCGAAAAAAGATGCACATACAAAGCTCAAGTCAACCACACCACATAAAGTAGTGAGAGAGGAACGACTACCGTTAAAATCTTCCTGATGTCTACCGTGAAACTTAATTACCATCAAATCTCTTTATAAGGTCACATAGACATGGATAAAGGAAAAACACAAAAATCAACTTGATCAGAGCCTTATGTGACCCCAAGAAGTTTTTAATGATAGACACCTAATTCCCCCAGTCTCTTGTAGTGTGGCCCACTTAAGCCTTATATTTGTCTCTTTTTTTTTTTTTTTTGTCTTAATTTCTAAAATAATATGAAAAAAATGAATGGACGGTATATATAAAACATATATATCATGGTAGGCCCTGCAAAGCCCTTAATTGTTCATATTTAAGTAGATCTTGATGAGGTAGTATGCAATCCCCTCCTAGATTTGAGGTGTGAATTATGTGCAAATGCCTTTCACAAGAAGTCCCTAGGTGCTGGAATCTTAGGTGGAGCCCACCATTATGTTTTTGATAAATCTAATCTATCCATCCCTGTTTTGAGATCATTTTAGGACTCAAGACAAAAAATGACAAGGATACGAGACTTAAGTGAGCCACACTAAAGGAAAAGATGGGTAGGAAAATTCCTATCGTTGAAAACTCCCGGGGTCAATAGATATGTTTACATGCCATCAATATAGGTTTTAATGTCATTCCTAGTGAGATAAACTCAAACCATAAATATTAGCATGATTGAAAACTTTCGTGGCCCCATGAATATTTTAATTATAGGCATTCAATCCTCATATTTTCGGCTCATTTGAATATTGGATACAACTCATTTTTAACACTATATCCTAAAATGATCTCACAAAACAGATGGACGGGGTGGATTTCCAACAAACATCACGGTGGGCCCCACCTGGATTTCCAGCGGTGAACTTAGAAAAAGCTTTTCCATGAAATTTGGCTCACACCTAGGGCTTACTACGATATATGTGACTACATCCATACCGTCCATCTATATTGAAAGCTTATTTTAGGGTATGATCTAAAAAATAAATTAACTTCAAATCTTAAATGGACCTTTTTTTAGGAAATAATAGCGATTGACCATTTTTTTAAAAAAAATTGGGCCACAAAATCTTTGGATTATGTTAACATTTGTGTCATCTCTTCATCTAGCTATTTGTAACCTTTTCAATAGGTTTGATGACAAAATAAACATTTTAGTGAAATTCATGAAGTTTTTAAAGGTAAGAATTCAATCAAAATTGTTTCATATAGGTAAATGTGTTAAATTAATATATTTCAAACATTTCAGGAGTTAGTTAACAAACAATTTATTCTACATTCATTATTAGTTTTCCGACTTCACATTCAGATTTCATATTAAGACTTTAGATTCAGACTTTGGATTTCAAATTTAATAAATGGCCCTAAGCCATGGGAGAAGTTTTGAAATTAAACTACAACTAAAACTCCTAGAAATCACGACTTATTATAAATGGTAAACTTACTATTTATAGACAGTCATGAATCCTACAAGTGCGCATGGTTTTCGGCCAAAAATAATAAGTGTCCTGTTTGGCTATATCATGCTATTCTCCTAATTATTCTAAGCACTTTTTATGTTGAACGTAACTCCTAAAACCCAACGGATGAAGAGTTAATCTAAAACTTACTATAAATAGTTAAAATGAAATTAAAATAGGAAATTGACCATAGATTTGATGGTATTTCGTAAGTTTGGCGTGCGCAACCTGGTATAGCGGAATCGGGTGGCTAAAGTACCTCATCCTATCTTAAAATCACATATGGTACATTAAATAACTTATTCTAGTTTGCAAAGTACATTTGTTTTAAAGTTTGTATTGTCAGGATCACTGCTACTTCCAATCGAGCCTTTTTTGATCCATCTTGTCCATTAAACTGTCTATGACCCGCTCTACATCAAATGTAGCTTGAGAATTGAAACCAGAATGCCATCTTTTGGCATGTGATACACATACACAAGCTTTCAATTCTAACAAGTGGGGCATGTTTCAGTAATCCAGACCATTGCTTGGTTGATTGAACTTTTGTAGTCGAATGGGGAATGTTTGAGAAATACTTTGATACTCTAGCAGAGTGTGTGATGGATGATACTCAGGTAGTTAAAAATTACTTGAAATTTGCTTACGTGGAATACAAAAATTCAAAATAAACCACCCGAATTATGGGCAATAGTATAAATATATCATGAACTAATATATATATATATATATATATATATATATATATATATATATATATATATATATATATATCATATTTGGTAAACGAAATATTAGATTGCTGGTTACTTATTGGACGGTTAGAAATGAAAATATCCAATGGTCATGGTCTTATCTCGAACAAAAACGAGTATCCCCAAATCAGAGGTTAGGATTCTTCAACCAACCTGATTTTTGTACCTTCAGCTTGACGAGGGCGGGTTCCACAACTTGACCAGTCTAATTTGATTAATACAACCACTTTTGTACTATTTCTGAGTGCATGCATATCAAGCGTCATACACAACCAGAGTATGACTTGTTAAATCAGAAGGTATAAGATTGCCCTATCAAGTAGATTTTTCAGACTGTCCATCACCGATCCGAGACGACAGCTAAAATAGTCGGCGTTCAAAGCATGGCCCCACTTGTCAGAATTGAAATCCATGTACTAACCGAAGATGGGCCCACATATCATATAACTCCTTATGATAAATAAAATCAAGTCCATTATAAGAAAGAACGTATTAATAGATGGAGACATTCGTCGTGTGATGTCTAATGAAGAAAAAGTCCACTACACTTTCATGCTGGAATGCATGTTTTTCTTTCTAAATCTTTATAGAGAAATATGATTTGCAACATCTTTATTTTTCTAAATCGTTAAAGAGAAATATGATTTATAGCATGTCACGTGCGTTGCAATATCCATCCCATCTAATATGCTGGCCCCACAGGGAAGACCACCATGCCTTGTACACCTGTTTACACCCTGACGTGTTCCAATAGAAAATCGTCACGTGGTGACATTGCGTTTAGCACACACGAGAATCGGACTTGCACTTAAAAGATGTCTTCAATTGATCTTCTTTCGGCATTACGCAATTCATTATTAATATAATGACATTTTTATTTTATTTTTTTATAACACACGCACACACACCACCACACACTCACACGTAGTAGGATTTCACCACCTATGGGTACTCGAACATTCAACCCGGTGCTGAAACTCATAATATAATGACATATTGATGGGGGTTTCCTCCTCAGTTCAGAAGACATGTGGTGCGGATCGGATGCCACAAATCTTGGCATTACCGCGTTGCTCGACCGGTCAAGTGAGCCGCTCGACCAGTCAAGTGGTGCTCAACTCAAAGTCTAGTGAGATATTTCTTTTGAAATTCCGTGGTACTTGACCAATCAAGGGCACTACTCGACCGGTCGAGTGGGCCGCTCGACCATTCGAGCACTCAGCTCGACTAGTCGAGAGTTACGTAGATTCAGTCTGGATTTAGTACAGACTACGTAAATTTGAGGCGGTTTCGCAAGAGCTGCAGAAGGAAGTTGCCTAAACTATAAATAGGGGTCCTAAGGTTATTTTAAGGTAATGTAAAAGAGTTTCCTAAAGGTTTGCAAGGGTTTGCTAAAGGGTTTAGGACTTTCAAAGGTGAGAGAGAGAGAGAGAGAGAGAGAGAGAGAGAGAGAGAGAGAGAGAGAGAGAGAGAGGAAGCTTGTGGAAGGGAGATTCTGCTCGTAGAGGTGATCTACTTTACAGTCGACGTCTCAACGCTTCTACGTCCTTATGATCGGTGAGATCTCTCCTTTTTTCATTATTTTCTTATTGTTCATCCACTCTTATTTGAGTGAAGAAGGTTTAATCAAGTAGTGTGTGCTTATGATCGGCTGTACCATTCTACTTCATAGTGAATTGTTGTTCTGGATGAGGTCCCATGGTTTTTATCTCTTTTAGGATTTTTCACGTAAAAATCTCTTGTGTCGTGTGATTCGTACTTTGATTTATTTCATTTCTTTATTATTCCATAATTCCAGTGTTGTTGGGAGGATAGATCCTAAGGTTTTGTACAACAGCCCCTAACAAAGTGGTGTCAAAGCGTTTGGGTTGGTTGAATAGAGTGAGATCATTTCTGAATTATGGAAAGTGGCTCATCAAAAATAATCAATCTCAATAGTTCTAACTGGACCATATGGAAGGCTAAGATGAAGGACTTACTTTATTGCAAGGACTTGTATTCTCAAATTCAAGGCATATCAGCAAAGTTAAAGGATATGTCAGATGATGATTGGAAGAAGTTAGACCGGAAGGCGGTGGGGTTTATTAGACAATGGCTGGACGATTTCGTATTCCAGCATGTGTCTATAGAGACCTCAGCCGCTAGCCTATGACTGAAATTGTAAGGGTTATATGAGAGAAAAACAGCTGGCAATAAGATTTTTCTGATAAGACGACTTATGAATCTCAAGTTTCAAGATGATGGTTTTGTGGCTAGCACATGAATGAGGTTAACAACATATTGAACTAGCTCTCCGCTATGAAGATGGTCTTGAACGATGAACTATAGGCTTTACTATTACTTAGGTCATTGCCTGATAGTTGAGAAACATTGGTGGTATCTCTAAGTAACTCCAAGCCAGATGGAAAGGTGTCTGTGGAACAGGTAACTAGTTTTCTATTCAATGAGGAAACAAGGAGGAAGTTTCAGAGGTCTACTCAACAAGAGGTTCTTGTGACATAATATCGGGGGAAAGGAAAGAATCAAAAGGGCGAAAAGGCCCGAAATAAATCAAGAGGCAAGTCAAATACCAGGAAGGATGTTGAATGTTGGAATTGTGGCAAAAATTGTCACTATAAGCATGAATGTCATAAGAAGAAGAAGGACAAGAAAGGAAAAAGGAAAGGAGAAGGACGATGAATCAGACTTCATTGCGGTCGCTTCAGATGGCGATGCTGTAGTTATTCTTTCAGTAGATCGGCTACAAGTAAGGACACAGACTGGGTAATAGACTCGGGAACCTCGTTTCATACGACTCCATGTAGGGATTTCTTCACAAGTTACAAGTCAAGTGACTTTGGAATCGTGAAGATGGAAAATTCTAAACTATCAAAGATTGTAGGGGTCAGTGATATTTATGTGAAGACCAATATAGGCTGCACATTGGTTCTCAGAGATGGGAGGCACATTTTAGACCTTTGCCTCAACTTGATGTCGACGAGAAGGTTGGATGATGATGGTTGTGAAAGTCGATTTATTGGTGGGTGCTGGAAGCTCATCAATGGTTCGTTGATTGCAGTCAGAAGAAAGAAGTGTTGCACTCTTTATAAGACAAGTTTCAATGTGTGTAAGGGTGGGTTGAATGCAGTGGAAGATTCAACTATTGACATGTGCCACGTGAGTGAAAAAGGGCTTCAGCTACTAGTAGAGAAGCGGCTTCTTCTAGATGTGACAGGTATACCTCTCAAAACCTTTATTAACTGTTTATCAGGAAAACAACATAGAATTTCATTCGTTAAATTTGCTTCTCATGCTAATAAAGTGCATGCATTAGATTTGATTTATTTTAAATTTTGTGGTCCTATGAGGACAAAAACCTTGGGTGGGGCATTATATTTTGTCACTTTTATAGATGATACATTTAGGAGGGTTTGGGTTTATGCTTTGAAATCTAAGGATGAGGTCCTTAGTGTGTTTAAAATGTTTCATGCTATAGTCAAGAGAGAGACAAGTAGATCATTAAAGTGCATCCGTACTGATAATGATGGTGAATACATTGGTGACTTCCATGAGTATTATAAGTCCCTGGGTATACGGCATGAACAGACGGTTCTCAAGACCCCCCAGAATAATGGTGTGCCTGAGTGAATGAATCATACCGTTGTAAAGAGAATTAGATGCATGTTATCCCATGCAAAGTTGGCCAAGACGTTCTGGGGAGAAGTAATACACATGGCAGTGTATTTGACAAACAGGTCTCTATCAGCCCCGTTAAATGGAGAAGTACCTGAGAAGGCGTGGACTTGACAAGATCCATCGTACGGTCATTTCAGGGTGTTTGGATGCAGGGCATCCATTCACGTACCAAAGGATGAGAGGTCCAAGTTCGATGTGAAGATCAGGCAATATATGTTCTTGGGATACGATGATAAAAAATGGCCTACAGATTGTTGGATCCGACTGAGAAGAAGCTTATCAGGAGAGGAGATATGGTTTTCTTTAAAGATCAGTGTATACAAGACATTTGTAAGCCAGAGAAGTTAAAGCCTAGTTCAGGTGAGCTAGAGGACATGGATCCGCTTATTCCTCCCGTGGTGCCTAATGATGGGGGAGTACAGTAAGGCGTAGAGTACGAGGGAGTACATACAGAAGATGGACAAGGCGAGCAGCCCCCACTTGATCCACCTATTGAGCTACAGGTGAGGAGGACATCTACGGACAGACAATAATCCAAGAGGTACTCACCATATGAGTACATTATGCTCACTGATGGGGAAGAGCCAAAAGATTATTCTTAGGCCCTAGCTGACAAACATAACGTGGAGTAATTAAAAGCTGTGTAAGAGGAGATGAAATCTTTGCACAAGAACCACACCTATGATATGGTGAAATCGCCTAAGGGTAAGAAAGCTTTGAGCAACAAGCGGGTGTTCAAAAAGAAAGTTGAGCAGAAGAATTTGCAAACGAGGTTCAAGGCTAGACTTGTGTGGGCTAAAACAAACTCCAAGGAAATGGTACAAAAAGTTTGACTCGTTCATATTAAAGCATGAATATGACAGAACGGAGTCGAACCACTGTGTGTTCACGCGTAAGTTCTCAGATGCTGATTTCTTAGTTTTGCTATTATACGTTTATGACATGCTCATCATGGGTAAAGACATCAAGAAGATTGACAGGCTGAAACAGGAGCTAGGTAAGTCGTTTTCTATGAAAGACTTGAGCCCAACTAAATAAATCCTAAAAATGGAGATAACTCGTGACAGAAGTAAAAGAAAGCTTTAGTTGTCACAAGAGCGGTATTTTGAGAAAGTCCTAGAGCGGTTTAATATGAATGTAGTAAAGCTGATCAGTACTCCACTAGATGGTCACTTCAGATTGAGCGACATGCGATGTTCCAAGATGAAGGCAGAGATAGATAAGATGCATAAGATACCCTATGTGTCGGTAGTAAGAAGTTTGATGTATGCTATGGTATATACACGCCCAGACATAGCATATGCGGTTTGTGTTGTCAGTCGATATATTGTCAATCCTGACAATGAACATTGGGCAGCGGTGAAATGGATACTACAGTATCTAAGAGGCTCATCCAAGTTGAGCCTATGTATGGTGAAGGAAAACCTATGTTAGAAGGCTATACAGATGCAGATATGGCAGATGACATAAACTCTAGGAAGTACATCGAGATTCATGTTCACGTTTGCAGGGGGAGCGGTCTCTTGGCAGAGTAAGGTATAGAAGGTTGTAGCATTATCGACAACAAAGGCCGAGTACATTGCAGTTACAGGGGCATGTAAAGAGATGTTTTGGATGAAGAGATTCCTATGAAAATTTAGCCCGAAGTAGGAGCTGTCACGCTCTAAACCCAAAAATTGAATTCATACGAATCCCGATTGCCAAATTTGGTGCCAATAGCCTCCATAGTACCACATTCTCGGCTCCCAGCGTCCACTCACCAGGTTCTGATCCTGGGATCCTACAAGGAGGATTTTTCAACGTACATTTGTCTTATAAGAAGCATAACCATGAGTATGCCCAAATCATAAAGGCAACATCATCATCACATATCCACTAATATAATCATTTAAATACAATGCTGAAAAGGAAAATATATATGTTGAAATCAAAACTCCAGAAGACAGTGCATGCTCCAAGCTCGACGTTGCTGCAACCTAACACTACCTGCACGCATCTATCATGCATAAGCTTATAGAAAGCTTAGAGGGTGGTGAAAGTGTGTGTAAGGTAAGTGTCAAGTTACAAAAAAATCTATAAATCATACATCATTGAGAAAAGCAGAAATACTGGCAAGATCACGAATCATACGATATCAGAGTAAGCGGAATTATACTGGTAAGTCCATGAGTCATACAATATCAGAGTATGCAATACAGATCAGCTATACAAATGAAGAGTTAAAGAGAGCCAAATATCAGATGCAGAGGGTACAATACAATATGTAAATCCTACTAAGTCCGTCTAGGCCATATAAGTGCAGAAACATAGTAACCCAAAATGTTAAGTACTGCGAATGCAATGTAATATGCGGTGCAGATGAAATGATCATGCTGGAGTGTGAAGTCGGGATGATAGTACGTAGTATCGCAGGCTACGGGGTCCACCACAAGAGACTTCTATCCAAACTAGTCTCATACTTAAATTTGGATAATTAGACTCAATGTGGTAAACTCCTGATCTCAGGTTAGTCGCGGCCCAATCAAAATTCTGGCCATGTGAAAGTACACGTAATAAATGTTACACACCACCAGTCTAAGTGGATAGTGAATGAATGCATGAATAAATATGTAATTCCTTCTCAATAAGTCAACGTATCAGTACGATTGCTCTCTAAGATCATCATTGGGGTCTAGTACAGTACACGCCACCTATTGCCCCATCAAGCGCACAACTGGATAAGTGGAAGAGACCTCACTATCCGCCTGGCCAGTAGTCTGCCAATACCTACCTGGTTCATCGATAGCGGACCCATTCCTTGAGCTGGTCAAACTCAGCCTAGCTATGCCTACTCCCTCGGACGGGTAAGGCCACACTCCCTCCCAACCGACCACGACACAGTGGAAGATGCGGCCTCCTGGTATTCGGCACTCGGGCGCTCATATACATTCACTCGGTGATGACATCGGGGCATCCTCTGGTATCAAGAAGGTTTTAGAGATTTTCACCCAGGACCATTTATGGCAGCCCAATGCTCGAACTAAACATTTTCGGTATCCCATTTGGCCATCCACGATATGCCTATGGAGGTTATAGCCCTAATGTTGCTAGGGCGTACAGTAATCATACAATGCAAAATGCATGAGTCATACAATCCAGTCATGCACCAATCCTGCGCATATTGTGTGCTCATGTGAGATAACCTTCACCTATCAGGGAGTCTCATAACACCCTGCCCAATGAGAATTGCGATAGTCAAAGTGTTATACACTTGAACAAGAATCCAAGTCAGCACTCCAAGTCGAAGTACATAGAGATTCGATATCACTGGATCAGGGATACTTTAGAACAGAAAGTGTTATAGCTTGAGAAGGTCCACACTGACGATAATGGGTCAGACTTGATGACCAAGGCTTTACTCAAGGAAAAGTTTGAAGTTTATAAAAATCTAGCCAGCTTGAAGAAGGTGAATTCCTCTTGAGTCGGAAAGGAAGAGATTTGATGAGGTTTTCTTCCTCAATTCAGAGGAGATGTGGTGCGGATCGGATACCACAAATCTTGGCATTACCTTGCTGGTCGATCAGTCGAGGGCATTGCTCGACCTGTCGAGTAGGCCTCTCGACCAGTCGAGCGGTGCTCAACTCAAAGTCCAGTGAGTTATTTGTTTTGGAATTCCATGGTACTCGACTAGTCGAGGGCACTGCTTGATTGGTCAAGTGGGTTGCTCGACCGATCGAGCTCCCGACTCAACTAGTCGAGAGTTACACAGATTTAGTCCAGATTTAGTATGGATTGCGTAAATTTGAGGCGGTTTCACAAGAGGTGCGGAAGGAAGTTGCCTAAGCTATAAATAGGGGTCCTAGGGTTATTCTAGGGTAATACAAACGAGTTTTCTAAAGCTTTGCAAGGAATTGTTAAAGGTTTTAGGGCTATCAAAGGTGGGAGAGAGATAGAAAAGAAAGAGAGGAAGCTTGTGGAAGGGAGATTCTGCTTGTAGAGGTGATCTACTTCACAGTCAACGTCTCAGCGCTTCTACGTCCTCGTGATCAGTGAGATCTCTCCTTTTTTCATTATTCTCTTATTATTCATCCATTCCTGCCTGAGTAAAGAAGGTTTGATCCAAGCGGTGTGTGCTTGTGATCGGTTGTAATGTTCTAATTCATAGTGAATTGTTACTCTAGACGAGGTCCTGTGGTTTTTACTTCTTTGAGGGTTTTTCACATAAAAATCTCTTTTGTTGTGTGGTTTGTGCTTTGATTTATTCCATTGCTTTATTATCCCATAATTCTGGTATTTTTGGGAGGCTAGATCTTAAAGTTTTGTGCAACGGTCCCCAACACATATACCCTTACACATCTCTTTAAGGGGATGAATCATCGCATGCCATGTTGTCATGATCGACGTGCCCATTTAATGAGGCAACGTAACGTATAAAAGACTTGCTAAGAGAATGAATCTAATCGCATATCTGTCTATGCTATTCTCGATGAGGTCATCTCTCATAGTCCTCTCAAAATGGAAAATCTTCCCAAAGACATTTAGAGAGCCAACAAAGCTCGAGAAGGTTTCAAATACCAAGCCAATTAGGCTTGGGTTCAAACCCAAGTTAGGAGAGACAAACACATTGGCTTGATTAGGTTCCCCATTTCGTACATCAATCGGAATCAAGAGAATGAGAGAGTTGGATGAGAATACAAATCTGTTAGAAAACAAGTTAGTATCGGATCGATCTGGACCATCCAATACCACGGAGATAAGAATATATATATACAGATATTACCTAGACATCCCAAGGTCAAGCTTCGATCAGGATCAATGTATTTGGAGATCACTAGTGGATTTGATCCATCTATCCCCTCCAGCACTTCAAACCATCAAGGAATGAGAATCACGTCAAATACAAGAGGTGGTTTGATGCAGATCGACCAACAGCTCGAAGTAGACAAGGTGAGCCACTAGTAGGGACGTTGAGTGGCCATGATCAATCCAGCCCTTTAGGTTCCGGGATCTTGGCCTAGTTATCTTCATCAAAAGAACTTTGGTGGTCCTAAACATACTTTTTAGTGGGTCACGAAGATCTCTACAAAGGATTGATACAAGAAAAAGATATAAGAAGCCAATAAGTTTGGATTTAACTAGAGTCATTTCTTTCCAATGTGAGTTAGTACTTCCAGATCAATCAAGGAGATCTCCATAAAGGATCAGCTACAAGAAAAATATCCGAGAAGCCAGCAAGTCTGGATTTGACTAGAGTCCTTTCTTTTCAATACAAGTCCATAGTTCCAGATCAATCAAGGAGATTCTCATATCCATAACTGTGAAGTGAGTCAAAGGATCTCAAAGCAACAAGGAAGCTCAATGAGTGATTTCACCACCTAGTGCAAAAAGAAGAGCTTGAGGCCCCATTCCAAACAAGTGTATCTACTTTACATTTCTCTTAGCTTAGCCTAGCCTAATTATAGCATAGATAACTATTGCAAAGTGGCTCCCGTTACAGTACCTTAAGAGTAGAGTAAATATCCTCAATCTTTAAGTTTATTTATATCAATCCGATCACATCTTGTTGACTACCCCCTTCATCGTCTATTTCAATAGACATATCAAGTATTTATCTTTCCTTTTCGTTTATTTCTTTGGTTGATTGTTACATTGTCGATTGTAATGGGCCATACATTTAAATGTCAATAAAATTGGCATTGTTTAGCCTTATTTTATTTATATGTACATTCTTATTCATTTGAGAAATATACAAACCTAAAGACTAATGGAAGGAAAAGTCCTTAAGTCCATAAACTCACGTCTACTGTCCAAAAACAAAAAGAACTCATTCATAACGGCTAACCCCTATCCTTTCACAAATTGCCTAAATGAAGCGCAAACCGGTGGTTGAGAAGATAACTTGATCCTATGTCCAGTATCTAATTTGTCCATCTTAATGTGGGGGAACACCAACGATTCAATCAAACCTTTAAGTGGAGTAAACTCTAGCATACCCCCACATCTTCTCCCATATACAAAAAACCAATCCAAACCTTCGTTCACATGTGTGGCCTTATTTGATTAAATTGACAGCAACATATTTTTAGCACACCCTGTAGGACTCAATAGGTTATATATATATATATATATATATATATATATATATATATATATATATATATATATATATATATATATATATATATATATAGCGAATAGAATAAAATGCCTCTAAAATAAAAAAAAAGGTTAGTTTTATGGTTGATGCTGTGGAAGATTAACAAGAACTAACTCAATATTATGAGCATGTAATTGATGTTGAAGAAGGATCCTCATCCCAGTGTATTTCTAGCTACTTCACCGCATTCTTCGAACAATTCATAGTGTTTGTAACATGCCACTAGTGTATTTAAGTTACAACTCGAAGTAAACGAGAAAACAACACAGAGTCTTCTTATGAGACTTGAAGAACTTGACAAGCATTCTCCCATACTCCATCCTAGTGGATATGAGGAAGAATGACCTACTAAGCTCTTAGCCAAAGCTAGTGAAATTGAACCACAAGGTTAGTCGTCACTGCCTCTACCGGCGATAGGAACGACCAAGATGGATGACTCTATAAGCAGTCTAAATACCTCGACCGACGGAGTTATTATCCTCTCGGGAATCAATGTTTGGTTAGACCAAGTAACTCTGGAGGATAGTCAGTTGCCCCGTCGTTAACATATAGTTGCATGGTCGAACCACTTTGGGGGTAATCACTCAATGGATCGACTCAACATAATGGACTCTAGAGATCCGAACACCACGAGGGGCAACCTTAGGTCTTTTTCGGCCCCCTATTAAGGATATTGCAAAACACATGCGCTCGAGGGCCCTTGCATTTTTCTGGGGCTCATGGTCCACCGATTCTACATTCCCTACACGACCGACATCACAATCATGAAGGCGAGTAATGACAGGCTCAAAGCTTTAACTTCCATGGCAATCAATTCTAGTGCAGGTTTAATGTCTAGAGTTGAAGAAGAAATCATTGTAACAGTAACTGAGACTGAAAGAAGATGGGAAAATGAATTCAGTTAAAGAGGAAGAGCAACAGAAGAATGATTGCGGTGGAAATGTAACGGTTTAAAGTCGAATGAACCATCACAATTCACGTCCGCATTAAAAGTTGACAATCATGCCAAGAGAAATCCAATGCTCGCATTAGCTCACACGGTGATTGAATGAGAACCCCATGCTACCACGCATCGCACATCTGAGCGGGCATGGAAACGCGAATGTCAAATGTCCCATCACATCTTTCGATATGAAGGAATTATTGGGGGCCTTGCATAAAACCTTAGGATCTAACCTCCCAAAATAAACTAGAATTATGGGATAATAAAGCAATGAAATAAATCAAAGCACAAACCACACGACACAAGAGAATTTTACATGGAAAACTCTCAAAAAGGTAAAAATCATGGGACCTCATCCAGATCAATAATCCACTATGAAGTAGAACGTTACAATCGATCACAAGCACACACCGCTTGGATCAAAACTTCTTCACTCACGCAAGAGTAGATAAAAAATAAGAGAATAAAAGAAAAATGGAGAGATCTCATCGATTACGAGGATGTAGAAGCGTTAAGATATCAAGTGCACAGTAGATCACCTCTACGAGCAGAACTTTTCTTCCACAAGCTTCCTCTATATTTCTCTCTCTCTCTCTCACACCTTTGATAGCCCTAAACCCTTTAGCAAACCCTTACAAAGCTTTAGAAAACCCTCTTGCATTACCTAGAAAAGGCCTAGGTACCCCTATTCATAGTTTAGGCAACTCCCTTTTGCACCTCTTGCGAAACCGCCTCAAATTTTCACAGTTTGCACAAGATTCAGACTTAAATCTGCGTAACCTCGACTAGTCGAGAAGAGTACTCGACTGGTCGAGCACTGTTCACTGAGATTGCTGGACTTTAAGTTGAGCGACCCTCGATTGGTCGAGTAGTGCTCTCGACTGGACTGTTTGTGGCATCTGAACCACACCACTTCTCCTCTAACTTGAGGAAAATCCCATCAAATCTCCTCCTTTATGACTCAAGAGGAATTCACCATCTAAGAACTTGCGCGTGAACACACAGTGGTCTGACTTCGTGCTGTCATACCCATACTTCAACATAAACGAGTCAAACTTCTTATACCATTGTTGTGGAGCTTGTTTCGACCCATACAAGCTCTTCCTTAGCCTACACACTATATACTATTTGCCCTTGACTTCGATATACTTGATCTCTGTCGTCGACAATGTTACGACCTTCTGTACCTTGCTTTGTCAAGAGACTTCTCCCCTTGTAAACGTGAACATGAACCTTTATGTAAACTTCCTGGAGTATATGTCACCTGTCATATCTGCATCTTTGTAGCCCTCTAACATAGGTTTTCTATCACTATAACATAGGCTCAACCTGTATGAGCCTCTTAGATACCGCAATATCTACTTCACCATATCATACGTGTGGTTCTTATATAAAGATCTCATCTCCTCTTGCATATCTCTCAACCACTCCCCCTTATGCTCGTCGACTAGGGCCTCAGAATAATCTTTTGGCTCTCCTCCATTAGTGAGTATAATATACTCATGTGGCAAGTACCTCTTGGACGGTTGTCTGTCCCTAGATAACCTCCTCACCTGTGGCTTAACAGGTAGATCAAGTGGAGACTGCTCCCTCGGTCCATCTTCTATAGGAACTCCTTCGTCCTTTGCACCTTGCTGTACTCTCCCGTCATCAGGCACCACGGGAAGAATAACAGGATCTATGTCCTCTAGCTCACATGAACCAGGCTAGTTCTTCTCTAGCTTATCAATGTCTTCTATACACTGATTTTCAAAGAAAACCATATCTCTACTCCTAACGAGCTTCTTCTCGGTCAGATCCCATAGTTTGTAATCAAATTTTTCATCACCATACCCCAAGAACACACACAGTCTGATCTTTATATCGAGCTTGGACCTCTCATCCTTTGGTATATAAACGGATGCCCTACATCCAAACACCCTGAGATGATTGTACAATAGATCTTGTCCAGTCCACACCTTCTCAGGTACTTCTCCATTCAACGGGGCTAATGGAGACCTGTTTATTAGATACAATGCTATGTGCATTGCTTCTCCCCAGAATGTCTTGGGCAATTTCACATGGAATAACATGCATCTGATTCTCTCAACAATGGTGTGATTCATTTACTCAGCTACACCATTATGCTGAGGGGTCTTGGGAACTGTCTGTTCATGTCGTACACCCAGGGACTTACAATATTCATGAAAGTCATCAATGTATTCACAACCATTATCAGTACAGATGCACTTCAATGATCTACCTGTCTCTCTCTCGACCATAGCATGAAATAATTTAAACACACTAAAGACCTTATCCTTGGATTTCAAAGCATAAACTCAAACCCTCATAGATGTATCATTTATAAAAGTAACAAAATATAATGCCCCACCTAAGATTTTTATCCTCATATGACCATAAACATTAGAATAAACAAAATATATTGCATGCACTTTATTAACATGAGAAGCGTATTTAATAAATGAAACTCTATGTTGTTTTCCTGATAAATAATCAAGACAGGTTTTGAGAGGTATACCTGTCACATCATGAAGGAGCCACTTCTTCGCTAGTACCTGAAACTCTTCCTCACTCATGTGGCTTAGACGCCTGTGTCACATGTCAATAGCTGAATCTTTCACTGCATTCAATCCACCCTTGCACACACTGACACTTACATTGTAAAGGGTACAACACTTCTTCCTTTAACTGTGATCAACAAACCCTTGATGAGCTTCTAGCACTCACCAGCAAACCGGCTTTTATATCCATCATCATCCAGTCTTCCCGTTAACATCAAGTTGAGGCGAAGATCTGCGATATGCCTCACATCCCTAAGAACCAATGTGCAATCCACATCGATCTTCACACAAATATCACTGACTTATACGATCTTCAATATGCCAGAATTTTCCATCTTCACGGTCCCATAGTCACCTGACTTGTAGCTTGTGAAGAAGTTTTTGCGTGGAGTCGCATGAAAAGAGGCTCCCGAGTCAATCACCCAGTCGGTGTCCTGACTCGTAGCCGTGAGACAAACATCATGATCTGCTAAAAGAATAACTACAACGTCACCATTTGAAGCGACCGCAATGGAATCTGATTCATTTTCCTTCTCCTTTCCTTTTCCTTTCTTGTCATTCTTATTCTTACAACATTCATGCTTATAGTGGCTCTTCTTGTTACAATTTCAGTATTCAACATCTTTCTTGGTACTCGACTTACCTATTGATTTATCTTGGGCCTTTCCGCCCTTTCTATTCTTTCATCTCCCTCGTTCCTATGTCACAATGGCCTCTTGCTGAGTAGACCCCTGAGACTTCCTCCTTGTCTTCTTATTGAAGAGACAGCTAGTTACCTGTTCAATGAATACCTTTCCGTCTAGTGCGGAGTCACTTAGAGACATCACCAATGTCTTCCAACTGTCAGGCAATGAACTAAGCAATAACAAAGCCTACAATTCAATATCCAGGACCATCTCCATAGCGGAGATCTGGTTCACTATATTGCTGACCTCATTCATGTGCTCAGCCACAAAACCACCATCTTTGAACTTGAGATTCACAAGTCGTTTTATCAAAAAAAAAAATTATTATCTGCTGTCTTCCTCTCATACAGCCCTTCTAGTTTCAATCATAGGCTAGTGGCTGAGGTCTCCGTAGACACATGGTGGAACATGGAATCATCCAACCATTGTCTAATAAATCTTACTGCCTTTCGGTCTAATTTCTTCCAATCATCATTTGTCATATCCGTTGACTTTTCTTATATGCTTTGAATTGGAGAATACAAGTCCTTGTAATAAAGCAAGTCCTCCATCTTAGCCTTCCACATGGTCTAGTTAGAACCATTAAGGCTGATCATCCTTGATGAACCACCTTTCATAATTCAGAATCGATCTTACTCCGTTCAATGAACTTAGTTCTTATACCACTTTATTGGGGGCCTTGCACAAAACCTTAAGATCTAGCCTCTCAAAACAAATTAGAATTATAGGATAATAAAGCAATGAAATAAATCAAAGCACAAACCATACGACACAAGAGAATTTTATATGGACAACCCTCAAAGAGGTAAACACTATAGGACCTCGTCCAGATCAACAATCCATTATGAAGTAGAACGTTACAACCGATTATAAGCACACACCGCTTGGATCAAACCTTCTTCACTCACGTAAGAATGGATAAACAATAAAAGAATAAAAGAAAAATGGAGATATCTCACCAATTACGAGGACGTAGAAGCACTGAGATATCAAGTACATAGTAAATCACCTCTACGAGCAGAACCTCCCTTCCATAAGCTTCCTCTCTCTCTTTCTCTCTCTCTCACACCTTTGATAGCCCTAAACCCTTTAGCAAACCCTTGCAAAGTTTTAGGAAACCCTCTCGTATTATCTCTTACATTACTTAGAAAAGCCCTAGGCACCCCTATTTATAGTTTAAACAACTCCCTTTCGCACCTCTTGCGAAATCGCCTCAGATTTCCGCAATCCGTACAATATCCAGACTCAAATCTGTGTAACCTCGATTGGTCAAGTAGAGTCCTCGACTGGTCGAGACTGTTCACTCAACTGGTCGAGCGCTGTTCACTAAGCTCGCTAGACTTTAAGTCGAGTGACCCTCGACTGGTCGAGCACTGTTCACTCAACCGGTCGACCAGCGCAGTGATTCCACTATTTGTAGCATCCGAACCACACCACATCTCCTCTGACTTAAGGAGAAAAACTCCATCGGGAATATGGGAGCATTGTTTACACCCATTTTTAGCGCCTTGACGTGCTTCAATAGAAAACCATCACGTGATGACTTTATGTGTTTGGCACACATAGAAGTCATACAGACACCAGAAGAGATCTTCGGTTGATCTTCCTTCAACGTTATGCATTCCATTATTAATGTGATGACAAATACCCTAATGCATGCCTTTAAGGGGATGAATCGTCACATGTCACTTGGCCATGATCAACGTGCCCATTTAATGAGGTAGAGTACCTAGTATAACAATAAAAGACCTATCGAGAAAATAGCTCTAATCACGTATCTGGCTATAATTTTCTTGGTGAGGTCGTTTCTTTCAGTTCTTCCAAAATGGGAGATACAACAATTCACATGGCATGCATAGGTGTAAATCTAGCATGTTGAATCATTGGCCTGTAGTTAATGGGTCTAAGATCCACAAGATTAAAGGATCTTAATGTTGGACATGGGCATGTGGGTTACCACTAGTGGGTGGATCTCACATATCTTTTTCGCTTTTTCTTTCTTTCAGGACTTTGAAATTCAAAGAGAAATTGAAATTTCGACGATGGAGAGATACCGAAGAGGTTGGATTAGATAGGGATAAACCTTATCCCATCCAATCTCATCTTCTCTCTCAATCCCCCCGATCTATAAATAAAGGGAAATACCCTTCAATGAGATTAAGTAATTAAGAATAGGAGAGACTTTGGAAAAAGAAGATGGTAGTGAGTTTGTGTCCATCTAGCCTGTTCCTTAAACGATCTGCCATATATCGTAATCTGGAGCTATCCATACCATAGAATTAGACAGGTAATCAAACTCATCTTCTCCTATAGTGGTTATGCGGACCATTGAACTTGCGCCGTTCATCATTGGCTTTTGCAAAGGTCCCATATCGTGTAGACCGCCTGATCCTTCAGGCCCACTCTTCCACTAACTTTCACTTAACCCCCCATTTCATGCACATGAATTTGAGCAACTACCTGTTTTCTAATTATTTATTTGGCTATATGTAACGAAGACCAAGAATTGCACGAATTAAGAGTGATTTTAAATTAAACGCTTGAGATGCCGCGTAAAGGCCAAAATGAACATTGGAGAAAGCAGTTAAAAAGATTTACTAACCTATGATTTAATTGAGGAAATTCTCCAAACTAGAGTGAAATGATGGGATAGAAATTGTGTTGCCGACGGCATCCCTGATGGAGAAGTGTACGTGTTACACTGCAATCTTGCTTGCCTTGTGGTTGACATGTTTCCCGTACATTGATAGTAAGCCTTAATTACTTTTCCACTTGCACAAGCCTTCCATGCCATTACTCAATTTCTTCCTTCTTTTCTTACTAATAAGGTTTACAAAGTAAGACAACCAAAAATGAAACATGGACAAGGCACATGAACTGTGACAAACATCACAGAGATTTCAAAAATTGCACAAAAATACCACAAGAATACACTAAACAATATTATTGTAATATTATTAAGAGATTTTCAAAAGATGGATAGATTTTAAAATATCGCACTTTTATCGCAATGTTACCAGAAAATTTTTTTCAAAGGAATTTGTTATATAAATTTATTTTTATTGTATTTTTATTTACTAATTACAATACTTTTTAAAATATGTTTATTTTTGCAAGATTTTCCTATAATATCTCAAGAAAAACCTCATAATTTAAAAATCTCCCTAGAAAAGAAAGAAATATTACTCAATGGACCTTTTTGAAGCCACTTTTGAAAAGAGGCATGGTGCAATGCTCCGTAGTGAGTTTTTGGTCTGTACAGGCAGTACACATGGGATTCCTTTGATCCCTGTTATTTATCTTTTTTTTCATTGGCTGAATGGGAACCGGCCGTTACATTATTTCCTTCCCGATTATCTATCTTTTTACTATAATGAAAGTTCAAGAATTCTTAGATATGGGAGATTTTTGGTGTAAAGAGATCAACCCCACTTCAACAAACTAAAATCCCAAACGTTGTATATATGATAATACCTCATTTTAAATGGGAATATAGGCCACCACAATGGGTCCACATGGTGGGCCAACAAACCGACTGACTTGATCACCGTACAAAGTTCCACTTTTACCATATTTGAAGGTTTTGGCAACCACACCATGAAATACATGCATCTCTCTTTTCTGGGGTGTCCTTATTCCATGGGTAAGCTGGGATTGTACCCCATGTCAATGTATACACTTTAATGAGTGCATTGCAGTTTGAGCAAATGGCCCACCACAAAAGAAAAGAGACTTATCAAATGGTCAGCCACCCCACGTACACTTAGCTATGGAGTTTTGATGGGAGCCGATGCATTAATAGTGATGTGATTACACCTAACATTTCTTTATCAGCCTAGTTGCTTTTGTTCCCCTTGGAAGGTGATATATTTCTTTGGAAAGGGACCATCGAACTCCTTATATCATCCCATGTGCATATGATTCATTCCAACCAACAGCACTTTCTCTAGTCTCTTCGCTTTTCCGGTGCTCATCTCTATCATATGATCTCTTGGCCCCCCACCCTCCAAAAAATAAAAACTGTACCAGCACCATCAATTTTAGTGTTTTCTCCCCCTCTTTCATACACACATTCAGGCAGAGGTCCATTTCTACTTTAATGTATCTTCTAAAAGGTAACTATTAAGGAATTTTCTATAAGGGCCTATTTGAATTGATGGATTAAAAAACTAACTGTGGATATATATATATATATATATATATATATATATATATATATATATATATATATATATATTCCACGTATGTGACGTTTTCTACCAATCACGACACGAAATTGTGAAACTGCTCTCTCCCAAATTGCAACGATAAAGTAACACATGATAAATTATTCTCCTGTTGATGTTTTGCTTTAAATAAATAGTGTTTTTCTCTTCTTTTTAAAAAAGAAAAAAAGAATACTTTGATAATCTTCATTTTTGCACTTTTTTTTCTAAAGGCCCGTTTGGATACCACCAAAAAAAGAATACTTTGATAATCTTCATTTTCTACTTTTTCTATTTGAGATAAGTAATTAAGTTTAGTTTAAGATAAATTATAAGTAACTTTTTTTACTTAAAGGTAGTTAGTCACTTAAGCTTATTAAGTAAAAAAAACAAGATAAGCTACTTGACACATAAGTAACTTAACTAAATTACGATCCAAACACCCCCTAAGAGAGATTTCACATTTTGACTAAGAGTGGCAATATATCCGTTGCCCATCCCAGCCATGTAGGCCCCAGGATTAGGCCCCTAAACTTCTCCTGAAGGTTAGTGATGAATAGCCCAGTCCAATAATCAAATGGGTCACTATTCTGCGGAAGGATAGACAATTTGAAAACATATACACGTCCTCTTCATATTTCATCTATAGTTTAAACGTATATTTGAGATTGGGATCATGTTTCTATTATCAAAATCATTTATACCTCAGGGCTCTTACTGACAGAGAATACTAAAAATTCTCTTATATCTAAAGCTATTAAAAAAATAATAATAAATAAATAAATCATGTCTATGTTCTTTATAGGGTTGACTCTAGCCCAGCTCAATCCTATATGGCCAAAGCCTTTTTAGCTTGATTAGGGCAACTTAAGCGATTATAAGCCCTAGGTTAGCCACTCCACATTTCCTTGCGAATCAAGAAATTTAAAACAAATAACCATTTTAGTGTTCTTTTCTGCATTTGCCTCCAACTCATGAAATTTAAAAAATAACCATTTTAGGGTTCTTTTCCGCATTTCCCTCCAACTCATGAAATTTAAAACAAATAACCATTTTAGGGTTTTTTTCTTTTTTTTCTAAGAATTTTCTTATCCACAAATTTTCTCCTACATGAGGTTTTACTTTCCAACCTTTGGATTACATACAAGTTAAAAGTGCAATTCAAACAAAAAGTAAGAAAGATGCATACATCCAGAAAATTTAAATTGGGAGTGACCAATCCCGTGTTTGAGGGCCTTGATCATGTTCGCCTGGGGACATGTACGAGCTGTCTGATCAATTCATCAAGCAGACCCAATCAATGGCGTGCTTTGATCTGCTAATCTGGTGGGCCACATCCACAATATGACCATCAGCTTGTTTTTTTGCTATTATTTAAGGCCCGTGTGGGCTACATGATGAGAGTTTGGGACAGATCTTGGGGCCAAGGCGCGTAAACACTGTGGCCTGACTGGTCCATATCTCAGACACGTGTTCTATGGTAGTCATGATCTGAAACTCATTGTCACTATGTCACATTACCAAAATCATATTCACTTATTGTTTACACTTGTTCGTTGACATATATAGGACCTAATATTTTTCATTTTAACCATCAAATAAATATAAACTGGAAACATGATTTGGACAGTTTAATCTGATTTACTTGTATTCCAAATATGGAATTTCTAAGTGCCTGTGAATCATCCATCAAACTCTGCCAGATGATGGGTGTGATGAGGTCCATCACTCTTCCTCAAGGATAACTAGTTCGAATCCACGAAGTTTGTCTGGACAACTTCTCAAATCCACAAGGAAAAAAGAAAGAAAATAGAAATAATATTCATAAAAATTCGTAAATTGATTGATAATTGAAATAAATGAGTCTACAATCCTTTAAATAGGGATACCAAGCCTTGGAAGAAGTTTTAAAAATAAATTACAACTAAAACTCCCTAAAGTTCGTAACTCACCATAAATAATAAATTTACTATTTATAGTATATGTTATGTGGCTTAACCACGTTACTCTCCTAATTTTTCTAAACACTTTTCATGTCCAAGAGTTATAATCAAAACTAAAACTTACTATTAAAAACGAAAGTAAAATAGATTTTCGACTATCGGTCTATGGAATCTTGCAAATTCAGCATGGGCAACCCGGCATATCCTGGTTGGGTGGCTAAAGTAGCTTCTCCTACCCCAAAATCATATATAGTAAGTTGAATAACTCATTCCAATTTGCAAAATACACATATTGTAAGGTTCTGACGATCTGGATCACCTTCACTTCTGATTGGGCCTTCTCTGGTCCATCTTGGACATGAACGTGTCCGCGACCCACTCTACGTCAGTATGGTGTTTATCTGGTGCATCAAATCATAGCATTGCCTGTCCATTGGCAATGGGACTGGCGGGCAACCCTAGAAAACCAGGGCTTGGCCTGAAACCTAGGCCCAATGTTTGGACTGTGTCACACCTGGGCCAATGACCAGTGACCGGTTTGACCCAGCCCGCTCCAATTATTAAAGGTCGTTATTATAAAATTAAAAAAATAATAATTACAAAAATGAACAGTTTTAAAGACACTTACGAGCTACTCCCAGATCCGAGCCCCATTTCAGTAATCCAACTGTTGGGACTCGGCCTCTTCATAGTTAAGGTGGTAAGACTCAGGGAAGATACCCTTGCTTTAAGGCGACGTCTTAGTATTGATTCTCTACTCGGGTGGCTAACAGTGGATTGTTTATATATATATATATATATATATATATATATATATATATATATATATATATATATAGAGAGAGAGAGAGAGAGAGAGAGAGAGAGAGAGAGAGAGAGAGAGAGAGAGAGATGCTCACACACAACTAGTTGGACCGTGAGTTTTGGTCCAACTAGCTATGCATTAAATCTCAAAATTCCTATATATATACACATGTAATGCATCACATGTGAGGATTTGTGACTCTGAGTTTTACATTAGTATTTTGGAAATTATGTGTCATAGATCCAATCCATTTATTAAATAGAGCACGCTAATGAAATTTTATGTACCAAAAGTTAGTAAATTATTGTCACCATTAGAAGCACACATGTAACTTGAATATGGACTGTTGGAGTAGATTTCTAACAATTTACTTTTCTTATAGATGATATCATCTTATCTGTAACGACTCGAAAAATTTCGTACCAAGACTCAAGTATCACCTCAATCGGAAATCACTTAGAACTAATCCCTTATAAATTAAACATAAGTTAACTAGCGCTAAGTTAGACTAGCTGTGAAATTAGCACTGTTCACTTTAAATACGATTTGGTAGAGCCAAAACGTGTAGAATAGTTGACGCTACATTACCCCAAAAGCTAGGATCCAACTCTAAACCCGGTTGCTCACGGGAGCATTCGGAAACTCCGTATCGGACTTGGACCGCGCGACGAAAGTCCGATAGCGATAAACTTAGAAAATATTAACCGCGTTGTTGGACTTGACAAGCACCGTGAAAATCACGTCCAAACGATGCTCTGGGACGATTTCCTTGAGTCCAGAGCGAAGAGTGTGAGAAAATGTAGCTTTCTTTATAAATTAAATCTAATTTAAGTAATCTAGAACGTGTCGCTTGTGCGATGTTTCTAAGCATTTAGACCGTTGGAATCTGACCCAAATACATCCTTGGATCAGGGATGATGGCCCACTCATTCAGTATACTTGTACTCTTGATCGAGTTCCGGTGACCGTTGAACTGAAACCGGTCCGCCACGGTCGATCTGAAAATCCGATCGAGCTGAAAACTTAACTTGATTAAGATCCAGCATCTATGAGCTTAAGTTCGACCGCACACAGTAACAGGACCTCCAGAAGTGCTCCGTTGAGACGAAACAGTCCGTATTTAGACATAACCTAAGTATACCATGGCCCTGAGTCTAATTGGGTGAGTTTTGGGCCTATATAAGGGCCTTAAAACCCCTCTCTCATATCCCATACGAATTTTCTAAACCTAAGGGAGAGAAGAAAGAAAAAGAAGGAAAGAGAGAGAGAGAGTAGGAGATTCAACCAAGTATTCTACCCTGCCACTCTACGTGCTTTAATACCACTACCGTATCGCTTCTACGGCGATTCTGACATCACTCCTAGGTAAGAAAACCCTAACCCTAATCAGTTCTAGGGTTTCAACCAGTTAAAGTGAAGTGATAGCTAACCTATTTCATGTAATAGGTTGTCGTTGGGCCTTAGACGAAGCGCGAGTGAACAAACTGAATTTGTTACACGTTTATCAGCGTAAAGTGCGGACTATAGACTTATATGTTATGATTTTCAAGACTTTCAATGTCGGTTAATGGTTTATTCTTGACATGGATGCTATTTCACATCAAAATATATCGTCTGTTTTGTTATACGTGTTCACATGAACCATGTAGAATATAGTGTATTCTATGCATATGTTAGAATGTTTAAATATGTTTGGAATTTGGAATTGTGCTTGACATGTTTATTTATCGTGAATATATGCCTAATACATGTGCAACAACTCCTTAGCGAAAGGACTTGCCCAAGATCACGTCACGGCAAAGATACGTTATATGTGGCTAAGTGTGTAGCCCAAGTGTTTGTAGAAATGTTTGAATGAACATGGAGCTCGGATCCATACACACCATGGTTATCTGTCATGGGTATATGTACGTGGTATTACAGGGCAACTCCCTAGTGAAAGGATTTGGCTTAACACATGTGTAATCCTCATACATCATGTAAGGTGATGTATGTAGTCTATGTGTTTGTGAAAATGTCTGAGTGTGCCAGTGATCACCTAGAATACTCTGTAGGAGGATCGAGATACAAATCTCGGTTACCTCAACTATGTAGATGATTTTCTACATGTACTCTACATTGTAATGTCTGTTTATTTCATAAAGTGAATGTGTGTGAAATCTTATTGGTGATGTATTTTCATAACATGCTTCTTGATTGTAGGAATTGAATTACATGTTTATTCCTACTCTACCTATCTCATATGATTCTTGACTGAAGTTGGGACTAAGATTTAGTCCAGATAATCGGTAACAGGATTGAAATCGTGGTTGAGATTCATTAGCCACGTATGATGTGTTCGACGAACCCGAGTCGTACGTTGGTCGTCGGCAGTGGTTAGGCCACACGAAGTGCTCACGCACCTCATGTCGATCGATACGATGTGTGCTCGTGCTAGTCGAGCTCGTCAAGTAACCCGATCTGTCTGATGTATGTTCACCATGTATGGATGCCTCTGTTTGAACCTAAGGTACCTGACTCACCAGTGAATCCCGTTAACCTTGGTACCTTGATCCGCTAAGACTCACGAGCCGGGCATGGTGGTATGGGACACTGTAGTCGAGCTATCGGCTTACGCTGGAGCCACGAGCCTTCCCGTAGTGACCAATGAGAAACCCAGACTCGTGAGCCAAATATGGTGGTATGGGACACTGTATTCGAGCTATCGGCCTACATTGATAAGGTGATGGGGGAGCGGTGCAATGAGTACATGTAACAGCCCTGACAGCCCTTTGTAGTGACCTCGAGCATACTCTGAATCTACGGAGAGGCGACGAGTCTTCCCATAGTAAACAGAGTATAAACTAGGTCTGTAATGATAAGGTGATGGGGGAGCGGTGCAACGAGTGCATGTAACAGCCCTGACAGCCCTTTACAGCGACCTAGAACCGCATTATCGTATGAGATTAACTAGGAGTGACGACCCTAGACAGGATCCTTGTTTGGAAATGATATAAGGGAGGTACCTTAGTTTCTCAATCCTGCTGTATGAATAGGACTAATAACAACTCGGTAATCATGCCCATATCGCATTGCATGTGCCTGGAAGATGTGGAGCACTTGAGGGATGAAAGCATGCCGCGAGCGTAAGATGGTGTCGCCTGAGGGAGTATGTCGGTGAGGGCACGTATCATGATTGCACCTCATCCTTGAATTAATTACAGTATTTAGGAGTGTTCGATTGTAATGCTTTATCATTACTGCTTGACTGAATTGATAACATGTTAACCTATATTTTATTGTTCCACTGAGTTAGCTACGGGATGGTGTTCTGGACACCCACCAGACCCTGTCTTAGATGCAGGTATTGGCGAGGCACAGGAGGCTGAGCCTGACTACTATGATGATCAGGATGAGTTCTCCTACATGTAGTTCTCTGATGATTTTGCTTAGGCCATTCGGAGTGACGGGGCTATAGGGCTTACCGTGCTAGTGGAACTATTCTTTTGACATTTTGATTTTTGTATTATGACATATATATGATAGCTCAATGATGTATTCATACTCTGGAGACCGATCATGATTTTTGACTTATATACATTTATATACATCTTTTAGTCTTCCGCTTGCGCTTTATAACTCAATCTGGAGTATGAATTACTACTTGGGTATAATCCCACTCATGACTGATGCACTAACGTAAACAACATTCAATCATACGCATTTATGTTGCATAAGTGATGTTCTGAAACTCGGGTGTTGAGTTGCTACTCGACTCCCGATTTTCAGGGTGTTACATTATCGATAAAAATAAAAAATAAAAATTTCCCATATACTTACAATGGACCCTACCCAATTAACAGAACGGATTTACAAGATACATTGTGCATTACCCAAGTATATCATGTGTGTACACATTTTTTAGTGGTCCTTTGTAAAAATTCAATCTCCTCTTTTCTCTCTCCTCATTTAAATTATTTTTTCCTTATTTAATGCTCTCCATTCCCTGTACGTTTGGGAAGGAGTCATGTGCGGAGTGACATGTTGAGTCGCTACTCAAATCACGTCGCTAAGTTATATGGGCCCCACGATGATATATGTGTTGTATCCATACCACACATCTATTTGTAGAAATCATTTTAGGACGTGGTTCAAAAGAATGAGGCAGATCCAAAACTGGAGTGGACCCCACCACAGAAAACAGTGGGGTGAGTGACGCCTACCATTGAAACCTTCCAAAGGTCCACCATCATATTTATTTGAGATCCAACCTGTTCATAATATAACATATTTATTAAAGAAGAGAAAACAAAAATATCAGCTCGATCGAGAACTTTTGTGGCCCTTAGAAGTTTTTAATGGTGGGCGTCACCCTCTCCATTGTTTTCTGTGGTGGGATCCATTCCAGCTTTGGATCTGACTCATTCTTTGGCTCATGCCATAAAAGAATCTCTCCAAATGGATGGACGGTGTGGATACAAAACATACATCATGATGGGACCCTAAGAACTAGGTGACCTAACTTTAGTGCTAGCTGCAAATCCGCATCTGTTGAGGGTTAAATACTGCATATTAGACCCCATTTATTACCTGAATTTACGTACATAATGCCGTTTAATGGCCCGTTTTGCCGTGTTTGTGATACAGGGTGTAGTTGAAAGCATGAAATGCAAAAAGTTGCTAAAAGTATGAATTTAACACTCTGTTGACGCCACAGGCAAGGGACACACTCCAGGGGACCAAGATTGACAAATATACACGGTCAGAAATCCGAGAAAAGTTAGAAATTGAAGCTCAAGTGGCCTTAAGGACGTCCAGAATGTAAGATCACGAGGTTCCCACCATCCGTTCGGCTCGAAACTTCATACGTCGCCTGAGGACCATAAATTAACCGTACATATAAAATTTCAGCCATTGAAGATCTCGGGAAGTGCCCCAACTGACATATCAGCCCGTAAAATCATGATTTGGGGCCCACATGCTATCTGGATATGCTTCAAAACTTGTCTCTATGGTTTAAATACGATTGGAAACAGGATGGACGGCACGGATTTCTCGTGAACATCACAGTGGACCCCACATGAGGGTGTGCGTGCATTCAGTGCATGCACACGCGAACCGCACCGGACCAACCAACGGGTCAGCACAAGCGCTGACCCGTCTCTCTCTCCCTCTCTGCGTAAGGTGCAGCGGACGCACGGCCGCTGGCCATTTTTGCGATCATCTGTGGGCCCCACACGTGCTCCATAAGCTCGATCTGAACCGTCCACCGTGTAGACAGCCGCGAGAACTACAAAACCATGTTATCACTTTTCACCCATGCATGCACACGTGTGAGATACAGAGGCCACAAAAGGGCTGCTCGGTAACGTTCAAAACTGATTCTTCTATGATTTCTTCCCTGGGCCACGTCAATGGACGTTCAAAACCACCCATTCTTGACTGAAATTTCGTTCTGAATCCAATGGACGGGGTGAATTTTTCAGAAAATGCTTTTGTGGGGCCCACCGACCACAACAGCGAAATGGTACAAAAGGTTTCGCACATCCGCGAAAACTGACTTTTTCGGACAGTTTTGGCCCACCATCTTTGATCATATGGCAGATCTGAACCGTCTATCATGTAGAGGACCCAAGAAAGTATTAAGAGACGGTGTTTCTTTGGAATTTGAGCGAGGAAAGTGGCGTGTTTCATGGTACCGAACTTGGCTACGAAAATTGCACTCCGTGTCTTGCTACAACTCTGTCACTGACTCCAGCCTTCCAGCAGCTATAAAAGGAGGTTTTTGGACGTGGGGAGCATTCATTCAAGGTCTTGGGAGGAAGAACAGAGGGCTCGAGCTTGGGTTTCAACGTGGGCAGAGGAGAGAGAGAGGAGCTTGGTTTTTTTCTTTCCCTTTTCTTTTCCTTTTCTTTTTCTCTTTATTTATTTGGATTGAGCTCATCCATGGCAGGCTAAATCCTCCTAGCTAGGGCTAGGAGGTGAAGCTTGTAGTGAGATGAGAGATTATATGCTTTTAATTTAATTTTAATTTTTGAATTGAAGTTGGTTTTAGTTTGATTTTAATGGAAATATTTTTGATCTTTAATGGTCTGTTGTGACTGAAATTACAATGGGTCTGCAATGCTTTGAATATTTTCTTATCCCTTTTATGTTTATGACGTTAGGACGTCCCGTTGTTCATCATAGTCTCCTGGGCATGGTTGGATGACGGTACCCTTCTTAACCTTCATACATATGATTGGTTGGTAATTAGTTTAATTCTGTTGTTTGCCATAGTCTGTGGGTATGGTTTGGTGATGGAATCCATTCTAATTCATACACCTTTCATCTCTTTGAAAACTAGATCAACGGCAGTTCAGTAATTTTCATAATTTTTGATGCAAGCATAAATTCTCCCTGATCTCTACAAGTGGATCCTCTGAATCCCTAGTTTTCCATCTCTGATTTGTTTCCCAAGTTTTAGATTAATTATTCTACAAGTATTTCACCATTGCTAATTGATTTAGAATTCATCTTAGCCTAGTTCTAGTTCTAGTTAGTTTTAGATAACGTACAAGTTTCAGTCCCTTGGGATTCGACCTCGGTCTTACCGAGTTATTACTACATCACAACCCTGCACTTGGGGAGTGAACAGCGTCTAACGCTGATTTCCTGCGAAAGACTTTGGCAGGAAGTTCCTGCGCGCTGGGAACCAGGTGGGGCCCACTGTGATGTTTGTAAGAAATCCTACCCATCCATCCATTTTTTGAGTTTAATTAAGGACATGAAGCCAAAAATGAACCATTTTAAAGGCTCAAGTGGGCTGAAAACGTGATAGTTGAACATCCACAGTTAAAATATGTGTAGGCCATAGAAGTTTTGAATCATGCTCATAGTTGTGATTTTAGTTCATCCCAGTAGGAATGAACTTATTAACGGTATGGATGGCTTGTAAACATCATTGTTGAACCCAGGTAGGTTTTAACAGTAGGAATTTCCCTAACCACATTTTCCTTTATTACAATCCACTTGAGCTTTTGATACTATTCATTTTTTGCATCATGTCCTGAAATGAACTCAAAAAACGGATGGAAGGGGAGGATTTCTCACAAACATCACAGTGGGCCCCACCTGGGTTCCCAGCGCAGGAACTTCCTGCTAAAGTCTTTCGCAGGAAATTAGCGTTAGACGCGGATTTACAGCGGGCACTAAAGTTACGTCACCTAGTTCTTAGGGTCCCACCATGATTTATGTTTTGTATCCACACCGTCCATCCATTTTGAGAGATTATTTTATGGCATGAGCCAAAAAATGAGTCAAATCCAAAACTAGAATGGACCCCACCACAGAAAACAATGGAGAGGGTGACGCCCACCATTAAAAACTTCTAAGGGCCACAAAAGTTCTTGATCGACCTGATATTTTTGTTTTCCCTTCTTTAATATTTATGTTATATTGTGAACAGGTTGGATCTCAAATAATATGATGGTGGACCTTAGGAAGGTTTCAACGGTAGGCGTCACTCACCCCACTGTTTTCTGTGGTGGGGTGCACTCCAGTTTTGGATCTGCCTCATTCTTTTGAACGACGTCCTAAAATGATCTCTACAAATAGATGTGTGGTATGGATACAACACATATATCATCGTGGGGTTCACATAACTTAGTGACGTGATTTGAGTAGCGACTCAACATGTCACTCCACACATAACTCCTTGTACAGGGAATGGAGAGCATTAAATAAGGAAAAAATAATTTAAATGAGGAGAGAGAAAAGAGGAGAGTGAATGTTTACAAAGGTCTACTAAAAAATGTGTACACACATGATATACTTGGGTGATGTGTAATGTATCTTGCAAATCCGGTCCGTTAATTGGGTAGGGTCCATTGTAAGTATATGGGAAAAAATATATATTTTTTTTTATCGATAACATGATATCATCTATAAGAAAAGTAAACTGTTAGAAATCTACTCCAACAGTCCATATTCAAGTTATATGTGTGGTTCTAATGGTGACAACAATTTACTAACTTTCGGTACATAAAATTTCATTAGCGTGCTCTATTTAATAAATGGCTTGGATCTATGACACATAATTTCCAAAATACTAATGTAAAACTCAAAGTCACAAATCCTCCCATGTGGTGCATTACATGTGTATGTATATAGGAATTTTGAGATTTAATACACAGCTAGTTGGACCAAAACTCACGGTCCAACTAGTTGTGTGTGAGCATTTCTCATATATATATATATATATATATATATATATATATATATATATATATTTGGGTTAGCTTGTCGATACAAGTGTACCTATGGGAATCGATACCAAGACCCGAGTGTTGAAACCACGTATCTCCGCTCTGTCTACCACTTGAGCTATGGATCAGGTGTATTGACAGTGGAGTGTTTATTAACAAGTTAGCTGGTGTCAAATCTCTGTGAGCCCTACCATGATGTATGTGTTTTATCCATGTCATCCATCCATTTTTCCATATTATTTTAGGGCATGAAGCCAAAAATGTGGCAGTTCCAAATCTTAAATGGATCACGCCACAAGAAAACGGTGTTGATTGAACTTCCACCGTTAAAAACTTCCAAGGGCCCACAGTAAGTTTATTTGTCATCCAACCTATTGATAAGGTTGCATAGACCTGGATGAAGGGAAAAAAACAAATATCAGCTTGATCTAAAACTTCCATAGCCCCCAATAAGTTTTCAACGATAAAGCATTTAATCTCCACTATTTTGTGTGGTGTCTTCAACCTTAGATTTGGATCTGCCTCATTTTTTAGCTCATTTTCTAAAATGAAATGTACAAATAGATGGATGGTGAAGATAAAATATATACATTACAATGGGGCTTACAGAGCTTTGACACCAACTAGTTAATGCTAATCAGGTCGCAGGCCAAACCACGTCCCACTGTTGGTGTCTTTTCTTTTCTTCCAATCTCATATGATTGTGCTAGGTGGGTCCAGCCATAAATTAGTCATTCAGTCAGGAGTCATGTTAAAGTTACCAATTATGCTTTGAATAATCTTTTCAATCTATCCTTATGTGGAGATTGTGGGTAAGATCGCCCTTACAATGCCTTCTAAGGCATTTTTGTTGGTGTGTTTAAGGTGTGAGAGTATTATATTTAACTAGAGTCACCACCAATGAGTTATACAGATTTTCAATAGATTCTGTAGAAACTTTAGGAGAAGAAATTGTTAGATTTTTTGTCCTAAAATGACTTCTTGATCCATGACTAGAATTCAGAATAAGAACCACAGTCACAAAAATGGAAGGTGTTAGGCACCATATTTACCTGTATAAATATACGGTCTTTACTTCGCAAGACTATGGATTGGAATAAGCTCTTGCACACTAATGATACAGATATGTGTGGAATGTAGTATAATAATGCGATGTCTATGACAAGTAATGGCCCAGGTCAAATAAATCTACCCTGAATCACCAATTTAACAAAGCGGTTGAATAACTAATCAATCTGAGTTTTTTTTATTAGCAAGGCCTAGTATTTCGGCAAGCTCTAAAGCATACACTCAAATCGACTATGTGCTCAAATGCAATGCATATAATATATGATGTTAATATATCAAATAAGCAAGGTGGATAAAAAAGGAATGAATGTTATATTATAGATATCTTAAATTTATCCGTAACTCGGTCTATCGATCCCATTGATAGCCCACTCGATCTCATCGAAAAAAATTATGCTTTTGGCCTTTACTCACTGGATAGACTTTGGGTCCAAATCGATCTGATCGAAGATGGCTTCGATCCCATCGAGGGGTTGTCGATGGCACTTGATATGATTAAAGCTCTCATTGATCAACTTGCGCAGTTTTACGGACTTATAGGTTTTGTTTCCTAATTCAATTTTAACCATTTTTAAGGGTTTATAATCAAGATTAGGGTAATAAAAATGTGCTTAAGGCTTTTGGTAAGTAAAGAAAGATCAAAGCTACAATTTTTTGTGTGGTTATTGGGGTATATTTTCGAATCAGTAAACTCTTCCATCTCTTGTAACATCCATTATCACTTTGTATCTTGGTTTTTTTTCCTATGATCGTTTTTCCACATAAAACCTTGTGTTTTCTGTGTGCTTGGTTTATTTGATCTCTTATTGTTTAATTCTAACTCGGGGTTACTTCCTTGCATCCCCTCAAGAAGTAGTGTCAAAGGTAATATTGGAGTTCTGAGTTTTTTAATATGAAAATATGTCTTATAAGGGATTAATATTAAATATTAAACGGAGAAGTTCACTGGAAGAAATAATTTTGAACAATGGAATATTAAGATGAGAAGCTTCCTAGTTCAGCAAGGATTGCAACACGCTCCCCTTAGCAAGACGAAACGTCATACATCTATGACTGATAAAGAGTAAGGTGAACTAGAAGAGATAGGTACAACCTCGATCAATTGTGTCTAACGGACAATGTCCTAGATTAAAAGACTACCTCAGGAGTATGGACCAAACTAGATAGTTTTTATATGAAGAAACCCCTAGGGAGTCATCTATATCTTAAGAAGTAATTATATAATCTTAAAATGACAGAGGAGTCTGACATTAATGAACACATGAGCACTGTCAGCGAGTTGCTATATAAACAAACGAATGTGGATGTTAAGATCAAAAAAGAAGATAAAGCCTTAATTCTCTTAAATTTGCTTACACCATCTTTTGAGAATCTGATAGATACGTTAATCCACGGTAAGGATATCATCTATGTATAGACTGTCATCTTAGCCATTCATGAGAAGTAATTGAGGAAGAAGGACAGTGGCAGATGTACCTCTACGGATCCGTTGGTTACTAAGGGAAGGAATACTGAAAGGGAGAATGACAATTCTCGATTACGATTCAAATCAAAAGGGAATGACAATATGAAGTGCTAAAATTGTGGGATGACAAGGCATATGAAGAAGGATTGGAGAGACCTTAAGGCTCAAAAGAGAGAAAAATAAGAGAATGTGTCAAAAGAGGCCATCACAGTGCAATCATGCGAGGAGGCAAATGGTAGTAATGCCTTAATAACATCCAAATATGGTTACCTTAGTAATAACTGGATTTTGGATTTGGAGGCCTCATATCACATGACTTCTCACAAGGATTGGTTAGGCACATACAACAACTACAACGGTGGACAAATTTTTATGGGTAATGACATTACCTGTAAAGTGTTGGAATCAATTTAATGTACATCAGAATGTTCGATGGGGTGGAGTATATTCTGATAGACATTTAACATGTTCCAGACCTCAAGAAGATTGGATATTTCCAAAGGCTCTTGAGGTGGTTGTAAGTTCACTGGTTATGACATGGTCTATAAAATTTCGAAAGGAACACTTATTGTGATGAAAGTGCAACTAAATAACAATCTATACAAGTTGATCGGAAACACTGAAATGGGTAAAGTTGTCACATCTGTAGCGGAATCCACGTCGGCACGGTTATAGCATCCATGCCTAGGCCACATAAGCAACCGTTGCATGAAAGTACTTTCTGATCGTTGTTTCATTGTTGTTTTTAAAAGTATTAAACTTAGTATATGAGAGCATTGTATATATGGTAAACAGTCAAAGCTAACTTTTAAAACTAGAAAGTATGTTTGTAAAGATGTGTTTGAGTATGTGCATTCAGATGTATGTTGCTCATTGCCCATTGTTTCTACTGGAGAGTCATCGTATTTTGTCTCATTCATTGATGACTACTCCAAGAAAGTATGAGTTTATTTTTTCAAAAATAAATTTGATGTTTTCACCACATTTAAGTGTGAAAGGCGATTGTCGAAAGGCAGACATGGTAGAAACTAAATGTATTAAGGATTGATAACGGATGCGAATTCATTTTAAAGGAATTCAACCAATTTTGCAAAAAAAAGAGGGGATTGTGAGGCACAATACAATGAGGCATTCCTAAGCATAATGGAGAAGCAGAATGAATGAATCAAAGTCTCTTAAAGAGAACTCGATGCATGTAGAGTAATGCTAGATTGGACAGGGAGTTATGGGCAAAGGCCGTTAACACGGCTTATTACCTAGTAAATCGATCCCCGTCTATGCCGATAGACTATAAGATTCCTTAAGAAGTGTGGAGTGTTCATAAGGTAGATTACTCACAATTGCGTGTTTTTTGTTGTGACACTTACTCTCATGTAATGTTAGTTGAGAGAGATAAACTATACAAAAAGGCTAAGAAGTGTATTTTTATGAGCTATGGTGATAGTGTGAAAGGGTACAGGATATATGACCAAGTTACATGAAAGATCTTAATTAGCCGCAATATCATATTTAATGAAAGTTGCTTGTTCCACAAGGATGAACACAAGGAATCAGAGACATCAGTGTCATTGATGTCAGGATTGAAAAATAAGATATACATGTAGAGCTTGAGCCACAGGCAAAGGTACAAGAGCAGGTTAAGCAGATACTTCTTAGAAGAAATCCACCAAGAGGTCGCAAATTGCTAATCGATATAAGAATAACTCAAATATTGCATCGACCTCATTACAGATGAGGGGAATTCGTCTACATTATAGGAAGCATTAGATGATTCTGATGCTAAAAAGTCGATAGCATTTATGCATGACGAGATGGATTCCCTACATAAGAATGAGACATGAGAGTTGGTGGAGCTTCCAGTGGGGTGTAAAGTGATCAACTGTAAGTAGATTTACAATAAGAAATATGATAGATACATGACAAGATTGGTCTCAAAAGAGTATGCGCAAAAGAAGGGTGTCGACTTTAGTGAGATTTTTCTCATATAGTCAAGCAGGTATCTATTAGATTTGTATTAGCGTTGGTTTTCCAATACAACCTAGAATTGGAACAGATGGATGAAAAGACTATTTTCGTTCATGTGGAGTTGGAGGAGCAGATTTACATTAAGCAAGTAGAAGGATTTGAAGTGAAATGGGTAAATGACAAAGTTCTGTATGTTACAGAGATACGGCTTGAAACATTCACATAGACAGTTATACAAAAGGTTTGAGACTTTCATAATGAGTCAACGATTTACCAGAAGTGAATATGATCATTGTCTCTATTACATGATATTAAATGATGGACAGTTCATCATACTGGTATTGTACGTATATGACATACTTATTGTCAGCCATAATATGTCTAAGATCGATACGTTGAAGACTCACGTGTCAGGGATATTCAAAATGAAAGATCTGAGGGGCTACAAAAAAGATTCTCGGCATAAATATTAACAGAGACAAATAGAGGTGCAAGCTACGATTATCACAGGCAGAATACATTGAAAATGTATTGATTAAGTTCGATATGGATAAGGAAAAGTAGTCATCACACCCTGTGCTGCTCACTTTAAGTTTTATTATAAATAATGTCCTACTACAGATGAAGAAAAGCAAGTAAAGTCTCGTGTGACCTATTCGAGGGTTGTTGGTAACTTTTGTATGTTATGGTCTTTATGAGACTTGATATTTAACATACAGTGGGTGTTGTGAGCAAATACATGACTAATCTCAGCAAGCAACACTGAGAAGCATGGATTTAACGCTCATAAGTCACCAAGGCAAGCAACACTGAGAAGCGGTGAAATAGCTACTTCGATATATTTGAGGTATAACAGACGTTGAGGGTCAAATATTGCATATTAGACCCCAGTTATTACCTGATTTTATGAACATGATACCGTTTAACGCCCTATTTTAATCGTGTTTGTGCTGCAAGGTGAATTTAGGAGCCTAGACTGAAAAATGGTATTAAAAGCATGGATTTAACGCTCATAAGTCACCAAGGCAAGGAACAGACCCTAGGGGATCGAGATCGAAGAATTTATACGCCAAAGATCCGAGAAAATCAAACCATTCACGTTAAACGCGCCTGAAAATCGTCCAAAATGCAAAATCATAGGGTTTCTACCATCCGTTCAGCTCGAAACTTTATATTTAGCCTGAGGACCATAAATTAACCGGTATAACTCAAATTTCAGTCATTACATCCTTGTGGAAGTGGCCCAACGAACAAATCAGCCCACATATCAGCAATCTGGGGCCCACCTGATCTCTGTATATGCCTCAATTTTGGACTCAACGCTTTAAAAGATATGACAGAATGGATGGACAGAGCAGATGTATCAAGACATCACTGTGGACCACTTGAGTAGTATGTGTGTGCATAGCATACAAGCACCAGTCGTGCACTATTAAGCCCAAAGTCAGTCAACGCACGCTGACCGACTTCTTCCTCAAATTCTCAGGAATGCACCAGCTCGAACGGTCCAGTCAGATTAGGTTTTACTAGTGGGCCTCACTTATCGTTTGGATCCATAATCTGGACCGTCCATTCACTCCATAGGGAGGGAAAGACCGTTGCCTAGCTTTCCTTTCTGGCTCATACATATGTACGCTCGTGGATCGTCAGAAAATGTGGGATGAACAGTGAGTTGAGTTGGTACAGTAGGTCATGTCAGAACCTATCAAAACCACCCCTTTCCGACTGGTTTTTGGCCAGGAATCCAATGGATGGGGTAGATTCTTTCAAAAACATCACTATGGGTCCCACTAAACACGTCAACGTGTCTATGTAAGCTTCACGCATGTACTAGGAGATCCAATTTTTTGGGCGATTATGGCCCACCATATTTGATCGGACAGCCAATCTAAATCGTCCATCGTGTAGTCCATCCAAAAACGTCCCAAGGGACGGTGTTTCTTTAGAAAATGAGCAAGGAAAGAGGAATATTTTTTGGGCGTCTTCTTTGCTGCGAAAGAGGAGTGCGTAACTCCTTGTACACAGAAACCGCGCCGACTTCAGCCACTTCTACCGACTTCCCTTGCTTATAAAAGGAGAGAAGCGAGAGAGGGGACAGCCATCCAAGGACGTGTGGATCCAGGGCAGCCGTGGAGGTCGTGCACGTGGGAAGAAAGAGCAAAGAGAATAGGAGAGGGAGAGAGATAACATGGAGGCGGTGATCTTCAAAGAGTTTTTCTTCCTTTTCTTATTTAGTTTTTATCCTTAATGTTTTTAAGAGTTTTTAGTATGTTTATACCAAGCTAAACCTCTTAGCTAGGGCTAAGAGGTAAAGCTTGTACCGTAATGGGATGATTTCTATGGCTTTGATTCATGTTTTATGAACTCTCTTTGATTATAGTTCAATTATAAGAAATATTCATAGTTTTTAATGATTTGTTGTGACTTAAATTACAATAAATCTGCGATAGCTTTGAGTATATTTTTTTCATTATAGAGTTTGTGAATTTGGGAACCCTATTGTTCACCATCGTCTCCTGGGCATGGTTGGATGATGGAACCCTTCTTAACATTCATAACTCCCTTATATTGGATATGGATTGGTTAAATTCTGTTGTTTGTTTTGTCTTATGGGCATAGTTTTGTGATGGAATCAATTCTAATTCTCATACCTCTCATCTCTTAAAAACTGGACCAAAGGAAGTTCAGATTAGTTTTTAATGAAGTATCTTTTAACTGGATGAAGATAGGACTCTAATTCTAGTTGTGTTTGTGAATCAAGCATAGATCTCCCTGATCTCTACAAGTGGATCTTTGGCACTCTAGTTTTTCACTTTTGAACTTTACAAGTTTTAGATAAAGTAGTTTACCATTATTCTCTCATATTCACCCGATTTAGATTACATCTTCGCCTAGTTATAGTTCAAGTTACTTTCAGCTTACATACAAGGTTCAGTCCCCGTGGATTCGACCTCGGTCTTACCGAGATTATTACTACATCACAACCCTATACTTGGAGTATGAACAGTAGATTCCATCTTGATGTTTGAAAACCTTGAGGAAAAGTTAGTAGGCTATGCAAATGTCGATTACATAAGTAATGTGGATAAAAGGAGATCGATTTTCGGCTACTCATTTGTACTAGCGGGTGGAGCGATTAGTTAGATGTCGAAGCTTGAATCTGTGGTGGCTTTTTCCATAACCAAAGTAGAGTATATGGTGGTAATGAAAGCATTCAAAGAAAGTGTTTGGTTGAAATGGATGATAAATCAGCTTAGGCTTTAGTAGGAAGTCGTGCCAGTAAATTATGACAACGAAAGCATAATCAATTTGACGAATAACTCGGTTTACCATTCTCATACTAAACATATTAATGTTCATTATCATTTTATTCAACAAGTGTTTGAGAAATGTGAAGTGACTCTTAAGAAGATCCACACAAGCTTGAATCTAGCAAACATGCTTATAAAGGTGGTTCATACTAAAAAGTTCAAGTTTTGTGCAACTTCTCTGGGCTTGATGAAGGCAAAGTATGTACAAGAAATGACGACGATGGTGAAGCTATGATGGAGGTAATTAAAGATAGAGATTAGAGTTGTGGTTCGTGATAATTGAAGACATAGTGGATATTGCTATCAGATATCTTAAAATTTTCAATAACTAGGTCTGCTAATGGCATCGACAGTCCACTAGATCCCACGAGAAAAACCCATTTTGGCCTTTGTTCGTTGGACAGTTTTTTTTTTTTTCCAAATCAATCTAATCGAAGATAGCTTTATCCCATTGAGGGGTCGTCGATGGCACTTGATATGATCGAAGTTTCCATTGACCGACTTGTGCAGTTTTGCAAAATTACAGGTTGTTTCATAATTCAATTTTAATTTTTTTTAAGGGCTTGTAATCGAAGATTATGGTATTGAAAATATGCTTAGGGCTTTTGGTGAGCAAAAAGAGATCAAAGCTAGAAAATTTTGTGTGTATTTTGAAGTGTGTTCTCAGATCAGTAAGCTCTTTTATCTCTTGTAACATTGTTATCATAGTGGATTCATTGTCGCTTTGTGTTGTGATTTTTTTAGCTGCGAGAGTTTTTCTATGTAAAACCTTGTGTTCTCTATGTACTTGGTTTCTTTAATCTCTTATTGTTTAATTCTAACTCAGGGTTGCTTCCGCACATCTACTAATATGTTGCATGATAGTGATGCGAAGATAATTGAAGTTGATCAAAGTTGGATGGATGGACGAAAGGTTTTATCGTAAGGATCGGATTGAGTTGGCTTGGATTGGTGTTTTTTGTTGCTCAGGTGGCTAAGGGGTAGGATGAACTAGGCGTATCTGGGTTAAACTCCTCTCCTTCTACTCTCACTTCTCCTTGGAGGAAGGATGAGATGGTTATGGATGGCTAAGGGGCTGGGAGAGGATTGGACGAGATTCTGCAGATGCTTATGAGAGAGGAAAAGGCTATTTATAGCTTTTTAGGCTTTTTTGGTTTTGGGTAATTATTGGATAGTATGAAGGTAAAAAGACTTTAAAAGCTTGGATTGGTTGCTACTGTATGGTGCAATTCAAGCGGATGGATCCACGATGCATACCATAATTGTGATAAAATGAAGGCGCAACGCTGTCTTCTCCCCTTCCATTGCCATTGCTGGAGAATTCTAGCTAGCGTCACCATTCCACCTAATTTCCACGTGTCTATGTACCACCTGGCTCGTGGAATCCTTCAATCTTTTGAAGGGAGAGCCGTGGGGCAGTGTACCATCCGTTTCTCTCGATTTCTCTTTATTGGGATCCTAAACTCTAATGGGCTTAAGTGTGGGCTGGAACTGCATGTTGGGCTTGGACCTGATTTTGGGCTGATTTGGCTATGTTGACTGGGTTGGACTGAGTTGGTTGGGCTTTGATCAGCTTGTTGGCCTCCTGGTTGGGGTCTCTGCACCTTGCACAAGTCATGATAGTGCCCCACCAGAGCCTGGATAGAAACCAAAATATGGAAAGAGAAATATACCGCCGAATACAAAATCATGGAAATCTGATGTCAGCATGGAAATGCGCAATAATGACAACTTTTAGAGGAAAAGAGATTAATAGGTTTTAAATACTATTTACATTTTAAAGGATACTTTAGAAAAAGGAAATTGATTTTCTTCACTTGTAGTTTTTTAAAAAGAAGAAATTACAACATCAAAGAAATTCATTTTCATGATTAACAACTGCTTTCTTTCTGAACAAACAGGTCATAAGTAAAATACTATTATAACCGGGCACTAAAACGTTATTTTTGAAGAAATAAAACCTTCATTTCTAATGCCATTAGGATAGTTGCTAGTACAATTCTGCATGGCTGTACTTAAGTAGTTTACCCAAAGAATAAACCTGTCCTTGAATTCCCATCAATACAATGTAATCTATGCCAAATGCACGTAGACAGATAAACGAACACACAAGTGAGTTTTTTTTTCTTTTTCTTTTTCTTTTTCTTTTTCTTTTTTGGTTTCTTTAGGTAAATCACCCAAGGGCCTGTTTGTTTTTTCATTTTCCAGAGTGTAAATTGTGGTAAATAAGCAATAATCACTTCTCACCCATGTTTGAAAAAGAGAAAATAACCTTTTTAATTATGCCTTGGTATCCACGATTGCATGTACGAAATGAGACTAGGATTGAGTCTGATTAATTCTATGGGCCCATTGTCAAGTTTTTGTCTGATCAACGCAGTCCATCCGTTATACCAATACATTTTAAGACATCAGCCCAAAAAAGGAGGCAGATAATAAGCTCAAGCGGACCACACCACAAGAAACAACAGAGATATAACAACCACCATTGAAGGCTTAAACATGGCTTATGGCCCACGGGGATGTGTATTTATCATCCAAACTGTTCACAAGGCCATGCAGATATGGATGAAGGGAAAACACAAAGACCATATTGATCCAAAACTTCTATGGCCCTCAAGAACTTTCCAACTGTAGCCGTTCAATTCCCCTCGTTTCTTATGGTGTTGTTGGATCTGCCTCATTTTAGGGCCAGGTAAAACAGATGAATGGTGTGGATTAAACACAAACATCACAATGGGCCCCACAGACCATGCAGGGATGCACTTAGGGCCTAAGTGCAACCCTGGAATTGTACCAGCAGCTATTCTAATGGGGCATCGGACATGAAAGTTTCTTTTCTTCACGAATCATTCTTCACAGGGAAGGCATTAATTATATGTGGCTTTCTCATATCAACTAAACTAATGGACTGATGAACTAAAATTCAGAAACATTGTATGTGAACAAGGGAAGGTTAGTAGCTGGTGTTGGATAATTAACATTCTCCCAAAAGTTCTACAGCTCTAACAACATATAGTGGAAAACATGCAAAGAGTATGAGGGGGGAAGAAACATTGTGGATTACAAGCTCTCAAGCAGTTGGTGATGCAGGACTGAATACTCAAAGAAATATAGTGGGGTTGAGAAACTCAACCATGTGGAGCCCACTATTTGATCCTGCCGATTGGATAACCCATAGAGTCCACTTTAACTGACTGGACAAATCTTGGGGCTTACTTTGGACTGCATCAATCTCTCCTGCTTCAATCCATCCTGGTTGGGAAGAACTTGTCCTCAAGCTCAAATCTTCATACCCATCCATCACTATGGTCACCTTTGTATCATGTTATTGGGGCTTCAGTGGAAGATGATGGCGAAGGCTGACCTGTTGGATTGACCCAATCGCCACCCTTAGGTCTTGAACCGTTGGTCTAGACTGCTGGCATGATCAATGTGTGCATAATGGCTGATCCGTCTATCGGCTCTATTGTCCATCCAATAGTTGATTCATCTCTTCATCAGTCCACAAATTCCTTCTTTCAATCTAGCAGTCAATCCATTGACAAATCTTTTAGGCAATTCGTCGGAGTCGACTAATCAGCAAATCCTTCTCCAAATCTATCCACAAAGATGCCTCCTGCAGTATGTCCATTTATTTCTCGTGTTTCTTCAGATGGCTTCATGGGACTTTCAATCTTCTCACCAAAGGTCTTCATGACGTTCCTATCCGTCTTGAAATAATATATATCATAGAAGATGTTTTGATCCTACATTTCCAAGAAGAAAATGACAGTGATCCATCTGCCTAGCAATCACCACACGTCTTTGGAATACTTTTCTCAAAAAGAATGTAAAACAAGGTATCGGCAAAGTTGGATATTTTCTCATTTTGAAAAATAAAAATATCCCAACTTTGATAATTTCAGAACCATCTCTTTGGAGGTGGTAATTCCCCATGACTCCCATCAATTACCATCTCAACAGCTTTTCATATAGTCTAAATAAATAAGCCAGTGAATCCAGAACATTTGCCTACATCAAATCTACTCCAGACACTTAAACTTGCTCCTGTGCCAAAATTAATGTAGGACAAATGAATAAAAGAAATACACTCAGACATGATTTGAGTTTCGAGTTTGAAATCACATCAGTCCTGGCACTCTCAGTTGAGTTGCTTTTTTTTTTTTCCCTTTTTCTCCTGCCATCATTCACCATTCAGCCATACACCATCTACAAATTGAATACACATAGTTACTCAAAAACCTAGTTTAATCCTTACAATCTATTTAGAATAAAAATATTAACAATGAATAAAAGACAGCTAAATCCTGTCATAATACTTCATTCGTTCCATGCATTCAGTCATAACCCATTAACTTCAGGTTAGAATTGCATGATCTTGGGCTCTCTTTTGAAAGCAAACTCAATACACTTTTAATTTAAGTGACAAAAATAAGCATTTAAATAGTCCTTTAAATAGGTTACTCGAGTCACAACTATTTTTATTTTATTATAGGACTTGCCTGCTAAACATAAGGAAAGAAAAAGGTAAAAGAACTCCAAATATGTAATAGTACAACCACATGGACTATATGGCCCCCACATCTGGATCAACCAAACCACTATGTGGGGGTAACTGATTGAATAGTTTCAAGATCCACTATGCCCACTGGATAGATCCTACAACTCATATTAGACACAACATGGGGCGCACTCCTGGACGCAGTCAGTAGGAACCAATGTTCCTGTTATCGCTGATGATATCTGTACCGAAACCCACCTTAACCCTATGATTTTCAGGTATCAGCAATATATTACCAATTTATCGATATTTTGCACGTACTGCTACAAAATCAGTGTTATTATCATCGATACTGGGTTGGGAAGGTGCGTAAATAGAAGAGAGAGGAACTTGATTTCGACCATTGCTTTTGAAGTCTTGTGAATCTAAACAGATTATTGGGAGGGAAACCGAAGGTCCAAAGTTCGTGGGTCTAGGACCCCCCAACGTATGAAAATTTGTAATTTTTTTATTTTTTGTTCTTTTTGCATAGATAATGGATTTCTTTCCAAATACATATCTATGCATAATTCTCATGCCATACATGAACATGGATTTGAGTGGAAAATCGAGAGATTAGAGGATCAAAATGAAGAAAATTAGGGATATCTGATTTTTTTTCCTATTTTCTTGACTAAATTAGGTAATTGGGGGCTCAATTTTTTTAACATGATAATGATGGTTGGCTGATCTATCGATCATTTTGATCACTTGATTTTTCCAGAAAAAAAATAAAATATATTTTTATGTTTCAAAAAATCTGTTTGATATATATATATATATAAATTCAACTTTTTTTGTTTAGATTTCTGTTTTGTTTTATTTTATTTTATTCTTATTTATGGTTCCAATGTTCCAATTTGGGGGGCAGACGGCTCGATATGAATGTTAATGAATGAAATCCCGGCATTATTTCCACCTTATGACAAAATGTAATGGTTCTTTCCACTCTGTTAGGCTAAATATTTGGAATCCAATTTGATGGTGCATCCAAATGCACACTAGATAATTAACACCAAATGTTCAGGGACAAGTTATTAAAAAAAAAAAAAAAGGTATCGTAATGGCCATTACATAATGGTAATAGTGGGAACCATTAGGCCTTACGGGGCGAAACAAAAATTTTTAAACGGCTGTCACAACCCTTATTATAAGGGTAATTAGGGTGGCCGTTACAGCCACCATTACCATTTTTAAATATCTTGCTCAGGAGTGATCTTCTGATTTCATGCAGATGGAATGATCCGTCTTGCTAAACATTTACATTGTATTGATAATTTGATATATGATGATGAACTTGGTATTAGTATTGCAAGTAATATGTATGGGCCAGTTCATCAGTCCCGTTTTCTCTCATGGGTGACATTTATCAGAGAACTTATCTTGGGAGGAAAGAAAGTGCAGTATACAGGTAGCTGACTGCATGCATTGATAAGAGATGACATATCAAGATATCGAACTTACAACATGCAAGGTTTTCATATACAGATTTTGATAGGCTGCACATGATATCAAAGCATGGGCTTATAAAGAATACTCCATCCTACTTAACGGCTATTGATGGGGATGCAGTCACCCAGGCTATTCACAGGATATTAGAAGCAGATGGATAAATGCTCCTTGAAATCTTTGGAAGTTTTCAAAAGGCAAAGGGGCTGTTTTGATTCAAGAAAAGTTGTGCTGGCACTGTTTGGGGTAGGCAGCTTGTCCGTGGCTTGTCAAACTCATTTATGCAAAGGAACCTAGGAAATTAAGGACAACTTGCCTCCAAAATTTTATAAACTACCTTGGCAAGTAATGACCATCCACTGGTCACTGCATGCATCATTTGGTACCGGAGCAAGTTCTAATTTCCTTAAACCTTGCATGCTGATAGATTGAGATCAAAATCTTAACAAAAACCTGAACTGGAAACATGCTCGTAGTGGAGATGTGTGCCCATGGTGGTTCATCATATGGATCTAATTTAATGGGAAACAAGAAGGAAGACTATTGATGGAAATCGTGCAACAAATATAAATCCAGTCTGAATTCATCATGAATGCCTGGAGATTTTGTTGAATTCCCACTTTGGAGCCAAAAGTCATAATGGATCTTATCCCCTGGATAGTGGAGATTAGAGTTGTAAATAAAAATAAGTTTGGAATTCAAAGATCAAAATGAAATGGAAGAAAATGAAAGTGGAAAGTGAAAAGTGAAAAAATAAAAGAAAAAAGAAACAGGGGAAGAAAAGTGAAAAAGAGAAGTTAGGAGAAAGGGGGAAAAAAGTCACACCAATGCCTCATCTGCTGCCTATAGGTGGTCACACCACAGCAAGTATTTAAATACCAGTTTGAGAGTGTGACTCGCTTGGGACCGAAACTGGTACAATTGCCCAACTTGTCCATTCCGGTCCTGTCCTGTCTCGATTGGTTTCAGTCCCATATCATCCTGATGACTTCTTTTGTTGTGGACTGAAACCAATACAGCATGAAAACTAAGCAGTATCAGACGATAATTAAAACCATGCACCAACAGTCACACTGTTGCCCCACACCAGGCTCATTAAGGAGAAGGCCATGAGGCACCAGCCACCGGGCAAGGCACATCCAATTGCTTTGCAGGACCATTCACTTGCAGAGGAAGTCAGTCCATTGCATGAGATGTCTTTGGTGATCAAGCAGAGCAGAGCGGGTAGCTTTAGGCCAAAAACCAAGCATCAAGGCCTACATTCATGCTCTCAACATTTCAACAGTGGTTATCCAAACAGGTTACACATGCTCGCCCCACTCCTACTCTCACAGTAGCATCACCTAGGCATCCAATGTGCTGGACTTACGCAAGGAGTCATCAAAGTAAGAGTTCTCATCACTTTTGAGTCTCCCATTGATTCAAGTTAGTCTGGGGTTTCAAAACAACTCATCAGCATGAAGCACAAGGGCCACCTGCAACTCTACTTTATCAACCATTGCACCATCAAGCTCACCTTGCTATAGCTGAACCCACATCACCAAATGCTCAATAGCAAAATGTTCCTGCCTATCCTCCCCCTTCATATTCTGACCCTCAACCATCACCAGTCTAACACCCTCCAACACCATCATGTCAAGCACCTGCCACTTGTCTGAAAAATGGTTTAATGTGATGGTGGATGCGAGAACGAGATAACTAATACCCTCTATCTAATCAAGGGAGGGGATGAAAGGCAAGACTCCTAATTCTGCAGATATCATCTGAAGATAGACCACATAATAGGCTTTTTAGCACCATGCATTCTCCATGAACATATGGAGACTAGCAAGCTTGGATATAATACCACTGCGAAAATTGGGACCCAGGCGAATCCCATGCCTGACCATACTACTCAGGAGCTGCCATCATGAAAATGCAGTGGTGGAATTGCCAAGAAGGATAGCATGGCAAAATTTGATAAAGGAAGAATTGCCTAGTGTAAATAACAAGGATCGACTCTCAAAAGGTAACTGTTGCATCACCAATTATGATGGGTCCTTTGTTGAGCCTCCAACAATCATTGAAGCTACTTTATCAAGTGTGACAGAGAAAAATGAGGATGACTACCCAATGAGAATTAGGCCCAATGAAGTTGAGGTAGCAGTATAGTTTCACGAAGCATGAAGCCAAGCAACAACAAGTTCGGGTGTGGAAGCAGTGAAGCATCTATTTCAAAATATTATGAACTATAAAATGCAAGGAAGCAGGAGAAGAAGTATAATTGAAGTGGAAGCAGAACCTAGTCTACAAGAATCCTTGAAACAACGGTCGCAGCAATGCGTACGAGGCACCAAGCTTGAGCTGATTAAACAGATGATGCTCTGGTTGAAGACGCTATACCAATCTGTAATACCACAGATCTCACTCCAAGCATGAAGAATTACATGGTCATTTTATGACATTTTGGCCCATATGAAGAAGGTATCCAAGCTAGTGCCAATATTCAATATGTTAAGGGTTATGCACAGGGCTTGGACGTACCCAAAGGAGGCTATTTTTTAATTAGCCTGTCCTGATGGGTTGTTCATGCCGTCATGCGTTAATTTCCAAACTGCTCTCATCGAAGTCAAATCCCGAGCATCATGTAGAAGTTGCTGACACCCAGGCATAGTTATGCATATTACTCTACTCCGACACTACAGAAGGACCCACGGGATTATTACTTTTTCTAATGAAGGCCTGTGACTGCGGGAACACCATGGTATGAAAGGCCTAGTTGATGGGAATCCTCCATCAATGTTCTTGTGTTGCACATTCTTGATGCTGTGAGAATCTTGTCAAGCCACACCTAGCGAAGCACGATGATCAATCATGGATAAACAACACCGCCATAGCTCCACAGGTGTAATCAGTATACTCCTCTGTCGCAAGCCCCTAGACCCTAGTCTCACAACAGACATTACTTATTCTTGATCTAATTCATCCTATCATATGCAACTAGGGAGACCATTTAACCAAAACCATTTTCTCATAATGCCAACAAGGCATCAATTCCTTAAAGTGGTCCCCTCAACCTGGAGAGTAGCGTCATATCTGAGGGCTAGAGAGAGTTTGAAGCTGTGGAGTCTCATTTTGCCAAAGCAGCAACATATCAGATAGCCAATGAGGCTAAGATCATGGTTGTCTCCTGCGAGTATGGGTAGTAAAAAACAGTAATGTAACAGCCATTATGTAATGGTTATGGCACGGGTTGTTACATTATACGGGTTTCAAACGGCTTGTGATGAAATTTTTGAACATTAATGAGCCAAAATGGTGTCATCTTATATCCAATTTTAATTTTAATTTTTCATCAAAGTTCTTAAGGAAAATGATGTCAAATGATTAGGGGATATGTATTAGTGGAATCGGATCTGTGTTTTAGTGGGATGAATCCTATATATTGCATGAATTCAAGGCATTTAGGAGCATTCTAATATACCCAATCAACCCATCGTTATTAATTTAAATTTAACTTTTAATTTATTCCTCGAATTTCATGAGGGAAATGGTTCCAACGGGTAGGAATATGCATTACTGGGATGAATCCCAAGGATTGCATAAATTTCGGCATATTTTGGGGGCATTCAAGTGGTTCAAATAAAAAAAAAAAAAAAGACCCGACGTTATTCATCCGGATTTAAATGTCAATTTCTAGCTTATATTTGTTTAAGATAATGTTGTTTTAACATTTTATGTTTATATTTTTGCAGGAACTTGGGGCTTAAGGACTTAGTTTGATATTGATAACTTGAGTCACTTGACGACCGCATCCCATGGGTTAGTTTGATTCATGGAAAAGTTTGGTATACTTGGTTGGATGGTTGGAGTTTCGACTTACGAGTAGAAAAAAAAAAAAATGGAGAGATTCCAGAAAATGAAGATATTGAATGGCAACATTGTAAGAGTGTTTGATGTAGGATGTGTGATTTAATTACTTGGATGCGGAGATTATTACTAGATTAACCTAAGTAATTCAAATATGATAGCATGCTATCCAACCATGATTAAACGAACATCAAGGAAGTAATAAAATTTAGATTTATATTTAAAGCACACGTCCCACACAAGCATGAATCATATACGCATGAAAATTTAAGGCCCAATGAGAGATTGGAACTCCCACATTAGCATAGGAAAAGTTCTAATCCAACAGGCATATTTTGACAATCATTGGGTTAGGAAATTTGGGAAATAGGTTTAGTTTTTCAGCTTTAGAGAAATAAGGTTTGGAGATTTGGAGGTTTTGGATTTGGGATTTAGGGTTAGGGATTGGGTGAATTTTAGGTTTAAGGATTTTGGGATTTAGGTTAGGGATTTGGAGATTTAGGTTAGGGATTTGGGAATTTAAAGGGAAAAGAGCAAGGAACAAAAGGGAGGGAGAGAGAGAGAGGGCTGATTGTCTGACTGTCTGGACGACCGTAAGGTTTCATCCATACGGTCGTATGGTTTGGGTATGGGCCTAGGTTTTGGTGGTTTGGGTGTTGAGAACGGGTTTTTGTAACAATAAAATGAAGAGGAAGAAGTCGAGAGAAGTAGAGAGGGATTGAGAGAGAGAGAAGAGAGAAATAGAATACATTGATTTGTAGAGAATCATAGAGAATAAGGAGATAACATCCATTTGGTTACTTTGAGCGCCAGCAAAGAGTTTGGGTTGACTCCAAAAGTAAGACTTAGCTCCCTGGGGAGGAGTCTTAACATTGGACTCATGAGAGTTAAACCGTCTCCCAAATTGTGGTGTTAAGTACTGTCGATGTAGGATGAATGAAACTAACCTAGGATACAAGATGTGAGATCAATTACACATTAATTTCAGCATTCAACATGCAAAACCAAACACATCCAAAAAATAAATTCAGAAATTTAGATTCGCAACACAAAGGACCTAAGCTATCAGATGCACAGTGTACAAAAATATAAAATATTACGAGAGTGACCCACTTGGAAGTAGGGACTTCCAATCTAGCATGGGTAGTGCCACAACCACGTGAAAAGACGATAATGCCAATAAAATCAGGTTTGGGGAAAGGGTTTATTTAAAAGAAATCAGGTTTTCGTTAAGGTTTTAGGGTTTAGGGATTGAGATTTGGGGGATTTTGGATAAACGTCAAGTAAGATCAATCAACAAATTAAATTAGATAATCAAAATGACAAATCATGGAAAAATAATCAAATATCTTAAGAATCCAACATGAAACTATGAATAGTCTACGCCACAATCAAGAAATTACGCCATGCATGATCATTGAATACTAGAAATTAGGATTTGATGGATGTAAGAACACCAAAGGAATAAGTCTATTTTAAAAGGGAAAGACTAACTACCTAGGGTTTGCTCGATTAGAATGTGGGCTAACCTAGGGTTTGAGGAATTTGAGGGAAAATGTGGAATTAGGGTTTAGACGGTTTAATTGGCCAAGGGATTTAGGGGCATGGGTATTACTCAAGGGGAAATAGAAATTCAAATGGTTGGAGGTTTGAGGTTCTAGGTTAATTAGGAAAATTAAGATTCTAGGGTTTGGGGATTTTGAAATTAAAGTTTTCAAAAATTGAAAAAAATAGAAAATTGGGGATCTAGGGTTTAGGGTAGGGTTAGGGATGGGAAATCAAAGGGTTTTGATGGGGTAAGCAAAGGGAAATTAAGGGATTGTGGGGTTGTTTGTACCGTGATGCAAGACATGAAAATTAAATATGATATGCGAGATTTCAGGCTTAAGATCACGTTAGTTCAAAAACAATTACACAAATTCCATATCCCACATGAAAGTCCAAACATTCAATTAAGGGGAATCTATGCGGGTCCAGGCCTACACATGATAGGGATGGATCAATAAAAATTATGAACCAAACGATACTCAAAGATAAGAAATAATCATCCACACATGCATAATAATCAGTCTTTAATACAAGGAATTTAGAAATTCCAATTCGGGGAACCCTAGGGTAAAAAAATTGACAAATAACTTAGGAAAAACATAATCTACGGCTAGGATTCATGAAAAATGGCTATGAGAAGATAAAAGATGATAAAAACCTAAGCCAAAACACGATCCCGCGTGTAGACAGCAACAATAGCCCAGACGGATGTGCGTGTGATCCCAGCCGCACGTGTGTGGGGCCCACTATTCAGAAAAAGGCCACCTTGGCCCTGGTCGGTCAGGGATGGACTCCAAAATCCCCAAATCTCAACTCAATCCGATGTAAGGTTTGCACGTGGTGTTTCACCGAAGTTTCAGCCCACCTGTAGGGCCAGATTCTGAAATTATGGTGTGGGGAGGAGAATTGCTGCAATAGATGATTGATTCGAAGTGTAAATAATGGGGTGAGATGACAAGAAGGGATGGTATAAGATGGGTAGTAGAGATGGCGATGGATGGGGGCAAATCGGGATAGATGTGGCTTCGCACCACGATAGTTAACCTTTCGATGAAGGGAGGGCTTCGCACCCAATTAGGCTTTACAACTCAAGGAGTAGGAAAACGCAGAATTTTTATTAATCTTCAATAAATCAAAAAAAGCTACAAGGGGTGCCTATTTATAAGAAAATCCTATACCCCTAAACTCGCGCCATGTGCGCAACCTATTACTTGGTAATGAAGTAAACTAAAATAAAAACTAAACAAAGAAATCTAAAGCGTTCATGATGTTCTAAATAATAACAATAAGCAAAACTTAAAATATGAAATTAATCCGACTAGTGGGCCACGATCCTGAGATCCCATGATGGGTTTTTCTTGACCATCGGGCCCACTCTTTTAAACCAAACTTCGTCTTCTAGCTAGGAGGCCATCCCTAGACGTCGTCATCGAGCCAGATCGATGGCGGGGCCCTCCTACTCCGTGCGTACGTGGGGCGGCGTGCGTGTGCATGTGCGCGAGATATCCCCATCATACCGTCAACCTAAGGGCTCACACATGTGAGTCGTTGGCTAGGGTTTTGGGTTCAATTGGGGTTGAAGTTGGACGATGAAAAGAAAAGGATGATTTGCATGGGAATGGAAGAAGAAAGATGAAGTTTTGAGAAAATACCTCTTTTGGATAGAAAAGAATGGAGAATGAAGGTGATAAATGGGAAGCCCCACACCTCCATTGAATGGGGAATAGAATCACACCACACTTAAGCTCCAAATCACATGTAGTATTATCCAAACCACATGAAGAAAAGAAAACACAAAGTTCTTTTATTTTTATTTTTTTATTAAAAATTAAAAAAATTAAAAAAATTTTTAAAAAAAAAAACCTCTCAAAAAAGAAAAAAAGAAAAAACATATCTCAAGTAAAACATTAAATAATCTAAAACTAATAAAATAAATGACAAAAACTACTTAAAACAAATAAATCTAAACTATTTGTGGCCAATGGGGTGGTCCACGATCAAGAGTAGTTCGAAGGCCAATCGTGCGCAACCCAATGGTCCAAACTCCTTAAAAATGCAACCCACATGCATCTTCCTAGCGTAGAATCTTCAAAGATGCATCAAATGCATGTGTGGTCTTCAAAACAGTCCACTCGGGCCCACATTGTGGTCATCCATCTAAAGGAAAACGGGTGATGATCTCCTCCTCCTCTGGTAGACCCTGAATGATGCTCTAATGCCCAAGGTGCTCCGTAACGGTAACGGTGGCCGTAACGGCCACCACCGTTACCGTTATGATACAGGCCATAACGGCCATTACAGCCCCCATATCGGCCGTTACGGCCATTTTTTATTTTTTGAAAAATGTTCTTCCTGGACCGTTACGGCGCGTTTTTCTGTAATGGCCGTTTCGACCCTGTAACGCGTAACGGTTATGACCGTTACCGTTACGTAACGGCCGTTACGTAACCAATTTGGAATACCATGCTAATGCCCTTATCAACTCTCTCTAGCTGAGAAAGATTCACATCTGGAGAAATAAAACTCCAATGATGTTTTAAAATGTTTGGGTCGAGTCGTAGAAGCTCCATCTTTGTGATCCACATGCAATCTAATATCAGCATATCCTTCCACTTGACTAAGTACTTCTGATATCTGCCATGTTCAGTGGAAACCACTTCTTCATCTAAAGTATCATCAATTTCATCTCTTCTCATAAGTGTGGATGGTACAGGTGGTAAAGGTTGTGAAGAGGGATCAGGTAATGGCCATAGGTTAATGACAAGGTCAGGTTTATGTGAAAGTTTGAAAATGGATCAGATGATGAAGTAATAAAACCCTTATATCGTACTAGATCTTCCACATTGAAGGTAGAACTAATTCTCATGGTAGGTGGAAGGTCCACTACATATGCATTAGGACCCAATTTCTTCAATATTTTGTATGATCCTGCATTACGCGCTTGCTATTTCTTAACAACTCCCTATGGAAACCGTTTAGGCCTCATACAAACCATAACATAGTCTTGCACTTGGAATTCCTAATATTTGCAATGAGAATCAACAAGTGCTATGTACTTTTCATTACTTATATTAATTTGCTTCCTAATCTTACTATGCAAATCAAGTATGTGACATGCAAACTCATGTGCGGACTCTGAGGGCTTATGGGCTTATGGGCAAGGTGACCTCCAAAACCGATACGGATATGGGGGTGTAACGGCGATACGAGGGCGTAACGGCGCAAATTTTTTTTTTTTGCTAAAAAAATATGAAAAAATATAGATTAAATCTGGAATATTTTAAGCATTCCAAATATGCATTCATTTATAAATTGGAACATGTTTATGGTGGTGTAGCGGTCCACTCTTTGGTGAGAAGTTGTATCAGACTGTCTGATGAGTTTATGAACCAGATAACCTGAATTTGACTACAAAATTCATATATTTAATTTTCTAAATATCTAATTTATATACTTAACAACTTGATATCATTTCTCCCAATAGTTCTTTAAAAAAATGAAATTAAATTCAGGTAGATGGCGTTGCCAATTTGGGGCTGACTTAGAGGACCAATCTATGCTCCAAATTAGCCTCAAATTCATGCAATTTATTATCATTATCCCACTTATGAATTGGTGGACATTTATTGGATAGTGAATCATGAAAAAAATCAAAAGGCCCTATTTTAAAAAATAAAAGTCCACAAATTAACAATTAAAACTATTCAAACAATTTGATTTTGGCATTGTGAGTTAGCAATTGCAGTCCATAATTTAATTGCTAAATTTTAAGTTAATACGTCTCGTGTACAATTTTTTAAGGCTCGAATTAGGCAGGACTCAGATTGTGAAGTGTAGCACACGTGTCTAAGTTTTTTGGGCCCCACCCGTGATGAATGTGTTATATCCATACCGTCCATCCATTGTGCCAAATATTTTTAGGGCATGAGCCCAAAAATGAGGCACATCCAAAGCTCAGGTGGACTGCACCATAAGAAACAACAATAATTAAACGTTCACCATTAAAAATTTATTGGGGGCTACAAAAGTTTTAGATCAAGCTAGCATGTGTGTTTTCCCTTCATCCACATCAGTGTGACCCAATTAATAGGTTAGATTGAAAATAAACATTATAGTGGACCTTAAGAAATTTTTAATGGTGAGCATTCTATAACCACTGTTTCCTATGGTGTAGTCGACCTGAGATTTGGATATTACTAATTTTTTGGATCCTGACCTAAAATGATGTGGCAAAATGGATGGACGACATGGATAAACATATACATCATGGTGGGGCCCACTCGGGTCTGATCTGATTGGATGGAAAATAAACGTTACCGTGGGCCTTATGAATTGTTTAACGGTGAAAATCATTATCTCCGCTACTATTTTTTGCATGGTGCAGATGATCTTTGGATATAATTCATTGTTTGGGTAGTGCTCTAAAATTATCTCTGAAAATAGATGAACGATATAGATGTAATAAATACATCACTATGGAGCCCATATAACTATGATCTCCTTTGAACCGTTCGTACAACTCAGAGCTCGAGGAGTGTCAACGCTCGTCTTAGCGTGACATGTACGCAGCTAGCTGGTGTGGAGTACACCTGCAAATTTTTTATTTAAAAAAAAAAAAAAAAGGATAGAGGGAAACCGAAAAGAAAAAAGAGGGAAAGAAGAGAAAAGAAAAAAGAGGGAAAGAGGGAAAGAAAAGAGAGAGAGAGAGAGAGAGAGAGAAGAAGAAGAGGAAGAAGGCCGAGGCTGCAGCCGCTGCCACAACTGTAGCGGCTGCTGCCCAAGAAGAAGAAGAAGAGGAAGAAGAAGAAAGAGAAGAAAAGAAAGGAAAACAATGTCGGTTTTTTTTTTTAAAGGCCCGTAACAGCCGTTACGGTCACAGAATTTCGTAACGGCCGTTTCAACCCCGTATCGCGTAACGGTGTCGGCCATTACCTTTACAAATCGGCCGATACGGCCGTATCGTAACAAATACGGGACACCTTGCTTATGGGACATTGACATAGGTATGAGATCTACAAGCTTCATAGGTTTATACATATGCGCAACTTCAAATGGACTCATGCCTATGGACCTATTGATGGAACTGTAGTATACTAACTCAGCTATAGGAAAAATGGTATCCCAAGTTCTAACGTGATCCCCCCCACAAGGCATCTCAACAAATTTCTAAAATTCTAAGTATGAGACTATGTTATGGTTCGTATAAGGCCCGAACAGTTTCCACAAGGAGTCGTTAAGAAATTGTGAGCGCATAATGCAGGACCATACAAAATACTGAAAAATTGGGCCCTGATGCATATGTAGTATACCTTCCAGCTACGAGAAGAGAGGGAAGAGATGATATTTTAGATAAAGAAGCAATTTCCACTAGACATGATGGATATCAGAAGTGTTGCGCAGCACGCCAACAACGCAATGAGCCTAGATCCAATCTCAGGCCTCACCCACAAATGATAAACAGGAAGAAATATAAACTAGAAATAGATCAAAGCAATCAAAGCAAACCACAAGACAAGATATACATAAAAAAATCCCAAACTAGAGTAAAAACCACGAATGCAAACTTCTACTGTGAAGAAAAACCAAGATTACAAGGCAAAATACTAACCTCCCTTGAAAGAACATAGAAAACCCTTAGCCCACACCTTAGAATAACTTTCATCATACCTAGAAAAGTCCTAGGAACTCCTATTTATAATTTAGGCAACTCCCTTTCCGCACCCTTGCGAAAGGTGACACCAAAATCCGCAGTCCACATCGGATTCAGAAACAAATCTGCGTGACTACGACCGGTCAAGCAGACTGTACGACCGGTCGAGAGGACCCACGACCGGTCAAGCACCTCGAGACCCAAAAAACGATGCTCGCTGGACTTTGAATCGAGCCAGTCCACGACCGATCGAGCGGGCTCCTACGACCGGTCGAAGATGGACCCAGATGTGGCTCCACATCTCAACAATCTCCCACTTGGAGACATCACCATAAACTTGTCTTCTTCATCCGGAGTGCACCAACTCTCTGTCTTCAAGCCTGAAGACCAATCAAAGCTGAACAGAGCTTCAGCTTCTCCCGTGTGATCGCCTTGGTCAGCGTATCCGCAGGATTTTTACTTGTATGAATCTTCTCCAGAGCAATCGATCCATCTTCCAGTAACGAACGTATGAAGTGATATCTGATGACAATATACTTGGTCATTGAATGAAAGGCTGAATTCTTAGCCAAGTATATTGCACTCTGACTGTCACTGTATAGCTTACAATCTGCTTGCTTCTTACCCAACTCTTCCATGAAACCTTGCATCCACACCATCTCTTTGCACGCTTCTGTAGCCGCAACATATTCTGCTTCCGTCGTACTGATAGATACTATCTTTTGTAACTAAGAGACCCAACTGACTGCGGTACTGCCCAGAGTAAAGACGTAACCTGTAGTGTTTCTTCTGATGTTGATATCTCCTGCCGAATCTGAATCCACGTAGCCTTGTAGCTTGATTTCCAATCCACCATAACACAGCCCTACACCGTTAGTACCTACCAGGTATTTGAGGATCCACTTCACAGCTTCCCAATGTTCTTTCCCGAGGTTGTTCATGAACCTACTAACAGCTCCCACTGCTTGAGCAATGTCTGGCCTCGTGCTCACCATAGCACACATAAGACTCCCAATAGCTGACGCATGTGGGACTTTGGCCATGTAGTCTCATTCCTCCTGCGCCTTTGCCCCTTGCTCCTTAGATAGCTTGAAGTGGTTGGCTAATGGAGTGCTAACCGGCTTAGCACCTCCCATATTGAATCAATCAAGTACTTTGGCTACGTACTCTGCATGTGATAAAACCAGTTTCTTGTTTTCCCTGTCACGCTTTATCCTCATGCCTAGGATTTGTTTTGCAGCTCCTAAATCCTTCATGAAAAATTCTCTAGACAGTTGTCTTTTGAGATCTGAGATGTCTTTCATGCTTGAATCGACCACAAGCATATCATCAACATACATAAGAAGGATGATGTACGATGTATCCAACTTCTTCAAATAACAGCAATGGTCTGCATGACATCTCCTAAAACCATTTCCCGACATGAAACTGTCAAACTTCTTGTACCACTGCCTCGGGGCCTGCTTCAGGCCATATAAACTCTTCTTCAGTTTGCACACTTTATTCTCCTTTCCTGGTGCCACGTATCCTGTTGGTTGATACATATATATCTCTTCTTCAAGGTCCTCATGAAGAAAGGTTGTCTTAACATCTAGCTGCTCTAGATATAAGTCCTCTGTAGCCACTATACTCAAGACCATGCGAATTGTAGACATTTTCACAACAGTTAAAAATATTTCAGTGAAATCGATACCTGCCTTTTGTTGAAACCCTTTTACAACCAGTCTTGCCTTGTACCATTTCGAACCATTATGCTCCTTCAATCTATAAACCCACTTGTTATGAAGAGTTTTCTTATCCTTAGGTAGAGTGACTAGCTCCCATGTACGATTAGACTCAAGAGAGTCTATCTCCTCATCCATGGCCTACTCCCACTTAACCTGTGTATCTGACTATAACGCCTCTTCAAAACACTCTGGCTCACCATTATCTGTCAGCAGTAGATAATGTAAAGAGGGTGAGTATCGGACCCTGGGTCTCCTCCCCTGAGTAGACCTCCTCAGAACCGGTGTATGCGGCTCTGCCTCATAATGTTCTTGTGCATGATCACCTTGTGGCGCTGTAACACCCGTGTCCGTTAACTCTTCCAACTCAACGAATTCCTTTTCTTCGGCCTTATTTTCTTGCACACTGTCCTTATGCATCACTTTTTCATTGAAGACTACGTCCTTGCTTCTGATGATTTTTCTATTTTCTATATCACAAAACTTGTAGCAAAAATCATGCAGCCTGTAGCCTATAAACGTGCACCTCTTGGACTTCGCATCCAGCTTGTTTCTGTGCTCTGCATCAATGTGAACATATAAAGTGCAACCAAACACTCTAAAATGTGCAAGGTTCACTTCTTTCCCAGTCCACGTTTCTTTTGATAGCCCACCATCCAATGGTGCTGAGGGACTTCTATTGATAAGATATACGGTAGTATTCACAGCATCTACTCAAAAGGTCTTGGGCAATCCTACATGTAACCTCATGATCCTGGCATGCTCAAGAATGATCATGTTAATGCGCTCAGCCACACCATTCTGCTGCGATGTCCCTGGAATCATTTTCTGATGTTTGATTTCACTTGCTGCACAATACTCCTCAAACTTCTTATCACAATACTCTCCCCCATTATCAAATCTGAGATACTTTACTGTTTTACCTGTCTCATTTTTTACCATAACTTTCCACTTCTTAAACACATCAAATACATCAGATTTATGCTTTAAGAAGTAAATGCACAGTTTTCTACTAGCATCATCAATAAATGAAACAAAATAACGTGAGCCACCAAGAGATGATACCTGTGCCGGTCCCTACACGTCAATGTGTACAAGCTCCAACAATTGCGTCTTTGGAGCGCGTCCTGTCTTCTTAAAGCTCACCCCTCTTCTGCTTGCCATACACGCAGTCTTCGCAGAATTCCAAGTCAATAAACTTCAGCCCTAGTAGCTTTCCTTTTGACAATAGCACTTTCATCCCCTTCTCACTCATATGTCTCAATCTCTGATGTCATAACTGCCCATTCACTCCAGTTGATGCGACTGCAAGTGAACTATACGATCCTGAAGTCACGTACAAAGTACCTTCCTTTTTGCCTCGAGATATCACCAAAGCACCTTTTGTGATCTTCCAGGAATCACTGGTGAATGTCATCACATAACCGATATCGGCCAACTGTCCCACTGAGATCAGATTCTTTCTCAAACTCGGTACATGTCTGACATCTTTCAATTTCAAAACCGTTCCGTCTTTTTTATTGACCCGAACGTCTCCGTTTCCAACGATACTGCACGGCTCATCATCACCCAGGTAGACTCTCCCAAAGTCACCTGACACAATCACACAGAACTTCCTCACATGAAGTGGCATGAAACGAAGCACCTGAGTGTATAACCCATGACTCATTCTTCGCATCAAGAGACAAGATCAACACCTCTGTGCCGCTCTCCTCAAACAGATTCACTGAATCCTTCCAGTATTGAGAGCTTCCATCTTGTTTCTTAAGCGCCCTGCAATCAATTTTCATGTGCCCCTTCTTGCCGCAATGCCAACACCCGTCTTTATCTTTCGGTCCCTTAGACTTCTTCCTTGACTTAAAACGTCCGTGTTTATTGCCTCCTTTGTTCAGCGATCTTCTTTTTCCTTCAACGTTTAGAGCATTTCCTAAATCCCCTGAAACTCCTGATGCCTTCCTTCTAGATTCTTCGCTGATAATTAGACCGGTTACATCATCAAATTTTAGCTTTGTCGACCCTGAAGAACTGCTCACAACAATCACCAAACCATCCCAACTGTCTAACAAACTGGATAAGATCAATAGTGCCTTGACCTCATCCTCAAAAACGATGCCAACGGATTCCAACTAGCTCGTGACTGTATTGAACTCGTTTAGATGTTCAGTCACGCTCTCACCATCTAACATCTTCATGTTGAATAGTTGTTTCATAAGATTAACCTTGTTGGACGCTGAGCGTTTTTCATACATGGTGGCTAGGGCTTCTATTAATTCTTTTGTCGTTTTCACCTTGGATATGTTAAAGGCGACGCTATTAGACGAAGAGAGTAGGATCGTTCCTAAAGCCTTCTTATCCAGTAAAAATATTCATTATCTGTCATCTTTTCTGGTTTCTTCTTTTTTCCTCCTAGAGGAATATAGAAGTCCTTCTGATACAGATAATTCTCCATCTACATCTTCCAGAAGGCAAAGTTTGAACCATCAAACTTCTCAATTCTAGTTTTCCCTTCTTCCGCCATCGCTCCCAATAAAACTAAAGTAATAGCTCTGATACCAGTTGTTGCGCAGCACGCCAACAACGCAGTGAGCCTAGATCCAATCTCAGGCCTCACCCACAAACGATAAACAAGAAGAAATATAGACTAGAAATAGATCAAAGCAATCAAAGCAAACCACAAGACAAGATATACGTGGAAAAACCCCAAACTAGGGTAAAAAACCACAGATGCAAACTTCCACTATGAAGAAAAACGAAGATTACAAGGCAAAATACTAACTTCTCCCTTGGAAGAACATAGAAAACCCTTAGCCCACACCTTAGAATAACTTTCATTATACCTAGAAAAGCCCTAGGAACCCCTATTTATAGTTTAGGCAACTCCCCTTCCGCACCCTTGCGAAAGGCGACACCAAAATCCGCAGTTCGCATCGGATTCGAAAACGAATCTGCGTAACTACGACCGGTCAAGCAGACTGTATGACCGGTCGAGAGGACCCACGACCGGTCGAGCACCTCAAGACCCAAAAAGTGATACTCGCTGGACTTTGAGTCGAGCCGGTCCACGACTGGTCGAGCGGCCTCCTACGACCGGTGAAGCATAGCCCATGACCGGTCGAAGACGGCCCCAGATGTGGCTCCACATCTCAACAAGAAGTACTTGGTTAAGTGGAAGGACAGGCTGGTGTCAAACTGCACATGGATCACAAAGACAAAGCTTTTACGACTCGACCCCGACATCCTAGAACATTATCGGAGTTTTATTTCACAATAGGCGAATCTTTCTCTGTTGGGGAGAGTTGATAACATCAGAGCACCATTTAAGGTCTACCAGATGAGGAGAAGATCATCATCAATTTTTCTCTAGAAGGATAACCACTACGTGGGCCCCGAGTGCGCCTAGTGGACTGTTTTGAAGACCACACATACATTTGATGCATCTTCGAAGACCCTATACTACGAAGATGCATGTTAGTTACACTCTCGAGAAGTCTGGGCCGTTGGATTGAGTGCACGCATCGATCAAACCATTGGATCGCGCACGATGGGCCTTTAGACCACTCTTGATCATGGCCCGTCTTGATCATGGAACACCCCATTGGCCACGAATAGTTTAGGATGGTTTAGATTTATTTCTTTTGAGTAATTTTTATCATTTATTTTATTATTTTTGGATGATTTAATGTTTTACTAGAGATGAGATTTTTTTATGAGAATTCTCCCGAGAGGTTCTTTGTAAAAGTCTATTTCTGATATTATAAAAGAGAAAAGGGGAGAATGTCATTGTTTTGAAAAATAAAAACTGTGTTTTCTCTTCTTCATGTGATTTGGCAAATACTCTGTGTAATTTGAAGCTTGGGTGTGGTGTGATTCTATTTGTCATTCAATAGAGGTGTGAGGCTTCCCATCTATGTCATCTTCCTTCTCTCTTCTTTTCTATCCAAAAGAGATATTTTCTCAAAACATCATCTTTCTTCTCTTCCCATCCAAATCATCTTTTTCTTGAACTTTTCATCATCCAACTTCAACCCCTACCAAACTTAACTATTGAGGACTCCAAAACCCTAGCCAATAACCCACACGTGTGACCGTACAGCCACACATGCGAGCCCCTAGGCTGACCATACGAATAGCCCCTCAATACCTTGATTTCCACTTGCTTCCCCAATTAAAACCCCTTGATTTCCCATCCCTAACCCTACCCTAAACCCTAGATCCCCGATTTCCTATTTTCTCCAATTTATAAAAACCCTAATTCCAAATAAGGGGATTTGAATTTAGTGAAGGTGGTATGATTTCAAATTTCCAATTAAATTTGTGCATTCTAAATAGGGTACTACTATTTTACTAAATTAACACTTAAATGAAGGAATTTGTTAGAAAAAAATTTATGTTGATGGGACCGACAAGGCACCAATTTGGACAGGTTAGTTTTTTGTTTACTAGGTGTTGTTCCGTTCATTATTTTCATACCCTTAGAGACTTCAAATTCACCCCAAAATTTTGCTAGAGATCGTAACATGAGCCTACTATATTGCTGTAAAATTTTAGCTCATCCCGCTAATTATAGAAAATTCTAAAATTCCTGTAGTAGGGGTTGTCGAGAAACAAACTATTTCTGACCAGTCTGCACTAATCCCCTAAATCATCAGGGTAACTACCTCGTTTTAATTTTCTAATTATTTTTCCTTAACATTAGACTTTTCAAGTTACAATTTGGCTTTTGAATCACCTTGATCGATATGGATTTTAATAGTTATGAACTTTTTATGTGGGGTGATTTCTGTTGTCCATTGCTGTCTAGCAGAATGTCAAGGATTAAAATTTGTTAAAATTTATTTCAGAGTCCAAATTTGTATTTCTAAGTTGTGCTATGGCCTAAACAAGGCTGGCATCCAAATAAAGTCATCATAAGGGAATTCTTACTTTGATTTCTATGTTCTTCACTCAGCACAACAATCAAACGGGGAATCCTAAGTGTTACATTTCTAATTTCAAGGACCCACATATTATACATATTGTGTGTGGGTACCATAACCTACGGGTCACCTAATGTAAAAAAAACACGATTTTTCTTTGATACCAAACTGTCATGACTTGAATTTTGGGTACCAAGCGCGCATCCCAGGCCTAAGAACTGCGCCGTGACTCGTACACTAAGTGTACATAATCCATTCAACATATTTACACAGAGACATAAATATGATATTGTTAATCTAAGTTCCATTAAACACAACCACATCTTATATATCCAAAATCCAAACATTCATACACTTCAACTCTCAGAAATACATTTAAGGACCCACCCATTTGGGGTCTTATTCACATGCCCAAAATGAATAATCATTCAAATAATTGTAATGTTATGTCAAAAGTTATAAATTAATGCCACCATCTCAAGCAACATATAACAAATTAGAATTAATCATGTGAATATCAAATGAGAACTGAAATGAATATTCAAGATTGGTCCAAAGCGGCCAATTCTTCTTCCGTCAGGTAAGGCCACGTGTCCCGTGGATCCCTCTATGACTTGGCTACATACTCTTATTCTCGAGTCAAGGGTTCAACCTTGGTCACATCTGTATGGTTCTTCATTAATTTACACAGAGACATAAATAAGATATTGTTAATCTAAGTTCCATTAAACACAACCACATCTTATATATCCAAAATCCAAACATTCATACACTTCAACTCTCAAAAATACATTCAAGGACCCACCCATTTGGGGTCTTATTCACATGCCCAAAATGAATAATCATTCAAATAATTGTAATGTTATGTCAAAAGTCATAAATTAATGCCACCATCTCAAGCAACATATAACAAATTAGAATTAATCATGTGAATATCAAATGAGAACTGAAATGAATAGCCAAGATTGGTCCAAAGCGGCCAATTCTTCTTCCGTCAGGTAAGGCCACATCCCGTGGATCCCTCTATGACTTGGCTACATACTCTTATTCTTGAGTCAAGGGTTCAACCTTGGTCACATCTGTATGGTTCTTCATTAATAGAGAGTAAGCTCGCCAGGCCTAATGAGAATTCCCAACATAGTTCATCGCATCAAAATTAAAGTAAAACAACACACAAAAGTATACAGAATAGTCATCCGACAATATAAGTGCAGGGAATGAATGAAGGCATAATGTTGTGCAAATGTGTAAATGCATGAATGCATCAAGTGGGATAATCGTCCACTTGCTTAAGTTCGATAACTGTCAAACTGCATTTGCGCGTTGCAGGCTTCTACCAATTTGGTAGGCATGGGCAAGGCCCGCGTCTACCCCTTGGGTAGGCTTCCACCAGTATGATGGGCATCCGGTAATGATTCTATCAGTACACCCTTCAGGGAGATCCCCCAGGAATTCAAACACGTAGTGTGCATGCAAGAGATGTATGCACTATTACAATAATACAGTTGTAAACAATGGATTGCATAATTCACACTAATATTCGGCTTAGATTCAACACTAGTTACATGTGAACAGATAACATCAGCACCGGATAATGCTCAATCAAGACGAATTAAAGCATGAGTTCAAGCACACTAAATCAAATACTTTCTACCTAACTGAAATAAGTGAACATTAATATAATCAAAGTTTACGCGTTGAAGAAACAATTGACGTCAACCCTAGTCCTTGCGATACCAATTGAAGGGGAGAGATTCGTTGTTTATACCGATGCATGCTATCACGTATTAGGATACGTCCTGATGCAAGGAGGCAAAGCTATAGCATTCGTGTCAAGACAGTTGAAACCTCACAAGCGGACTACCCTACTCATGATCTGGAGCTTGCCGCAGTGGTGTATGCTTAGAAGATCTGGAGCTCGCCGCAGTGGTGTATGCTTAGAAGATCTGGAGACACTATATTTATAGAGAGCAGTTCGATTTATACTGGGATCACAAAAGCTTAAAATACATCTTCGATCAGAAAGAGCACAACATGCGTTAGAGGATATAGATGGAGTTCCCAAAGGATTATCATTTTGACGTCTCTTATCACCCAGGAAAAGCAAACATTGTAGTCAGTTCTTTAAGCAAGAAGACACGAATACTTGTGGAGAGTTTGATGATCTAGGAATGGGAGATGTTGAAAATAATCAAGGATTTTAAGGTTTAACTTCAACTTGAGGAACCATATGCTCACCTATATAATCTAGTGGTACAGCCAACTCTTGTACGTAAATCTCTTAATCATATAGCTAAATTAAGTACTTTAAGTCTCTTGGGATAGAACCCAGATCATGTTAAATTTTCCTTGGGTGTGACATATCATAGAAGCATAAAAGAGTGATGAGTGGCTTCAAGCTAAAGCAACTAAAGAAACAAGAAAAGAAACAAAATTGCAAGCAGGCATTGATGACGAGATTAGATTGTGAGGACAGTTATGTGTTCCAGATGAATTAGAATTGAAACAAGAAATCCGAGAAATCTTAGATGAGGCTCATAGATCGAAGTTTAGCATAGAAGCTGACATCATGATGTTGTGTGGGTAATTGTGGATGGAATAACAACATATGCACTCTTCCTTATATGAATTTCCACATCCATAGACGAGCTGTGTAGACTACATCAAGGAGATTATTAGACTTCACAACATACCTGTGTTCATTGTCTCTAATTGAGACCCCAGGTTCAAACCGCGCTTTTGGACAAGTTTATAAAAGACTTTGGGAATGACACTGGACTTTAACACAATTTTTCAACCTCAGCAGACGATCAGACGAAACAGGTCAATCAAATCTTAAAAGACATGCTTCACAATTGCATCATTGATTTCAAGGGCAATTGGGATGATCATCTTCCATTAGTGGAATTCGCCTACAACAACTTTCAAACTAGCATCGGCATGACACCATTTGAAACTTTAGATGGAAGAACTTACAGATCACCAAGTTGTTGGACTAAAGTAGCAGAAAGGATATCATGGATACCAAAGCTCATTCAGGAAAAATCCAAGAAGATCATCATCATCTAGGAACGATTGTACACCGCCCAAAGTCATCAAAAAAGCTACACCGACAATCGACATAGGGATTTGGAGTTTCCTTGTGGGAGATCACGTGTTTCTAAAGGTATCCCCGATGAAAGGAGTAATGAGTTTCGGAAAGAAAGGAAAACTCATGTCACGCTACATTGGACCGTTCGAAATTCTATAAAGAATGTGTCATGGCCTATAGATTGGCCGTACCACCACAAGTATCCAACATCCACAACATATTTCATGTTTCCATGCTTCGAAAGTACGAACTGGACTTCTCACGTCTTCGAATGGGAGCCGCTAGAGATTCAGGAGAGACCAAGTAACTCGGACGAAGACTATACCGCTTGTGAATGTGCAATTGGGACATCACAGCAAGGAAGAAGATCGTGGGAACGGGCATAGGTGTGTGCACATGTTCACACACCTTTACACACACATACCTCACACTAATCCTCCAGCCTCATAATATCTCATTCACTCGATCAATTATCAAATCAACCATTGAATTAGCTATTTATCACTAAGGGATGTCATCCAACTGCTCATCTCACTTTTATATCATTTGATCATGATAAACGGACTACAAACTACTCATACACATCCATTCGTGACTCTGATCCGTCCAACTTACTCATCACCAATATAAACGCTTAATCTACCATCAACATCATGACCTAAGGACCCAGCTCGCGTGTACATATGCATATACATGCAACTATGCATCACAAACTTTCAAATCACCCCTTTAAGTATGGCCTCTCGACCCTTGAATCTACCACATTTACAGGTCCACATTCCATCATGACATGGTAAACCCAAGGGGCGGTGTAGACATACTAGTGGGGCCCACAAATCAATGTTCTTTAAGAAAGAAAGAAAGACAGAAAGCTAGGTAATGTGTCTTGAAATGCAACACACGTTGCATGATCGCCTGAGAAGGAAACCGGTTTCCTTCTCCCTCTACCTGTCTCTTGCTCTCTCCCTCCGTCCATCCCTATGGGACTCATCCAAGTGATCCAAACCATCGACAACCCAAGAGGGCATGCAATGGCCTGTGTTTTTTCCTCACTGTTCCTTGTTGTGTGGCCCACTCGAGTCTCAAATCCGCCTCGTTTTTTAAACCATGGCCCATCTCGATATAAAAAACCTGATGAATGGATTTGATTTCTTCAAACATCACTAGTGGACCCTTCCTAGTCTCCCAGCATCGGGAGAACTCGTTTGAAATGAGTTTATCCTCCATTTTCCTTGGCACATTGCGTATAACAATAGAAGCATTCTGCTCTTGAAACCACCGCTAGATCATTGCTAGAACTCTAATCCTTTCATGGGACACATCTAGATTATCCAGGATCTTGTCAACTTCCATACCAATGGCCGCATATCGTTCAAGGTCGAATGCATATCGCTTTTGCCTTACAGGCCTATGGTCGGGGTCGACGTTCAGCCTGTGGACCATCACCTCTGGGTCGATATCGGGCATGTCCTGGTGCGACCAGGTAAAGATATCAGCATGTCGCTTCAGCAGGTCAATGATTTTGTTCTGATGGTCTAATTCTAGTTATGACCGCCTTGAATCGTGCGGGACGAGGTCCTCTACTGGTGACCGTCTCTTAGTAGACTCCCCTTGTGGGTCCAAGGAGGTGATGGTCATCATTTATTGTTGTGACTTTGCTCAGAGTGCTGTCGAGTAACATCGCCGGGTTTCGTACGGGTCACCTCTGACCTTGGAACATCAGCTCCCGAGGAGTTAAGAGATGGTCTACCCATGATTACATTGTATATTGATGGGCAGTAGACCACAAGGAAGTCGATCATGGCAATTGTCTGGTTGACGCCTTCATCGGTAGTGACCAAGGTGTCCCGTATCGGTATCGGTTGGCGTAACGGTGACCTCCAAAACCGATACGGATACGGGGGCGTAACGGCCCGTAACGGCGCAAATTTTTTTTTTTGCCAAAAAAATATGAAAAAATATGGATTAAATCCGGAATATTCTAAGCATTCCAAATATGCATTCATTTATAAAATGGAATATGTTTATGGGGGCGTAACGGTCCACTCTTTGGTGAGAAGTTGTATCGGACTGTCTGATGAATTTATGAACCAGATAACCTGAATTTGACTACAAAATTCATATATTTAATTTTCTAATTATCTACTACCAATGATAGATATATTAGAATGAATGTAATATATAAATATCTCACATTAGGTGTGTTTGCAATTATTTTTGAGGAATTTCTCGAACATACCTGTGCAGTGTACAGGTGACTGTGATTCATGTCTATGACCTGTCATCCTCAAGTCAAGAATATTAAAAAAAAATAAAATTAGTAGTGTCTGATATACTCCCTTGCAACTTGATTAAGGATTACTTGATTGGTTGTCAGGGGAGCTATTTTAAATACAAGTTTGGCAGTATCAAGTGTGTGCATAATTGCATGGCTTCTTGCAATAATACTTGTGAGCTGTCTGCTGCAAAATGCAAATACTTACCTTAATACAAATATATACTCACAATCACAAGTCACCACCAAAATGAAAATCTGCTTTTTTGTGGTTGCTCGACCTCCACATCATCGTCATCATCACCATCAGGCTGAGGCTGTCCAATAGGTGTAGGTTCTGCATATCCATAATATCCAGTGCCAGAAGGAAATAGTAGATCAACGAAACCAGATGATGACTGATCCTGACTAGGTAACGACTCTGACCCTGAGTAAGGATATCCACCAGTGCCCGTCGAATAGCCATACTGGTAACCATACTCAGGCTGTTGAGAATCTTGAGATTGAGAGTGCGTCTGCTGTGATGAGTAACTTGGATTTTGATCTGGATATCTATAATCATATGGATATTGATCGGGAGGGCTACTCCAACATGAATGTGATGGAACGGGCTCAGTATAACCATCATAATTATAATCCAATTGACCATAAGAATATCCATCATAATAACCAAGACCATGAGCCTGCTGATGTTCCGGACCTCCCGGACGCTGTGCACCACTAGATGTACCCTCCTACTGGCTGTATCGTGACTCGGTACACTCGTAGGTTCGACCTCGTGTACCACCTCGTCGATGTTCATCGGCATCGCGATCTGTAGACGGCTGAATAGGGCGTTGAGCAACACCAGAAGTGCCAGCACCAGAGGCAGGGGGGTCATCGTCACCATCATCCGACACGGACACGCTACCACTACTCGTACTCTTTTGTTGATCTCGAGCCGTTTCCGTACGTGGCATAAACGCTGCCCCTCTTACTGGGTCCAAGACATCTGCACGACTCTCTTGTTGTGCTTTGTGTATTTCTGGGTCATCAATTTTCAAGTCTTCACTATCCTCTTCAATTTGTTTTTCCCTTGTTTCCAACCAAGGTAGAAGTGGGTCATCCTCATCATAAATATTGTCCAAGTTTATTGGACAGTAGTCTGCGTCATCGGCAGCTGTAATGCTCCTATGATGTCGTCGCATTCTTAGTTTTATATTGTAGTGCATGAAAACAAGTCTATCTCATGTTCTAGTCTACAATCTATTCCTATTCTTTGAATGAATGAGCGCAAAACAACTCCAATTCCTTTCGCAGCTAGAGGAAGATGTTGTCTGGCTCAAAACTTTTACTGCAATTTTTTGAAGAGCCTTCGTACTCTCTCCAAAATTAATCCACCATTCGGCCGGTTGTAACCTAGATACTGCATGCTGTGCAAGAGCATCTCCAAAACTACCAAGACGATTTCCAAATGTATCTAATTCATTCAACGCCTTTATTTGCAGATCTAAGTCAGGTTCTAATCTCTTTATCACATTTTTTAGCCCGACACGAACTTCATCATCCGCAACAAATGATTGGGCATATCTATACCTAGGATTTAAGTAATAACCTGCTGCATGAAGATCGTGATGGAGTTGTTTTGTCCATCTCATGTCGATCATCTTCCAATAAGTCTCCCAGCTTCTACTATCACGTTGAATTGCAAGCTTTGCCTTATCCATGGCATCATATAGGAAGCCCATGGTAGGTGCTTCATCGGTTTCAACAAGACGGAGTACCCTCATTAGTGGCTCCATCACCTTTAGGATCGTCTTAACCTTCTTCCAATATTTGTTGTCTCGTATGGTGTTCACAACGTCGACTGGTGTCCCTGATGTCTTCTTCTCATGTTTTGTGTTGAGCCATTGTTGGGAAGCGAACATTTCACTCAACTCTCCCATATGCTGGAATAAACTCTCTAATGCTATAAAGTTTGTTGCGAATCTAGTCGCCGCAGGCCTCAACAATTCTAGTCCTTTCGTGAACTTTCTCATTATTGCGACTACTTGATTATGGTTGTAAATAAACGTCGTTACTTCCCTTGCCCTTTCGACCATTTCCTTAACATTCTTCTTCTTCCCAATATCTTCCAGTATAAGATCAATACAATGGGCAGCACATGGTGACCAAAAAAGATGTTTTCTCTTATTCATCAACATATGTCCTGCAAGCTTATATGATGCTTCATTATCTGTCACAATCTGCACTACGTTCTCCTCTCCAATCTCATCCACAACTTTATCCATTAGTCCAGTAATATAATTAGAATGTTTTGTTACTTCTGAGGCATCAATTGACTTGTGATATATAGTTCCCAAGTGGCAATACACCATGAAGTTGATCATGCTGCGTCTGGTTGGGCCAGTCCAACCATCGCACATGATCGTGCATCCTCTAGCTTGCCATACAGGTTTAAAGGTAGCCACGTATGTTTTCACATCCACATATTCTGCATCTGTCCATTTCCCCCTAATCTCCTTAGCCGTGGGAGCTTTTATTCCTTCACCTGCTTCTGCTACTGCATCAATTACCACCTGCCAATATGGAGAATTGGCCGCGTTAGGAGGTATGTTGGCATGTATAAATAACTTTGCTGCTGCTCTACCTAATTTCTCAACGAAAGTTCTACTCCACATTTGTTTTATCTTCTTTTGTTTAGTTGATTCTTTCCTAAATAGGATTGGATCAATAGAGGGTCTCCTAGGCTCATTTACTTCTTCATCCAAATGTATAGGGGCATCACGTGAAGATGTCTGTCGTCGGCTCCCAAATACACGTCGTAACCCGCCAAACCTACCCCCCCTACCCTCAGTCCCAGCTGCAGAAGCAGTTGCACTTCCAGTTGCACTCCCTGTCCCACTCTCACTCCCACTCCCACTGCCCCCTCCTGTATCACGCACTAACCCATGCGTGCCAAACATGCGGTGACGTTCTTCCTCTTCACGAGCTAGACGCACGCTCTCTCTCCTAGCTATGGTTAATTCCCGATCTGAATCTTCGTCAGAATCAATAATATCTTCATCACGAACGCCCATATATTCAGGACTAAACACCTCCTGTCGAGCTGCTTCTAAAATATCATCTTTCTTCTTTTGTACAGCAGCTCGTTTACCCTTCGACTCATCCAGACTAGCTTGCATTAATAGCATTATCTCTCTCGGTACTCTGACACATGGCGCAACTTGACCCTTTCGATGTACCAAATGTTGTTTGAGACGGGTAATTCCACCAGACACTATCCTACCACAATACTTGCACTTTATTTGGTGCCTAGTACCACCAACCCTCTCACAATGTTGCCATCGAATATCCTCACTTGTTGTTGGCCAGACCCAGACATTTCTTTAGGTTTAGGATATGAGTATGAGTGTATGACCTATGTTAATAAAGATAATTTTATGTTCTAACTAAACCCTAAGAAGCTCCAAAACCTGTCCAATATAAGCAAATAAAAATATAAAGTCATTAATTCGAAAATACAAAGAAAAATTTATAAAATGACACCCCAAATATGTAAAATGCACATTAACATATTCTACTATGATTAACACATCATATGGCATGATTAAAACAGCAAAACAACCATTAAAAATTGATTTTTCAAATTTTAAAAAAAGGGGCCAAAATTCATGCGTAAATAGAAAAAAAATCTAAAAAAAATATAAAATGACACCCAAAATATGTAAAATGCACATTAACATGTTCTACTATGATTAACACATCATTTGGCATCATCAAAACAGCAAAACAACCATTAAAAATTGATTTTTTGAATTTTAAAAAAAGGGGCCAAAATTCATGCGTAAATAGAAAAAAATATAAAAAATATATATAAAATGGCACCCCAAATATGTAAAATGCACATTAAAATGTTCTACTATAATTAACACATCATATGGCATGATTAAAACAGCAAAACAACCATTAAAAATTGTTTTTTCGAATTTTAAAAAAAGGGGCTAAAATTCATGCGTAAATAGAAAAAAATATAAAAAATATATAAAATGGCACTCCAAATATGTAAAATGCACATTAACATATTCTACTATGATTAACACATCATATGCAATCATTAAAACAGCAAAACAACCATTAAAAATTGATTTTTCGAATTTTCAAAAAAAAGGCCAAAATAAATGCGTAAATAAAAAAAAATATAAAAAAATATAAAATGGCACCCCAAATCTGTAAAATGCACATTAAGCTGTTCTACTATGATTAACACATCATATGGCATCATTAAAACAGCAAAACAACTATTAAAAATTGATTTTTCGAATTTTAAAAAAAGGGCCCAAAATTCATGCGTAAATAGAAAAAAATATAAAAAAAATATTAAATGGCACCCCAAATCTGTAAAATGCACATTAACATGTTCTATTATGATTAACATATCATATGGCATCATTAAAACAGCAAAACAACCATTAAAAATTGATTTTTTGAATTTTAAAAAAAGGGCCCAAAATTCATGCGTAAATAGAAAAAAATATAAAAAAAAATATAAAATGGCACCCCAAATCTGTAAAATGCACATTAAGTTGTTCTACTATGATTAACACATCATATGGCATCATTAAAACAGCAAAACAACTATTAAAAATTGATTTTTAAATTGATTTTTTGAATTTTAAAAAAAGGGCCCAAAATTCATGCGTAAATAGAAAAAAATATAAAAAAAATATTAAATGGCACCCCAAATCTGTAAAATGCACATTATCATGTTCTATTATGATTAACACATCATATGGCATGATTAAAACAGTAAAACATATTAAAGAAAGTAAATATCAATTTTTGAAGAATTTCTGAAAAATGGCCCACCAAGCTTTGATTTAACCAAATCCGTAATATAATGTGTTTTTGTCCCAAATAACCAGCCAAGGTTGGTCGAAATTACTATTAGAAGGAGTGAAAAATAGTTTGGAAGCAAGAAGTTTGGAAAAAACAGCAAAAAAAACGCTTAAAAAGAAAAAAAAATATAGCCGTTATCGGACCGTTACGGGTGACCGTTATGCCCCCGTAACGGCCCGATACGCCCCGTATCGGCCCGTATCTGCCGATACGGCTACAAAAATCGGTAACGGCCGATGCGGAGCCGAAACGCATATCGGCCCTTACCGATTCCGTTACGTATCGGCCGATACGGCCGATACAGGATACCTTGGTAGTGACGGGAGTAGTATACTTCCTTCAGGGGTAATCTTCCCCTCCCCCCCCCCCCCCCCCACCCGTGAATCCGAGCAAGGGAGTGTGGACGGTCGTAGCCTTGACCTTTTGACACCCATTTGGTCGAAGGTGGCAATGAACAGGATGTAGGCCAAGCTCTCAACATCGATCAGTATGCGATGCACCTTGTGGTTAGCCACAGTCATAGTGACCACCAAGGTATCGTCATGTAGATGATGGATTCCTCGGGCGTCATCTTCTATGAAAGTTAAGTTGCACGGGCTCGGTCTCTGTTCTTTCACGGTCTTGCTGGTGAGATATGCGTGGTTGTCCATGCTGTCATTGTTAACGTTTTGGGCATGAGCTCTACGTGCCCGATTCGAGTCTCCACCTTCGACCGGTCTAGCAAATATGGTGCATATCTCACATGTCGTTTCGTTGTTGTGTTGCTCATCATGTCGCTCGTTCGGCTTATCTGGTTGGTTGTCCCTTCCTCTCTTGACAAACTCTCGCAAGTGCCCCTTATGGATAAGGGATTCAATCTCCTCTTTGAGGTCGAAACATTCTGCAGTGTTATGGCCATGGTCGCGTTAGAAATGGCGGTACTGCCGTTTGTCTCTTTTGTCGACACGGCCTTCACTCTGCTCGGCCACTTCAGGACTTAAAAGTCGTGTATCTCCATGAGCACTTGCTCGGGTGTTGCGTTTAGTGGAGTGTACGAGTAAAACTGGTTTTTTGGCAGCCAACTTTCACTCTAACCTCTACTCAGATCGTCCTCCTTTTTCTTTTTTATTAGTGACGGTGGGCGGCTCCCTTTCTTCCTTTTACTTCCTCTCCTTAGCCGAGCCACCTATGCTCCGAGTAGCTTTTTGTTCGCTGAAAAGTTCCTCCGCGTTCGAATACTTCTGGGCTCGGTTAAGGAGGTCGGCTAGGGTAGTCGAGGGATTCTTGCCAATTGAGAAGAGGAACTTCCCTTCCCTTAGACCAGATATCATGGTGGCCAGAGCTATCTGGTCGGAGTAGTCATCCACCTACACTGCTTCCTCGTTGAAGTGGATGATATAGTCCTTTAGTAGCTCTTCTTCCCTCTACGTGATAGTGAGGAGGTGAGATGAAGGCTTCCTTCTATCCTTCCCACTAATAAACTGTGTAATGAAGGTCTTGTTGAGCTAGGCGAAAGAGCTAATTGACTTTGGTTTCAGCTGTCTATACCATTTCTGCACCGACTCGATAAAGTCGAGGAGAACGCTCTACACGTTATGGAGCTCGAGGCACCGTGAAGCTCCATCCAGGCTCTGAAGGACACGAGGTGTTCGGCCAGGTCTCCGGATCCAGAGTAAAGGGTGATGTGGGGCATACAGAACCTCGACAGGAGTTGAGACTTCATGATGTCATCAGTAAACGGAGGTCTTCCAACATGGCTTCGACAAAGGTTGGGGCTTTGGTCGGGCATGCCTGCTGAATGTCGCCGAGCTGGCCGCGGATCTTTTTAAGTTCTGCCTCCCACAGGACCTCACTTTCTACAACGACCTCGTGAACCTTTCCCCATATCCTTTTCTTTAGGGTATGGCGTAGGTCGGATTCTGCGAGCATGGTCGTTCCCGATCTTTTTGAGCTTTGCCTCCCACGGGACCTCACTTTCTGCAACGACCTCGGGGGCCTTTTCCCGCCTCCTTTTCTCTAGGGTATGGCACAGGTCGGATTCTGCAAGCATGGTCATTCCCGCGGTATGCGAGGGGGCCTAACCATGTTGCACCGGTCACTCCTTTACTACGTATGAGTCATGAGGTGCCTGGGGAGGCCAGGACCGTTCGGTCGTCACACTTGCTTCCATGCCACGATCAGGGAATGGTTACTACCTCTCCAGTATCCGCATCATCTAATCTACATTATCGTTTAGGGCCTCGACTTGGTTTTCTAAGGAGATGAGCCGAACCCCAAATGTGGGTCTGGATGATCTTCGGGTTGTTCATCTAGTGCAGTGATTGTGGCAAGGCCTTTTTCTTTCCTTTAGCCATTGTAGAGTGAATATGACGATAACTTCTGAACGGCTTCAATGTCGTTCCCACAGACGGCGTCAAACTGTTAATGTTGGAATCTGGTTTATCCTGTTCCACCTCCTGCGAGCCTGCTGGGTACCTACAAATTAATGGAGGACAAGGAGACACTAGGGGTGCCGGTTATGGCTGGGGACCCTCCAATGTTTAAGTCAGGGTAGGCTCACAGTGTGCGTAGTCAGATTAGGGTAGTTGTGTATCCCTTTCTTCCATGGTAGAGGGTGTATTTATAAGTCCTCTGGGTCGTTTACGTGTTCTGGTGGATTTACCGGATACACTGGAGGGACCCGTATTGTAGTATGAATTTGCTCTCATATATGAATTTGCTCTCAGATATTTCTTCGATTACACCTCGATTGGCGTAATCCTTGACTAAGATTTCACTAGGCAATCTCGTCCATATACGGTAGGGGTACACATCGAACCGGTAGAACCGTGGAACCGAACCGGAACCATTGGATCGGTCCGGTTTGGTTCGGTTTTAGACAACACCGGTTCCGGTTCCGGTTCCAGTTTCAAAATTTCGAGAACCGTTGGATACGGGTCGGTTTCGGTTTAGGGCCTTATAGAACCAAACCAAACTGTAGATCCGAACCGTCGATCAGAACATTGGATTCAAACCTTTACTTTAAAAAAAAAAAAATTAAAAAAAAAAAACCTATATATCTGATCTCTCTAGCCCAACTGTTGCTGCCCCTGCCCTCTCTCTCTCTCTCTCTTTTCTCAGATGGAGTTCTGGGGTAAGCAATCTTTCCTTCCATTTAAGTTATTTCTCCTTTCATTTCGGATCATTTGATTTCTAAGTTTTTTATTTTGGTCCCTCTATTCCTTATTCAGATGTTAGTGTTTTCCTTCATCTTCCGATTTTCAATTGCAAGGGTTTCTTTGACTGCAATTCTTTTAGATGCTATTTGTTGGAGTTTGATAGGAATATATGTTCATGCAACTGCTCTGTTTTTGAAGAATCTCGTTTTTGGCATGTAATGATGTTGTTTAGGATTCTGGGGTAAGCAATCTCTCCTCTTTCTTCTCAGATGGAGTTCTCATAGTAGCCCATAACCGTGGAACCGATCCGGAACCGAGCCGTTTTTCACAGTCCAGTTCCGGTTCCGGTTCCAAAAATTGTAAAACCGTTAGGAACGGTTCGATTCCGGTTTCACCCCTAACCTGGACCAAACCGACCCGTGTATACCCCTAATATACGGTGCAAGATTCTCTCTGGATGTTTCTATTCTTAGGTCGAGTTGGTATCCGAGGTCGAGGTCAGTGGTCGAGGCCAACCTCCAAGGTCGGTAGCCAAGGGCTATCACACGGGGTCGAGCTTGGCAGTCGACGTAAGGATTTGTGGTCACCACTCGAGCTGGTCCCGGAGGTTGGGCCAATACCCGAGGTCGGGTCAGTACCTCGACCCTTCTTAGGGAGCTTCCTTTGACAATGGCCTCGCTATGTCAATTCAATTTTACCCATAACAACAATAATGCAAAGAATAGATATAATTTTTCTTTAGTTATTTGAGAGAAATTTGTGAGATGGAAAGAAAGGCTTCAAAGGACCTATAAAGTTGTTTTTTGGAATTTTAAGATATTGACAAAGAAATCAATGAGATCTGCATCTTTTACAAAGAGAAGCACTTAATACATTTGAAAAAAGCAAACATAGCTGCTGATATCCTTCAGCTCTCCTCAAAATTAATGGTGAGAGCAGATGACCCATCGATGAAACTTGAGAAAGTTACTGTAGATGTTGGCTACCTTCTAGCTCTTAAAAATACATTGTAGTAGATGCTTCCAACTACAAACCCATCTTCACAACTTCATTCTAGTCACATTGCATAATAAATACAAGAGAATGTAGAAATTCATTGCATATCCGAAGCATTTCTATATTCTTATGTATTAATTAAAAGCTGATGAATTAGTGAAAGATGAAAGGTAAGTACCAACATAATCGGGTTAAAAGAAAAGTACACCCAATAAGCTCCTATGATTTCTAGACTATATTTAAATGAAGGAACAGAATGTAAGTTTCAAAATGTGAAATATCCATCATCAAAGTTAAACTCAAATAAAGGACAAAATATAGTGGTTGTAAGAAATGTACAGGAAGCTTTTACCCCCAAAGCATCCTGTTGAATATTGCCTAGATCTTCAAATTCAACTCCGGTGATGTTAGTAGCATCCATATAATGTCATCATATAAAATGGTTTGAAGCATAAGAATATGGTATATTTTATGTTCTATGAAACAAATGGATACATCATGGTAGTTTAAACTGTGTGCCGTATATAAGTATCCCAACAGGAGGGACACAACATCTATTTAATGACAATGCATAACTTGGAAGTTTGAGATTCTCATAGGCTGCAAAGTAGATTGACTTTTGATTTGCAGATGTTGTACCTTCAACAACAAAAAAATAGAGTACTAGCTTGAGATGGCAAGGTCGGTATTTGAAAGTAGGGAATGATGCCCATGGATTACTTACAACTGAAGCAGCTCATTAGTGCAATTTACATTGTTTTGATGTTTTCTGTAATGGTTTCCATTATACATATCCAGAACAAAGAAGGTAGGAGGGAATGCTGCTCTACCTCAATGATATGATCGTTCCGGGGCTCACCATTCTCTAAAACCCATGCTTCACTATTCCTGTGTAGTCCTACTGGGATCCAGGAGCTTGAATTATTCTAACAAAAATACCTTTTGGACCCACCAGCGAGACTTCTGCAAAAGGCTCAAGCTTTTTAAACTTGGGGAGTGTGGGACTTGGCCAAGTTTTTGAAACTTTTATTGATGCAGGACATGAAATTAAATATGACATGCAAGATTTCAAGCTTTAGATCATACCAATTTTAAATAAACACAAAATTCCACATCGCACATATGATCAAACATTCAACAAGGGGAATATACGAAGGTCCAAGCCTACACACGTATAGAGCTAGATCAAATAAAATTATAAACTAAACAATGCCCAAAGGAGAGTAAGATTCATGCACTCTTGCAAAGGATTGTTCCCTAATTCAAGAGATTCACCATGTTTCAATTCGAGGAAAGTCTAGGGTTTGCTAGAGTTGGAAAAACTTGAAATTTAGGATTATCTAGGGTTAGGATTAGGGATTTAAGGCGAGAGGAAAGAAATAGAGGAGAGAAAATAACCTGAGACAGTCCACGCGTGTGGACAGTAGCCTAGCCTAGACGCATGTGTGTGGGTTCCTGTCCACACGTGCGCGGGGCCCACGAAACTGGAAACGGCCAGCTAGGAGTTGGTTGGCCATGTGAGGTCCACCATCATGCCAAGTTTCACGTCGATCCGCGGTCCGGTGTGTGCGTGGTGCTCCGTCGATCTGAAAGTCTACTGTAGAGGAGAATTTATGATGCAGGACATAAAATTCAAGTATGACGTGCAAGATTTTCAGGCTTTAGATCATACTAGTTCAGAAACCATTACACAAAATTCCACATCCCACACAAAAGTTCAAACACTCAATCAAGAGGAATCGTATGCGGATCCAGGCCTACACATGTTAAGGCCGGATCAATTAAAATTATAAACCAAACAAGAATCAAAGGAAGGTAAATTCATCCACACATGCACAGAAATAATTCCTCAATCCAAGGGGTTCACAGATTTCAATTTGGGGAACCCTAAGGTTGAAGAAATGGCATAAATTTGGAGATTTGAGTAATTTAGGTTAGGGTTAAGGATTTAAGATAAAAGAGAGGAGAGAGGCGAACCAGAAAAGTACCGCACGTGTGGACAGCAGCAATGGCCCAGACGCACGTGCGTGTGATCTCGACCGCACGTATGTGGGGCCCACTATTCAGAAAAGGCCATCTTGGCCCTGATCGGTCAGGGATGGACTCCAAAACCCTCAAATCTCAGCTTGATTCGATGCACGGTTTGTGTGTGATACTCCGCCAAAGTTTTAGCCCTCCTGTAGGGCCAGATTCTGAAAATCTGCTGTAGATGGGGAAACGCCTGGAAATATTGATTGATTTGTAGATGGAATGCTTGTAAGATAAGAGAAATATGGATGGAAGAAGATGGAGGGGAATCGGGATGGGTATGGCTTCGCACCACAGTAGTCGACCCTTCAAGGAAGGCAGGGTTTCACACCCAATTGAATCTCCACAACTCAAAAATTTAGAGCAGAAAAACGCAAAACTTTTATTAATCTTCATTGAGAAAAAAAGACTACAAGGGTTGCCTATTTATAATAAAACCTTATACCCCAAAACTCGCTTCATGTGCGCAACCTATTACTTGGAGACGAAGTAATAAAAAATAACTAATCAAAACAATCTAAACCATCTATGATATTCCTAATAACAATAATAAGCGAAACCCAAAGTACTAAATTAATTAGAATGGTGGGTCACGATCATGAGAACTCTTAGTGGGGTTCACATGACTATTGAGTCCACTTCGACGAACCAAAACACAGTCTTCTAAGTAGGAGGCCCTCCCTGGACATTGTCATCGATCCAGATCGATGATGTCCCTATCAATTTAGGTGCAAAGAAAAGATAAATCTGAAGATAGGAAGGCTGATGTGGGGTGTAGGAGATGGGGACGATTTGTGATGGTTCTGGCTTGGCACCACGGTAGTTAGCCCTTCGAGGAAGGGAGAGTTTCGTACCCAATTAGTTTCTTCAACTCCGAGGAACAGAGAAGAAAAAATGCAGAATTTTATTCATAAACTTCAGTGGGAAAAAACCAATATGGGGTTGCATATCTATAAGAAAATCCTAAACCCCAAAAGCCGCGCCATGTGCGCACACTATTACTTAGAGACGAAGTAACAAAAATAGCAATTAATCAACGCAATTAAAACCGTTCATGAGGTTTCTAATAACGATAATAACCAAAACTCAAAATTCTAGATCATCTAGGGTAGTGGGCCACGATCATGAGATCCAATAGTGGAATCCACATGAAGATCGGGTCCACTCCAATGCTTCATAGCACAGCCCCCTAACTAAGACGTCCTCCATAGATGTCGTCATCGATCCAGATCGATAGTGGAGCCTTCCTCCTTGTGTACATGTGTAGAGTGGGGGGCGTGCGCGAGTTGATGGGGACATCATGCGCACGTGCAAGTTGATGGGGACAACGAACTTACTCCCACTGATTTTAACGTTGATACATTCATCTACAGTGTTTTCTACAAAACTATATGAGGAAATTACTTCATGAAACTTTAGGTACCACTGTCATGATGCATGTTTCAACCCATAGATGGATTTCTTTAGTTTACAAACCAAATGTTCTAAATCATGGGCTACAAAACCTTCAAGTTGTAACATGTATACGTTCTCATTCAGATCCTCATTGAGAAATGTCATCTTTGCATCCATCTGATGTAACTCCAAATCCGTATGAGCTACAAGAGCCATTATGATCCTGAACGAGTCTTTCTTAGATACTGGTGAGAAAGTCTCCTTAAACTCAATGCCCTCACGCTAGTTAAAACCCTTGGCAACAAGTCTGGCTTTATATCTTTCGACATTACCCTTGGAGTCCCGCTTGGTTTTAAATATCCATTTACAACCAATCGGCTTTATTCCTGAGGGTAATTCAACAAGATCCCACACTTTATTGTCCCTCATGGATTTCAACTCATCCTTCATGGCATTAATCCAACAAGAAGGATCAACACTCTATTTGACTTGTGTAAAGGATTCAGAATCCTTTTCCACCCATATTTCAAACTCATGCTCCTATAAGTATACAATGTAATAGTCTCGATTTACAGACCTTCTCTCTCTTTCAGATCTTCTTAATAGCTCGGCCTCTTAGGTGTGATTTTGATTTCCCTCACCAATGGGTTGTGCAGAAGGTTTAACATGGTGTTCTGCAATGATGACAGGCTCGACTGCAGCATTTATATCCACGTAATCTGGAATAACTGTGACCGGAATTACAGCCATTTCTTCCTCAAAAACAAAGTTTTGAATGTTCGTGCTCCCACTATTTCCAGTGTCCTCTATGAATCTTGCATTCTCAATCTCAACAATCCTAATAGAGTGGGAAGGACAATAAAATCGATAGCCATTTGACCTTTCCAGGTATCCAATAAAGAAACAACTTATGTTTCTAGGATCGAGTTTCCTTTCATGCGGGTTATAAATTTTGACCTTAGCAGGATATCCCCAAACATATAGATATTAAAGACTTAGCTTTCTCGCATTCCACAACTCAAAGGGAGTTTTGCTTATAGCTTTGCCGGGGACCTTGTTAAGGATATGAACTGCAGTTTTGATCATATCACCCAACAAAAATTCTGACAATATCGAATTGCTTATCATGCTTCACACCATATCGATAAGGATGTGACTACGCCTTTCAACCACACCATTCTGCTCTAGAGTCACATGCATGGGGTACTGGGTGACAATGCCACAATCTTTTAGGTATCTCGTGAATGAACCTGTATTGTGACCTGATTCGTCATATCTACCATAGTATTCGCCACAACGGTCAGATCTAACGACTTTATTCTTTTATTGAGTAAATTTTCAACCTCGGCCTTATGACTTTAAAAGCATCCAAGGCATCTAATTTTTCACTGATAAGATAAAGGTACCCGAAATGAGAGTAGTCATCTATAAAGGTAATAAAATATTTATGTCCACTTCAAGATGCTGTGGGGAATGGTTCACAAATGTCTGTATGTATTACCTCTAAGAGTCTTACACTCCTAGTTGCACCTTTCTTTCTGGTTCTGGTTTGTTTTCTTTTAATGCAATCAATACACACTTTATAGTCATAGAAGTTTAGAGAATGAAGAATCACTTCTCGCACGAGCCCATCCAATCTCTCACGAGAGATGGCACACCCGCCTATGCCACAACATGAATGAATTCTCATAGTCTAGTCTTCATTTAGATCATGTTTTATTTTATGCAAATCATTTACATTGTAGACATGTGAGGCATTTAAGTCTAACTGGTATAGGTTGTTCACGATAGAGTCAGTGCCAACTTTAATTAAATTAAAATAAATACTTAATCCTTTATTCTCAAACTGAAATGAATATCCCAATTATCCAAACGAGAAATTGAAACTAAATTACGCCTTATAAAAGGCACGCAAAATGTATCTACCAAATCCAATAAATATCTTGACTCTAACCTAAGCCTATAGACTCCACAATTGCCTCCACATCGACTTTAACACCATTGCCTACGTATACCGAGCGCTCTACATAAGTTGTTGGCCTGGTCTGTAGCAAGTCCTGCACAGAAGTACATATGTAAATAATAGTTCCCAAATCTATCCACCAAGAATTTATCGATATATCAGTTAGATTTGATTCAAAACAGACTAAAACATAATCATTACCCTTTCTTACGGGCCATTGCTTATATTTCATGCAATTTTTCTTTTGATAGCCCGGCTTCTTGCGGAAGAAGCAATTGTTACCTTTAGTCCGCTCATGGCTCGATCCATTCCCGGTTCAATTTTCATGATTTCCTGCCGGAGGACCTGAGGATCCATTATTAGATCCTTATTTCCTTTTTCTTTTCCCTTTATGCCCATGTCCATGTCCATGCCCTGAGGTCACCAGGTTAACATTTTGCGCCTTGCCTATTGACTTGATCCTATCCTCCTCTTGAACGCACTGAGAAATCAATTCGTCCAATGTCCATTTGTCATTTAAAGTATAATATTTTACTAGGAACATACCGTATTGAGGAGGTAGGTTGTTCATGACCAAGTGAACCAGTTAGTCATCTGTAATTTCTAGGCCTAAAGAGCGGATCTTAGATACGACTTCGATCTGCTCTACAATGTATTCATGAATGTTTCCTTTTCCATCATAGGATGAGCGGGTTAATTTGTTCAATAGAAGGCCCACTTCAGCCTTATCCGATTTCTTGAATCGGTTTCCCATTTCAATCAAGAAAACTCTGACCTTATCTACATTAGGCATGGCACCTCTCATCGACTCAGAAATTGAATACTTTATGATTTATACTTTATGATTTTAAGGCATATATCATTAGATCTATACCATGCCTTGTAACAGTCAACCTCCGACTCAATAGCATTTTCAGATGGTCTTGGAGGCTCTGATTTTACCAAGGCAAGATCTAATTGTAGGCAACGTAGGACGATTTCAATGGATTCCTTCCATTGGACATAATTTGACTCGGTTAGGGCAAGAACATGGTGCGTTTGAGTTGGAATTGAGCCTGAAATAAAAAAATATATATATATACTCAAATTAGCAGATTGACAACAATACATGAATAGAACGAGATATCAGGCAAAACTTATTAATCCAGTTGTAAAGGGGGCCATCAACTAAACTATCCAGGATGAAGATGGGCCCAAGCATCCTATCCTGGCGAGGGTCAATTACATCATCACTACTCCTCCTGTGGGAGGGAGTGATAACATGCTAGTGACCCTCCTAAACATGAAGCTAAGCGATGTCAATTATGTAAATCTGAGACACTTAATACCTGCAGGTAGGATAAGTCTTTTACTTTACATCATCAGCATCATTTACTTCATTTCGTTCATGTTCCTACCAAAAGGCGATATGCATGAAACGTGAACGCAACTGCATGCAATCGTCTAAATCCCAATATCACAAGTATGCACTCATAAATCTTCAACGATTGAGGTCATTATGGTAGCTAACACAATTGGATCTAATCTCATGAATACGGGGACTTACGATTGCGATTATAATCCTGCCCTCAATGGATTATATCTAAATCAGTTTGATACAGCCCACAAGGCGGGGACTTACGATTGCGATTATAATCCTGCCCTCAATGGATTATATCTAAATCAGTTTGATACAGCCCACAAGGCGGTTGGTATTGATCGTTGAAAATTGAGGAACCTTAAATAGAAACAAACGGGTAGGTTTCACTTTCCTCATTCTAACGGTCTATAACAACTCCTAAAGGATGGGCCATAGGCTCAATCAAGACTATATGATGAGGTCATCATCAATAAGCATTACAAGTCTAGCCCCTGACATTCATCCGATAGACAGTTGGCATAGATCTATTCAGATGGATGGTTAGATCCTTACATTAGTGTCCATATAATGGACAGATCAAATCAGATTCTTAATATCCACTTGATGAAAGGTTATGTTCCTTATTGTCTATCTAGTGAATGAGCCAGATTATATGCTCATTATGAACTAAACAGACGGCCCAAATCTAGGAAACGTGTCTCAAAATTGACCCCAAAGGGAAGGCCCAAACATTAAATGTGCATCGCCTGGTTAACCACCAGGCCTTAATTGGGCTTCAAAATGAGTGTGTCCATGAAACATATTAGACTCATTAAGAGCCCAAGTGATATGGCAATAAGGCCCACAAGCTGTATCAATTAAATGTGAGCTTACAAAGGACAAACACAATGTAGATCTCTTAATGAGACCCATGTATGTGTCATCTGAAAGGGATGAGCAATATGGCACAATGGCCCAAAAAGCAAGATCAATGGGCCCAAATAGGAGTTTGGCCCAATGAAAATAAACTAAAGGAACCAAGTGGATTCAAGTTGCGGGTCCTAAAGGCAAACCCGATAAGGCCGTCAAAACGGCCTAGGCCTATTTCGAACAGACAGCGAGAGAGAGAGAGAGAGAGAGAGAGAGAGAGAGAGAGAGAGAGAGAGGATGAGAGCTTCTCTCGTTGTCCGCCCGACGAGCCGAGGAGAGATCGAGCTTCTCTCTCCTGCCTGGATCTCCAGTAGTCCTAATGACATGGGATCGAGCCAGGATGCTATTAATGTCTTCAGGCGGGTGGCCAGCGATGAAGATGCAACTGGAGACGCCGGCAATGGCTCCTGAAGCAAGGAAGAAAGGGAGTTGTGAGCCATCACTTTTGTCTGCAAATTTGAAGGTCAACAATGGCTGTCGGCCTTGCTGATCGCAGGTACGGGTCCTGGCTGTTATGATTGTCAAGACCCTAATAGGATTGAAATCCCCAATTTGTACCAAATTTGGGGGTTTGAAATCCCTAATGGACGACTGGAGTTGGGGTTTTGGATCTGAAATCCCCAATTGCTGCTGGATTTGGGAATTCAATATCCCTTATCATTGATTTGGGGATTCGAAAAATTCCAATTGGTATTTTCGGGAAGTAAAATCTCTAATATTTGTTATTTGGAAATTGAATCCTGACAAATGATTTGGGAATCGAAATCCAAAATTTTTAATTTCTCTGATTTGGGGATTGGAATCTTCTAATTGCTGATCTGGGGATTGAAATCCCTAATTACATATTTGGGGATGAAAATCCCCAATTTTCCCTGATTGATCCTCCATACCTGATACACAGTGGCTCTGAAACCATCTGTAAGATCTAATACGGAATAGCCAAAGGATCTACTGTGCACTGGATATGAAGGACGTATTAAGAAGATGGCTTACCTTGTTGTGATGCCATCATTGTGAAAGCGGGATGCTGAGTTCTTCCTTTCCTTACACCCTTTAGAGAAGATACTATGGGGTTGAGCTTCTGTCGGTCGGTGTTGGATTGGGGACCCAACTCTAATATATATAGAACTCCTCTCCCTAGAGGCTCCACACAATTAGCAATCCCAGTCACATTCAGATACTGTATGAGTTACAGTTCTAGCATTCCACCCCTATAAGAATTCTAGATGCATCGCATATGCAGTGGGGCCTACTGGTACACCCGATCACATTATCCAACCCTTAGGATAATCTAGACCCATGATCAACACGGACCACCTTATAGAGTTCTTACAATTTCATGATTGATGTCTAATCTGGGGAATAATTTCATGCTACTTGATAGAATTTGGTGCAACCAAACGCGACCAAGACAAATATCCAAACTACAATTCAATGAGCAGAAAAGAAACCAAACAAAGATTTCTATATGAATATGCATTGATCAAAGAAGCATAAAAGATAGAAAGAAAGATGCCGCTGATATGAAAGAACATTGAATTTTAGCAATACCAGGCCGGACGCGAAGAGGAGGAACACTGGGGCTCATCTTCAAAACGACAGAGAGAGGGCGCGACGAAGTTGGCTCCGAGAATTCTAATTCCTTGCGAATTTATAGAGATTTCAGATCTACTTAAGGACTCGCGCGAGCGTACCCGGGTTCTGTGGGGCCCAACGTGATGTAAGTTCTTTATCGACGCCGTTCATAGTTGTTATCAGATAATTTTAAATCATGAAGAAAAATTTAATTTAGGAAAAGTGCTTAAGTGGACTACAAAGTGGGGATTGAACGTCCACCGTTAAAAAATTCTTGCGAGCTGGAGAAGTTTCGGATCAAGCTGATATTTGTTTTTTTCACTTCATCCACGTCTACGTGACCTTATTATTTGGTTGGATAGTATAAAAACATCCCGGTGGCCCTTAAAAATGTTTCAACGGTAACTGCACCTTCCTTTGGTGTGGTCCACCTGCTTCATTTTTGTGGTCATGCCTGAAAATGATCTGAGAAAATAGATGAACGGAGTGGATAAGATACTGACATCACGGTGGGCCCCACAGAGCCCTGTACGCAATCCGCGTCCGCGCGAGCGAGGTTGTGAAGCGGCGTCGCTGCATACGATGCAAATTGCCGGGCAGCAAAAGCCAATAAAATGCTTTGTGCGGCCCACCGTAATGTTTTTTTACATCCACTTCGTCCATCATTTCTTGTAGAAAATTTTATAACATAGGATAAGAAACATGGCTAATTAAAAACTCAAGTGGGCCACACCACAAGGAAAAAAGTGAAGATTGGACGCCTATCATTTAAACCTTCACGAGGCCCGCAAAAATTTTAGATCGAGCAGATATTTGGGCTTTTACCTTATCCTGGTGGTACTCACATTATCAACAGATTGGATAGCATATATATATCACAGTTGGTCCCAGGAAGGTTACAATATGCCATCAATGGTTCACGGGACCCACTTTTCCATGTGGTGTGGCCCATTTGAGTTTGGGACCGGCATGATTGTGGTCTCACGGACTAGCAAGATCCTGGAAATATGATGGACGGATTGAATGTCACACATACACCAAAGTAGATCCATCTCAGCTTTTTCTATTGTAACACGGATTAGGTGTTACCCTTACCGCATGGAGCCCACCTTGATGATTATTTTGTGTATCCACACCGTCCATCCGTTTTTTCATATAATTTTAAGATGTGATCCCATAATTTAAGCAGATCCAAATCTCAGGTAGGCCATATAACTAGAAACAGTGATGAATGACTATTAAAAGCTTTTTGTGGGTCACAAAAGCTTTCGATCAACCTTTTTTATGTATATTTTCCTTTTATCCAGGTCTTGTTGACCTTATCAAGGGTTGGATGGAAAGGAAATATTAGGACGGGCATTATTGTGGGCCATAAGAAGTGTTTAACGGTGGATGTTCAATCACTGTTCCTTCTTGTGGTGTGGTCTACCTAAGATTTGGATCTGCTTAATTTTTGGGAACACATCTTAAATTGAGTTGGATATAAGATGAACGGTATAGATATACAACACATCATTAAGGTGGGCCCCATCCATGGTAAGAGTAACCTTGTTAAAGCTGATTAGATCTTCTAAAATGGGTCTAAGATATAGGCAAAATTGAAATTAAGGCCCACTTAATGTATGATTTAGGGCTCAACATACTAATCCAACCATTTAATGGGTTGAGATGCTCAACTCCAATTAAGACTGAGGTGGGCCCACAAACTAGAGCTTTCAGATGGTCCAATGGGCTTTAAAATGATTTAAATAAATATCAGATCCAGACGCCTAAAATCAGGCTCATAAAACTCAAAACAAACAGACAATATTAATCTCATCCAATCCATATATATGATTAAACATTAAAACTAATATACGCTCCATGTATACTATCCTATCACTAGTGGAGCCCATATGTACACATTGCAATAGATATAAAAGGCCCACACCTTGCATCTCAACGGGAAAATCCAAATAGGCCAAGTCCTAATATTTATGCGTGTATAACCCATGAATTAATTATCTTAAGTTTGGCCATGAATGGCGAAGCATTAAAAAATCTTAAGAATGGTCAAAATCTGATCGAGAATTCTCCCCTGCCACCAGCCACGTGGCTGGTGATAGGTGCTCCGTGTGGGCCCATAATGATGTATGCGTTTCATCCATTTTTAAATATCATTTTAGGGATTTATGCAAAAACTAATGAGATGGATTTAAATCTCAGGTGGACCACACATCAAGGAAAACAATATTGATTGGATATCCACTATTAGAATCCTGCTAAGGCCCATTGTACTGTTTATTTGACATCTAATGTGTTGACTAGGTTATAAAGACCGAGATGAAGGGAAAAAAATAAAGATCAGATTAATTCAAATCTTTTATGGCTCGAAAATTTTTTTAATGGTTGATGTTTATTCAACACTGTTTCTTGAAATGTGGTCCACTTGATATTAGGAAATACCTCATTTCTTGTCAAATACCATAAATTGATTTAGAAAAATAGATAAACGGCATGGATGAGACACATACATCATGGTGGGTCCCATGGAGCACGGACCACCCGCCGTTGGGGGTGACAAGGGGAGTAGCCAAACCGCTTCCGCGGGAAATCCAAAAACCTTGTAAAGTTATAGGACGAGGATTTCCCGTAAAAGCCGTTTGCAGGAAGCTCCTGAGCTAGAAGCCTAGGTAGGGCCCACCGTGATGTTTGTGAGAAATCTACCCGGTTCATCCGTCCTGTGAGCTCATTTTAGGTTACAAGACCAAAAGTTAGTAGATCCAAGATTCAAGAGGGCTGTACTAAAGGAATAGGTATTAGGGAAATTCGTGCCGTTGAAATATCTCTGGGTCGTCAGCAATGTTTGCATGCCATCCATACCGTTCATGACGTCATTCCTACTGGGATGAACTGAAAACACAAATATTATCATGATTCAAAACTTCTGTAGCCTCACAAATATTTTAACCGTGAAATTTCAATTCTCATATTTTCGGCCCACTTAAGTATCAGATCTGGCTCATTTTTAATCTCAGCCCCAAATGACCTCACAAAACGGATGGACGGGGTAGATTTTTCACAACCATCACAGTAGAGCCCATCTAGGTTCCAACCCACGAGCTTTATGCGGAAGGCTTGGAAGGAAGGAAATCCGCGTCCGAAGTTACAGAGGTTTACTGGTTTACTCACGAACTCGCGCGAGTGAGGTGGTGAAGCGCCCTCGCAGCATAGGACGCAAACTGCCGGACAGTAAAAGCCAATAAAATGCTTTGTGGGGCCCACCGTTATGTTTTTTTGACATTACTCCCTCCATTATTTTCGACAGATAACTTCAGTTTTAAAACTAAAAATGAGGCTAATTAAACCACGCATGCCACACCACAGGAAAAAGTGGGGTGGGATGCTTAACATTTTAAACCTTTCTGTGGCCCAAAATTTCTTTATATCGGGCAGATATTTGGTTTTTTACCTTATCCAGGCGATAGTCACGTTATGAACAGATTGGATAGCATATAAACATCAATGTTGGTCCAACAAAGTTTCAATGTGGCATCAATTATTACGGGACCCACTTCTCCATATGGTGTGGTCCACTTTAGTTAAGGGACTGGCATGATTGTGGGCTGATGGACTAACAAAATCTGGGAAATATAATGAACAGATTACAACTGAGTTATTTATTTATTTTACACGGCCTCTTTATCCCTGGAAATTCACGTCCAGCTGCGTAGGCCCTGCGTGAAGAATTTAGGGGTGTACATGAGTCGATTCGACTCATGTGGGCTCAACCCAGCCCGGCCCATCACCAGCCATAACTAGTCTAAACCCGGCCTGGTCATTGGGCCAACATTAGAGCTGGGCATCGGACCGATTCAAATTGGATTGGGTTAAACTCAACTCGGTCCGGAATTTACACGGGCTAACGTGAACTTGCACCGATCCAGGACCGAGTCTGGGTCATTTGACTCAGACCGATCCGAACCCCTATTGTCCTGAGCCAATCTGAGTCTGACTCGGTTATGAAAACTGAGTCGAATTGGATTGGGCAAAAATCAGATCGATTTTTTCTCACAAATTATCTTCAACTTGCAAATCTTCTAGAGATAGGGTAAATCTAAAAGCTTATGTTGCCAAATCTCATATAATTTCTAGTTTGCAAATAGAAATCTGATACTAGAAATCTTTACCATGTTTAAAGAATCAAATTGCCTAATTCCAGTTACATAGTTTTGTCATTAATTCAATAATAAAATTCATTTCTCTAGAATCCAAAACCAAAAAAAATGCACAACATTAAACTCAAAAGGTCAATTTGACTAAACTAGGAAAAAAACCTCAAAAATCAATCGATGGATCTAAATGCACTGAAGCGTGGGCTTGAAAAGGTCATACTTCGACCAAGCAAATTGTAGATAGAAAAACCCATATCAGAAATCAACAGTGCTACAAAACGACTCACCGACGAGTCTGAACAAGCTGAATCTCATGATCCTAGACAGACAACTAGAGCTGGGCATCGGACCGAGTTGGATCAGATTCTGCCCAACTCGACCAGGTCCGAGTTATGCATGGCCTGACCTGAACTCGGTCAGATCTGGGACCGAGTTCAGGTCCTCTGACCAAATCCGATCCTAAACCCTACTGACCTGGACCGATCCGAGTCAGATTCGGTCAGAAAAACTGAGTCGGATCGGATTGGCCCAGGTTCGGATCACATTATATACAATGGTAATGAAGATGCAGATGTTTTACTGATGAATGAATTCACTTTTGAAGAGCTGAAATAAAAAAAAAAAAATTTTAAAAAAAAAACCACAAACAAGAGCAATTACACCAGTTTTTCCTCTACCTATTGAAGGTGTTCTGCAGGGAGAGACTACATGCGTTGTTGTTACAGCCAGGACGAGGCCCTGAGAAGCAATCGCCACAGCTGTTAGCATTGGCTAATGAGCATTGAGAAGAACGGCAACGGGACAGACGGTAAGAAGATGACACGTAGCTTGAATCGCAATCAACCCAAAGGAATCAACCGCTGAGATCGATGACTATCTTTACAGAGACAAGTGGGGTTCGTTGATTAATGTGGGCCACGTACTGGAGGGTCCTGGCGTCTTTGAGTACTGGAAGAATGACGGTGTCTGGTTGGAATGATGTTTGAGCGTGGGTGAGAGAGATGAGGAGGAGAAAGAGAGGAGGAAAGATAAAGAGAGGAGAGGAAGAAGAAGAAGCAGCCATGCAAGGGAATAGATTTTTGCTTGAAGTGGATAGAAATGGAGCAGAAAGAGATAGTGGTTTATAGTGGGTTCTTGTGTTGTGGGGCCTACCATTTTCTTTGTGATAGATCACAGCCCTTGCTTGCTCAGCTATCGGCAAGGATTGGTCTACCACATGATGATTAAAAAGTTGTCAGCCCACTTAATGAAAAGGCTGAGGCATGACGTGGCGATCAGATCTGACTCATCTCCGCAATGAATATGTGTTGACAGAACGCTTCCGTACCTCGCACTACAGATACCTACTAGTGTTACTTTTTCTACCTTGGGAAAAAGACTTAACATACGTTAAATCCACACCGTCCATCAGGCACAGAACCCCCTTTTTTTTTGTTTTAGTGCCAAAAATCAGCTGTTTCAACACTAACATCAACCACCTCAAAAAGTTTATTCGTAAATCTTCTAAATTCATATGATATGGCCCACCTAAGTTTTCAAATGTTGTGATTCCTTGGGAATTCTTTAATTCTGATGATTTACAGAAGATGAATGGATTGGATGGTATTTAAAAACCATGAAGAGCTCTAAAAAAATAATGGTGGGCATTCCGTCTTGTAGACTTGTAGTTTTGGGTTATGAAGATTTTTAAATGTAACGTTTAGCACGAAGCGTCAATAAGAATGGACAGCACGGATCTCATGAAAATTCCACGCACGTGATACGTGCGGCCCCCTGGCCTCACCCAATAAGGTGCAGCCCTTACCGTGGGCCCACCTTGATGTATGTGTATTATATTCCATACGTTTTTCTAGATCATTTTTGGGTATTATCTCAGAAATAAAGCACATTTAAATATCAGGTGAATCATGCTACAGAAAACAATGGTGACTGTAGAAAATAATGGTGGGTTTTTCACAGAAAACCCACCAAAAAAACAAAGGACAATTACGCCACTTCCTCCCTTCTTTTTGTTTAAGTGCTGGAAGAAGCAAAAAAATAAATAAATAAAATTACTTGGCAACAGGCTCATTTACAACTAAAATCGGAGGCTTCTTCTCATGCAAGACGGCGCAAACTGCGGGCTTTTGTGACGAGCCACCATCTTTCAACGTGGGTGTCCGACCCAACTCTTTTGCCGCAGTATTCCCGCCTCTCGAAGAGAATAAAACGCCCCCTTTCCCCAAATCAACCTCAGACCCATTCCCCAGCAAAAACCCACAATATCTTCGGGTGCGGGTAGGGTAGAGAAGCCGAATACGATTTGGGGATTTTTAGGGTTCGGCGCGGCGGCGAGAGGTGCGGTTATGGTAGGGTAAAAAAATAGTCTGGTAAGATAAGTAAAAGTAATATATATACTAATATACACGGTCTGAATCGGGTCGGTTCGAATCTGATCCAATCGGATCGGATTCCAGATCGGGTTTTTTCAGAACAGGGCTTATCCGAATTCGACCCGAAAAAAATTCGGATCTGGATTATGCTACCCGATCCTGACCATCGGTTCTGTTCGAATCGGGTCGGATCGGGTCTGATCGGGTCGGATCCACCGGTTCGGGTATAAAATACCCAGCTCTACAGACAACCGAAGCTCGGTGGAGCTCGAGACCCTGAATTTGGAGTAGCTCCCCAGAGCAACCGCGTGGTGATCAAGGAGTGGTGGGATGATCAGGTCTAATTCAAAAGGGCAACGAAGAGGATGGCGTTCTTGAAGTCGGAGAGCTGGTTGCTAAAACCGCTATGGGGGGAATACAAGAGGAATTTCTCGCCCACAGGGAAAAGATTTCTGGCGCCAGTTTTGCTGTTGCATTGAGGAAAAGTGAGTTTTGTGGGATTCTTGGAAATGAGAAATGTTGAGATTTCCGTGTATGAGAAGGAGAGGAAGATGAAAAGGGTTAGAAGAGAGTTAGGTGTACGTTGGGCGGGGTTTTTAGGCGCCAAGCGAAAACCTAGGCAGTAAAACTTTTATTTTTTAAAAAGTTACTACTTCTGGTTCGGTTCGAATCTGATCAGATCGGATCCAAACGGATCGAATTTTGGTTCGGTACGGTTCAATTTTCTACTGACCCGACCCTAATCGAATTAACAGTTGAATCTGGCTGATCCTACCCGAATCTGCCCAATCCGACCGTCGGTTCGACTCGAATCGGGTTGGATCTAGTCAGATCCGCCGGATCGGGTCCAAGATGCCTAGCTCTAGCCAACATGTCCAGCCCGAATTTGGTCCGGTCAATAATTGGGCGAGTTCAGGCCAATTTCAGGCTTGCTCCATCTACAAAGGGACGGACGACGTTCTCACTTTTCTGTCTCAAATTATTAGAATAAAGATTTAGGATATATGTCGAACTAGGACATGTTTGAACTCATCCTGAACTCTGTTTCGGGCTGAAGAAAATGGCCCGTCCCATCCCGAACTCAGTTCCATGTCAAGCTGAGTCAAGTTTTTTTGGGCCGAGTTGAGCAAGTTAACAAAGCTAGCCCAGTTTGTGTACAACGCTAGTGAAGATTAGGAAGCAGATTGGCCAGTGTACCTCACATCAACTATATAGCTCTTGTAGTGGCGTCAGCAAGTTCTGGGGGTCTGATCATGAGGTATGCGTTATATCCAAACCATCCATCCATTTGGTGAACTCGTCTTAAGACTTGAGACGAAAAATAAGACAAATCTAACTATCAAGTGGATCACACTGCAAAAAACAGTGGGGGATTGGACGTCTACCATTGAAACCCTTTTTAGGATCACAAAAGTTTTGTATCAATATGAAATTTGCTTTTTCTCTTAATTTAGGTCTTCGTGACATTACGAAAAGATTGGATGGAAAGTAAATGTTATGATGGGCATATGAAATTTTTAATGGTGAAAATCATTATCTCCACTACTATTTGTGGTGTGGCACGGGTGATCTTTGGATATGATTCATTTTTTGGAAAATGCTTTAAAATAATCTTTAAAAATATATGAATGGTGCAGATATAATAAATGCATCACCGTGGGGGCCATGTAACTTTCATCTCTTTTGAACCGTTCTACAACATGGAGATCGAGGAGCGTCGGTGCTCATCTTAGCACAACGCGTAACTACAGCATCTATATAGCTGGTGTGTGGTACAACAGCCAATCCGCTTCCTGGAGTTTGGCACATTCATCCTGCGGATCCTCTCTCGGTAGTGTGGCAGACACCACCGACTTGGGTGTTGTGTTGACCTAACAAATTTCTGTAGGCTAGCTATGCTGTTTATGTTATATCTACACCGTCCATTCATTTTTTCAAATTATTTTAAAGCAAAATTCTAAAAATAATTTAAATCAAAAGCTCAAGTGGACCATATTGTAGAAAGCAGTGGGAATTAAATGCCCACCATTGACAACTTCTTGAGGCCAGAGAAGTTTTGATGGTATTTGTGTTTTCTTTCATCCACGTCTCTATGACCCGTTGGATGGAAAACAAACATCCTACTGGGCTCTAGGACGGTTTCAACAATGGTCGTCATTGTCCCCACTGCTTTATGTGATGCGGTCCAATTGAACTTTAGATTTTCTTTATTTTTAGGCTAATATTCTAAAATGATCTAGCATAATAGATGGACGGTGGGGATATAACACATATATCATAATGCCTAAATAACTTTGCCGCCTCCAAACACCACCAAATTCGGTGCTGCCCAATCATCATTCAAAGGCACAAATTTGAATGACCTAAGTCGTTTTATTTGATAGGACTCCCATTGGACGGATGCCAAAAAAATAAAGTTTCGGATTGAATATTTCCACCCATTGATCATATAAAAGTTATGGCCACAGTTTACGCTGACCGTTGATGTTAAACGTAGAAGAACTAAAGTTGAAATAGCTTTTATTTCCTATCTTTCCACAGTACAAAGTGAGAATTGTCATATGAACCGCTTGGATGAATGGATATGACTCAGATTCAAAGGATAACAGTCCCGTCTCATATAGCAATGCGTCGAGATGTACCAGAGCAAACTTCTCACTATAAAATAACGACCGAAGATTTAGGACTGTCTACGAACACGCTAATGAACGCTTGTGGCCCACCACTTAACTTTTGAGTGGAGTAACCACGGTGATCGGAACCTGTTGAATGGCCAAGATCTATCACAAGTGGTCCGTGTCAGCGAATGTGCATCGACGCACTTTTACTGTGTACCCGCGCGACTCCCATTCGCATTCTTAATTTGTTGCCAAATGGACTTCTGGTGACTGTGGCCCGAATCTTGATTGGACGTGGATTGCGTCCTACCCAGCCCGGACAGTACTCCGTCCGGTCAGGCCTCTGTGGGGCCCATAGTGATGTAATTATTTTATCCACTCCGTTCATCATTTGTATTATATCATTTGAATATGTTATAAAAAATATTAGGCAGTTATAAATTTTAAGTAGACCACAAAGTGGGGATTAAATTTTCACCATTAAAAATTTCTTGGGAGCTGGAGAAGTTTTTGATCAAGATTTTATTTGTTTTTTCACTTCATCTACGTCTAAATGACCTTATTAATATTTTGGATGGTAAAAAAACATCACAGTTGCTCTCATAAAGGCTTTAACGGTGGGTGTCATTATCACGACAGCTTCCTTTGGTGTGGTCCAATGGAACTTTTTACCTGCCTTTTTCTGTTATTATAACTTAAATTGGTCTAATAAAAGCGATGAATGGCGTGGATAAAATACTTACATCACTTTGGGCCCACAGAGCCCTGCCCGGACGGGTTTCTGTCCGGGCGGGGGTAGGACGCAGTCCGCGTCCATCTTGATTGAGGCTGGTTCCCATAGAAACGGATTGCCTACTCACCCTGCCACTAGCCAATGGCTAGTGGTCGGTGCTCTATGGGCCCCAAAATGATGTATTTGTTTCATCCATGCCGTCCAACCATTATTACAGGTAATTTTATGATATGAGTCCAAAAATGAGGTTGATCTAAATCTCAAGTGGACTGCATAGTGTTGATTGAACGCTCACCATTAAAAAAAATTTAGGGCCTCAAAAGTTTTGGATCAGGCTGGTATTTTTTCTCTTAATCCAAGTCTTTATTAACTAATCAATAGTTTAGATGTCAAATAACCATTACAGTTGGCTCTAGGATGTTTTTAATGGTGGACATTCAATCACTACTTTTTTCTCATGGTGTGGTCGACATGTGGTTTAGATCTATCTCACTTTTGGTATCAAGCCCTAAAATTATCTTTCAAAAAGGATGGGCGGCGTGGATAAAACACATACACCATGGTAGGTCCACATAGTACCGACCACTAGCCACCAGGCTGGTGGCAGCGTCACTCGCCAAACCGCGTCGGTTTCCTCGCATGTAGAGTAGCTTATTTAACAAGGGTTATGTGTGGGGTCTAATGTGTATCCAAAGCTGTTCAGCAGGTTCTTCCCGCAATGAAATTTCAACACCCCGAAAATCAGTCCTATCCAACCATCAAGTGGGCCACCTGAATCTGAAGGTTTTTTTTTATTTGTTGTCCATTGCTTGAAATGGTATGGCCCACCTGATGATCGGATAAGTCCCATTTTTTCAGTATCTCGTCATCATGGTGGGGATTAATTAATGTGCCGGTTGGATGGGACACACAAAATAATGTATGTACGGGAATATTAGCCCTTGGACAGGAGCTTTCCAATTACTTAAACCGTTCATTTTATGTGGCCATTGTAAATGCGGAATAACCATAGAAACCGGCTGATTGAAATATTTTATTCCATTGATTATCAAAGGTTAAGTGTAACATCTCGAAAATCGGGGGGTCGAGCAAAAACCTAACTCTTGAGTTTCAAAATATTATTTATGCAACATACATATGTATGATTGAATGTTGTCTGTGTTAATGTATTAAACATTAGTGAGATTAATCCAGAACAGCATATCATACTCCAGAGACAGTTAAATTTACAAGCGGAAGACTATGATAGTATGTATAACATATATAAACTGTTGTATGTCTCCAGAGTGTGAACATGTTACCAGGTTATATACATACATGTATACTTCAAAAGTAAACAAAAGAATATACATGAGTGCACTAAAAATATAAAATGACAAGTGTCAAGGCATCTAATCAACCTCCCTGTAATCCCGTCGATCAGAACACGCATAAAGGAGGGATCCTCCTCATCATCATCAAGTCCGGCTCCACTTCTCAAGCAGGGTCATCATCTGCAATCACAAAAAGGGACTGGCGGGTGTCCGGAAACACCATCCCGTAACGTGGGAGTGAGTAGCTAACTCAGTGGAATAATAGAGCAAGGATTTACATGTTCTCAAATCAATAATGCGATAATAGTAAAGCAGTAAATCAGACAATCCTAATACCGTTGTTAATACAATATGACATGACGTGATGTATGCCCTCACCGACGATCACCCTCATACGGCACCATCTTACGACCGCGGCATGCAATCGTCCCTTAAGTGCTCCACATCTTCCAGGCACATGCAATGTTATGGTGATATGATTTCTGAGTTGTTATTAGTCCATTCAAATAGCAGGATTGAGAAACTAAGGTACTTCCCTTGCATCAATCCCAACACAGATCTTGTCTAGGGTCCTCACTCCTAGTAATCGCATACGATGTATATTTTGTAGGTCGCTGCAAGGGCTGCCAGGGCTGTTGTATGCACTCGTTGCTCCGCTCCCCCATCACCTTATCAATACAGGCCTACTGTACTCTACTGCTACTGAAGGGTCGTCGCCTCCCGTAGACTCAGAATACGCTCGCGGTCACTACAAAGGACTCGTCGCCTGATCAGTGTAGGCCGACAGCAAGAATATAGTGTCCCATACCACCATAATCTGCTCACGAGACTAGGTGCTCACTGGTCACTACGGGGAGGTTTGTGGCCCCAGCGTAGGCCGACAGCTCGACCACGGTGTCCCATACCACCATGCCCGGCTCATGAGTCTTCGTGGATCAAGGTACCATGGTTAACAGGGTTTACAATGGTAAGTTCAGTACCCTAGGTTCAAGCAGTTATGACTCATGCAGGGTGAACATACAACGGCCAGTCGGGTTACTTGACGGGCTCGACTAGCGCGATCGCATCTCAAGTCGAACGACATGAAGTGTGTAAAACACTTCGTGTGGCCTAACCACTGCCGCCAACTCCAGAACACGGCTCGCGTTCATCGACGCGTCGTTCGTGGCTAAGAAAAGCTAACCACGAATTCGCTCGGTTACCGACTGCCTGGACTAAGCATAGTCCCAAACAATTATGGAATCACATCAGCAAATCATATGAGAGTATTGGAATTGAAATACAACTATGTGAGCATGTTAACACATGTTATAACATACAACTTAAGTAAATCATCAAGCACATACATTTCATGCATATAATGAAATCATGCATATAGTCAACATGTAGGAAATCATTTACGTCAGCATATTAATTGAGAAATCCATCTCAAACTAATTCATAACATCATTTAATTCAATACATACTAATACAAACATTTATACAAACACTTACACTACACACTTAAGTCTACATATAGTATGTCGACCCGAAGTGCACATTTAGACGAATCTCTTCGCCAAACTAATTATGCACGCATTCCTAACATTCTAATGCGACAACAAATCATGTCAATCACATCAGCAAAATATGAATGAAATCTGTACTTCCTACAAATGACTAAAATGCCCTAAATCTCATATTCTTTGTTGATTTACGAAACAGGAAACGGACAGCATGTTGTACATGTCAAACAGCGTTGCCGTCGATAATCTACTATTAAACGACATTGAAAGCTTTGGAAACAGTCAATCAAAGCGTCTAAAATTCGCACCTTGTCTCCTATAAACGTGTTGTTTCGAACGGAGCGTATACGCTTCGTCTACGGCTACTAGAGGACCTGTTTTACAAGATCTATTAACTATCAAGCTATGGAACGAAAGAAACATCAAATCAGCAACTTTCTAGGGTTATTTCTTACCTGAAAATGTGAAAAAATCACCGGCTGAATGATGGAAGCGTGTTGCTAAAGCACGTGCAACAGGCGGTGCAAAGACAGGAAAATTCTCCCCTAATTTCTCTCACAAACTCTCACCTTTTCTCTCTCCCAATCTAGGGTTTCTCTCAAATTCGGATGGGAGAGAGGAGTGAGGGTTTCAACCCCTTTTATAAGCCCAAAAATGCCCAAAATAGGCTCAGGAACAAAGTTCACTTAGTGCATAACCAAATCGGGGCCGTTTCGGTCCAAAAGATGATTTCTGGTGGTCCCCTGGCCGAACGCGATCGGACTTAAGCTCAAGCATATAGGATCTAGCACGCATCAAGTTTTCAGTCCGGCAGGGTTCGCAGATCGCACGTGGCGGTCCAGTTTCAGTTCAGCGGTCACCGCACGTAGATCAGGGCTGCAAGTCTCATGATATGAAATAGAATTTTTTCCTGATCCAAAGGTGTAATTTGACTGAATTCTGACGGTCAGAACGCTTAATACTGACGCGTCAAGTCGTGTGCCAGATTTGAATTTCAAATTCCAATATTGTCCCTATCCGGAATCTCTTCAGTCCGGGCTCAATGAAATAGCCTGCGAATGTCGGTTAGACTTGATTTTTGAAATGATTGTCAAGTCCATCTAGGCGGTTCTAACGGTCTAAGATATTAGGTATCGGACTTTCGACGCGTGGTCTAGATCCAATACAAAGTTTCAAAGTGGTCCAGAGAACAAACCGGCTTAGAGTTTGATCCAATGTTATAGAGTATTATAGAGTCATTGGTTCTACTCGATTTGGGTCTTGTAGAACGTATTTAAAGTGATCAGGGACTATTTTCTAGCTACTCTAGCGTTGCGCTAGCTAACTTATGCTTAATTTCTAAAGGAATTAATCCTAAGTGATTTCTTTGGCCATGGAATTGGGTTCTAAGCGATTTTTCAGGTGTTTTAGTTGAACCATTGCCTAAGGACGTCTAATCCCAGGTTGGCCAAAATCCGGGGTGTTACATTAAGAAAACCACCTATATTCAAGGTATAAAATTCGAATGTGAAAGGTTATAGTATTCCAATTTAAGAACTCCTTTCTCATGCCGGTTGTAACACCCCGAAAATTGGGGGTCGGGTAGAAACTCAACTCCTGAGTTCCAGAACGTCACTTATGCAACATAGATAATGATAAATGCATGTTGTCTATAGAATGACATTAAACAAGATTGAGACTAAGCCAAAACAGCATATCATACTCCAGAGACAGTTAAATTAGCAAGCGGAAGACTATGATAAATACATAAAATATATAATTGATTGTAAGTTTCCAGAGTGTGAACATGTTACCAGGTTAATTAAATATATGTATACTCCAAAAATGGAAAGAAAAAAATATACATGAGTGCTCCAAAAATATAAAATGACAAGTGTCAAGGCGTCTAATCAACCTCCCTGTGATCCCGTCGATCAAAACACGGAGGAGAAGTCCTTATCATCATACAAGTCCGGCTCCGCTTTACAAGCAGCACCATCATCTGCAACTATAACCGGGTCTGGTGGGTGTCCGAAAACACCGTCCCGTAACGTGGGAGTGAGTGATCAACTCAGTGAAATAATAGAGCAAAGATTAACATGTTATCAAATCAATCACGCGTTAATAGTAAGACAAACAATCAAACATTCCTAGATACTGTTGTTAATGTATGCATGAAATGACATGATGGATGCCCTCACCGACATACTCCCTCATACGGCACCATCTTACGCCCGCGACATGTTTTCTTCCCGCAGTGCTCCACATCTTCCAGGCACATGCAATGCGATATGGATAATGATTACCAAGTTGTTATTAGTCCTTTTCATACAGCAGGATTGAGAAACTAGGGTACCTTCCTTATATCAATCCCAACACAGATCCTGTCTAGGGTCGTCACTCCCAGTAATCTCATACGATGTTATATTTATAGGTCGCTGCAAGGGCTGCCAGGGCTGTTGCACGCACTCGTTGCTCTTCTCCCCCATCACCTTATCAATACAGGCCTATTTATATCCTTAAGGCTGCATCAGGACTCGTCGCCCCCATGCGGTGTCAGGATAAACTCAAGGTCACTACAAAGGGCTCATCACTAATCAGTGTAGGCCGATAACAAGAATATAGTATCCCATACTACCATAATCTGCTCAGAGTAGGGTGCTCACTGGTAACTACGGGGAGGGTTGTGGCCCTAGCGTAGGCTGACAGCTCGACCACGGTGTCCCATACCACCATACCTGGCTCATGAGTCTTTATGGATCAAGGTACCATGGTTAACAGAGTTTTCAATGGTAAGTTCAGTACCCTAGGTTCAAGCAGTTATGACAAATATAAGGTGAACATACAATGGTCAGCCGGGTTACTTGGTGAGTCTGACTAGCACGATCGCACGTTGAATCGACTGACATGAAGTGCACAAGCACTTCGTGTGGCCTGACCACTGCCGACGACTCTAGTACGACTCGGGTTCGTCATACACATCCTTCGTGGCGAATAGAATCCAACCACGAATTCTAAACTGTTACCGACTGCCTGGACTAGAGTATAGCCCCAAGCACATGTAATGTGAAATAGTAATCAGATGAGAGAGGCAGAATTGAAATACAAGAAATTCCAGCATGTTATCAGCATGTTGTAACGTACATCATAAGCAGTTAACCAAACACGAGTATTTTACACATAAGGTAACCAATTCAAATACAACAAGTATGGAGAAAATCATGTGCATCATTAAATTGGTTGAGAATCCATTCTCAACGCTAATCTACAACACCACTTACTCAATACTTACTAATACAGACATTTATACAAACACTTAGTCTACACAATTCCAACGTACTTGACGTATGTTGATTTCAACATATAATATGACAGATACTTATATTAAGGAGTTGTCTAGTACACATAATCATGTTCTTACATTCAAAACATATGGCAGGCATAAATCATATTGATTTAGGCATTTCAACAAACACTTAGTCTACACACATTAGTCTACATAGCATATGTCGTCCAATATGTGCATTAGGGTGAATCTCTTCGCCAAACAGATCATACATCCATAACTAGTATAAATACACGGCAAAGACCTATGGCAATCATGTCGGAAAAATACGTACGTATACAGTATTTCCTACAAATATCTAAAATACCCTAAATCTCATATTTTCCGTACGCAGTCGAAATGGAAAACGGACAACATGTTCTACATGTCAAACAACATTTTCTTTGATAATCTACTATTAAACGACATTGAAAGCTTTGAAATCAGTCAATCAAAGCGTCTAAAATCCTCACCTTTTGCCATAGACGTGTATCGATTCGAATAGAAAGTCAATGTTTCGTCAATGGTGTTATGGCGACTTATGCATGAAACAGGTTAGCAATACCAACACTACAACTATTCTAAGCTTTAAATCAGGTTAGGGTTAGGATTTCTTACCTAAGAATGGAGTTGAAAACACCGGAATGGCGGCGCAGAAGTGGCGACCATGGAACATGGAGCAGCAGGGAAGAATCCCAGGAGAGAGCTCCAAATCTCTCTCCCTTTCTCTCTCTTTTCTCTCTTCTCTCTCCAAATTCGTATGGAATGAAAGAGTAAGGGTTTAAGCCTTTTTTATAAGTCCAAAAGCGACGAAAATAGACTTGGGGCCAAGGTATACTTATTTTATGTCCAAATATGGACTTTCCGTCTCAACGGAGCATTTTCGGAGGTCCCTTGGCCGAATACTGTGGGACTTAAGCTCATGGGTACTGGATCCTGCTCACATCAAGTTTTCAGTCTGGTAGTGTTCCCAGATCGCACGTGGCAGACCAGTTTCAGTTCAACGGCTACCGGTGCTCGATCAGGGCCACAAGTGCGTTAACATGTAAGGGCCATCTATCCTGATCCGAGGGTAAAATTTGATCGAATTCTGATGGTCAGAATGCTTAAAAAATGTCGCGCAAGCGACACGTGCAAGATTTCATAATTTATATTAATTTCTAACATTTCTCACACTCTTCACTCTAGACTCAAGGAAATCATCGTGGGACATCATCTGGACTTGATTTTTGAGGTGATTATCAAGTCCAACTAGGCGGTCAGGATTGTCTAAGTTCGGGGTAATCGGACTTCTGACGTGCGATCCAGAGCCAATATAAAGTTTCAAGGTGCTCCTGAGAGCAATCGGGAATAGAGTTTGATCCTAGATTTTACGGTATTGTAGTGTCAACTATCCTATACGTTTTGACTCTAGTAGATCATATTGAAAGTGATTGGTGAGAATTTCACAGGTCATCTAGTGCAGCGCTAGTTGATTCTCATTGGATTTCTAAAGGAAGTAGCCTTTATTGATTTTTGTTTGAGATGAGATTTGAAGGGTGGAGCGAGGGTGTTTGGAAACGGAAGAAGGAAGAGTTTGGAGGGGTGATTTTTGCCAAAAGTCAGACATTTTCGTGAGAAAGGAGAGCTTGGAGGGTCACTTTGTGAAGGAAGATCCTGATCGGAGAGGTTTTAAGGGACGGCCCACACCTAGGGGAGGTACCCTACCCCCCAAACTGCGTCGGTTCGAAGCTCGGACCCAGCCTGGCCTGTTGACCGGCGACCCTCGCCGGTGAAATCGCAATCCGGCGATGCCGGCTATATGGGCTGGTTTTCCCCTGCCCTGGAGGTCCTAAATATATGTGGGGTCCACCTTGGATCATTATGGATTAGCATGGGTGGGCCCATGACTCCGTTTGGGAAGTTTCAGAATAAATTTGTAAACTGAAATGAATTTCTATGGCGTAGAGTATATGATTTTGGGGCAGGAGACGCTAATCTATCCAACTAACCTATCTATTTTGTTAGATTTCAAAAGGTTAAGGGTCAAAACCCATTTTACCCATGTATTTACTATTCACGGTAATTTTTAGCTTCGGTATTGTTCTTCATCATTAATACCCTAGGATTGGTGTTCTTTACTATTTAAACTTGAGGAGTCGTGTCTAATATAAAAGTACTTGGAGAAATTTGAAGAATGAGGTGGTGAAAGGTGAGTTTTGAAGAAAATGGATTGAAAAGTGATTTCTTTGGCTTTGAGATTGAGCTTTGAGAGTGTTATGGTTGACCCATTGCCTAAGGACGTCTAACTCCAGGTTGGCAAAATCCGGGGTGTTACACCTGTCCAAGGCGAAGCCCATCTTATAAACCCGTGTGGATTGTTCAGACCTCCAGCGTAGGGATATATTCTAGCAAACCCTTCAACTAAAGTAGTGTATGTTAAGGTTTGCTCCATACATTTCATGTATTAAAATATGTTGGGGACTATTCATAGGAATTTTAAATTTGTAAATCCATAATTATGAAATTTGAAATTAAAATTAATTGTAAAAAAAATCAAAACAAAATTAAATTTTGAAAAAGGAAGAATTTAGAAAACTTATTTAATTCTAGGCGCAACGAAAGTTATTTGGTTTGAAATTGATTTGTCCTTCTTTGAATGATGGCCGTAGTGCAATAAGAATATTGGACAATCAATCTCTAAGATACCCTTAAACCTTGTCTCATCATACCATCGCATTTTATATATAAAAATCCGAACTGTCACTGTATATCTAAATCGGAGACTGAACCAGATGAACAAAAAAGAAATCGTTGCAAAGTTTTGAAGTGAGAGAGAAAGCCGAAGGATTGAATTGATTATAAATTCGAAACTAGAAAAGTCTATTATATAGACTTTAAAGGTTGCCTGGAATGGGTGTGTACACACTCTTGCTAATAGTCATGGCTGTTGGGTTTTTGTAAAGAAGAAAACTATTCATTTTTCAACTCTGTTCGAAAATATAAAACAAATAACCGTTCTAGTCAACCATTGCAAAATGAAAATTTAAAAAGTAACAAAAAAACTTTTAGGCTTGCTAGTATACTTGTGAACGCATGCACACTACATCATACCACGCAACACCACACTGCACCATGCTATGTCCATGGCCACAACCCAACCTGGCAAGCGCCCGCATGTGTGGCTCATGGCATAAATTGGGGTTGATAGCATAGACTCCTAAACAACCAAATTCACGTGCCCCCTGAAAGTAGGGCTGAAAGTCGGGCGGGTTTAACCCGACCGACCCGTGACTGACCTGACATTGGGTTGGGCTCGGGCAGGATGTATTAGGTTCAGTTTTGGGCTTGGGTTATACAAACTCCAACTCGATAAAACTTGGGTCGGGCTTGGGTTGAGGTCTCGGGTTGCTCGACCCAACCTGAACCCGATTGGTATATAATTGAGTGTGGATCGTCTGTGTTGAAGGCCCGATAAATTCTAGTAACGTTGTGTCTCATTAGTCCACATTATTTCTGATGACCCAAGCTAACAAGATATGCTGAATTTTTCTCTCCCAAATAGATTACATGCTTCATAACATGACTTTTAAAGGAGTGGTTGTCCTATATTTTAGCTCGTTTATTTAGAAAAAATAAAGTTCTTTGTGATAAACAATTACATATATAATTAATAAAATTAAAGGTACAAACAATAAGATGTGTATTGAAATATAATAGATTAATGTAATAACGAAAATATTAGCATGTATCCGCTCGACCAACCCGACTGAGCCCGCTTGGGTTGAGAATTCTTAACTCGATGTTGGGTTGGGTTGGATTAGGGTTGAGGTATAGGAACCTTGAGTTGGGCTAGGGTTGAGCACCAACTCGACCCAACCCGCTCGACTTTCAGCCCTACTTGAAAGGGGCCTAAATTGTATGAAAAATCTTCTTCTTATAAGTTTAAAATTTTCTCATTACTTATCCGATATGGGAAGAAACCCATACCATTATAAGAGAAAATGTCTTTGTTGCTTTTTGAAAATTAGGAGAAAATTTTTCAAATCATTTAAAAATCAATTTTATTTATTTTGAAACAAAAAATAAAAATAAAAATAACAATCTCCCAAAATTTTCGAAATAATAACTTTCAGGTTAGATAGAAATAATTGTGCATTATATCGATGTGTAATAGACTCGAATCGATACTTAAAATTAATAGTGTAGGTTCATAAGAGTCAAGTGACAAATAGTCTTGAAACAGATTCTTATTAATATAATCAGTCATACAATTGTTCTATACAGAGGGTTCTGTGATTTGATGTTCTTTCGTCATGCACCGTTACCTGAATTTCATTAGTACTTTAGAGAATTTGTCGAAGTTCTCATAAGAAACGGCCTCACCTCCACCCTAGTATAGGTAAATTCCATTAAGTATATACAACAATTGAATACACCACCAACAAGTATATGACATATGGATTCATTAAGAGTTTGAAACTCAACATTACTAATTGTTGCTTGCACTGCCTACACTATAAAAGGGGCTTTCTTATCGCAGTGTTATACGTCTCCTAGTGTTTTGTTGTTTACCCATTTGAAACCTATCTAATGGGATCTCCATTTGTATAGGTTGAGTTACCAACACCGGTAACTTACGATATTGGACTTAGCCACATTTCCTTTAATATATTTAAGAATAGTTGTTTACTAAGTCTTTTAGTCAGAGGATCTGCTAAGTTTTCTATAATTTCACAAAATCAATGGATATTACTCCATCATATAGTAAATGTCTTGCTATGTTATGTTGGAGTCGAATATGTCTATTTTTTTCATTATAAATCTTATTATTTGCTATTGTAATAGTAACTTGACAATCACAATATAAAGATATAGCTGAAATAAGTTTTGACCACAAAAGTATATCAACCAATAGATTCATAATACATTCTGCTTCTGCTTCAACCTTTGTCAAAGCAATGAAATTGGATTCCATAGTAGACTGAGTAATATAAGTCTGTTTGGTGGATTTTCAAGAGATTGCTCCTTCACCCTAAATGAAAATATATTTACTTATGGATTTTGTTTCATTTAAATCTGTAATCCAATTAGCATTGCTATATCCTTTCGATATAGTAGGAAAGCTAAGGCAATATATACCATATATGATTGTACATTTTAGATACCTTAGTATTTTAGATAAATCATTTCAATGATTATGATTAGAGGTTATGAGTATATCTACTCAATTTATTTATTGCATAAGTTATATCAGCCCTTGTGCAATTCATTAGGTACATTAGGCTACCAATGATTTTGAAATATTCAAGTTTTGATGCACTTTTTGCTTGTGTTTTTCTTTAGATGTATGGAATAATCATGAGGAGTGCTAACATGTATGTTATTAAAGTGATTAAAATATTTTAACACTTTCTCAATGTAATGAAATTGAGATAGAATAAAACCATCATCTATTTTAATTACTTAGTAGAGTTAATCAACTTAAGACTAGTTCAAATTGTGATGACAAAAATTTCTTAGTAGAGTTAATCAACTTAAGACTAGTTTAAAAAATGAACATGTTATTTACATATAAATAAATAATAACTCATTTATTACATATGAATATACTATATACGTATCTGTCTGCATCATTTATTCTATAGTCATTCGATTTGAAAGCATTATCAAATTTATCATGTCACTATTTAGGAGCTTATTTTAAACCATATAAGGATTTAATTAATTTACATACTTTATTTTCTTGACCTTCAATTTTATAACCCTCAAGTTGATCCATGTATATTTCTAATGGGGTGTCCCTCCTCAGTTCAGAGGAGAGATTGGGCATCATGGTGTAAATCAATTGTGTTTTACCACGTTGCTCGATCGGTCGAGGGTGGTGCTCGACTAGTCTAGGCCTAGCTCGAGTCATAGTCTAGCGACCAATTGTATTAATTCTTTCACGCTGCTTGACCATTTAAGGAGTCTTCTTGACCGATGAAGGTCCACTCAACCGATCGAAGACTCTGGTCAACCAGTCGAGGTTTTGCAGATTCATGTCCGGATTTTGTGCGGACTACGCAAATTTGAGGCAGTTTTCTAAGAGGTGCGGAAAGGAGTTACCTAAACTATAAATAGGGGTTCATAGGACTTTTCTAGGGAATGCAAGAGAGTTTCCTAAATCTTTATAAGGGTTTGTTAAAGGGTTTAGGGCTATCAAAGGTATGTGAGAGAGAGAGAAAAAAAAAGAGAGAAAGGAAGCTTGTGGAATGGAGGTTCTGCTACTAAAGGTGATCTACTGTGCACTCGACATCTCAGCGCTTCTACGTCCTCGTGATTGGTGAGATATCTCCATTTTTTTTATATTTTCTTATTGTTCATCCACTCCTGCGTGAGTGAAGAAGGTTTGATCCAAGCGAGGTGTTCTTGTGATTAGTTGTAACATTATACTTCATAGTGGATTGTTACTCTAGACTAGGTCCCGTGGTTTTTACATCTTTGAGGGTTTTCCACGTAAAATTCTCTTATGTCGTGTGTTTTATGCTTTGATTTATTTCATTACTTTATTATCCCATAATTCTGGTGTTTTTGGGAGGCTAAATCCTAAGGTTGTGTATAACAGCCCCCAATAAAGTGGTATCAGAGCGTCCAGGTATATTGTACAAAGTAAGATCAGTTCTGAATTATGGAAGGTGGCTCATCAATGATGATTAGTCTCAATGGTTCTAACTGGACCATATGGAAGGCTAAGATGAAAGATTTGCTTATTATAAGGCATCACGCCCCAAATTCGAAAATCGGACTCACAAAATTCTCGATTACCAAATCCAGTGCTGCCAGCCTCCGTAGTACCCCATTCTCGGCTCCCAGCGTCCATACGTCAGGTTCCGATCCTGGGATTCTACAAGGAGGATTTTTCAATGTACATTTGTCTCATAAGAAGCATAACCACAAGTATACCCATATCATAAAGGCAACATCATCATTACATATCCATTAATATAAACATTTGAATACAATGCTGAAAGGAAAATACAAATGTCAAAAATCAAAGCTTCAGAAGACCGCTGCACGCTCCAAGCTCAACGCTGCTGCAACCTAACGCCACCTGCATGCATTTATCATGCAGAAGCTTATAGAAATCTTAGAGGGTGATGTAAGTGTATGTGATGCATGTGCCAAGTATTCAATACAATGCCATAATCATATAATATCGAAAATACAGGCAAAATCATGAATCATACGATATCAGAGTAAGCAAAAATAGTAACAAGATCATGAATTATATGATATCAGAGTATGTAATGCAGATCGACTATACAAATGCGGAATCATAGAGAACTAAATATCAGATGCCTGATGATGTAATGCAATATGTAAATCTTGTTAAGTCCATCTAGGCCATATAATTACAAAAATATAGCAACTCAAAATGTCATATGCCTGCGGATATAATGCAATATGCGATGCAAATGAAATGACTAAGTTGGAATGTGAAGTCGGGATGATAGTACGTAGTATCATAGGCTATGGGATCCATCACAAGGGACTTCTATCCAAATTAATTTCATACCTAAATTTGGATAGTCAGACTCAATGTAGTAAACTCCTGATCTCAGGTTAGTCACACGCCTAACCGAAATCCTGACCATGCGAAGGTACATGTAACAAATAGTTACGCACCACCAGCCAAAGTGGATAGTGAATGAATGAATAAATGAGTACGTAATTCCTCCTGAATAAGTCCACATATCAGTACGATTCCTCTTTGGGATCATCATCGAGGTCTAGTATACTCCACAATGGCTGCCGTCTCCCTAGACACATAATCAGCGAGTGGAAAAGATCTCCCTATTCGCTTAGCCAGCAGTCTACTAATACCTACCCTGCTTGTCGATAGCGGACTCATTTATGAGCTGGTCATACTCAACCTAGCTTATAGCCCCCTCACTTGGGTGGATAAGGCCACACCCCCTCCTAACTGACCACGACATAGTGGGAGATGCGGTCTACTGGTATTCGGCACTCGGGCGCTCATGTATCCACTTGGTCCAAATGTTGGGGCATCTCCTGGACTCAGAGGTTTAAGGACTTTCACCCACGGACATTCAAAGTGCCCAGATGCTCAAACTAAATATTTTTAGTGTCTTATCTAGCCATCGACGACATGCCTATGGAGGCCACAACCCTGATGTCGCTAGGGTGTAATAATCGTGTCACACATATGCGAGATGCATGAGTCACACCATCCAGTCATGCAGTAATCCTATGCGTACCGTGCGCTCATGTGTGTAACTCCTATCAGTGAGTCCCATAAATAATTTGCCCAATGACATATATTATGATTAGTCACTCCTCATATTAAGCATACAAATGATGCGTATGAGCATGAATCATGGAGTTATACTAAGCATGTTAAATGGTGATGAACTATTCTTCCAACGAGGATGGGCCTAGATGGCTTACACACAACAAGTATGGGCCTATCAATGGGCCCTAGGGAGAGTCATAATGTGCACATTTAACCAACATTATCCTTACAATGTGGACATCAAACCATCATTGCTCCCAAGGCACGGCCCGTCATAAACATCATTACACAAACCATGGTGGAATCATATATTGCAATGGACCTTATATACATCCCATTGGATTTCAAGCCATGAGCCTCAAATAGATCAAATGGGTCGCATCACATAGGCCTTATATATATCAAGGTAGGCCTCAACGACTAGTCTTGTACACATCAAGGTGGGCCTCAACAACAGACCTCATATATCACATCAGGCCTTACCAAATGGGCCAAAGCAATGGGCCTTATATACATTGCAATGGGTCATAACCCATGTAGAGATCATTCTAGAGCATTTCATAAGGAATGAATCGTATCGAAAGATCATCTGAACTGCACTCCAAATAACAGTGGTGACAATGATTCCCACCATTAAAATCCTTAAGGCCCACCATAACATTTATGTTCCATCCAATCTGATCATAAGGTCACACAAACCTGAATTAAGAGGAAAAATAAATCACCTATTGGTCCAAAACTTCTAAAATCTAAGGGTTTTAATGGTAGATGTTCAATCCCACTGTTTCTACGGTGTGGTCCACGTGGTACTAGATCTGTCTTATTTTTTTTATCTCAAGCCTTAAAATGAGCTTTTAAAATGGTTGGACGTTTTGGATGTAACACATGCATCATGGTAGGTCCCATAGGGATGGATGACATAGATAAAGTACATACCTCATGGTGGGGTCCACACTGATGGAAGGTATGGACTACAATACATACATTAGTGGGTCCTGCGTGGGGCCCACCATAACATTCCATCCAATCTGTTGATAAGGTCACACAAACCTGGATAAAGAGGGAAAAACAAATTTCATAAAAGATCCAAAACTTCTATGAAATCCCAAGGGATTTCAATGGCAGACATTTAATCCCACTGTTCCCTGCCGTGTGGGCCACCTGAGTTGCATATACGGTTAATTTAAGGGAGGCCCACTGCCCTAAATGAGCCCATCAAATGCACGGTGTTGATGCCCAACACACATCACGGTGGGGCCCACGGTTGGAACCCATGCCCAATCCCTTTTTGTTCACAGTGCAGCAGGACACTGCTGCACCGTCCTCTAGACGATAGCAGCAGTAGCACCTGCTGCTTAATAATTTTTTTGAAAAACTGTTTTCTCGAGGTTTTTTGTAGGTGGGGCCCTCATCAGGAGAATGCAACCTAATCATTGCATTTTAGGACTCAAGAAGGACCCAACAAGCCCAATATTCAGCATGTTTTGGCATGTAGAAACATCGAGGTGGGTCCTAACAGATGTGAATGGTAGAAATTACTGTTTTCTATGCTATGGCCCGCTAGAAAATCACATTGGCTTCATTTTTCAGCTCAAAGCCTAAAATGGGCTAAAAAATAGGATGGACGGCGTGGATTAGATTCATACATCAAGGTGGGGCCTACATGGGCAACCCACCCAAAAGTTTAGAATCAAACTGATATATTTTTTTTGTTAGCATATCCCATTGTCTGTTCACACTCCACAAAAGCACGTTATCAATGTGGGTACCATATGGTCGTGGCCCACTTGATTTGGGTCAATTAAATATTTATGTTTTCCCTTCACCATTAAGGTAGGGCCCACATGGCCTGGACGATGTAGATCCAACACGTCCATCAAGTGGGTCCCATGAAGGTGGATGACATGGATGTGAATCATATCACAAGGTGGGCCATGATCAAACACAAAGAGAGAGAGAGAGAGAGAGAGAGAGAGAGAGAGAGACACGTGTAATGGAGGGACCCCGACACTATGGTTCCTCCCTTCTATATATCACAATATACATTAAGTGGGTCCCATTGCATGTGGGCCCACCGATCAAAATCAACGTTGGAGATCCTTTTTCTACCAAAATGCAAGGTCTAAGTGACCCTATTCATACAAGAAAAATAAACATCATGATGGGGTCCATGGAGAATGGCCCCATCATGGATTGATCATGAGAATCAAGGTGGGCCATCGACCACATTTAGGGTCCAAAGTGAGATCCATGTCATCAATCGGTAGGCCCCACTTTCCCCCTCATCAAAACATGAAATCTAGGCCAATAAAACACCCACCATTTGATCTTCTTGGTCCGATGGAATGCTGAACTCCTTGTGTCTCACTTTGATGGAAGATGATGAGAAATGAAGGGCTAGGATAATGGATGTTGGGGTGAAAAGTGGGCCATACACATCACACTTTCTCTCCTTAGAAATGCTTGGACATCCACCACTTTGGTTGCTTGAAAAATGTGTTAAGAAAGAGAGAGAAAGGGTGGTTGTAAGAGAGGTGACGAGTGTGAGTGATGGATGTGAGTTGATAGTGTACTTGACATGTATGGGTATGTAAGAGAGAGAGAGAGAGAGAGAGTTGACTTTGTGGTTACTCTTATACTTGACATGAGATGATTGATTGATGGGACATGTTGTAGAAATTCTCTTGAATTTTGCAACGCACGATGTTTTCTTGAACTGAACGCGGACCTACATCTCCTGGCCTGGGTATCGCCTTGGCGCGTAATACTCGGCATCAGAACCACGGCAACAGCACGGTTGCTAGGGTATAAGTCTCAGATTGAGCCGACACAGATCTATAAGATACAACTTAGGATCGTGCGCAAACGTCGATTATAGGTCATAGGTTGCCGGATTTCGATGGAAAGGATCGTTGAAGTCTACGGAACAGTTCAAATTAAGATATGGGCCTTACAATTTGTATGCTCCAATCTTAGATATATCAACAAAAGCAAAGGATATAACAGATGATGATTGAAAGAAATTGGACAGGAAGGCGGTGAGGTTTATTAGACAATGGTTGGACGATTCCGTATTCCACCATGTGTCTATGGAGACCTTAGCCGCTAGCCTAAGGCTGAAACCATAAGGTCTGTATGAGAGGAAGACAACCAACAATAAGATTTTTCTAATAAGATGACTTGTGAATCTCAAGTTCAAAGATGGTGGTTCTGTGGCTGAGCACATGAATGAAGTCAGCAATATATTGAACTAGCTCTCTACTATGAAGATGGTCCTGGATGATGAATTACAGGCTTTACTATTTCTTAGCTCATTGCCTGATAGTTGAGAGACATTGGTCGTGTCTCTAAGTATGTAACACCTTGAAAATTGGGGGTCGAGCATAAGCTCCACTCCCGAGTTCCAATGCATCACTTATACAAAATAGATAATGATGATTGAATATTGTTCAGATTAGTGCATTAAACATGAGTGAGATTATACCAAAACAACATATCATACTCTAAAGACAGTTAAATTTTACAAGCGGAAGACGGTGATAGATATATAAAATATATAAACTGTTGTAAGTCTCCAGAGTGTGAACATATTATCGGGTTTAATATATACATGTATACTCCAAAAATGAACAAAATGAAGATACATGAGTGTTCCAAAGGTGCAAACTAACAAGTGTAATGACATCTAATCAACATCCCTGTAACCCCATCGATCAGGACATGGTGTACATAGACCCGTCTGATAGCTACATATAGGAGAAACCCTCCTCATCATCATAGAAGTCCGGATCTGCTTCGCAAGTATCGCCATCATCTAAAACTAAAACAGGGGCTGGTTGGTGTTTAAAACACTATCTCGTAACGTGGGAGTGAGTGATCAACTCAGTGGAATAATAAAGCAAAGGTTAACATGTTATCAATTTAGTCAAGCAGTAATGATAATGCAATACAACAATCAGGTCTTAAGTACTCTTGTTAATGTAAGAATGATATGAAATAATGATGCATGCCCTCGCCTGCAGTCCCTCAGCGTCTTTCTCTTACGGCTCGCATGACAACTACCTGAAAGTGCTCTTCCTCGCCAAAGCATATGCAATGCAGTGCATGCTCATGTTAGCCAATAATTAATTAGGTTTATTCATATAGCAGTGTTGGGAATCCAAGGTACCTCCCTTATATCAATTCCCAAACAGTGATCTATTTTAGGGTCGTCAGTCCTAGTAAATCTTATACGATGTTGTGGTTCTTGGTCACTACAAAGAGCTTGTCACCTGATCAGTGTAGGCCTAGTTTATACTCTATTGCCATGGAAAGACTCGTCGCCTCAACGCAGTCTCAGAGTATGCTCGAGGTCACTATAAAGGGCTCATCACTTGATCAGTGTAGGCCGACAGCTTGAATATAGTGTCTCATACCATCGTATTTGGCTCACGAGCTTTTGTTGCTCACTGGTCACTACGGGGAGGCTCGTCGCCTCAGTGTAGGCCGACAGCTCGACCAGAGTGTCCTATACCACCATGCCCGGTGTTGAGGGTCAAATAATGCATATTAGACCCCATTTATTACCTAGATTTACGAGCATAATACCATTTAACGTCCGGTTTTAATCGTGTTTTGTTGCAGGGTGTGATTAGGAGAGTTGACTGAAAAAGGATGCCAAAAGCTTAGATTTAACATTCTGATAATCACCAGGGCAAGGGACGGACTCCAGGGACTAAAATCGACAAATATGCACTCCAAGGACCCGAGAAATTCCAGCCGTTCACTTGCAAATGGCCTGAAATTGGTGTAGAATGTAAGATCACATGGTTCCCGCTATCCGATTGACTCAAAAATTTATACACGTGATGAGGGCCATAAATTAACCATACATGTAAAATTTCAGCCATTAAAGATCTCGGGAAGTGGGCCAACAGACAGATCAGCCCATTAATATTCAATTTGGGGCCCACCTGATATCTGGAACTGCCTCAACTTTGGTATTGACGGCTTAAATAATATGAGAAGATGAATGACTGGATCAGATTTCAGAAACACATCATCGTGGACCCCACATATACAGAATGTGCATAGTGCATATATGCACTAGTCGTGCACGGCAAGCGTCAGAGACGGTTTGACCGTCTCTGACCGAAAGAAAAAAGAAAATGCTCTTACGTGCCGCGTAACCGACCGATGGCCGTTTTTGCGATCAGCTGTGGGCCCCACACGTGCCCCATAAGCTCAATCCAAACCGTCCACCGTGCAGACAGCCGCGAGCACTACAAAACCATGTTTAAACTTTTCACTCATGCGAGTACACGTGTGAGATATAGGGGCCAAGAAAGGGCTACCCTGAGACGTTCAAAATTAATCTTTTAGTGATTTCTTCTCTGAGACATGTCAATGGACGTTCAAAACCACTCATTCTTAACTGAAATTTCATCCTGAATCCAATGGACGGGTTGGATTTCTCAGAAAATACCTCTGTGGGGCCCACCGATCACAACAGCGAAATGGTGCGAAAGGTTTCGCACATCCGCAAAAACTGACTTTTTCAGGCGGTTGTGGCCCACTATCTTTGATCATATGGCAGATCTGAACCGTCTATCATGTAGAGGACCCAAGAAAGTCCTAAGGGACAGTGTTTCTTTAAAATTTGAGCGAGGAAAGTGGCAATTTTTGGAGCCCAAAACTTGGTTGCGAAAAAGCTTTCGCTGGGCGTGCGACACCTTTCCGAATCCGATTCAAATTCAATTTTCACGACTCCAGCAGCTATATAAGGAGGTTTTGGACATGGGGAGCATTCATTCAGGTCTTGGGAGGAAGATCAGAGCTTGGACGCTGGGACATGGAGTGTGAGAGAAGAAAGAGAGAGATTAGAGAAGTTTTCTTTTCTTGTTTATTTATTTTTCCTGACTATAGAGAGATCTAGCCCATCCATGTCGGGCTAAACCTCTTAGCTAGGGCTAAGAGGTGAAGCTTGTAGTGAGATGGGAGATTCCATGCTTTTAATTTAATTTTAATATATGAATTGACGTTGATTTTAGTTTGATTAGTATAGAAATATTTTTAGTCTTTAATGGTCAGTTGTGACTGAAATTACAATGGGTCTGCAATGGCTTTGAGTATTTCTTCTTCTTCTTTATGTTTATGACGTCAGGAAGCCCTGTTGTTCACCATCGTCTTCTGGACATGGTCGGATGATGGTACCCTTCCTAGCCTTCATACATGTGATTGGTTGGTAATTGGTTTAATTTTATTGTTTGCCATAGTCTCTTGGGCATGGTTTGGTGATGGAATCCATTCTAATTCATATACCTTTCATCTCTTTGAAAACTAGATCAATGGCAGTTCAGTAATTTTCATGATTTCTGATGCAAGTATAAGATATCCCTGATCTCTACAAGTGGATCCTCTGAATCCCTAGTTTCCTTTTCTCTGATTTCTCCTAAATTTTAGATAAATATTCCATCATTATTTCTTAAAAGTCTATTTGATTTAGAGTGCATCTTATTCTAGTTCTAGTTTTGGTTAATTTAGATTATGTACAAGTTTCAGTCCCTTGGGATTCGACCTCGGTCTTACCGAGTTTATTACTACATCATAACCCTGCACTTGGGGAGTGAACAAGTTTTTGACGCCGTTGCCGGGGACTGTTGAATATGTTTTTCTGAAATTAATTAGTTTTAGGATTAGATTTTCTTTAGAATTTTTAATTCTAGGTTTAGAAATAGTTATTTTCTTTGTTAGAAATTTTTCCTAACGTTAGAAACTTACTATTCTTCATTCGATCTGATTTTTAGAACTAACCTAATTTTTTTTTCTGTTTTGTAGGAAACTTCTAATTTATTAAGCTCTTTCTAATTTCTCTTTCTTTGGAATTTCTTCTTTTCTTTAGAAATTAGTTTCCTTTTAATCAGAACTTTCTATTCTTAGAAACTAACTTGTTTTGTTTATTCTGCAGGTTCTTAACCTAGGACTTCAAATTTGGTAACTTCTTTCCATCTTTCCCTTTTATTTTCTGAATTTCTACTTCTTCCTTTCTCTTAGGTTTAAGTTAGAATTTGAGGGCTGAGTGTGTTTTATGCCCCAGTGGGCACGCGACAACACTCGACGTCTCGTGACTGAAGGAAGATTAGTTGAGGGGTTGACTGTCCATCGCAGGACTAGACACCACTTGAATTCTCCTGAGTTAGAGGACATTATGGCTGAAAATCAACCTCAAGCACTACCCCAACTTAGGGTTGAGGAAATACATGATGAGAATGAGGTGCACCACGCACCTCCGCCTCGTACTTTACGGGATTATTTACAACCGGCGGGGGTGAGTACGCCCTCATGCATGATTTTTCCTGTGAATACAGGACATATGGACATCAATCCAGGAGTCATCGAACTCCTTCCCAAGTTCCATGGGCTTGAGTCTGAAGAACCATACTTGCATCTAAAAGAGTTCGATGAAATCATAGGCACCTTATACTTTCCTAATGTATCTGAGGATACTATTAGGCTGAAACTCTTTCCATTTTCCTTGAAAGAAAAAGCCAAGACGTGGTTACATTCACTGCGTCCTAGATCCATTGGCACATGGAATGATATGCAGAGGGAATTTATAAAGAAAATTTTCCCACATCATAAGACAATTACCCTCAGGAGAGCAATCATGAACTTTGCCCAAAAGGAAGATGAAACATTCTTCCAATGTTGAGAAAGGTTCAAGGATCTGGTTAATGCATGCCCACAACATGGCTTTGAAATATGGCGCATTACGAATTTCTTCTATGATGGGCTAACATCTTCCATGCGCCAAATGGTCGAGACAATGTGTAACGGAGAATTCATCAATAAAAATGTCGACGAGGTATGGGATTACCTCGATATTCTCGCTGAAAAAATACAATCATGGGACTATTACCGAAGGACGAACACTACGTCTAGGACAGCTCATTCAAGGGAAAAAAGAGGAATATATCTCCTGAAAGAGGATAATGATCTTAACGCTAAGGTGGCCAATCTCACCAGAAAATTTGAGGCCATGGAAAGAAGGAAGGAAAAGGTTAATGAAAGTGTTTGCGGCATCTGTGATTGCAACATTCATACTACTGAAAATTGTCCTTCAATACCTACCTTTCGAGAAGTATTGAATGAACAATCTAATGTCGTAAATAACTATCAAAGACCTTTCAATGGACCACCCCTTAATACGTACAATCCTGGCTGGAAAAATCATCCAAGTTTTAGTTGGAGGAACGGACAAACTGCTACCCCTCAAGGTTTCTTGAATCAAAATCCAAATCAGGGGAGACCTTAAGAAGAATCGGCTCAAAATTCTGTGCAAGAGCTGACGCAGATAATGCGGGATTTCATACAAAAGATAGATTCACGTATGACGGCTATAGAAAAGGGGATGCTTCCTGCACAACCAATCCTCAATCCTAAACCGTAATACGAGACACGTAATCCCAGCTCTTCAAATCAAATGGGGCACGCTAAATCCATCATCACTCTTAGGAGTGGGAAGGTCATTGATAAAACCCTTCCGATTAGGCCCGAAAAGTCTCAAGAACCAGAAGAGGATAACAATGATGGATCTAGTGGCACCCCATAAAAATTTGAACCGGAACCTCTAGAAAAGCCAATTGCTCCGTTTACCCAACGGTTGGTTGAACCAAAACGTATCTCTAACTCTCAGGATATCCTAGAGGTGTTGAAACAAGTGAAAGTCAACATTCCTCTGCTTGATGTTGTAAAACAGATTCCTTTATATGATAAATTTCTAAAGGACTTGTGCACTACCAAACGACGGAAAAGTGTTCAAAAGAAGATCTCCTTGACTGAGAAAGTGAGTGCCATCCTGAAACAAGATGTGCCGAAAAAATTCAAAGATCCCGGTTGTCCAACCATATCATGTGTAATCAGGAACTATCGAATTGATCACGCACTTCTTGACTTAGGAGCGAGCATCAATCTGATTCCTTACTCGGTATACCAATAGTTGGGCTTGGGTGAATTAAAACCCACTCGAACCACACTACAACTTGCTGATCGTTTTGTTCGTGTACCAAGAGGGATCATCGAGGATGTGTTGGTCCAGGTTGATAGATTCTACTACCCTGTTGATTTTATCATCTTGGACATCGAACCCATCAACGACACAAGTACTCAGATTCTCGTCATCCTTGATCGCTTATTCCTGTCCACTTTAAATGCAATTATCAATTACAGGAATGGTGTTATGACTATGTCTTTTAGAAATTTGACATTGGAATCGAATATCTTTTTCAATAACTGCAGCAGCTCAGAGGATGATGACGATTTCCACGATGTTAACATGATTGATTCTTTTGTGAAAGATAGAACACCTCTCACCTTATCCTCTGATCCTCTAGAGACGTGTCTAGCCCACTCCCATGATCTTGATGATGATATAATTAGAGAGACGTGTGTCATGCTGGATACTGCACCGGTACTTGAAGTTAACCAGTGGAGGCCACAAATTGAAGAGTTACCCCAAACCGATGTAGTGCCTCTACCGTCTAACCTCAAGCCACCGAAGCTTGACCTAAAACCTTTGCCCTCTGATTTAAAATATGTCTATTTAGGTCAAGATGAGACGTACCCGGTGGTGATCTTTGCCCACCTGGAGAAGGAATAGGAGAGTATGCTGATATCTACTCGCATTGAGCATAAGGGAGCTCTTGGATGGACGATAGCGGACCTCAAAGGAATTAACCCATCGATTTGTACATTAACCCATCGATTTGTACTCACCACATATATCTTGAGGACAATGCAAAGGCTGTTCGGCAATCACAACGTAGACTGAATCCAAACATGAAGGAAGTGGTTAAGGCCGAGGTTCTCAAACTATTGGAAGTGGGGATCATATACCCCATATCTGATAGTCAATGGGTGAGTCCAACTCAGGTGGTTCCTAAGAAGTCCGGGATCACCATCGTAGCCAATGCCAATAATGAACTCGTGCCGACCAGAGTTACTACTGGTTGGAGAATGTGCATTAACTACAGGAAGCTGAATACTGTCACTAGGAAGGACCACTTTCCTTTGCCCTTTATAGATCAGATCTTGAAAAGGTTAGCTGGTCATTCCTATTACTGTTTCCTTGACGGGTATTCAGGGTATAATCAGATTGAAATCGCCCCTGAAGACTAGGAAAAGACCACATTTACATGTCCCTATGGCACCTTTGCTTACAGAAGGATGTCATTCGGGCTATGTAATGCCCCTGTCACCTTTCAGCGATGCATGATGAGTATTTTTTCTGACATGGAGGGGAAATATTTAGAGGTCTTCATGGACGATTTCTCTGTTTTTGGTTCATCTTTCAGCGAATGCTTAGCAAGTCTTAAATGTGTGCTGAAAAGATGTGAAGAAAAAAATTTGTTACTTAACTGGGAGAAGTGCCATTTTATGGTTCAAAAGGAAATTGTCCTTGGGCATATCATTTCGTCCAAAGGAATCGAGGTAGATAAGGGAAAAATTGATCTTATCTCTAACCTACCTCCACTCAAGAATATCAGAGACGTGTAATCCTTCTTAGGACACGCAGGCTTTTACAAACGATTCATAAAGGACTTTAGTCTCTTCTCTCGTCCTTTATGTAATCTTCTTCAAAAGGATACACCATACGAGTGGACTGAGCAGTGCCAAGAAGCTTTCACTAAGCTTAAGGGCATGTTAACCACTGCACCTATCATGCAGCCACCCGACTGGAGTCTTCCTTTTGAACTTATGTGCGATGCCTCTGATTATGCTCTTGGAGCGGTTCTAGGCCAGAGAAAAGATAAGCAGCCTTACGTTATTCACTACGCAAGTAGGACTCTAAATCCTACCCAAGTGAACTACTCGACTACGAAAAAGGAACTTTTAGCCGTAGTGTTCGCTTTGGACAAATTTAGGTCCTACCTGATCGGATCCAAGATCATTATTTATACAGATCATGCGACACTTAAGTATCTTCTTTCTAAGAATGATTCTAAGCCCCGCTTGATACGATGGATCCTTCTACTCCAAGAATTTGATTTGGAAATCAAAGATAAAAAGGGAGTAGAGAACGTAGTGGCCGATCATCTTTCTCGCCTTAATACCTCTAATTCCCTTGAGGCGACCCATATCAATGACATGTTCCCTGATGAACAACTGTTTAGAGTCTCTCATTTACCTTGGTTCGCTGATATTGCTAATTATCTTGCTACAGGTGCCATACCGACACACTAGACGTCACAAGATAAGAAGAAATTCTTTACCAAGGTGCGTAACTTTTTTTGGGATGATCCATATTTGTTTAAATATTGCTTAGACCAAATCTTAAGGAGATATGTGCCAGACGATGAGCATCAGAGTGTCATCTCCTTCTTTCACTCACAGGCCTGTGGTGGTTACTTTTCTGCTAAAAAGACCACGACCAAGATTCTACAGTGTGGCTTTTACTAGCCCACTATGTTCAGGGACACTCATGAGTTTTGCAGAGCTTGTGAGCGTTGTCAAAAATTGGGAGCATTTTCCCGTCGAAATATGATGCTTTTGAATCCCATCCTTATCATTGAAGCATTTGATTGCTAGGGCATTAATTTCATGGGACCATTCCTCCAATCATTTGAAAATCTGTATATTTTGCTCGCCGTAGACTATGTCACTAAATGGGTCGAAGCAATTCCGTGCCGCAAAAATGACCATCGCACGGTCATTATATTTTTGAAGAAAAATATCCTGTCACGGTTCGGAATGTCTCGAGCCATCATTAGTGACGGGGGTTCACACTTTTGTAATAGACCATTTGAGAGTTTAATGAAGAAATACGGTATCTCTCATAAGGTGAGCACCCCATACCATCCACAGACAAGTGGACAAGCTGAGATTTCTAATAGGGAGATCAAACATATCCTGGAGAAAACGGTTAACCCTAACCGTAAGGATTGGTCAATCCGATTGACCGATGCCTTATGGGCGTACTGTACTGCTTTCAAAACTCCTATTGGAACATTTTCCTTTAGACTTGTCATGGGAAAGCTTGTCACTTGCCCGTGGAATTGGAACATAAAGCATACTGGGCGATCAAAAATCTAAATTTTAATTTGGACAACGCTGGCTTGTTACGCAAACTTCGGTTGAATGAACTTGAAGAAATCCGGAATGATGCGTACGAAAACTCGAGAATTTACAAGGACAAGATGAAGGCATTTCATGATCAACATATTCTACGGAAATCATTCACGCCAGGTCAGAAAGTCCTTTTGTACGATTCTCGACTTCACCTCTTTCCAGGTAAGCTTTGATCTCGTTGGACCGGCCCTTACATTGTTGTCACTGCTTATCCTCATGGGGCCGTCGAGATAAGAGATCCCGACAATGGCAAGGAGTTTAAAGTAAATGGACATCGATTAAAGCCATTTGTCGAGACATTTGATTCAGAGGACATGTCCATGCCTCTGATTGCTCCTGTTTACCAGGACTGATCTCCTAGTCTGATGGAGGTATAGGTAGGTTTATCGCTTTTATAGGACTAGGATTGTTGCTTTATTTGTCTGGCTGAAGATGGTAAATTTAGCGCTCCTGGGAGGCAACTCAGTATTTTTATTCATTTTCATTCTTTAGTAGTTAGTTCAATGTTTGTGGGTAACATTACTGCAAACCCTCACGAGACTACAACTCGTCCACTAGGGGTATCCTAGGGGTTTAAAGGCTTGTTGCATACGCTAAATGTAATCGAGAGCACCTGCGAAAGTGGTATAGGTAGGATTTTATTTGTTGTTATTTTTTTTATTTCCTCTCTTGGCTGACCAGCTTTCATGCTGCGATCTCTTGAAAAATCTCTCTTGATTCGTTATCCAGGTACTATCTTCCCATCACTTTACTTTCGTTGTTCCATGTGCATTGCATGCCCATATCTTTTACATTGAGGACAATGTAGATTTTAGGTTGGGGGTGGGAGATTAGGCTTCCTAATCAGTATTTTCTTGGTCTTGAGCAAAAATTGTGAAAAAATTGTGGAAATTTTTACAATTTTTTCAGAAAATTCTTGTGAATTCGAAATGATTTTGACAAATATCCCTAATTTATATTTTCAAGATACTTGATGTTGGTAATTTCGGACTCTGGGATTCAGTATCTGTTAAATTTCACAGTTAAGATCGAGTTATTAATCCATGATTAGAAGTTGTAAACATTGATTGAGTCATGATTTCACATGTCACGTCTCGCCTACACATTTAGATTTCAGTTCCATATCGAAGGATTAACTTGGTAATCACTGAGTATGAAAGGAACCAGCCTGAAATATCTTGCCATCATGGTATAAAAATTGAAAAGGTTGGATAATTAATCTTCACCATAGGTTTGCTCCCTATAGGCGTAGAGTTAATTCCCCATGAATGATATGTGAAAAAGGTCTAGGAGTACGGTCTTCACCATAGGTTTGCTCCCTATTGGTAAGGATTTGATTCCTCTTTTTGGCATGACTATTAATGAAAAAATAAAAAGTTGAAAAGATCAAAAGATGGAATTTATGAGGCAAGTTTGGTTATCATGAATTCTCTTGCTGGTTACCAATGAGATCCTGAAATAACAAATTCAATCTTAATATGATTAGCTGAGATTTCACTATACACTCATGGATCATAATGTTCAGAATTTGTCTGATTTATGGATTAATACTTTGAACTTCATTAGGAAGTTTACCGTGCGCTTGAGTCCAAGAGCAAGTAATGCCCAACATTCATGAATCGTAGAATTCTAATGCCTGGATTATTTCTCAAAAATCATTCGGCTTTACAGAAATTTTCATATAAGTCTCAACTTATTTTTCGCATATTTTGCTCGGGACTAGCAAAATGCTGGTTGGGGGTTGTGTTGAGGGTCAAATAGTGCATATTAGACCCCATTTATTACTTAGATTTACGAGCATAATACCATTTAACGCCCGATTTTAATCGTGTTTTGTTGCAGGGTGTGATTAGGAGAGTTGATTGAAAAAGGATGCCAAAAGCTTAGATTTAACGTTCTTATAATCACCAGGGCAAGGGACGGACTCCAGGGACTGAAATCGACAAATATGCATGCCAGGGACCCGAGAAATTCCAGTCGTTCACTTGCAAATAGCCTGAAATTGGTGTAAAATGCAAGATCACATGGTTCCCGCTATCCGATTGACTTAAAAATTTATACACGTAATGAGGGCCATAAATTAACCGTACATGTAAAATTTCAGCCATTGAAGATCTCGGTAAGTGGGCCAATAGACAGATCAGCCCATTAATATTCAATTTGGGGCCAACCTGATATCTGGAACTGCCTCAACTTTGGTATTGACGGCTTAAATAATATGAGAAGATGAATGACTGGATCAGATTTCAGAAACACATCATCGTGGACCCCACATATACAGAATGTGCATAGTGCATATATGCACTAGCCGTGCATGGCAAGCGTCAGAGACAGTTTGACCGTCTCTGACCGAAAGAAAAAAGAAAACGCTCTTATGTGCCGCGTAACCGACCGATGGCCCTTTTTGCAATCAGCTGTGGGCCCCACACGTGCCCCATAAGCTCAATCCAAACCGTCCACCGTGTAGACAGCCGCGAGCACTACAAAACCATGTTTAAACTTTTCACTCATGCGAGTACACGTGTGAGATACAGGGGCCAAGAAAGGGCTGCATTGGGACATTCAAAATTAATCTTTTAGTGATTTCTTCTCTGAGACATGTCAATGGACGTTCAAAACCACTCATTCTCGACTGAAATTTCATCCTGAATCCAATGGACGGGGTAAATTTCTCAGAAAATACCTCTGTGGGGCCCACCGATCACAACAGCGAAATGGTGCGAAAGGTTTCACACATCCGCGAAAACTGACTTTTCCAGGCGGTTGTGTCTCACCATCTTTGATCATATGGTAGATCTGAACCGTCTATCATGTAGAGGACCCAAGAAAGTCCTAAGGGACAGTGTTTCTTTGGAATTTGAGTGAGGAAAGTGACGATTTTTGGAGCCCTAAACTTGGTTGTGAAAAAGCTTTCGCTGGGCGTGCGACAGCTTTCCGAATCCGATTCAAATCCGATTTTCACGACTCCAGCAGATATATAAGGAGGTTTTGGACATGGGGAGCATTCATTCAGGTCTTGGGAGGAAGATCAGAGCTTGGAGGCTAGGATGTGGAGTGTGAGAGAAGAAAGAGAGAGATTAGAGAAGTTTTCTTTTCTTGTTTATTTATTTTTCCTGACTATAGAGAGATCTAGCCCATCCATGTCGGGCTAAACCTCTTAGCTAGGGCTAAGAGGTGAAGCTTGTAGTGAGATGGGAGATTCCATGCTTTTAATTTAATTTTAATATATGAATTGACGTTGATTTTAGTTTGATTAGTATAGAAATATTTTTAGTCTTTAATGGTCAGTTGTGACTGAAATTACAATGGGTCTGCAATGGCTTTGAGTATTCCTTCTTCTTCTTTATGTTTATGACGTCAGGAAGCCCTGTTGTTCACCATCGTCTTCTGGGCATGGTCGGATGATGGTACCCTTCCTAGCCTTCATACATGTGATTGGTTGATAATTGGTTTAATTCTGTTGTTTGCCATAGTCTCTTGGGCATGGTTTGGTGATGGAATCCATCCTAATTCATATACCTTTCATCTCTTTGAAAACTAGATCAATGGCAGTTCAGTAATTTCCATGATTTCTAATGCAAGTATAAGATCTCCTTGATCTCTACGAGTGGATCCTCTGAATCCCTAGTTTCCTTTTCTCTGATTTCTCCTAAATTTTAGATAAATATTCCATCATTATTTCTTAAAAGTCTATTTGATTTAGAGTGCATCTTATTCTAGTTCTAGTTCTAGTTAATTTTAGATTACGTACAAGTTTCAGTCCCTTAGGATTCGACCTCAGCCTTACCGAGTTTATTACTACATCACAACCCTGCACTTGGGGAGTGAACACCCAGCTCATGAGTCTTAGCGGATCAATGTACCAAGGTTAAAGGGGCTTTTCACTGGTAAGTTTGGTACCTTAGGTTCAAGCAGTGGCGTCCATACATGGTGAACATACATTGGGCCAATCGGTTTATTAAACGAGTTCGACTAGTACGAGTATATGCTAAATTAATCGACAAGGTATTGTTGTCGATGATTCTCGTATGACTCGGATTCATCAAACGTATCAATTGTGGCGAGACTAGCTCGGCCACTCAAACCGGAATAGTTACCGATTTCCTGGACTACAACGTAATCCTAATCATAGTCAATTGTAGTAGGCGTTCATATGCTCTAGTCAAGATAACATGAGTAGCTAATTCAGATATAAATCTCATAGTCCGATCACTCCAAAAGCTTAGGGAATGACCATCACTAAAAGGTTTAAATTTTCTATTTGGGTTTTAGTCTAAAAGAGTCCTCGTCTTAATTTATGTCCATGGCGGGAGTTAATACACATCTTATAAGTCATCCTAAAAAATAAGGTTTCTAATTCGACCGAATTCATAACTTTTCGTCTAACTTGGAATATGGCATCAATGGTTCACGGGACCCAGGATCTTGCTAGTTTCTTAATTTATGTCCCAGGAAGGTTACAATATGGCATCAATGGTTCATGGGACCCACTTTTCCATGTGGTGTGGCCCATTTGAGTTTGGGACCGGCATGATTGTGGGCTCACGGACTAGCAAGATCCTGGAAATATGATGGACGGATTGAATGTCACACATACACCAAAGTAGGTCCATCTCAGCTTTTTCTATTGTAACACGGATTAGGTGTTACCCTTACCGCATGGGGCCCACCTTGATGATTATTTTGTGTATCCACACCGTCCATCCGTTTTTTCATATAATTTTAAGATGTGATCCCATAATTTAAGCAGATCCAAATCTCAGGTAGGCCATATAACTAGAAACAGTGATGAATGACTATTAAAAGCTTTTTGTGGGTCACAAAAGCTTTCGATCAACCTTTTTTATGTATATTTTCCTTTTATCCAGGTCTTGTTGACCTTATCAAGGGTTGGATGGAAAGGAAATATTAGGACGGGCATTATTGTGGGCCATAAGAAGTGTTTAACGGTGGATGTTCAATCACTGTTCCTTCTTGTGGTGTGGTCTACCTAAGATTTGGATCTGCTTAATTTTTGGGAACACATCTTAAATTGAGTTGGATATAAGATGAACGGTATAGATATACAACACATCATTAAGGTGGGCCCCATCCATGGTAAGAGTAACCTTGTTAAAGCTGATTAGATCTTCTAAAATGGGTCTAAGATATAGGCAAAATTGAAATTAAGGCCCACTTAATGTATGATTTAGGGCTCAACATACTAATCCAACCATTTAATGGGTTGAGATGCTCAACTCCAATTAAGACTGAGGTGGGCCCACAAACTAGAGCTTTCAGATGGTCCAATGGGCTTTAAAATGATTTAAATAAATATCAGATCCAGACGCCTAAAATCAGGCTCATAAAACTCAAAACAAACAGACAATATTAATCTCATCCAATCCATATATATGATTAAACATTAAAAGTAATATACGCTCCATGTATACTATCCTATCACCAGTGGGGCCCATATGTACACATTGCAATAGATATAAAAGGCCCACACCTTGCATCTCAACGGGAAAATCCAAATAGGCCAAGTCCTAATGTTTATGCGTGTATAACCCATGAATTAATTATCTTAAGTTTGGCCATGAATGGCGAAGCATTAAAAAATCTTAAGAATGGTCGAAATCTGATCGAGAATTCTCCCCTGCCACCAGCCACGTGGCTGGTGATAGGTGCTCCGTGTGGGCCCATAATGATGTATGCGTTTCATCCATTTTTAAATATCATTTTAGGGATTTATGCAAAAACTAATGAGATGGATTTAAATCTCAGGTGGACCACACATCAAGGAAAACAATATTGATTGGATATCCACTATTAGAATCCTGCTAAGGCCCATTGTACTGTTTATTTGACATCTAATGTGTTGACTAGGTTATAAAGACCGAGATGAAGGGAAAAAAATAAAGATCAGATTAATTCAAATCTTTTATGGCTCGAAATTTTTTTTAATGGTTGATGTTTATTCAACACTGTTTCTTGAAATGTGGTCCACTTGATATTAGGAAATACCTCATTTCTTGTCAAATACCATAAATTGATTTAGAAAAATAGATAAACGGCATGGATGAGACACATACATCATGGTGGGTCCCATGGAGCACGGACCACCCGCCGTTGGGGGTGACAGGGGGAGTAGCCAAACCGCTTCCGCGGGAAATCCAAAAACCTTGTAAAGTTATAGGATGAGGATTTCCCGTAAAAGCCGTTTGCAGGAAGCTCCTGGGCTAGAAGCCTAGGTAGGGCCCACCGTGATGTTTGTGAGAAATCTACCCGGTTCATCCGTCCTGTGAGCTCATTTTAGGTTACAAGACCAAAAGTTAGTAGATCCAAGATTCAAGAGGGCTGTACTAAAGGAATAGGTATTAGGGAAATTCGTGCCGTTGAAATATCTCTGGGTCGTCAGCAATGTTTGCATGCCATCCATACCGTTCATGACGTCATTCCTACTGGGATGAACTGAAAACACAAATATTATCATGATTCAAAACTTCTGTAGCCCCACAAATATTTTAACCGTGAAATTTCAATTCTCATATTTTCGGCCCACTTAAGTATCAGATCTGGCTCATTTTTAATCTCAGCCCCAAATGACCTCACAAAACGGATGGACGGGGTAGATTTTTCACAACCATCACAGTAGAGCCCATCTAGGTTCCAACGCAGGAGCTTTATGCGGAAGGCTTGGAAGGAAGGAAATCTGCGTCCGAAGTTACAGAGGTTTACTGGTTTACTCACGAACTCGCGCGAGTGAGGTGGTGAAGCGCCCTCGCAGCATAGGACGCAAACTGCCGGACAGTAAAAGCCAATAAAATGCTTTGTGGGGCCCACCGTTATGTTTTTTTGACATTACTCCCTCCATTATTTCCGACAGATAACTTCAGTTTTAAAACTAAAAATGAGGCTAATTAAACCACGCATGCCACACCACAGGAAAAAGTGGGGTGGGATGCTTAACATTTTAAACCTTTCTGTGGCCCAAAATTTCTTTATATCGGGCAGATATTTGGTTTTTTACCTTATCCAGGCGATAGTCACGTTATGAACAGATTGGATAGCATATAAACATCAATGTTGGTCCAACAAAGTTTCAATGTGGCATCAATTATTACGGGACCCACTTCTCCATATGGTGTGGTCCACTTTAGTTAAGGGACTGGCATGATTGTGGGCTGATGGACTAACAAAATCTAGGAAATATAATGAACAGATTACAACTGAGTTATTTATTTATTTTACACGGCCTCTTTATCCCTGGAAATTCACGTCCAGCTGCGTAGGCCCTGCGTGAAGAATTTAGGGGTGTACATGAGTCGATTCGACTCATGTGGGCTCAACCCAGCCCGGCCCATCACCAGCCATAACTAGTCTAAACCCGGCCTGGTCATTGGGCCAACATTAGAGCTGGGCATCGGACCGATTCAAATTGGATTGGGTTAAACTCAACTCGGTCCGGAATTTACATGGGCTAACGTGAACTTGCACCGATCCAGGACCGAGTCTAGGTCATTTGACTCAGACCGATCCGAACCCCTATTGTCCTGAGCCAATCTGAGTCTGACTCGGTTATGAAAACTGAGTCGAATTGGATTGGGCAAAAATCAGATCGATTTTTTCTCACAAATTATCTTCAACTTGCAAATCTTCTAGAGATAGGGTAAATCTAAAAGCTTATGTTGCCAAATCTCATATAATTTCTAGTTTGCAAATAGAAATCTGATACTAGAAATCTTTACCATGTTTAAAGAATCAAATTGCCTAATTCCAGTTACATAGTTTTGTCATTAATTCAATAATAAAATTCATTTCTCTAGAATCCAAAACCAAAAAAAATGCACAACATTAAACTCAAAAGGTCAATTTGACTAAACTAGGAAAAAAACCTCAAAAATCAATCGATGGATCTAAATGCACTGAAGCGTGGGCTTGAAAAGGTCATACTTCGACCAAGCAAATTGTAGATAGAAAAACCCATATCAGAAATCAACAGTGCTACAAAACGACTCACCGACGAGTCTGAACAAGCTGAATCTCATGATCCTAGACAGACAACTAGAGCTGGGCATCGGACCGAGTTGGATCAGATTCTGCCCAACTCGACCAGGTCCGAGTTATGCATGGCCTGACCTGAACTCGGTCAGATCTGGGACCGAGTTCAGGTCCTCTGACCAAATCCGATCCTAAACCCTACTGACCTGGACCGATCCGAGTCAGATTCGGTCAGAAAAACTGAGTCGGATCGGATTGGCCCAGGTTCGGATCACATTATATACAATGGTAATGAAGATGCAGATGTTTTACTGATGAATGAATTCACTTTTGAAGAGCTGAAATAAAAAAAAAAAATTTTAAAAAAAAAACCACAAACAAGAGCAATTACACCAGTTTTTCCTCTACCTATCGAAGGTGTTCTGCAGGGAGAGACTACATGCGTTGTTGTTACAGCCAGGACGAGGCCCTGAGAAGCAATCGCCACAGCTGTTAGCATTGGCTAATGAGCATTGAGAAGAACGGCAACGGGACAGACGGTAAGAAGATGACACGTAGCTTGAATCGCAATCAACCCAAAGGAATCAACCGCTGAGATCGATGACTAGCTTTACAGAGACAAGTGGGGTTCGTTGATTAATGTGGGCCACGTACTGGAGGGTCCTGGCGTCTTTGAGTACTGGAAGAACGACGGTGTCTGGTTGGAATGATGTTTGAGCGTGGGTGAGAGAGATGAGGAGGAGAAAGAGAGGAGGAAAGATAAAGAGAGGAGAGGAAGAAGAAGAAGCAGCCATGCAAGGGAATAGATTTTTGCTTGAAGTGGATAGAAATGGAGCAGAAAGAGATAGTGGTTTATAGTGGGTTCTTGTGTTGTGGGGCCTACCATTTTCTTTGTGATAGATCACAGCCCTTGCTTGCTCAGCTATCGGCAAGGATTGGTCTACCACATGATGATTAAAAAGTTGTCAGCCCACTTAATGAAAAGGTTGAGGCATGACGTGGCGATCAGATCTGACTCGTCTCCGCAATGAATATGTGTTGACAGAACGCTTCCGTACCTCGCACTACAGATACCTACTAGTGTTACTTTTTCTACCTTGGGAAAAAGACTTAACATACGTTAAATCCACACCGTCCATCAGGCACAGAACCCCCTTTTTTTTTGTTTTAGTGCCAAAAATCAGCTGTTTCAACACTAACATCAACCACCTCAAAAAGTTTATTCGTAAATCTTCTAAATTCATATGATATGGCCCACCTAAGTTTTGAAATGTTGTGATTCCTTGGGAATTCTTTAATTCTGATGATTTACAGAAGATGAATGGATTGGATGGTATTTAAAAACCATGAAGAGCTCTAAAAAAATAATGGTGGGCATTCCATCTTGTAGACTTGTAGTTTTGGGTTATGAAGATTTTTAAATGCAACGTTTAGCACGAAGCGTCAATAAGAATGGACAGCACGGATCTCATGAAAATTCCACGCACGTGATACGTGCGGCCCCCTGGCCTCACCCAATAAGGTGCAGCCCTTACCGTGGGCCCACCTTGATGTATGTGTATTATATTCCATACGTTTTTCTAGATCATTTTTGGGTATTATCTCAGAAATAAAGCACATTTAAATATCAGGTGAATCATGCTACAGAAAACAATGGTGACTGTAGAAAATAATGGTGGGTTTTTCACAGAAAACCCACCAAAAAAACAAAGGACAATTACGCCACTTCCTCCCTTCTTTTTGTTAAGTGCTGGAAGAAGCAAAAAAATAAATAAATAAAATTACTTGGCAACAGGCTCATTTACAACTAAAATCGGAGGCTTCTTCTCATGCAAGACGGCGCAAACTGCGGGCTTCTGTGACGAGCCACCATCTTTCAACGTGGGTGTCCGACCCAACTCTTTTGCCGCAGTATTCCCGCCTCTCGAAGAGAATAAAACGCCCCCTTTCCCCAAATCAACCTCAGACCCATTCCCCAGCAAAAACCCACAATATCTTCGGGTGCGGGTAGGGTAGAGAAGCCGAATACGATTTGGGGATTTTTAGGGTTCGGCGCGGCGGCGAGAGGTGCGGTTATGGTAGGGTAAAAAAATAGTCTGGTAAGATAAGTAAAAGTAATATATATACTAATATACACGGTCTGAATCGGGTCGGTTCGAATCTGATCCAATCGGATCGGATTCCAGATCGGGTTTTTTCAGAACAGGGCTTATCCGAATTCGACCCGAAAAAAATTCGGATCTGGATTATGCTACCCGATCCTGACCATCGGTTCTGTTCGAATCGGGTCGGATCGGGTCTGATCGGGTCGGATCCACCGGTTCGGGTATAAAATACCCAGCTCTACAGACAACCGAAGCTCGGTGGAGCTCGAGACCCTGAATTTGGAGTAGCTCCCCAGAGCAACCGCGTGGTGATCAAGGAGTGGTGGGATGATCAGGTCTAATTCAAAAGGGCAACGAAGAGGATGGCGTTCTTGAAGTCGGAGAGCTGTTGCTAAAACCGCTATGGGGGGAATACAAGAGGAATTTCTCGCCCACAGGGAAAAGATTTCTGGCGCCAGTTTTGCTGTTGCATTGAGGAAAAGTGAGTTTTGTGGGATTCTTGGAAATGAGAAATGTTGAGATTTCCGTGTATGAGAAGGAGAGGAAGATGAAAAGGGTTAGAAGAGAGTTAGGTGTACGTTGGGCGGGGTTTTTAGGCGCCAAGCGAAAAGCTAGGCAGTAAACTTTTATTTTTTAAAAAGTTACTACTTCTGGTTCGGTTCGAATCTGATCAGATCGGATCCAAACGGATCGAATTTTGGTTCGGTGCGGTTCAATTTTCCACTGACCCGACCCTAATCGAATTAACAGTCGAATCTGGCTGATCCTACCCGAATCTGCCCAATCCGACCGTCGGTTCGACTCGAATCGGGTCGGATCTAGTCAGATCCGCCGGATCGGGTCCAAGATGCCTAGCTCTAGCCAACATGTCCAGCCCGAATTTGGTCCGGTCAATAATTGGGCGAGTTCAGGCCAATTTCAGGCTTGCTCCATCTACAAAGGGACGGACGACGTTCTCACTATTCTGTCTCAAATTATTAGAATAAAGATTTAGGATATATGTCGAACTAGGACATGTTTGAACTCATCCTGAACTCTGTTTCGGGCTGAAGAAAATGGCCCGTCCCATCCCGAACTCAGTTCCATGTCAAGCTGAGTCAAGTTTTTTTGGGCTGAGTTGAGCAAGTTAACAAAGCTAGCCCAGTTTGTGTACAACGCTAGTGAAGATTAGGAAGCGGATTGGCCAGTGTACCTTACATTAGCTATATAGCTCTTGTAGTGGCGTCAGCAAGTTCTGGGGGTCTGATCATGAGGTATGCGTTATATCCAAACCATCCATCCATTTGGTGAACTCGTCTTAAGACTTGAGACGAAAAATAAGACAAATCTAACTATCAAGTGGATCACACTGCAAAAAACAGTGGGGGATTGGACGTCTACCATTGAAACCCTTTTTAGGATCACAAAAGTTTTGTATCAATATGGAATTTGCTTTTTCTCTTAATTTAGGTCTTCGTGACATTACGAAAAGATTGGATGGAAAGTAAATGTTATGATGGACATATGAAATTTTTAATGGTGAAAATCATTATCTCCACTACTATTTGTGGTGTGGCACGGGTGATCTTTGGATATGATTCATTTTTTGGAAAATGCTTTAAAATAATCTTTAAAAATATATGAATGGTGTAGATATAATAAATGCATCACCGTGGGGGCCATGTAACTTTCATCTCTTTTGAACCGTTCTACAACATGGAGATCGAGGAGCGTCGGTGCTCATCTTAGCACAACGCGTAACTACAGCATCTATATAGCTGGTGTGTGGTACAACAGCCAATCCGCTTCCTGGAGTTTGGCACATTCATCCTGCGGATCCTCTCTCGGTAGTGTGGCAGACACCACCGACTTGGGTGTTGTGTTGACCTAACAAATTTCTGTAGGCTAGCTATGCTGTTTATGTTATATCTACACCGTCCATTCATTTTTTCAAATTATTTTAAAGCAAAATTCTAAAAATAATTTAAATCAAAAGCTCAAGTGGACCACATTGTAGAAAGCAGTGGGAATTAAATGCCCACCATTGCCAACTTCTTGAGGCCAGAGAAGTTTTGATGGTATTTGTGTTTTCTTTCATCCACGTCTCTATGACCCGTTGGATGGAAAACAAACATCCTACTGGGCTCTAGGACGGTTTCAACAATGGTCGTCATTGTCCCCACTGCTTTATGTGATGCGGTCCAATTGAACTTTAGATTTTCTTTATTTTTAGGCTAATATTCTAAAATGATCTAGCATAATAGATGGACGGTGGGGATATAACACATATATCATAATGCCTAAATAACTTTGCCGCCTCCAAACACCACCAAATTCGGTGCTGCCCAATCATCATTCAAAGGCACAAATTTGAATGACCTAAGTCGTTTTATTTGATAGGACTCCCATTGGACGGATGCCAAAAAAATAAAGTTTCGGATTGAATATTTCCACCCATTGATCATATAAAAGTTATGGCCACAGTTTACGCTGACCGTTGATGTTAAACGTAGAAGAACTAAAGTTGAAATAGCTTTTATTTCCTATCTTTCCACAGTACAAAGTGAGAATTGTCGTATGAACCGCTTGGATGAATGGATATGACTCAGATTCAAAGGATAACAGTCCCGTCTCATATAGCAATGTGTCGAGATGTACCAGAGCAAACTTCTCACTATAAAATAACGACCGAAGATTTAGGACTGTCTACGAACACGCTAATGAACGCTTGTGGCCCACCACTTAACTTTTGAGTGGAGTAACCACGGTGATCGGAACCTGTTGAATGGCCAAGATCTATCACAAGTGGTCCGTGTCAGCGAATGTGCATCGACGCACTTTTACTGTGTACCCGCAAGACTCCCATTCGCATTCTTAATTTGTTGCCAAATGGACTTCTGCTGACTGTGGCCCGAATCTTGATTGGACGTGGATTGCGTCCTACCCAGCCCGGACAGTACTCCGTCCGGTCAGGCCTCTGTGGGGCCCATAGTGATGTAATTATTTTATCCACTCCGTTCATCATTTGTATTATATCATTTGAATATGTTATAAAAAATATTAGGCAGTTATAAATTTTAAGTAGACCACAAAGTGGGGATTAAATTTTCACCATTAAAAATTTCTCGGGAGCTGGAGAAGTTTTTGATCAAGATTTTATTTGTTTTTTCACTTCATCTACGTCTAAATGACCTTATTAATATGTTGGATGGTAAAAAAACATCACAGTTGCTCTCATAAAGGCTTTAACGGTGGGTGTCATTATCACGACAGCTTCCTTTGGTGTGGTCCAATGGAACTTTTTACCTGCCTTTTTCTGTTATTATAACTTAAATTGGTCTAATAAAAGCGATGAATGGCGTGGATAAAATACTTACATCACTTTGGGCCCACAGAGCCCTGCCCGGACGGGTTTCTGTCCGGGCGGGGGTAGGACGCAGTCCGCGTCCATCTTGATTGAGGCTGGTTCCCATAGAAACGGATTGCCTACTCACCCTGCCACTAGCCAATGGCTAGTGGTCGGTGCTCTATGGGCCCCAAAATGATGTATTTGTTTCATCCATGCCGTCCAACCATTATTACAGGTAATTTTATGATATGAGTCCAAAAATGAGGTTGATCCAAATCTCAAGTGGACCGCATAGTGTTGATTGAACGCTCACCATTAAAAAAAATTTAGGGCCTCAAAAGTTTTGGATCAGGCTGGTATTTTTTCTCTTAATCCAAGTCTTTATTAACTAATCAATAGTTTAGATGTCAAATAACCATTACAGTTGGCTCTAGGATGTTTTTAATGGTGGACATTCAATCACTACTTTTTTCTCATGGTGTGGTCGACATGTGGTTTAGATCTATCTCACTTTTGGTATCAAGCCCTAAAATTATCTTTCAAAAAGGATGGGCGGCGTGGATAAAACACATACACCATGGTAGGTCCACATAGTACCGACCACTAGCCACCAGGCTGGTGGCAGCGTCACTCGCCAAACCGCGTCGGTTTCCTCGCATGTAGAGTAGCTTATTTAACAAGGGTTATGTGTGGGGTCTAATGTGTATCCAAAGCTATTCAGCAGGTTCTTCCCGCAATGAAATTTCAACACCCCGAAAATCAGTCCTATCCAACCATCAAGTGGGCCACCTGAATCTGAAGGTTTTTTTATTTGTTGTCCATTGCTTGAAATGGTATGGCCCACCTGATGATCGGACAAGTCCCATTTTTTCAGTATCTCGTCATCATGGTGGGGATTAATTAATGTGCCGGTTGGATGGGACACACAAAATAATGTATGTACGGGAATATTAGCCCTTGGACAGGAGCTTTCCAATTACTTAAACCGTTCATTTTATGTGGCCACTGTAAATGCGGAATAACCATAGAAACCGGCTGATTGAAATATTTTATTCCATTGATTATCAAAGGTTAAGTGTAACATCTTGAAAATCGGGGGGTCGAGCAAAAACCTAACTCTTGAGTTTCAAAATATTATTTATGCAACATACATATGTATGATTGAATGTTGTCTGTGTTAATGTATTAAACATTAGTGAGATTAATCCAGAACAGCATATCATACTCCAGAGACAGTTAAATTTACAAGCGGAAGACTGTGATAGTATGTATAACATATATAAACTGTTGTATGTCTCCAGAGTGTGAACATGTTACCAGGTTATATACATACATGTATACTTCAAAAGTAAACAAAAGAATATACATGAGTGCACTAAAAATATAAAATGACAAGTGTCAAGGCATCTAATCAACCTCCCTGTAATCCCGTCTATCAGAACACGCATAAAGGAGGGATCCTCCTCATCATCATCAAGTCCGGCTCCACTTCTCAAGCAGGGTCATCATCTGCAATCACAAAAAGGGACTGGCGGGTGTCCGGAAACACCATCCCGTAACGTGGGAGTGAGTAGCTAACTCAGTGGAATAATAGAGCAAGGATTTACATGTTCTCAAATCAATAATGTGATAATAGTAAAGCAGTAAATCAGACAATCCTAATACCGTTGTTAATGCAATATGACATGACGTGATGTATGCCCTCACCGACGATCACCCTCATACGGCACCATCTTACGACCGCGGCATGCAATCGTCCCTTAAGTGCTCCACATCTTCCAGGCACATGCAATGTTATGGTGATATGATTTCTGAGTTGTTATTAGTCCATTCAAATAGCAGGATTGAGAAACTAAGGTACTTCCCTTGTATCAATCCCAACACAGATCCTGTCTAGGGTCGTCAGTCCTAGTAATCGCATACGATGTATATTTTGTAGGTCGCTGCAAGGGCTGCCAGGGCTGTTGTATGCACTCGTTGCTCCGCTCCCCCATCACCTTATCAATACAGGCCTACTGTACTCTACTGCTACTGAAGGGTCGTCGCCTCCCGTAGACTCAGAATACGCTCGCGGTCACTACAAAGGACTCGTCGCCTGATCAGTGTAGGCCGATAGTAAGAATATAGTGTCCCATACCACCATAATCTGCTCACGAGACTAGGTGCTCACTGGTCACTAGGGGGAGGTTTGTGGCCCCAGCGTAGGCCGACAGCTCGACCACGGTGTCCCATACCACCATGCCCGGCTCATGAGTCTTCGTGGATCAAGGTACCATGGTTAACAGGGTTTACAATGGTAAGTTCAGTACCCTAGGTTCAAGCAGTTATGACTCATGCAGGGTGAACATACAACGGCCAGTCGGGTTACTTGACGGGCTCGACTAGCGCGATCGCATCTCAAGTCGAACGACATGAAGTGTGTAAAACACTTCGTGTGGCCTAACCACTGCCGCCAACTCCAGAACACGGCTCGCGTTCATCGACGCGTCGTTCGTGGCTAAGAAAAGCTAACCACAAATTCGCTCGGTTACCGACTGCCTGGACTAAGCATAGTCCCAAACAATTATGGAATCACATCAGCAAATCATATGAGAGTATTGGAATTGAAATACAACTATGTGAGCATGTTAACACATGTTATAACATACAACTTAAGTAAATCATCAAGCACATACATTTCATGCATATAATGAAATCATGCATATAGTCAACATGTAGGAAATCATTTACGTCAGCATATTAATTGAGAAATCCATCTCAAACTAATTCATAACATCATTTAATTCAATACATACTAATACAAACATTTATACAAACACTTACACTACACACTTAAGTCTACATATAGTATGTCGACCCGAAGTGCGCATTTAGACGAATCTCTTCGCCAAACTAATTATGCACGCATTCCTAACATTCTAATGCGACAACAAATCATGTCAATCACATCAGCAAAATATGAATGAAATCTGTACTTCCTACAAATGACTAAAATGCCCTAAATCTCATATTCTTCTTTGATTTACGAAACAGGAAACGGACAGCATGTTGTACATGTCAAACAGCGTTGCCGTCGATAATCTACTATTAAACGACATTGAAAGCTTTGGAAACAGTCAATCAAAGCGTCTAAAATTCGCACCTTGTCTCCTATAAACGTGTTGTTTCGAACGGAGCGTATACGCTTCGTCTACGGCTACTAGAGGACCTGTTTTACAAGATCTATTAACTATCAAGCTATGGAACGAAAGAAACATCAAATCAGCAACTTTCTAGGGTTATTTCTTACCTGAAAATGCGAAAAAGTCACCGGCTGAATGATGGAAGCGTGTTGCTAAAGCACGTGCAACAGGCGGTGCAAAGACAGGAAAATTCTCCCCTAATTTCTCTCACAAACTCTCACCTTTTCTCTCTCCCAATCTAGGGTTTCTCTCAAATTCGGATGGGAGAGAGGAGTGAGGGTTTCAACCCCTTTTATAAGCCCAAAAATGCCCAAAATAGGCTCAGGAACAAAGTTCACTTAGTGCATAACCAAATCGGGGCCGTTTCGGTCCAAAAGATGATTTCTGGTGGTCCCTTGGACGAACGCGATCGGACTTAAGCTCAAGCATACAGGATCTAGCACGCATCAAGTTTTCAGTCCGGCAGGGTTCGCAGATCGCACGTGGCGGTCCAGTTTCAGTTCAGCGGTCACCGCACGTAGATCAGGGCTGCAAGTCTCATGATATGAAATAAAATTTTTTCCTGATCCGAGGGTGTAATTTGACTGAATTCTGACGGTCAGAACGCTTAATACTGACGCGTCAAGTCGTGTGCCAGATTTGAATTTCAAATTCCAATATTGTTCCTATCCGGAATCTCTTCAGTCCGGGCTCAATGAAATAGCCTGCGAATGTCGGTTAGACTTGATTTTTGAAATGATTGTCAAGTCCAGCTAGGCGGTTCTAACGGTCTAAGATATTAGGTATCGGACTTTCGACGCGTGGTTTAGATCCAATACAAAGTTTCAAAGTGGTCCAGAGAACAAACCGGCTTAGAGTTTGATCCAATGTTATAGAGTATTATAGAGTCATTGGTTCTACTCGATTTGGGTCTTGTAGAACGTATTTAAAGTGATCAGGGACTATTTTCTAGCTACTCTAGCGTTGCGTTAGCTAACTTATGCTTAATTTCTAAAGGAATTAATCCTAAGTGATTTCTTTGGCCATGGAATTGGGTTCTAAGCGATTTTTCAGGTGTTTTAGTTGAACCATTGCCTAAGGACGTCTAATCCCAGGTTGGCCAAAATTCGGGGTGTTACATTAAGAAAACCACCTATATTCAAGGTAGAAAATTCGAATGTGAAAGGTTATAGTATTCCAATTTAAGAACTCCTTTCTCATGCCGGTTGTAACACCCCGAAAATTGGGGGTCGGGTAGAAACTCAACTCCTGAGTTCCAGAACGTCACTTATGCAACATAGATAATGATAAATGCATGTTGTCTATAGAATGACATTAAACAAGATTGAGACTAAGCCAAAACAGCATATCATACTCCAGAGACAGTTAAATTAGCAAGCGGAAGACTATGATAAATACATAAAATATATAATTGATTGTAAGTTTCCAGAGTGTGAACATGTTACCAGGTTAATTAAATATATGTATACTCCAAAACTGGAAAGAAAAAAATATACATGAGTGCTCCAAAAATATAAAATAACAAGTGTCAAGGCGTCTAATCAACCTCCCTGTGATCCCGTCGATCAGAACACGGAGGAGAAGTCCTTATCATCATACAAGTCCGGCTCTGCTTTACAAGCAGCACCATCATCTGCAACTATAACCGGGTCTGGTGGGTGTCCGAAAACACCGTCCCGTAACGTGGGAGTGAGTGATCAACTCAGTGAAATAATAGAGCAAAGATTAACATGTTATCAAATCAATCACGCGTTAATAGTAAGACAAACAATCAAACATTCCTAGATACTGTTGTTAATGTATGCATGAAATGACATGATGGATGCCCTTACCGACATACTCCCTCATACGGCACCATCTTACGCCCGCGACATGTTTTCTTCCCGCAGTGCTCCACATCTTCCAGGCACATGCAATGCGATATGGATAATGATTACCAAGTTGTTATTAGTCCTTTTCATACAGCAGGATTGAGAAACTAGGGTACCTTCCTTATATCAATCCCAACACAAATCCTGTCTAGGGTCGTCACTCCCAGTAATCTCATACGATGTTATATTTATAGGTCGCTACAAGGGCTGCCAGGGCTGTTGCACGCACTCGTTGCTCTTCTCCCCCATCACCTTATCAATACAGGCCTATTTATATCCTTAAGGCTGCATCAGGACTCGTCGCCCCCATGCGGTGTCAGGATAAACTCAAGGTCACTACAAAGGGCTCATCACTAATCAGTGTAGGCCGATAACAAGAATATAGTATCCCATACTACCATAATTTGCTCAGAGTAGGGTGCTCACTGGTAACTACGGGGAGGGTTGTGGCCCTAGCGTAGGCTGACAGCTCGACCACGGTGTCCCATACCACCATACCTGGCTCATGAGTCTTTATGGATCAAGGTACCATGGTTAACAGAGTTTTCAATGGTAAGTTCAGTACCTTAGGTTCAACCAGTTATGACAAATATAAGGTGAACATACAATGGTCAGCCGGGTTACTTGGTGAGTCTGACTAGCACGATCGCACGTTGAATCGACTGACATGAAGTGCACAAGCACTTCGTGTGGCCTGACCACTGCCGACGACTCTAGTACGACTCGGGTTCGTCATACACATCCTTCGTGGCGAATAGAATCCAACCACGAATTCTAAACTGTTACCGACTGCCTGGACTAGAGTATAGCCCCAAGCACATGTAATGTGAAATAGTAATCAGATGAGAGAGGCAGAATTGAAATACAAGAAATTCCAGCATGTTATCAGCATGTTGTAACGTACATCATAAGTAGTTAACCAAACACGAGTATTTTACACATAAGGTAACCAATTCAAATACAACAAGTATGGAGAAAATCATGTGCATCATTAAATTGGTTGAGAATCCATTCTCAACGCTAATCTACAACACCACTTACTCAATACTTACTAATACAGACATTTATACAAACACTTAGTCTACACAATTCCAACGTACTTGACGTATGTTGATTTCAACATATAATATGACAGATACTTATATTAAGGAGTTGTCTAGTACACATAATCATGTTCTTACATTCAAAACATATGGCAGGCATAAATCATATTGATTTAGGCATTTCAACAAACACTTAGTCTACACACATTAGTCTACATAGCATATGTCGGCCAATATGTGCATTAGGGTGAATCTCTTCGCCAAACAGATCATACATCCATAACTAGTATAAATACACGGCAAAGACCTATGGCAATCATGTCGGCAAAATACGTACGTATACAGTATTTCCTACAAATATCTAAAATACCCTAAATCTCATATTTTCCGTACGCAGTCGAAATGGAAAACGGACAACATGTTCTACATGTCAAACAACATTTTCTTTGATAATCTACTATTAAACGACATTGAAAGCTTTGAAATCAGTCAATCAAAGCGTCTAAAATCCTCACCTTTTGCCATAGACGTGTATCGATTCGAATAGAAAGTCAATGTTTCGTCAATGGTGTTATGGCGACTTATGCATGAAACAGGTTAGCAATACCAACACTACAACTATTCTAAGCTTCAAATCAGGTTAGGGTTAGGATTTCTTACCTAAGAATGGAGTTGAAAACACCGGAATGGCGACGCAGAAGTGGCGACCATGGAACATGGAGCAGCAGGGAAGAATCCCAGGAGAGAGCTCCAAATCTCTCTCCCTTTCTCTCTCTTTTCTCTCTTCTCTCTCCAAATTCGTATGGAATGAAAGAGTAAGGGTTTAAGCCTTTTTTATAAGTCCAAAAGCGACGAAAATAGACTTGGGGCCAAGGTATACTTATTTTATGTCCAAATATGGACTTTCCGTCTCAACGGAGCATTTTCGGAGGTCCCTTGGCCGAATACGGTGGGACTTAAGCTCATGGGTACTGGATCCTGCTCACATCAAGTTTTCAGTCTGGTAGTGTTCCCAGATCGCACGTGGCAGACCAGTTTCAGTTCAACGGCTACCGGTGCTCGATCAGGGCCACAAGTGCGTTAACATGTAAGGGCCATCTATCCTGATCCGAGGGTAAAATTTGATCGAATTCTGATGGTCAGAATGCTTAAAAAATGTCGCGCAAGCGACACGTGCAAGATTTCATAATTTATATTAATTTCTAACATTTCTCACACTCTTCACTCTAGACTCAAGGAAATCATCGTGGGACATCATCTGGACTTGATTTTTGAGGTGATTATCAAGTCCAACTAGGCGGTCAGGATTGTCTAAGTTCGGGGTAATCGGACTTCTGACGTGCGATCCAGAGCCAATACAAAGTTTCAAGGTGCTCCTGAGAGCAATCGGGAATACAGTTTGATCCTAGATTTTACGGTATTGTAGTGTCAACTATCCTATACGTTTTGACTCTAGTAGATCGTATTGAAAGTGATTGGTGAGAATTTCACAGGTCATCTAGTGCAGCGCTAGTTGATTCTCATTGGATTTCTAAAGGAAGTAGCCTTTATTGATTTTTGTTTGAGATGAGATTTGAAGGGTGGAGCGAGGGTGTTTGAAAACGGAAGAAGGAAGAGTTTGGAGGGGTGATTTTTGCCAAAAGTCAGACATTTTCATGAGAAAGGAGAGCTTGGAGGGTCACTTTGTGAAGGAAGATCCTGATCGGAGAGGTTTTAAGGGACGGCCCACACCTAGGGGAGGTACCCTACCCCCCAAACTGTGTCGGTTCGAAGCTCGGACCCAGCCTGGCCTGTTGACCGGCGACCCTCGCCGGTGAAATCGCAATCCGGCGATGCCGGCTATATGGGCTGGTTTTCCCCTGCCCTGGAGGTCCTAAATATATGTGGGGTCCACCTTGGATCATTATGGATTAGCATGGGTGGGCCCATGACTCCGTTTGGGAAGTTTCAGAATAAATTTGTAAACTGAAATGAATTTCTATGGCGTAGAGTATATGATTTTGGGGCAGGAGACGCTAATCTATCCAACTAACCTATCTATTTTGTTAGATTTCAAAAGGTTAAGGGTCAAAACCCATTTTACCCATGTATTTACTAATCACGGTAATTTTTAGCTTCGGTATTGTTCTTCATCATTAATACCCTAGGATTGGTGTTCTTTACTATTTAAACTTGAGGAGTCGTGTCTAATATAAAAGTACTTGGAGAAATTTGAAGAATGAGGTGGTGAAAGGTGAGTTTTGAAGAAAATGGATTGAAAAGTGATTTCTTTGGCTTTGAGATTGAGCTTTGAGAGTGTTATGGTTGACCCATTGCCTAAGGACGTCTAACTCCAGGTTGGCAAAATCCGGGGTGTTACACCTGTCCAAGGCGAAGCCCATCTTATAAACCCGTGTGGATTGTTCAGACCTCCAGCGTAGGGATATATTCTAGCAAACCCTTCAACTAAAGTAGTGTATGTTAAGGTTTGCTCCATACATTTCATGTATTAAAATATGTTGGGGACTATTCATAGGAATTTTAAATTTGTAAATCCATAATTATGAAATTTGAAATTAAAATTAATTGTAAAAAAAATCAAAACAAAATTAAATTTTGAAAAAGGAAGAATTTAGAAAACTTATTTAATTCTAGGCGCAACGAAAGTTATTTGGTTTGAAATTGATTTGTCCTTCTTTGAATGATGGCCGTAGTGCAATAAGAATATTGGACAATCAATCTCTAAGATACCCTTAAACCTTGTCTCATCATACCATCGCATTTTATATATAAAAATCCGAACTGTCACTGTATATCTAAATCGGAGACTGAACCAGATGAACAAAAAAGAAATTGTTGCAAAGTTTTGAAGTGAGAGAGAAAGCCGAAGGATTGAATTGATTATAAATTCGAAACTAGAAAAGTCTATTATATAGACTTTAAAGGTTGCCTGGAATGGGTGTGTACACACTCTTGCTAATAGTCATGGCTGTTGGGTTTTTGTAAAGAAGAAAACTATTCATTTTTCAACTCTGTTCGAAAATATAAAACAAATAACCGTTCTAGTCAACCATTGCAAAATGAAAATTTAAAAAGTAACAAAAAAACTTTTAGGCTTGCTAGTATACTTGTGAACGCATGCACACTACATCATACCACGCAACACCACACTGCACCATGCTATGTCCATGGCCACAACCCAACCTGGCAAGCGCCCGCATGTGTGGCTCATGGCATAAATTGGGGTTGATAGCATAGACTCCTAAACAACCAAATTCACGTGCCCCCTGAAAGTAGGGCTGAAAGTCGGACGGGTTTAACCCGACCGACCCATGACTGACCTGACATTGGGTTGGGCTCGGGCAGGATGTATTAGGTTCAGTTTTGGGCTTGGGTTATACAAACTCCAACTCGATAAAACTTGGGTCGGGCTTGGGTTGAGGTCTCGGGTTGCTCGACCCAACCTGAACCCGATTGGTATATAATTGAGTGTGGATCGTCTGTGTTGAAGGCCCGATAAATTCTAGTAACGTTGTGTCTCATTAGTCCACATTATTTCTGATGACCCAAGCTAACAAGATATGCTGAATTTTTCTCTCCCAAATAGATTACATGCTTCATAACATGACTTTTAAAGGAGTGGTTGTCCTATATTTTAGCTCGTTTATTTAGAAAAAATAAAGTTCTTTGTGATAAACAATTACATATATAATTAATAAAATTAAAGGTACAAACAATAAGATGTGTATTGAAATATAATAGATTAATGTAATAATGAAAATATTAGCATGTATCCGCTCGACCAACCCGACTGAGCCCGCTTGGGTTGAGAATTCTTAACTCGATGTTGGGTTGGGTTGGATTAGGGTTGAGGTATAGGAACCTTGAGTTGGGCTAGGGTTGAGCACCAACTCGACCCAACCCGCTCGACTTTCAGCCCTACTTGAAAGGGGCCTAAATTGTATGAAAAATCTTCTTCTTATAAGTTTAAAATTTTCTCATTACTTATCCGATATGGGAAGAAACCCATACCATTATAAGAGAAAATGTCTTTGTTGCTTTTTGAAAATTAGGAGAAAATTTTTCAAATCATTTAAAAATCAATTTTATTTATTTTGAAACAAAAAATAAAAATAAAAATAACAATCTCCCAAAATTTTCAAAATAATAACTTTCAGGTTAGATAGAAATAATTGTGCATTATATCGATGTGTAATAGACTCGAATCGATACTTAAAATTAATAGTGTAGGTTCATAAGAGTCAAGTGACAAATAGTCTTGAAACAGATTCTTATTAATATAATCAGTCATACAATTGTTCTATACAGAGGGTTCTGTGATTTGATGTTCTTTCGTCATGCACCGTTACCTGAATTTCATTAGTACTTTAGAGAATTTGTCGAAGTTCTCATAAGAAACGGCCTCACCTCCACCCTAGTATAGGTAAATTCCATTAAGTATATACAACAATTGAATACACCACCAACAAGTATATGACATATGGATTCATTAAGAGTTTGAAACTCAACATTACTAATTGTTGCTTGCACTGCCTACACTATAAAAGGGGCTTTCTTATCGCAGTGTTATACGTCTCCTAGTGTTTTGTTGTTTACCCATTTGAAACCTATCTAATGGGATCTCCATTTGTATAGGTTGAGTTACCAACACCGGTAACTTACGATATTGGACTTAGCCACATTTCCTTTAATATATTTAAGAATAGTTGTTTACTAAGTCTTTTAGTCAGAGGATCTGCTAAGTTTTCTATAATTTCACAAAATCAATGGATATTACTCCATCATATAGTAAATGTCTTGCTATGTTATGTTGGAGTCGAATATGTCTATTTTTTTCATTATAAATCTTATTATTTGCTATTGTAATAGTAACTTGACAATCACAATATAAAGATATAGCTGAAATAAGTTTTGACCACAAAAGTATATCAACCAATAGATTCATAATACATTCTGCTTCTGCTTCAACCTTTGTCAAAGCAATGAAATTGGATTCCATAGTAGACTGAGTAATATAAGTCTGTTTGGTGGATTTTCAAGAGATTGCTCCTTCACCCTAAATGAAAATATATTTACTTATGGATTTTGTTTCATTTAAATCTGTAATCCAATTAGCATTGCTATATCCTTTCGATATAGTAGGAAAGCTAAGGCAATATATACCATATATGATTGTACATTTTAGATACCTTAGTATTTTAGATAAATCATTTCAATGATTATGATTAGAGGTTATGAGTATATCTACTCAATTTATTTATTGCATAAGTTATATCAGCCCTTGTGCAATTCATTAGGTACATTAGGCTACCAATGATTTTGAAATATTCAAGTTTTGATGCACTTTTTGCTTGTGTTTTTCTTTAGATGTATGGAATAATCATGAGGAGTGCTAACATGTATGTTATTAAAGTGATTAAAATATTTTAACACTTTCTCAATGTAATGAAATTGAGATAGAATAAAACCATCATCTATTTTAATTACTTAGTAGAGTTAATCAACTTAAGACTAGTTCAAATTGTGATGACAAAAATTTCTTAGTAGAGTTAATCAACTTAAGACTAGTTTAAAAAATGAACATGTTATTTACATATAAATAAATAATAACTCATTTATTACATATGAATATACTATATACGTATCTGTCTGCATCATTTATTCTATAGTCATTCGATTTGAAAGCATTATCAAATTTATCATGTCACTATTTAGGAGCTTATTTTAAACCATATAAGGATTTAATTAATTTACATACTTTATTTTCTTGACCTTCAATTTTATAACCGTCAAGTTGATCCATGTATATTTCTAATGGGGTGTCCCTCCTCAGTTCAGAGGAGAGATTGGGCATCATGGTGTAAATCAATTGTGTTTTACCACGTTGCTCGATCGGTCGAGGGTGGTGCTCGACTAGTCTAGGCCTAGCTCGAGTCATAGTCTAGCGACCAATTGTATTAATTCTTTCACGCTGCTTGACCATTTAAGGAGTCTTCTTGACCGGTGAAGGTCCACTCAACCGATCGAAGACTCTGGTCAACCAGTCGAGGTTTTGCAGATTCATGTCCGGATTTTGTGCGGACTACGCAAATTTGAGGCAGTTTTCTAAGAGGTGCGGAAAGGAGTTACCTAAACTATAAATAGGGGTTCATAGGACTTTTCTAGGGAATGCAAGAGAGTTTCCTAAATCTTTATAAAGGTTTGTTAAAGGGTTTAGGGCTATCAAAGGTATGTGAGAGAGAGAGAAAAAAAAAGAGAGAAAGGAAGCTTGTGGAATGGAGGTTCTGCTACTAGAGGTGATCTACTGTGCACTCGACATCTCAGCGCTTCTACGTCCTCGTGATTGGTGAGATATCTCCATTTTTTTTATATTTTCTTATTGTTCATCCACTCCTGCGTGAGTGAAGAAGGTTTGATCCAAGCGAGGTGTTCTTGTGATTAGTTGTAACATTATACTTCATAGTGGATTGTTACTCTAGACTAGGTCCCGTGGTTTTTACATCTTTGAGGGTTTTCCACGTAAAATTCTCTTATGTCGTGTGTTTTATGCTTTGATTTATTTCATTACTTTATTATCCCATAATTCTGGTATTTTTGGGAGGCTAAATCCTAAGGTTGTGTATAACAGCCCCCAATAAAGTGGTATCAGAGCGTCCAGGTATATTGTACAGAGTAAGATCAGTTCTGAATTATGGAAGGTGGCTCATCAATGATGATTAGTCTCAATGGTTCTAACTGGACCATATGGAAGGCTAAGATGAAAGATTTGCTTATTACAAGGCATCACGCCCCAAATCCGAAAATCGGACTCACAAAATTCTCGATTACCAAATCCAGTGCTGACAGCCTCCGTAGTACCCCATTCTCGGCTCCCAGCGTCCATACATCAGGTTCCGATCCTGGGATTCTACAAGGAGGATTTTTCAATGTACATTTGTCTCATAAGAAGCATAACCACAAGTGTACCCATATCATAAAGGCAACATCATCATTACATATCCATTAATATAAACATTTGAATACAATGCTGAAAGGAAAATACAAATGTCAAAAATCAAAGCTTCAGAAGACCGCTGCACGCTCCAAGCTCAATGCTGCGCAACCTAACGCCACCTGCACGCATTTATCATGCAGAAGCTTATAGAAATCTTAGAGGGTGATGTAAGTGTATGTGATGCATGTGCCAAGTATTCAATACAATGCCATAATCATATAATATCGAAAATACAGGCAAAATCATGAATCATACGATATCAGAGTAAGCAAAAATACTAACAAGATCATGAATCATATGATATCAGAGTATGTAATGCAGATCGACTATACAAATGCGGAATCATAGAGAACTAAATATCAGATGCCTGATGATGTAATGCAATATGTAAATCTTGTTAAGTCCATCTAGGCCATATAATTACAAAAATATAGCAACTCAAAATGTCATATGCCTGCGGATATAATGCAATATGCGATGCAAATGAAATGACTAAGTTGGAATGTGAAGTCGGGATGATAGTACGTAGTATCATAGGCTATGGGATCCATCACAAGGGACTTCTATCCAAATTAATTCCATACCTAAATTTGGATAGTCAGACTCAATGTAGTAAACTCCTGATCTCAGGTTAGTCACACGCCTAACCGAAATCCTGACCATGCGAAGGTACATGTAACAAATAGTTACGCACCACCAGCCAAAGTGGATAGTGAATGAATGAATAAATGAGTATATAATTCCTCCTGAATAAGTCCACATATCAGTACGATTCCTCTTTGGGATCATCATCGGGGTCTAGTATACTCCACAATGGCTGCCGTCTCCCTAGACACATAATCAGCGAGTGGAAAAGATCTCCCTATTCGCCTAGCCAGCAGTCTACTAATACCTACCCTGCTTGTCGATAGCGGACTCATTTACGAGCTGGTCATACTCAACCTAGCTTATAGCCCCCTCACTTGGGTGGATAAGGCCACACCCCCTCCTAACTGACCACGACATAGTGGGAGATGCGGTCTACTGGTATTCGGCACTCGGGCGCTCATGTATCCACTTGGTCCAAATGTTGGGGCATCTCCTGGACTCAGAGGTTTAAGGACTTTCACCCACGGACATTCAAAGTGCCCAGATGCTCAAACTAAATATTTTTAGTGTCTTATCTAGCCATCGACGACATGCCTATGGAGGCCACAACCCTGATGTCGCTAGGGTGTAATAATCGTGTCACACATATGCGAGATGCATGAGTCACACCATCCAGTCATGCAGTAATCCTATGCGTACCGTGCGCTCATGTGTGTAACTCCTATCAGTGAGTCCCATAAATAATTTGCCCAATGACATATATTATGATTAGTCACTCCTCATATTAAGCATACAAATGATGCGTATGAGCATGAATCATGGAGTTATACTAAGCATGTTAAATGGTGATGAACTATTCTTCCAACGAGGATGGGCCTAGATGGCTTACACACAACAAGTATGGGCCTATCAATGGGCCCTAGGGAGAGTCATAATGTGCACATTTAACCAACATTATCCTTACAATGTGGACATCAAACCATCATTGCTCCCAAGGCACGGCCCGTCATAAACATCATTACACAAACCATGGTGGAATCATATATTGCAATGGACCTTATATACATCCCATTGGATTTCAAGCCATGAGCCTCAAATAGATCAAATGGGTCGCATCACATAGGCCTTATATATATCAAGGTAGGCCTCAACGACTAGTCTTGTACACATCAAGGTGGGCCTCAACAACAGACCTCATATATCACATCAGGCCTTACCAAATGGGCCGAAGCAATGGGCCTTATATACATTGCAATGGGTCATAACCCATGTAGAGATCATTCTAGAGCATTTCATAAGGAATGAATCGTATCGAAAGATCATCTGGACTGCACTCCAAATAACAGTGGTGACAATGATTCCCACCATTAAAATCCTTAAGGCCCACCATAACATTTATGTTCCATCCAATCTGATCATAAGGTCACACAAACCTGAATTAAGAGGAAAAATAAATCACCTATTGGTCCAAAACTTCTAAAATCTAAGGGTTTTAATGGTAGATGTTCAATCCCACTGTTTCTACGGTGTGGTCCATGTGGTACTAGATCTGTCTTATTTTTTTTATCTCAAGCCTTAAAATGAGCTTTTAAAATGGTTGGACGTTTTGGATGTAACACATGCATCATGGTAGGTCCCATAGGGATGGATGACATAGATAAAGTACATACCTCATGGTGGGGTCCACACTGATGGAAGGTATGGACTACAATACATACATTAGTGGGTCCTGCGTGGGGCCCACCATAACATTCCATCCAATCTGTTGATAAGGTCACACAAACCTGGATAAAGAGGGAAAAACAAATTTCATAAAAGATCCAAAACTTCTATGAAATCCCAAGGGATTTCAATGGCAGACATTTAATCCCACTGTTCCCTGCTGTGTGGGCCACCTGAGTTGCATATACGGTTAATTTAAGGGAGGCCCACTGCCCTAAATGAGCCCATCAAATGCACGGTGTTGATGCCCAACACACATCACGGTGGGGCCCACGGTTGGAACCCATGCCCAATCCCTTTTTGTTCACAGTGCAGCAGGACACTGCTGCACCGTCCTCTAGACGATAGCAGCAGCAGCACCTGCTGCTTAATAATTTTTTTGAAAAACTGTTTTCTCGAGGTTTTTTGTAAGTGGGGCCCTCATCAGGAGAATGCAACCTAATCATTGCATTTTAGGACTCAAGAAGGACCCAACAAGCCCAATATTCAGCATGTTTTGGCATGTAGAAACATCGAGGTGGGTCCTAACAGATGTGAATGGTAGAAATTACTGTTTTCTATGCTATGGCCCGCTAGAAAATCGCATTGGCTTCATTTTTCAGCTCAAAGCCTAAAATGGGCTAAAAAATAGGATGGACGGCGTGGATTAGATTCATACATCAAGGTGGGGCCTACATGGGCAACCCACCCAAAAGTTTAGAATCAAACTGATATATTTTTTTTGTTAGCATATCCCATTGTCTGTTCACACTCCACAAAAGCACGTTATCAATGTGGGTACCATATGGTCGTGGCCCACTTGATTTGGGTCAATTAAATATTTATGTTTTCCCTTCACCATTAAGGTAGGGCCCACATGGCCTGGACGATGTAGATCCAACACGTCCATCAAGTGGGTCCCATGAAGGTGGATGACATGGATGTGAATCATATCACAAGGTGGGCCATGATCAAACACAAAGAGAGAGAGAGAGAGAGAGAGAGAGAGAGAGAGAGAGAGAGAGAGAGAGAGAGAGAGAGAGACACGTGTAATGGAGGGACCCCGACACTATGGTTCCTCCCTTCTATATATCACAATATACATTAAGTGGGTCCCATTGCATGTGGGCCCACCGATCAAAATCAACGTTGGAGATCCTTTTTCTACCAAAATGCAAGGTCTAAATGACCCTATTCATACAAGAAAAATAAACATCATGATGGGGTCCATGGAGAATGGCCCCATCATGGATTGATCATGAGAATCAAGGTGGGCCATCGACCACATTTAGGGTCCAAAGTGAGATCCATGTCATCAATCGGTAGGCCCCACTTTCCCCCTCATCAAAACATGAAATCTAGGCCAATAAAACACCCACCATTTGATCTTCTTGGTCCGATGGAATGCTGAACTCCTTGTGTCTCACTTTGATGGAAGATGATGAGAAATGAAGGGCTAGGATAATGGATGTTGGGGTGAAAAGTGGGCCATACACATCACACTTTCTCTCCTTAGAAATGCTTGGACATCCACCACTTTGGTTGCTTGAAAAATGTGTTAAGAAAGAGAGAGAAAGGGTGGTTGTAAGAGAGGTGACGAGTGTGAGTGATGGATGTGAGTTGATAGTGTACTTGACATGTATGAGTATGTAAGGGAGAGAGAGAGAGAGTTGACTTTGTGGTTACTCTTATACTTGACATGAGATGATTGATTGATGGGACATGTTGTAGAAATTCTCTTGAATTTTGCAACGCACGATGTTTTCTTGAACTGAACGCGGACCTACATCTCCTGGCCTGGGTATCGCCTTGGCGCGTAATACTCGGCATCAGAACCACGGCAACAGCACGGTTGCTAGGGTATAAGTCTCAGATTGAGCCGACACAGATCTATAAGATACAACTTAGGATCGTGCGCAAACGTCGATTATAGGTCATAGGTTGCCGGATTTCGATGGAAAGGATCGTTGAAGTCTACGGAACAGTTCAAATTAAGATATGGGCCTTACAACTTGTATGCTCCAATCTTAGATATATCAACAAAAGCAAAGGATATAACAGATGATGATTGAAAGAAATTGGACAGGAAGGCGGTGAGGTTTATTAGACAATGGTTGGACGATTCCGTATTCCACCATGTGTCTATGGAGACCTTAGCCGCTAGCCTAAGGCTGAAACCATAAGGTCTGTATGAGAGGAAGACAACCAACAATAAGATTTTTCTAATAAGATGACTTGTGAATCTCAAGTTCAAAGATGGTGGTTCTGTGGCTGAGCACATGAATGAAGTCAGCAATATATTGAACTAGCTCTCTACTATGAAGATGGTCCTGGATGATGAATTACAGGCTTTACTATTTCTTAGCTCATTGCCTGATAGTTGAGAGACATTGGTCGTGTCTCTAAGTATGTAACACCTTGAAAATTGGGGGTCGAGCATAAGCTCCACTCCCGAGTTCCAATGCATCACTTATACAAAATAGATAATGATGATTGAATATTGTTCAGATTAGTGCATTAAACATGAGTGAGATTATACCAAAACAACATATCATACTCTAAAGACAGTTAAATTTTACAAGCGGAAGACGGTGATAGATATATAAAATATATAAACTGTTGTAAGTCTCCAGAGTGTGAACATATTATCGGGTTTAATATATACATGTATACTCCAAAAATGAACAAAATGAAGATACATGAGTGTTCCAAAGGTGCAAACTAACAAGTGTAATGACATCTAATCAACATCCCTGTAACCCCATCGATCAGGACATGGTGTACATAGACCCGTCTGATAGCTACATATAGGAGAAACCCTCCTCATCATCATAGAAGTCCGGATCTGCTTCGCAAGTATCGCCATCATCTAAAACTAAAACAGGGGCTGGTTGGTGTTTAAAACACTATCTCGTAACGTGAGAGTGAGTGATCAACTCAGTGGAATAATAAAGCAAAGGTTAACATGTTATCAATTCAGTCAAGCAGTAATGATAATGCAATACAACAATCAGGTCTTAAGTACTCTTGTTAATGTAAGAATGATATGAAATAATGATGCATGCCCTCGCCTGCAGTCCCTCAGCGTCTTTCTCTTACGGCTCGCATGACAACTACCTGAAAGTGCTCTTCCTCGCCAAAGCATATGCAATGCAGTGCATGCTCATGTTAGCCAATAATTAATTAGGTTTATTCATATAGCAGTGTTGGGAATCCAAGGTACCTCCCTTATATCAATTCCCAAACAGTGATCTATTTTAGGGTCGTCAGTCCTAGTAAATCTTATACGATGTTGTGGTTCTTGGTCACTACAAAGAGCTCGTCACCTGATCAGTGTAGGCCTAGTTTATACTCTATTGCCATGGAAAGACTCGTCGCCTCAACGCAGTCTCAGAGTATGCTCGAGGTCACTATAAAGGGCTCATCACTTGATCAGTGTAGGCCGACAGCTTGAATATAGTGTCTCATACCATCGTATTTGGCTCACGAGCTTTTGTTGCTCACTGGTCACTACGGGGAGGCTCGTCGCCTCAGTGTAGGCCGACAGCTCGACCACAGTGTCCTATACCACCATGCCCGGTGTTGAGGGTCAAATAATGCATATTAGACCCCATTTATTACCTAGATTTACGAGCATAATACCATTTAACGTCCGGTTTTAATCGTGTTTTGTTGCAGGGTGTGATTAGGAGAGTTGACTGAAAAAGGATGCCAAAAGCTTAGATTTAACATTCTGATAATCACCAGGGCAAGGGACGGACTCCAGGGACTAAAATCGACAAATATGCACTCCAAGGACCCGAGAAATTCCAGCCGTTCACTTGCAAATGGCCTGAAATTGGTGTAGAATGTAAGATCACATGGTTCCCGCTATCCGATTGACTCAAAAATTTATACACGTGATGAGGGCCATAAATTAACCATACATGTAAAATTTCAGCCATTAAAGATCTCGGGAAGTGGGCCAACAGACAGATCAGCCCATTAATATTCAATTTGGGGCCCACCTGATATCTGGAACTGCCTCAACTTTGGTATTGACGGCTTAAATAATATGAGAAGATGAATGACTGGATCAGATTTCAGAAACACATCATCGTGGACCCCACATATACAGAATGTGCATAGTGCATATATGCACTAGCCGTGCACGGCAAGCGTCAGAGACGGTTTGACCGTCTCTGACCGAAAGAAAAAAGAAAATGCTCTTACGTGCCGCGTAACCGACCGATGGCCGTTTTTGCGATCAGCTGTGGGCCCCACACGTGCCCCATAAGCTCAATCCAAACCGTCCACCGTGCAGACAGCCGCGAGCACTACAAAACCATGTTTAAACTTTTCACTCATGCGAGTACACATGTGAGATATAGGGGCCAAGAAAGGGCTACCCTGAGACGTTCAAAATTAATCTTTTAGTGATTTCTTCTCTGAGACATGTCAATGGACGTTCAAAACCACTCATTCTTAACTGAAATTTTATCCTGAATCCAATGGACGGGTTGGATTTCTCAGAAAATACCTCTGTGGGGCCCACCGATCACAACAGCGAAATGGTGCGAAAGGTTTCGCACATCCGCGAAAACTGACTTTTTCAAGCGGTTGTGGCCCACTATCTTTGATCATATGGCAGATCTGAACCGTCTATCATGTAGAGGACCCAAGAAAGTCCTAAGGGACTGTGTTTCTTTAAAATTTGAGCGAGGAAAGTGGCGATTTTTGGAGCCCCAAACTTGGTTGCGAAAAAGCTTTCGCTGGGCGTGCGACACCTTTCCGAATCCGATTCAAATTCAATTTTCACGACTCCAGCAGCTATATAAGGAGGTTTTGGACATGGGGAGCATTCATTCAGGTCTTGGGAGGAAGATCAGAGCTTGGACGCTGGGACATGGATTGTGAGAGAAGAAAGAGAGAGATTAGAGAAGTTTTCTTTTCTTGTTTATTTATTTTTCCTGACTATAGAGAGATCTAGCCCATCCATGTCGGGCTAAACCTCTTAGCTAGGGCTAAGAGGTGAAGCTTGTAGTGAGATGGGAGATTCCATGCTTTTAATTTAATTTTAATATATGAATTGACGTTGATTTTAGTTTGATTAGTATAGAAATATTTTTAGTCTTTAATGGTCAGTTGTGACTGAAATTACAATGGGTCTGCAATGGCTTTGAGTATTTCTTCTTCTTCTTTATGTTTATGACGTCAGGAAGCCCTGTTGTTCACCATCGTCTTCTGGACATGGTCGGATGATGGTACCCTTCCTAGCCTTCATACATGTGATTGGTTGGTAATTGGTTTAATTTTGTTGTTTGCCATAGTCTCTTGGGCATGGTTTGGTGATGGAATCCATTCTAATTCATATACCTTTCATCTCTTTGAAAACTAGATCAATGGCAGTTCAGTAATTTTCATGATTTCTGATGCAAGTATAAGATATCCCTGATCTCTACAAGTGGATCCTCTGAATCCCTAGTTTCCTTTTCTCTGATTTCTCCTAAATTTTAGATAAATATTCCATCATTATTTCTTAAAAGTCTATTTGATTTAGAGTGCATCTTATTCTAGTTCTAGTTTTGGTTAATTTAGATTATGTACAAGTTTCAGTCCCTTGGGATTCGACCTCGGTCTTACCGAGTTTATTACTACATCATAACCCTGCACTTGGGGAGTGAACAAGTTTTTGACGCCGTTGCCGGGGACTGTTGAATATGTTTTTCTGAAATTAATTAGTTTTAGGATTAGATTTTCTTTAGAATTTTTAATTCTAGGTTTAGAAATAGTTATTTTCTTTGTTAGAAATTTTTCCTAACGTTAGAAACTTACTATTCTTCATTCGATCTGATTTTTAGAACTAACCTAATTTTTTTTTCTGTTTTGTAGGAAACTTCTAATTTATTAAGCTCTTTCTAATTTCTCTTTCTTTGGAATTTCTTCTTTTCTTTAGAAATTAGTTTCCTTTTAATCAGAACTTTCTATTCTTAGAAACTAACTTGTTTTGTTTATTCTGCAGGTTCTTAACCTAGGACTTCAAATTTGGTAACTTCTTTCCATCTTTCCCTTTTATTTTCTGAATTTATACTTCTTCCTTTCTCTTAGGTTTAAGTTAGAATTTGAGGGCTGAGTGTGTTTTATGCCCCAGTGGGCACGCGACAACACTCGACGTCTCGTGACTGAAGGAAGATTAGTTGAGGGGTTGACTGTCCATCGCAGAACTAGACACCACTTGAATTCTCCTGAGTTAGAGGACATTATGGCTGAAAATCAACCTCAAGCACTACCCCAACTTAGGGTTGAGGAAATACATGATGAGAATGAGGTGCACCACGCACCTCCGCCTCATACTTTACGAGATTATTTACAACCGGCGGGGGTGAGTACGCCCTCATGCATGATTTTTCCTGCGAATACAGGACATATGGACATCAATCCAGGGGTCATCAAACTCCTTCCCAAGTTCCATGGGCTTGAGTCTGAAGAACCATACTTGCATCTAAAAGAGTTCGATGAAATCATAGGCACCTTATACTTTCCTAATGTATCTGAGGATACTATTAGGCTGAAACTCTTTCCATTTTCCTTGAAAGAAAAAGCCAAGACGTGGTTACATTCACTGCGTCCTAGATCCATTGGCACATGGAATGATATGCAGAGGGAATTTATAAAGAAAATTTTCCCACATCATAAGACAATTACCCTCAGGAGAGCAATCATGAACTTTGCCCAAAAGGAAGATGAAACATTCTTCCAATGTTGAGAAAGGTTCAAGGATCTGGTTAATGCATGCCCACAACATGGCTTTGAAATATGGCGCATTACGAATTTCTTCTATGATGGGCTAACATCTTCCATGCGCCAAATGGTCGAGACAATGTGTAACGGAGAATTCATCAATAAAAATGTCGACGAGGTATGGGATTACCTCGATATTCTCGCTGAAAAAATACAATCATGGGACTATTACCGAAGGACGAACACTACGTCTAGGACAGCTCATTCAAGGAAAAAAAGAGGAATATATCTCCTGAAAGAGGATAATGATCTTAACACTAAGGTGGCCAATCTCACCAGAAAATTTGAGGCCATGGAAAGAAGGAAGGAAAAGGTTAATGAAAGTGTTTGCGGCATCTGTGATTGCAACATTCATACTACTGAAAATTGTCCTTCAATACCTACCTTTCGAGAAGTATTGAATGAACAATCTAATGTCGTAAATAACTATCAAAGACCTTTCAATGGACCACCCCTTAATACGTACAATCCTGGCTGGAAAAATCATCCAAGTTTTAGTTGGAGGAACGGACAAACTGCTACCCCTCAAGGTTTCTTGAATCAAAATCCAAATCAGGGGAGACCTTAAGAAGAATCGGCTCAAAATTCTGTGCAAGAGCTGACGCAGATAATGCGGGATTTCATACAAAAGATAGATTCACGTATGACGGCTATAGAAAAGGGGATGCTTCCTGCACAACCAATCCTCAATCCTAAACCGTAATACGAGACACGTAATCCCAGCTCTTCAAATCAAATGGGGCACGCTAAATCCATCATCACTCTTAGGAGTGGGAAGGTCATTGATAAAACCCTTCCGGTTAGGCCCGAAAAGTCTCAAGAACCAGAAGAGGATAACAATGATGGATCTAGTGGCACCCCACAAAAATTTGAACCGGAACCTCTAGAAAAGCCAATTGCTCCGTTTACCCAACGGTTGGTTGAACCAAAACGTATCTCTAACTCTCAGGATATCCTAGAGGTGTTGAAACAAGTGAAAGTCAACATTCCTCTGCTTGATGTTGTAAAACAGATTCCTTTATATGATAAATTTCTAAAGGACTTGTGCACTACCAAACGACGAAAAAGTGTTCAAAAGAAGATCTCCTTGACTGAGAAAGTGAGTGCCATCCTGAAACAAGATGTGCCGAAAAAATTCAAAGATCCCGGTTGTCCAACCATATCATGTGTAATCAGGAACTATCGAATTGATCACGCACTTCTTGACTTAGGAGCGAGCATCAATCTGATTCCTTACTCGGTATACCAATAGTTGGGCTTGGGTGAATTAAAACCCACTCGAACCACACTACAACTTGCTGATCGTTTTGTTCGTGTACCAAGAGGGATCATCGAGGATGTATTGGTCCAGGTTGATAGATTCTACTACCCTGTTGATTTTATCATCTTGGACATCGAACCCATCAACGACACAAGCACTCAGATTCCTGTCATCCTTGGTCGCTTATTCCTGTCCACTTTAAATGCAATTATCAATTACAGGAATGGTGTTATGACTATGTCTTTTAGAAATTTGACATTGGAATCAAATATCTTTTTCAATAACTGCAGCAGCTCAGAGGATGATGACGATTTCCACGATGTTAACATGATTGATTCTTTTGTGAAAGATAGAACACCTCTCACCTTATCCTCTGATCCTCTAGAGACGTGTCTAGCCCACTCCCATGATCTTGATGATGATATAATTAGAGAGACGTGTGTCATGCTGGATACTGCACCGGTACTTGAAGTTAACCAGTGGAGGCCACAAATTGAAGAGTTACCCCAAACCGATGTAGTGCCTCTACCGTCTAACCTCAAGCCACCGAAGCTTGACCTAAAACCTTTGCCCTCTGATTTAAAATATGTCTATTTAGGTCAAGATGAGACGTACCCGGTGGTGATCTTTGCCCACCTGGAGAAGGAATAGGAGAGTATGCTGATATCTACTCGCATTGAGCATAAGGGAGCTCTTGGATGGACGATAGCGGACCTCAAAGGAATTAACCCATCGATTTGTACATTAACCCATCGATTTGTACTCACCACATATATCTTGAGGACAATGCAAAGGCTGTTCGGCAATCACAACGTAGACTGAATCCAAACATGAAGGAAGTGGTTAAGGCCGAGGTTCTCAAACTATTGGAAGTGGGGATCATATACCCCATATCTGATAGTCAATGGGTGAGTCCAACTCAGGTGGTTCCTAAGAAGTCCGGGATCACCATCGTAGCTAATGCCAATAATGAACTCGTGCCGACCAGAGTTACTACTGGTTGGAGAATGTGCATTAACTACAGGAAGCTGAATACTGTCACTAGGAAGGACCACTTTCCTTTGCCCTTTATAGATCAGATCTTGGAAAGGTTAGCTGGTCATTCCTATTACTGTTTCCTTGACGGGTATTCAGGGTATAATCAGATTGAAATCGCCCCTGAAGACTAGGAAAAGACCACATTTACATGTCCCTATGGCACCTTTGCTTACAGAAGGATGTCATTCGGGCTATGTAATGCCCCTGTCACCTTTCAGCGATGCATGATGAGTATTTTTTCTGACATGGAGGGGAAATATTTAGAGGTCTTCATGGACGATTTCTCTGTTTTTGGTTCATCTTTCAGCGAATGCTTAGCAAGTCTTAAATGTGTGCTGAAAAGATGTGAAGAAAAAAATTTGTTACTTAACTGGGAGAAGTGCCATTTTATGGTTCAAAAGGAAATTGTCCTTGGGCATATCATTTCGTCCAAAGGAATCGAGGTAGATAAGGGAAAAATTGATCTTATCTCTAACCTACCTCCACTCAAGAATATCAGAGACGTGTAATCCTTCTTAGGACACGCAGGCTTTTACAAACGATTCATAAAGGACTTTAGTCTCTTCTCTCGTCCTTTATGTAATCTTCTTCAAAAGGATACACCATACGAGTGGACTGAGCAGTGCCAAGAAGCTTTCACTAAGCTTAAGGGCATGTTAACCACTGCACCTATCATGCAGCCACCCGACTGGAGTCTTCCTTTTGAACTTATGTGCGACGCCTCTGATTATGCTCTTGGAGCGATTCTAGGCCAGAGAAAAGATAAGCAGCCTTACGTTATTCACTACGCAAGTAGGACTCTAAATCCTACCCAAGTGAACTACTCGACTACGAAAAAGGAACTTTTAGCCGTAGTGTTCGCTTTGGACAAATTTAGGTCCTACCTGATCGGATCCAAGATCATTATTTATACAGATCATGCGGCACTTAAGTATCTTCTTTCTAAGAATGATTCTAAGCCCCGCTTGATACGATGGATCCTTCTACTCCAAGAATTTGATTTAGAAATCAAAGATAAAAAGGGAGTAGAGAACGTAGTGGCCGATCATCTTTCTCGCCTTAATACCTCTAATTCCCTTGAGGCGACTCATATCAATGACATGTTCCCTGATGAACAACTGTTTAGAGTCTCTCATTTACCTTGGTTCGCTGATATTGCTAATTATCTTGCTACAGGTGCCATACCGACACACTAGACGTCACAAGATAAGAAGAAATTCTTTACCAAGGTGCGTAACTTTTTTTGGGATGATCCATATTTGTTTAAATATTGCTTAGACCAAATCTTAAGGAGATATGTGCCAGACGATGAGCATCAGAGTGTCATCTTCTTCTTTCACTCACAGGCCTGTGGTGGTCACTTTTCTGCTAAAAAGACCACGGCCAAGATTCTACAGTGTGGCTTTTACTAGCCCACTATGTTCAGGGACACTCATGAGTTTTGCAGAGCTTGTGAGCGTTGTCAAAAATTGGGAGCATTTTCCCGTCGAAATATGATGCTTTTGAATCTCATCCTTATCATTGAAGCATTTGATTGCTAGGGCATTAATTTCATAGGACCATTCCTCCAATCATTTGGAAATCTGTATATTTTGCTCGCCGTAGACTATGTCACTAAATGGGTCGAAGCAATTCCGTGCCGCAAAAATGACCATCGCACGGTCATTATATTTTTGAAGAAAAATATCCTGTCACGGTTCGGAATGTCTCGAGCCATCATTAGTGACGGGGGTTCACACTTTTGTAATAGACCATTTGAGAGTTTAATGAAGAAATACGGTATCTCTCATAAGGTGAGCACCCCATACCATCCACAGATAAGTGGACAAGCTGAGATTTCCAATAGGGAGATCAAACATATCCTGGAGAAAACGGTTAACCCTAACCGTAAGGATTGGTCAATCCGATTGACCGATGCCTTATGGGCGTACTGTACTGCTTTCAAAACTCCTATTGGAACATTTTCCTTTAGACTTGTCTATGGGAAAGCTTGTCACTTGCCCGTGGAATTGGAACATAAAGCATACTGGGCGATCAAAAATCTAAATTTTAATTTGGACAACGCTGGCTTGTTACGCAAACTTCGGTTGAATGAACTTGAAGAAATCCGGAATGATGCGTACGAAAACTCGAGAATTTACAAGGACAAGATGAAGGCATTTCATGATCAACATATTCTACGAAAATCATTCACGCCAGGTCAGAAAGTCCTTTTGTACGATTCTCGACTTCACCTCTTTCCGGGTAAGCTTTGATCTCGTTGGACCGGCCCTTACATTGTTGTCACTGCTTATCCTCATGGGGCCGTCGAGATAAGAGATCCCGACAATGGCAAGGAGTTTAAAGTAAATGGACATCGATTAAAGCTATTTGTCGAGACATTTGATTCAGAGGACATGTCCATGCCTCTGATTGCTCCTGTTTACCAGGACTGATCTCCTAGTCTGATGGAGGTATAGGTAGGTTTATCACTTTTATAGGACTAGGATTGTTGCTTTATTTGTCTGGCTGAAGATGGTAAATTTAGCGCTCCTGGGAGGCAACCCAGTCTTTTTATTCATTTTCATTCTTTAGTAGTTAGTTCAATGTTTGTGGGTAACATTACTGCAAACCCTCACGAGACTACAACTCGTCCACTAGGGGTATCCTAGGGGTTTAAAGGCTTGTTGCATACGCTAAATGTAATCGAGAGCACCTGCGAAAGTGATATAGGTAGGATTTTATTTGTTGTTATTTTTTTTATTTCCTCTCTTGGCTGACCAGCTTTCATGCTGCGATCTCTTGAAAAATCTCTCTTGATTCGTTATCCAGGTACTATCTTCCCATCACTTTACTTTCGTTGTTCCATGTGCATTGCATGCCCATATCTTTTATATTGAGGACAATGTAGATTTTAGGTTGGGGGTGGGAGATTAGGCTTCCTAATCAGTATTTTCTTGGTCTTGAGCAAAAATTGTGAAAAAATTGTGAAAATTTTTACAATTTTTTCAGAAAATTCTTGTGAATTCGAAATGATTTTGACAAATATCCCTAATTTATATTTTCAAGATACTTGATGTTGGTAATTTCGGACTCTGGGATTCAGTATCTGTTAAATTTCACAGTTAAGATCGAGTTATTAATCCATGATTAGAAGTTGTAAACATTGATTGAGTCATGATTTCACATGTCACGTCTCGCCTACACATTTAGATTTCAGTTCCATATCGAAGGATTAACTTGGTAATCACTGAGTATGAAAGGAACCAGCCTGAAATATCTTGCCATCATGGTATAAAAATTGAAAAGGTTGGATAATTAATCTTCACCATAGGTTTGCTCCCTATAGGCGTAGAGTTAATTCCCCATGAATGATATGTGAAAAAGGTCTAGGAGTACGGTCTTCACCATAGGTTTGCTCCCTATTGGTAAGGATTTGATTCCTCTTTTTGGCATGACTATTAATGAAAAAATAAAAAGTTGAAAAGATCAAAAGATGGAATTTATGAGGCAAGTTTGGTTATCATGAATTCTCTTGCTGGTTACCAATGAGATCCTGAAATAACAAATTCAATCTTAATATGATTAGCTGAGATTCCACTATACGCTCATGGATCATAATGTTCAGAATTTGTCTGATTTATGGATTAATACTTTGAACTTCATTAGGAAGTTTACCGTGCGCTTGAGTCCAAGAGCAAGTAATGCCCAACATTCATGAATCGTAGAATTCTAATGCCTGGATTATTTCTCAAAAATCATTCGGCTTTACAGAAATTTTCATATAAGTCTCAACTTATTTTTCGCATATTTTGCTCGGGACTAGCAAAATGCTGGTTGGGGGTTGTGTTGAGGGTCAAATAGTGCATATTAGACCCCATTTATTACTTAGATTTACGAGCATAATACCATTTAACGCCCGATTTTAATCGTGTTTTGTTGCAGGGTGTGATTAGGAGAGTTGATTGAAAAAGGATGCCAAAAGCTTAGATTTAACGTTCTTATAATCACCAGGGCAAGGGACGGACTCCAGGGACTAAAATCGACAAATATGCATGCCAGGGACCCGAGAAATTCCAGTCGTTCACTTGCAAATAGCCTGAAATTGGTGTAAAATGCAAGATCACATGGTTCCCGCTATCCGATTGACTTAAAAATTTATACACGTAATGAGGGCCATAAATTAACCATACATGTAAAATTTCAGCCATTGAAGATCTCGGTAAGTGGGCCAATAGACAGATCAGCCCATTAATATTCAATTTGGGGCCAACCTGATATCTGGAACTGCCTCAACTTTGGTATTGACGGCTTAAATAATATGAGAAGATGAATGACTGGATCAGATTTCAGAAACACATCATCGTGGACCCCACATATACAGAATGTGCATAGTGCATATATGCACTAGCCGTGCACGGCAAGCGTCAGAGACGGTTTGACCATCTCTGACCGAAAGAAAAAAGAAAACGCTCTTATGTGCCGCGTAACCGACCGATGGCCCTTTTTGCAATCAGCTGTGGGCCCCACACGTGCCCCATAAGCTCAATCCAAACCGTCCACCGTGTAGACAGCCGCGAGCACTACAAAACCATGTTTAAACTTTTCACTCATGCGAGTACACGTGTGAGATACAGGGGCCAAGAAAGGGCTGCATTGGGACATTCAAAATTAATCTTTTAGTGATTGCTTCTCTGAGACATGTCAATGGACGTTCAAAACCACTCATTCTCGACTGAAATTTCATCCTGAATCCAATGGACGGGGTAAATTTCTCAGAAAATACCTCTGTGGGGCCCACCGATCACAACAGCGAAATGGTGCGAAAGGTTTCACACATCCGCGAAAACTGACTTTTCCAGGCGGTTGTGGCTCACCATCTTTGATCATATGGTAGATCTGAACCGTCTATCATGTAGAGGACCCAAGAAAGTCCTAAGAGACAGTGTTTCTTTGGAATTTGAGTGAGGAAAGTGGCGATTTTTGGAGCCCTAAACTTGGTTGTGAAAAAGCTTTCGATGGGCGTGCGACAGCTTTCCGAATCCGATTCAAATCCGATTTTCACGACTCCAGCAGCTATATAAGGAGGTTTTGGACATGGGGAGCATTCATTCAGGTCTTGGGAGGAAGATCAGAGCTTGGAGGCTAGGATGTGGAGTGTGAGAGAAGAAAGAGAGAGATTAGAGAAGTTTTCTTTTCTTGTTTATTTATTTTTCCTGACTATAGAGAGATCTAGCCCATCCATGTCGGGCTAAACCTCTTAGCTAGGGCTAAGAGGTGAAGCTTGTAGTGAGATGGGAGATTCCATGCTTTTAATTTAATTTTAATATATGAATTGACGTTGATTTTAGTTTGATTAGTATAGAAATATTTTTAGTCTTTAATGGTCTGTTGTGACTGAAATTACAATGGGAATGCAATGGCTTTGAGTATTCCTTCTTCTTCTTTATGTTTATGACGTCAGGAAGCCCTGTTGTTCACCATCATCTTCTGGGCATGGTCGGATGATGGTACCCTTCCTAGCCTTCATACATGTGATTGGTTGATAATTGGTTTAATTCTGTTGTTTGCCATAGTCTCTTGGGCATGGTTTGGTGATGGAATCCATCCTAATTCATATACCTTTCATTTCTTTGAAAACTAGATCAATGGCAGTTCAGTAATTTCCATGATTTCTGATGCAAGTATAAGATCTCCTTGATCTCTACAAGTGGATCCTCTGAATCCCTAGTTTCCTTTTCTCTGATTTCTCCTAAATTTTAGATAAATATTCCATCATTATTTCTTAAAAGTCTATTTGATTTAGAGTGCATCTTATTCTAGTTCTAGTTCTAGTTAATTTTAGATTACGTACAAGTTTCAGTCCCTTAGGATTCGACCTCAGTCTTACCGAGTTTATTACTACATCACAACCCTGCACTCGGGGAGTGAACACCCAGCTCATGAGTCTTAGCGGATCAATATACCAAGGTTAAAGGGGCTTTTCACTGGTAAGTTTGGTACCTTAGGTTCAAGCAGTGGCGTCCATACATGGTGAACATACATTGGGCCAATCGGTTTATTAAACGAGTTCGACTAGTACGAGTATATGCTAAATTAATCGACAAGGTATTGTTGTCGATGATTCTCGTATGACTCGGATTCATCAAACGTATCAATTGTGGCGAGACTAGCTCGGCCACTCAAACCGGAATAGTTACCGATTTCCTGGACTACAACGTAATCCCAATCATAGTCAATTGCAGTAGGCGTTCATATGCTCTAGTCAAGATAACATGAGTAGCTAATTCAGATATAAATCTCATAGTCCGATCACTCCAAAAGCTTAGGGAATGACCATCACTAAAAGGTTTAAATTTTCTATTTGGGTTTTAGTCTAAAAGAGTCCTCGTCTTAATTTATGTCCATGGCGGGAGTTAATACACATCTTATAAGTCATCCTAAAAAATAAGGTTTCTAATTCGACCGAATTCATAACTTTTCTTCTAACTTGGATCAGTTTCCTTCGATCCTGGTCTAGTGGGGAAGGGGCCAACTATGATTTCACTGCGCCATTTTGAGCCAACGGTTGTATTAGCTGACTTAACTAGATTGGGCTCATAATGTTCTACCCCTCTTAAAAATTATTTCTACTCTCAAGGCTCAAGAATCTATATCATGATCCATATGTTGGAATAAGATATAATTTAGGACCTATCCTTGACATGAAATGGAAATGATCTTTCATTACATTAGTTTTCCTTCCATCGACGATGTGTACTATGACATTGGTACCTATGGTTATAGAAAGGAGCTAAAATGATTGGTGTTGTGGTTGATTCCATGGACGGGTGTGAGTTTGTGGCAAGATGCCTAATCTCTATTGGCTATATGTTCTTAACACTTTCCAAAGACGAATTTATAAACTTTTGGTACTGAGTGGTCAGGCCAACACGGAAGGAAAGTTGTGTAGTGGGTTTGAGCCAGATACATTGACCTTCTGCCTAGCTAGGACAGAAAATTTGTCGTATCAGGTCTTAATCCTAATTGATCCCAATCTTCTACTTGATCAGAGCATTGAGTTTATTGGTAACAACCAGGATTGAGAATTTGATTCAAACCGCGAATACTTCGCTTATATATAGTTCTTCTACTTCGTGTTCCTAATTTTAATAAGTCCTTGGGAAGGCAATTCTAAGGAGCGTGCTGGTTATCCTAGCGTTCAATCCGAGGGATATGTAAGTTTTCCCTAAACGTGACTAGTTTCTAAATCAAAATAGTTTTCCTAACAGTTACTAAAGGAGCCTTTAAGTATTAAGGGGATTCAACGAATGAATGAAGTCCCACTCCAACCTAATCAAACCTACTATTCCTTAGCATATTCAGTTGTCTTTCAATTGTCTTAGCATAATTAGTCTTTTACATTCCTTAGTATAACTAGTAGCCTAGTCTTATCTTAGGAATAACACTTCACATAGGCCCATACCAGCTAAGGAGGCCCTAGGGTTCATGTTATTAATTTATTAGATTTTCCATACTATTAGATCTTTCTAAATCTAGGAATACTAACTATAGGTCCAAAACTCTAAGGGCCTGTTTGGCTATTGGTCTTAAGTTGTATTAAATTGATTGCATTGCTAATCCCACCTCGGGATTGGGAATGACATGTTTGGAAGGTGGGTGAGATGTGATTAAAATAAATTTTATAGGCTTTGAAAAATGGGCCTTGTGTTGGAGAGTGTGAGATGGGATTTTCAAATCTCATGATGATGAATTTTTAAGTGTAATTTGAAAAGAAATCCCAGGATTTACTTTTAATTGTATACATTCTAAACATGGTATTGGAAACCATAAGATACACCCAATCTAGGGACAATACCTTACACATGCATTTATTGTTACTTTTACAATTCCATCTACCCTAATCTCACTTAATGAAGTTGGTCGAACGGGCCCTAAATGTCTCATCATTTAGAGGTTATGCAGGTTATGGGACATAAAAATGTAGGTTTTGTGCCCAAATAAGGGAGTATAAGGAAGGTGGAGAGTTATACAGAGTAGTTTTTGGGTAATGGTGGTGAATAGGTGTAAGATGTAGAAGAAGATGGAAGCTTGAGTGAATAGAAGTGGGGATGTGAGATCATTTTACATGGTCTCGGTTACGTATGGGCTATGCTACAGTGGTTAATCTCGTCAGTCGGTGAAACTTGGGATCCTAATGTGGTTTCTAGATTCCATCGCTCCCTTCCTAAGTCAGAGTGTGTCAGAGCGTATCATGTTACCATAACCCAGGTCTAGTTTAATTCAAATCATGCTCTGATACTATCTTGTAATGCCCTGAAAATTGGGGGTCGAGCATAAGCTCCACTCCCGAGTTTCAACACATCACTTATGCAACATAGATAATGATGATTGAATGTTGTTTAGATTAGTGTATTAAACATGAGTGAGATTATACCAAAATAACATATCATACTCCAGAGACAGTTAAATTTTACAAGCGGAAAACGGTGATAGATATATAAAATATATAAATTGTTGTAAGTCTCTAGAGTGTGAACATGTTACCAGGTTAAATATATACATGTATACTCCAAAAATGAACAAAATAAAGATACATGAGTATTCTAAAGGTACAAACTAACAAGTGTAAGACATCTAATCAGCATCCCTGTAACCCTGTCGATCAGGACATGGTCTACACAGACCCGTTTGATAGTTGCATATAGGAGAAACCCTCCTTATTATCATAAAAGTTCGGCTTCACTTTACAAGCATCGCCATCATCTAAAACTAAAACAGGGGCTGGTTGATGTTTAAAATACCGTCACGTAACATGGGAGTGAGTGATCAACTCAGTGGAACAATAAAACAAAGGTTAACATGTTATCGATTCTGTCGAGTAGTAATGATAACGTAATATAACAATCGAGTCCTAAGTAGTCTTGTTAATGCAAGAATGATATGAAATAATGATGCATGCCCTTGCCTGCAGTCCCTCAGCGTCTTCCTCTTACAGTGCGCATGACAACCACTCGAAAGTACTCTTTCTCGCCAAAGCAGATGCAATGCGGTGCATGCTCATGTTAGCCAATAATTAATTAGGTTTATTCATACATCAGTGTTGAGAATCTAAGATACCTCCCTTATATCAATTCCCAAACAGTGATCCATTCTAGGGTTGTCAGTCCTAATAAATCTCATACGATGTTTTGGTTCTAGGTCACTACAAAGGGCTCATCACCTGATCAGTGTAGGCCTAGTTTATACTCTACTGTAATGGAAAGACTCGTCGCCTCAACGTAGTCTCAGAGTATGCTCAAGGTCACTACAAAGGGCTCGTCACCTGATGAGTGTAGGCCAACAGCTCGAATACAGTGTCTCATACCACCGTATTCGGCTCATGAGCTTTGGTTGCTCACTGGTCACTACGAGGAGGCTCGTTGCCCCAGCGTAGGCCGACAGCTCGACCGCGGTGTCCCATATCACCATGCCTGGCTCATGAGTCTTAGCGGATGAGGTACCAAGGTTAAAGGGGCTTTTCACTGGTAAGTTTGGTACCTTAGGTTCAAGCAGTGGCTTCCATACATGATGAACATACATTGGGCCAATCGGTTTATTGGACAAGTTCGACTAGTACGAGCGTACGCTGAATTAATCGATAAGGTTCCTTTGTCGATGATCCTCATACGACTTGGATTCACCGAACGCATCAATTGTGGCGAGACTATCTCAGCCACTCAAACCGGAATTGTTACTGATTGCCTGAACTACAACGTAGTCCCAATCACAGTCAATTGCAGTAGGCATTTATATACACTAGTCAAGATAGCATAAGCAGCCAATTCAGATATAAATCTCATATAAACAATTTATCGAACATATAGAGTACATATTATCCTACATAGGCATTTCATCCACAAATCACATAGTAGTAAAATGGGTTACATAAAGGGAACGGTAACTACAGGTAAGGGAGTTGAGAATCCTATCTCAACGCCCTCATTACATATATAAAGACAAGCATTTTCTTATTCAAACATTTCATCAAACACTTAGACTACACATATTACATATGTCATGCCCTAGACTCGGTAACCGGAATCATAAGGAACCCGATGGCCAGTTTTGGCTGTAACAGCCTCCATAGTATCTCATTCTCCACTCCTGAGGCAGGTTCCGATCTTAGGATCCTATAAGGAGAATTTTCATGACAGTATAATTATTACCAATACGAGCATACCCAAGATCACAACAAGTACATCTGAGAATAACAAAGGGCACACATCACAAAATCTACTAAGAATTTGAACTTTTACAACCATCTATAAGGTCCAAAAGGACATACATCAGATAAAAGGAAAAGACAGAAAGGTCAGCAACATTAGAGTCCTCAAATGCTCAGCTTACTCCACTCTCTGCTGCTACAACGCCTACCTAGAATCTCCTGCATGCATCAATCATGCATAAGCTTATTGAAGCTTAGAGGGTGGTGTAAGTGTGTGACAATGATGTACAGAAGAATAGTAGGAGGTGCAAGAAGGGAAACATGCTCGATGAGAATATCACTAGGCTTACCAAGGCTTATCATGAATATGATGCAATGAGTACTGAGAGCCATATCAAGACAATGCATGAAGGGGCTTACACAGCCAATGCTAATGCAATGCAAGTAATGCCAGTGCTCATAACCAAACCATATGTCAAGTACATTTTCAATCATAAGGAAATCACTGGGGTCCATTACACTGCTGAAAAATTGTCACTCTACAGACCCCACACAGTCAAACGAGCGTAAGAGACCTCACTATCTGCCTGTGGACAGCCAATGACCAGTAAGGCCTGATGATAGCGGACCCATTTACGAGCTGGTTAGACTTAGCCTAACAATGCCCCCTACACATTGGGCAGGTAAGGCCACACCTCTATTTAATCGACTACACGACAGTGGGAGTTGTGGCCTAACGGTATAAGGCCCTCGTGCGCTCATGTATTCCACCCGATCACGACGTTGGAACAGATCCTTGGTACCATGGAAGTTTTGAAAATTTCATCCATGGGCATCCTATGCACCCCGTATGCTCAACTAATATTTTCGATGTCCACACATACGGCCATCCACGAATACCTCTGTGGAGGCAAGGCCCTGATGAAGCAAGGACAAATATCTATATGCTATGCAATGCCAGATGCATGAATCACACAATCACCCATTCATCAATCCTAAGCACCCATCGTACTCCAGAGGGAAAATCTTCACCTCTCGGGGGAGATACCAATATGTTTTACTCAATGGCACAACCATGACCAATCATATATCAACCAAGCATGCATATTATGCATATGAGAGTGGGCCATGAAATAAATATGGGTGCCAATGGGATGAAGACAAACTCTCTACCTAACCACGAAGGGTGTAGGTATTTAACCAATTCCTCATAAGGAATACAACCTCTAGTGGGGGCCCATTTACCTGGGGTAGCCCACGAGACTAAGGAGAATAATGATATGGGCCTAAATAGATGAAACGGGCCTAGCAAGGGTCTATGGTGGGCCTTTAACCATACTTAGAGGGGTCCATAATGGGGACATTCAACCACCATTTTTCCAAGGCATAACTAACCAAAATCATTTAGCTACAAGGCCCAAGGGCCACATTCAAACCACATATATAAGCTCCACAAAAAGATATGAGAAAAAGGGTCCAATATTACCTTTAACAGCATAGGCCCAAGGAAAGGAATCAAGGCCCAAGGCCCAAGGTCCAATGGCCGTAGGACTCATACATTTAGTTGAACTTAATGAGCAGCCCATGAGCACAAAAACACTGATTAAACATAAGTTTTTAGGTGAAATGGGCCCCACTACATCAGCCCAACAACTAGCAATATAAGTGGACAACCAAGGGCCTAATATCACCTTTATCTCAGCCCATAAGTCCATCAAAATGGTGGAAGTCAGCCTAACATATGGCTAGGCCAAGCTGGGATGTTCCAGCCCAATTTGGGCCCGCTAGGAAGTCCCAAAATCTGGTTTATATTTGGGTCCCATAAATGATCATCAATGGAGACCCAAAAAGGCATTAATTAAGCCCAAGAATATTCTAAAATATAAAGGAGCAATAAATATCCAATTTTTTTAATATGGTGGGCCTCACAATCATGGCCCATATAGGTCTTAGAACAATAGGGATGAGTCCCCAACTAATCATACATAAAGCCCAATGGGCTGGGGCCCAAAAGTTCTGAAATAACAAGGGACAATAATTTACAAAAAATTTTTGCAATGCATGTTGCTGTCCAAAATTTGGACACTCTATTGGAGTGGGTCTAGGGCTTCTAAAATTCTAAAAATTGAGGGCCATGGTCCCTCATCATGCATACAATAAGAGAAAATCTAAAAATGTGGCCCACCATCAGAGAAAATATTTTTGAATTATGGTTTTTATTAAGGCATATTGCTGGACTGCATAGCAGAAAAATCTGGCAGTCTAACCATCTTGGCCCATTCTTTTGGATACCAAAATGGGGTCCTTTGGGGCTGAAATTTTATAGAGTGATACTTTCATAGGTGGGCCACACCCCCAAAATATTTCAAAATTTTTAGATATTAATAAGTATTTTAATTAATTTAAACAAAACAGTCTATCCAGAAAATCGGACAGACCTAAACGTCCTAATGTGGTAGGCTAATTTGGCCCTTTCCACGGTGTGTATAGGGGTCCATTGGCCTTGAAATTTGGTAAGTGGGTCCTAGCATGAGTGAACCACATCCCTTAAAAATTTCAAAATTTTTAGACATTTAAAAATATTTTAATTCATTTAAAAAATTAATCTGTCCTGAAAATCAGACTGATCTGGACACCATATTATAGTGAGCTGGTCTAGCGACCATTATGGTGTGTACAGGCGTCCATTGGCCCCAAAGTTTTGTAAGTGGGTCCTAACATGGGTGGGCCACCCCCTGTAAATTTTTAGAATTTTAAAGATGCCTAAAGTTATTTTAATAAATTTCGGAATTCCAACCTATCCAGGGTGGAATGTTGCTGGAACAGTGCAGAAAATCCAGACTGTCCACCTTACTTAGACCACATCTTTGGGACCCCAATGAAGGTCAGTTGGGGCTGAAATTTGGGGTACATCAAGATGAAATCCCCACCTTTCAGAAAAATATATTTGATGGGTAGAAAAGGCCCCCCAATCAGTCCCAAATTCAAGCCCAAAGTCCAATAAAAATCTGTCCAGAAATTTCTAGACAGCAATACATGCATGAAATTAAATGAATGTATGGGCCTATTAAGAAAGGGATTGGCCCATAAGTTAGGTGCTATGGTCCACCCTAGTGGGCCCCACAATTATCCAGAACAAACTCCTAAATTTCCACCCTTGTAAGAACATTTAAGGTGGAGAAAAAAAAGGCATCTAAACCATGGTGTAAGTTGAGTATAGATGTCCCTTTCTTACTGGAATTTTCTAGTAAATCTAGATCCACTAAGTGGGCCACACATAATATCATTAGATTATGAAAGAAGGAAGGAGAAGGAAGAGAATTCGGCATCAGGAGAGGTGTAACATCCTGAAAATCGGGGGTCGAGTATAAACTCCACTCCCGAGTACCAGAACATTACTTATGAAAAATTTTTAATGATGGATGAATGTTGTTCATATTAGTGCAGAAAACATGAGTGAGATTAGACCAAAACAACATATCATACTCCAGAGACAGTTAAGTTTCTCAAGAGGAAGACTGTGATAAATATATAAACTATTTAATTGATTGTAAGTCTCTAGAGTGTGAACATGTTACCAGGTTAACTAAATACATGTATACTCCAAAAATGAAAAGAAAAGAATATACATGGGTGTTTAAAAAAAAAGGTTAAATACCAAGTGTATTGGCATCTAATCAGTAACCTTGTAACCCCGTCGATCAGAATTTGTATATAGGAGGAATCCTCCTCATCATCATCAAGTCTGGCTCTGCTTCAGAAGCATCGCCATCATCTGAAACTAAAATAGGGACTGGTTGGTGTGGCCAACACCGTCCTGTAATGTGAGAGTGAGTGATCAACTCAGTGGAAGCTATATACAACAAAGGTTAACATGTTATTAATCCAATCAAGCAGTAATGATAAGTCAGTACAACCAAACAGGTCCTAGATACTCTTGTTAATGCAAGAATGATATGAGGTAATGGTGCATGCCCTCACCACAAACTCCCTCATGCGACATCATCTAACGATTGCGGCATGAATCACTACCACTGTGCTCTCACACCAACGCCAATGGCACATGCAGTGCGATATCATGAGTATGATTACTAAGTTCTTATTAGTCCTTTTCATACAGCAGGATTGGAAAGCTAAGGTACTTACCTTGTATCATTATCCAAACGGTGATCCATTCTCAGGTCGTCAGTTCGAGATAATCTCATACGATGTTATGGTTCTAGGTCACTGCAAGGGTTGCTAGGACTGTTGCTCGCAATCGTTGCTCCTCTCCCCCATCACCTTATCAATACAGGCCTAGTTATATCCCACATGCTGCAACAATATTCGTCGCCCTTATGCACTATCAGGATATACTCGAGGACACTACAGAGGGCTTGTCACCAATTAATGTAGGCCGACAGCAAGAATATACTGTCCCATACCACCATAATTTGCTCACTAGTATAGGTGCTCACTGGTCACTACAAAGGGCTCATCACCAATCAGAGTGGGCCGACAACACGAATATAGTATTCCATACCACCATAATCGGCTCATGAGTCTTAGCGGATCGAGGTACCAAGGTTAGAGGGGATTTTCATTGGTAAGTTTGGTACCTTAGGTTCAAGCAGTAGCGACCAAACATGGTGAACAAACATCGATCAATCGGGTTAGTTGATAAGCTCAACTAGGCCAAGCGTACGTTGAGTTGAATGATATGGAATGCATAAACACTCCGTGTGGCCTAACCACTGTCGAACACCCCAAGCACGATTTAGATTCGCTAAACTCATCTTGTGCGGCGAAAACAACCTTAACCACTATTTACAGAACGATTTTCGATTACCTGGACTGTAGTACAGCCCCATTCACATTCAATTACAATGATCTAGCATATGAGATACTCAAGACAGTAATGGAGCAATGATTCAAATCATACAATCAATTGAGCATGTTATGAAGTACAACATAAACATGAATCCATACTTATGCATTTCTAAGTAAAAGCAATGAGTATGAAACAAAGCATATGGAGGAAATCATACACATCATTAGAGTGGCTAAGAATCCTATCTCAACACCCATTTAAAGAACATTTTACAAATATTTATTCATACAGACATATTTAAAAACTCTTAGCATTCACGTTATATCATACATGGTATGCATTAGTTAGCATACGTATTAGGGCAAGTCCTTTCATCAAAGGATGGTCGCCTACACAACAATCACATAGCTACGATGGTTATTCATGGCGTACGCTAACGCAAGGTTTATACTCATTTAGTCATTTTTACAAACACTTAGGCTACGCATTGTAACATACACGACGTATGTTAATATAACATGTATTAGGCAAATCCGTTCACCCAGAAGTTGATACACATGCATCTAGCATATCTAGACAGTAATTAATCATGACAAGCACAAATCTAAATTTCATATGTATACGGTATTTTCTACAAATACGAGGAATACAGTATATTCAACAAAATTAACGTATAACTGAAAAGCAAAACGGACAACACTTTATACATGTGAAATAACATCCTAGGAAAGAATAAATCATTACTTAACATTGAAAGTCTTGAAAACCATAACCTAAATGTATATAGTCCGCACCTTAAACTAGAAAATGCGAAATGGATACGATTCAGACGATAAGTCGTCGTCAATGGCGGATACGCTACCTATGGCATGAAATAAGTTTGCTTTAACTTCATTTAAACTATTCTAGGCTTCTAAATAGGTTAGGGTTAGCTTAACTTATCCAAAAATAAAATCAGAAACGTCGGAACAACGATACGGATAGGTGGATTAGGCACGTAGTAAAGTTGGGAAGAATATCAGGAAGCAGCACCAACTTCTCCCTCACTTTCTCTCTCTTTTCTCTCTCTTGGAAAGCTAGGGTTTGGAAATTCGTATGGGATTTGGAATAAGGGTTTTAAGCCCTATTTATAAGGCTAAACTTGATAAAAATAGACTTAAGGCCAAGCTATACTTAGGTTATAACCAAATCAGGTCTGTTTCAATCCAACGGAGCACTTCTGGAGGTCTTGTTACTAAATGCGGTCGGACTTAAGCTCTCTAATATCAGATCTAGGTCAAGCTAAGTTTTTAGTCCGGTCGGGTTTCCAGATCGACCGTGGTGGACTAGTTTCAGTTCGATGGTTACAAGAACTCGATCAGAGCTATAAGTACTATGACATGTAAGGGCCACCTATCCTGATCCGAAGGTAAATTTGGGTCGAATTCTAACGGTCAGAACGCTTAAAAATAATGCGCAAGTGAACCGTTTCAGATTTCTTAAAAATATAATTAATTTTTTTAAAAATCTTCCTTTTCCTACTCTCTTTACTCCGGTCTCAATAAAATGATCTCAGGACATCGGTAGGACTTAATTTTCTAGGTGATTGTCAAGTCCAACTAAGCGGTCATAATGGTCTAAGTTCATCGCTATCGGACTTTCGACATGCGGTCCAGGTCCGATACGATGTTACAAAGCATTCCCGAGAGCAACTGGGTTTAGAGTTGGATCCTAGATTTCAGGGTAATGTAGCGTTAACAATTCTAGAGGTTTTGAGTCTTACAGATCATATTTAAAGTGGTTGGTACTAATTTTGTAGGAAATCTAGTGTAGCGCTGGCTAATACACGTTAAATTTCTAAAGAATTAGGTTCTAAATGATTTCTCTGGCTTTGGACTCGGGTTTTGAGAAGTTACCAAGGTGCTATGGTTGACCCATTTCCTAAGGACGCCTAACTCCAGATTGGTAAAAATCCGGGGTGTTACAGGAGGGCTCCGCTACTATTAAGCCATCCCTACACAATCACAACCACAACATCAATTAAAAGACATTATACAGTATAGATATTATGATGCATGACCTAGATCTTTGAGATAAATGGTTGGGATACAATTCTAGCTACATGCAAGGGTCTAGATGACCCATCATACCCAGAAAAATAGGAGAAATCCATATACAAGGGGTTCATCAAGGGAAGAATCCCATATATGGACATGCATGTACAATGTGAGCCTCATGACCACATCTAGATGGTTGTGTAGGATCTCTACCATTGATTGGTGGGTCTTACACATCTAAAATGAGGAGGGAATGATCTATATTATGAAGAAGAAATCTACATGATATGGAGAGCACCCACCTTAATCCTTACAAAAATCTAGGTGTCCTTGCTCCTCTAGCTCCAAGGAAGGGAAATTGATGAATGAGATGATCTTGAAATGGATGAATTTAGAGATATTAGGGAAAGAAGGGGCTGGAGAAGAGAGGGAGATAGAAGGGAAGTTGCTGAAAATTCTAGCAATGGAGGGAAATGAGAGGGAGGGAGAGAATAAAGAGAGAAAAAAAATGTCATAATTATTTTGTAAGAAAAGCCATCATAACATAGGGAGGAGATTACAATGTTTAGGCCTTTAGACTAGGCTTGGGTGGTGTTTTCATAGGATTTATGTGGTGTATGTATAGTGTGTACGGGGAGTTGTGCCATGGGTGATGGTGGTCCACATACATCGGGCCACATGATTAATGGTCATATAATGAAATGTACACAACTTTTGATCTACATATCAGATTTATGCGCGATACACGGCGTTGGAACCGCAACGACGAAGCAGATAAGATGACATAGGTCTCAGCTCGATCCAAGTGGGGTCTAATGATCAAACTCAAGGATGACCACAAATAAAATCTGAGGGTCGCTTGTCATCAAAATTTGACCCGTAGGACCGCGGGACCACAAGAAATGAAATGCACACACACACACATGTATACATGCAAATTCGGGTCGGGTCTCACAACATACTTGTAATAAATTAGTTAAACCATACATTATGGTAATTCCTTCTACATAGGAGCTGTCATACATACAACAACCATGTATTCTCACACATCAATCGTAACAAGTACAAATCATAATTTCATATTCATTCAAACACTTCAACAAACACATGAAATGCATTATATTCACATAGTTCACATATATATGTAATAAATGAAAATCCTTGCATCTAAGCACATGTGACAGCAATCAAGTCAGTCATAAATCATTAACTGACATTGAAAGCCTTGAAAACTATAACCTAAACATTTATAGTCCACACCTTTCGTCGGTACGACTGTAACGAACTCAGTCTAAACACTAAGTCTTTGTCTACGGTGCCACAATAACCTATAACAGGGAATAGGTTAGCCAATTCATCTATTACACTAGTTGAAAATCCTAAAACAGGTTAGGGTTAGGATTTCTTACTCAAGTATGGAGTCGAAATCATCGGATTTGTGACACAGAGGTGGTAGTTAGATGTGTGGAGGAGTGGGATTGAATCCCAAGTACAAACACCATTTCACTCCCTCACTTTCTCTCTCTTTCCTACTCTTTTCTCTCTTCTCCCTCCTAAGGTTTCCTAAATTCATATGGGATAAGAGAGTGAGGATTTAAGGCCCTTATATAGGCCCAGAACTGATGGGAATGGCCCCAAACCATGGTATACTTATGTTTTAGCCAAATACGGCCTGTTCCGATCCAACGGAGGACTTCTGGAAGGCCCTTTACTGAACGCGGTCGGACTTAAGCTCCCTGAAATTAGATCCAGGTTAGACAAATTTTTCAGTCCGATCGGATTTATAGATCGCCCGTGGCGAACCAGTTTCAGTTCGATGGTCACCGGCAGTCGAACAGGGCCACAAGTGCACTGACATGTGTGGGATATTTTTCCTGATTTGAGGGTATAATTGGTTTATATTTTAATGTTATGAACCCTTATATTTTACCCGCACGTGACACGACTTAGATTTCTTAAATTCGGATTTAATTCTAAAAACATTTACGTTTCTCACACACTTCGTTCCGAGCTCAAATAAATCATCATGGAATACCATCTGGACTTGATTTCTGAGGTGATTTTCAATTTCAGCAAGGTTATCATAACCGTATAGTTTCGGGGTAATCGGACTTTTGACGTGCGGTCCAGGTCCAATACAAAGTTTCATCGTGCTCCCGAGAGCAATCGGGTTTAGAGATTGATCTTAGATTTCTAGGTAACATAGAATTAGCGGTTCTACTCATTTTAGGTCTTGTAGTTATTATTTAAAGTGGTTCAAGCTAATTTTACTAAGTATTTAGTTTAGTACTTAACTAAATTATACCCTAATTACGATAGAATATGGTCCTAAGTTCTACCCCCCTTTCTGGTACTTCTAGTTAGTATATTATTTTAATTATTTTTTTAATAGTTTATCATCACTCCATCTCTACCAAATTTCATGAGATTTCATATTGTAGAAAAATTTTAAAAGTTTCAGAAGCAGCAACTGTCTAAACTATATTTTTCAGATAGTTGTCACTACAACCCATTTTAAACTATATTATTTATTTTATTATATTTTTTACATAGTTTTATATGAAACTATATTCATTTATCTTCAATCTGAATTTTGAATCACCTAAATCAGAGTTATAACAAGGGAGATATGACTTTTTGAAGTTAAAAGAAAAGTGTAGGAAAAATGTAAAAAAGGGGCCGCTCGACCCGCCAGGCCCGCTGTACGGACGAGGCCTCGCCGACCACTGGACAAACTGGCAACGACTCGCCTGTGGGGCGAGGTCCTCCTGCCCCCTGGACCCTAGAAACATGTGGGACCTACTGTGGGCCCGCCTGGACATGCTCTGATAGGCCTCCGACTCCGTTTGATGTGGTTTCGCCGATCCGATATTTGAAATAGGTGTATCTTTCAATCTGGAATGGGTTACGCGATGTACGATATGTGATTTTGGGGTAGGAGAAGATAATATATCCAAGTATCCTATCTATATCATGAGATTCCAAAAATTAAATATTCAAAATCTTATTTTATTCATATATTTACCATTGACAGTTAGTTTTAGTTTAAGTATAGTTCTTCACCATTTAAACTTTAGAATTTGTGTCTAATATGAAAGTACTTGGATAAATTTGAATAATAAGGTGGTGAAAGGTAAGATTTTGAAGGAAATGAGTTGAAAGAGAATTTGAGGTTTTAGGATTGACTTCTGAGAAGTCAATTTAAGGTATTATGATCGACTCATTGCCTAAGGATGTCTAACTCCAGGTTGACAAAAATTCAGAGTATTACAAAGTAACTCCACACTGGACGGAAAGGTGTCTATGGAACAGGTAACTAGTTATCTCTTCAACGAGGAGACAAGGAGGAATTCATAGGGGTCTACTCAATAAGAGGCCCTTGTGACATAAAATCGAGAGAGAGGAAAGAATGGAAAGGGTGGGAAGGCCCAAGATAAATCAAGAGGTAAGTCGAGTACCAAGAAGGATGTTAAATGCTGGAATTGTGGCAAGAAGGGCCACTACAAGTATGAATGTCATAAGAAGAAGAATGACAAGAAAGGAAAGGGAAATGAGAAGAAAGATGAATCAAATTTCACTATGATCGCTTTAAATGACAATGTTGTAGTTATTCTTTCAGTAGATAATGATGTTTATATCACGGCTATGAGTTAGGACACCGACTGGGTGATAGACTCGGGAGTCTCGTTTCATGCGACTCCACACAGGAATTTCTTTACAAGCTACAAGTTAGGTGACTTTAGGACTGTGAAAATAGAAAATTATGGCATATCAAAAATCATAAGGGTCGGTGATATTTATGTGAAGACCGATGTAGGCTGCACATTGGTTCTCAGGGATGTGAGGCACATTCCAGAACTTCGCCTCAACTTGATGTCGACTGGAATGTTGGATGATGATAGCTATAAAAGTCGTTTTGCTGGTGAGCACTGAAAGCTCATCAAAGGTTCGTTGATCGCGGCCAGAGGAAAGAAGTGTTGCACCCTTTACTAGGTAAGTGTCAGTGTGTGCAAGGGTGGGTTAAAAACAGTGGAAGATTCAATTATTGACATGTGGCACAGACGTCTAAGCCACATGAGAAAAAAAGGGTTTCAACTATTAGTAAAGAAGCGGCTCCTTCTAGACGTGACTGGTATACCTCTCAAAACCTATATTAATTGTTTATCAGAAAAACAACATAGAGTTTTATTTGTTAAATCTACTTCGCATGTTAATAAAGTGCATGCATTAGATTTGGTTTATTCTGATGTTTATGATCCTATGAGGACAAAAACCTTAGGTGGGGCATTGTATTTTATCACTTTTATAAATGATGTATATAGGAGGGTTTGAGTTTATACTTTGAAATCCAAGGACGAGGTCTTTGGTGTGTTTAAATTATTTCATGCTATGATTAAGAGAGAGACAGGTAGATTATTGAAGTGCATCCGCACTGACACTGATAATGGTGGTGAATACATCAGTGACTTTCATGAGTATTGCAAGTCCCTAGGTATACGGCATGAACAGACGGTTCTCAAGACCCCCCAGCATAATGGTGTGGTTAAGTAAATGAATCGCACCATTATAGAGAGAATCAGATGCATGTTATCCCATGCGAAGTTGCCCAAGACGTTCTGGGGAGAAGCAATGCACACGATAGTGTTTTTGATAAACAGGTCTCCATCAGCCTCGTTGAATGGAGAAGTACTCGAGAAAGTGTGGAATGGACAAGATCTATCATACAGTCGTCTAAGGGTGTTTGGATGAAGTGCATCCATTCACATACTAAAGGATGAAAGGTCTAAGGTCGATATGAAGATCAGGAAATGTGTATTCTTGGGGTACGGTAATGAAAAGTTTGGCTATAGATTGAGGGATCCGACTGAGAAGAAGCTCATCAAGAGGAGAGATGTAGTTTTCTTTGAAGACTAATGTATTGAAGAGACGCAGTATAGTTCGGGAGAGCTAAAGGATATGGATCTAGTTATTCCTCCTATGGCGCCTGATGACAGGGGAGTACAACAAGGTGCAAAGGACAAGGGAGTTCATGTAGAAGATTGACTGGGGGAGCAGCCCCCACCTGATCCACAGGTGAGGAGGTCATCTAAGGACAGACAACATCCAAGAGGTACTCGCCGCATGAGTATATTATGCTCAATAATGATGGAGAGCCAGAAGATTATTTTGAGGCCCTAGCTGACGAGCATAAGGGTGAGTGCTTGAAAGATATGTAAGAGGAGATGAAATCCTTGCATAAGAACCACACCTGTGATATGATGAAATTACTTAAGGGCAAGAAAGCTCTGAGCAACAAGTAGGTGTTTAAAAAGATGATTGAGTAGAAGAATTCACAAATGAGGTTTAAGGCCATACTTATAGTGAAAGGGTTCGATCAGAAGAAAGGTATAGACTTCGAGGAGATATTCTCACCAGTAGTAAAGATGACATCCATACGGGTGTTGCTTGGGTTGACAGCTAGCATGAATCTAGAGATATAGCAATTAGATGTTAAACTTCCTTTCTCCATGGTGACCTGAAAGAAGAGATATATATGCACCAATCAGATGGGTTCGAAGTCAAAGACAAAGAGCACATGGTGTGTAGGCTGAGTAAGAGCTTATATAGGTTGAAACAAGCTCCAAGGCAATGATACAAGAAGTTCGACTTGTTCATGTTAAAACATGAATATGACATAATGGAGTTGGACCACTGTTTGTTCACACACAAGTTCTCATATGGTGATTCTTAGTTCTGCTGTTATACGTTGATGACATGTTCATTATGGGAAAGACATCAAGAAGATTGATAGGCTGAAACATGAGTTGGACAAGTCGTTTGTGATGAAAGACTTAGGCCCAGCTAAACAGATCCTAGGAATGAATATAACCCATGACAGAACAGTATATTGAGAAAGTCATAGAGCAGTTCAATATGAATGTAGCGAAGCTGGTCAGTACTCCATTGGATGGTCACTTCAGATTGAGCGATAGGCAGTGTCCTAAGACAAATGTAGAGGTGGATGAGATGTAAAAGATACCATACGCGTCAGTAATAAGAAGTTTGATGTATATTATGGTATGTACGTGCCCAGACAAAGCATATGCGGTTAGTGTTACCAGCCGATATCTTATCAATCCTGATAAGGAACATTGGACAGTGATGAAATGGATATTACAGTATCTAAGAGGCTCATCCAGGTTGAGCCTATGCTATGGTGATGGAAAACCTGTGTTAGAGGGTTACACAGATACATATATGGCAAGTGACATAGACTCCAGGAAGTCTATATCGGGGTTCATGTTCACGTTTGCAGGGGGAGTAGTCTCTTGACAGAGCAAGCTAATAAGGTCATAGCATTGTCAATGACAGAGGCTGAGCACATTGTGGTCACAGAGGCATGTAAAGAGACGCTTTGGATGAAGAGGTTCCTACAAGGACTTAGCCTGAAGTAGGAGCAGCACGTGGTTTATTGCGATAATTAAAGTGCTATACACTTGAGCAAGAATCCAAGTCAGCACTTCAAGTTGAAGCACATAGAGATTTGGTATCACTAGATCAGGGATACTTTGAAACAAAAGGTGTTACAGCTTGAGAAGGTCCACGCGGATGATAATGGGTCAGACATGATGACTAAAGCTTTGCTCAAGGACAAGTTTGAGGTTTGTAGAAACTTGACTGGCTTGAAGAAGGCGAATTCTTCTTGAGTCGAAAAGGGAGAGATTTGATAAGATTTTCCTTCTCAGTTCAGAGGAGAGATTGGGTAGCATAGTGTAAATCGGTTGTGTTTTACCGCATTGCTCAACCGGTCGAGTGGCCTGCTCGATCGGTCAAGGGTGGTGCTTGACTAGTCGAGGCCTGGCTCGACTTAAAGTCTAGTGACCAATTGTGTTAATTCTTTCGCGTTGCTTGACCAGTTGAGGTTTCGTAGATTCATGTCCGGATTTTGTGCGGACTACGTAAATTTGAGACAGTTTTCAAAGAGGTGTGAAAAAGAGTTGTCTAAACTATAAATAGGGGTTCCTAGGACTTTTTTAGGGAATATAAGAGAGTTTTTTAAAGCTTTACAAGGGTTTGCTAAAGGGTTTAGGGCTATCAAAGGTGTGAGAGAGAGAGAGAAAGAGAGAAAGGAAGCTTGTGGAAGGGAGGTTTTGCGCATAGAGGTGATTTACTATGCACTCGATATCTCAGCGCTTCTACATCCTCGTGATCGGTGAAATCTCTCCATTTTTCTTTATTCTCTTATTGTTCATCCACTCCTACGTGAGTGAAGAAGGTTTGATCCAAGCGAGGTGTACTTGTGATCGGTTGTAACGTTCTACTTCATTGTGGATTATTACTCTGGACTAGGTCCTGTGGTTTTTACCTCTTTGAGGGTTTTCCACGTAAAAATCTCATGTCGTGTGGTTTATACTTTGATATATTTCATTGCTTTATTATCCCATAATCCTGGTGTTTTTGGGAGGCTAGATCCTAAGGTTTTGTGCAGTGGCCCCCAACAATTTCTCCTTCTAAATCTTCATTCAAAAAAGCTGTCTTGTCATCCATTTGATGTATAAGAAGTTTGTATATCGAGGCTATGGCTATAAGGACTCTAATAAAAGAATTCATAGTTATACAAGAATATGTATCAAAGTAGTCTATTCATTCATTTTATCTAAAATCTTTAGCCACTAATCTAATTTTAAACTTGTCAATTGTACCATCGGGTTTTAAATTTTTCCTGAAAATTCATTTACATCTTGCTATCTTATTCCCAAGTGACTAGACTACTAATTCCCAAGTTTTATTAAACAGAATATATTCTAATTTATCATTTATAACTTCTTTCTAGAAGGATGCATTAGGTAAATTGATAGCTTCTGTATAGATTAAAGGATAATACTCAAAGAGAAAAGTATAAAATTCATATCCTAGGTTAGTTGCTTTCCTAGCCCTTATACTCCTCCTTAGTTATATTTTTTCTACGTTTTCTCTTTTTATATTCTTATTACTTGGGACAATACTTGAAGCATCATTATTTCAATTTCTTTAGATGCAACTTTCATTGAAAAATTATTCTCAAAGAATTCTACATCTCTTGCATCAATGATAGTGCTGTGGTGTAGGGTGTTTATATTTATATTTCAAAGAATTTGTAGGCTACAGTATTTTCTATATATCCTATAAACATGTAGTCTATTATTTTTTGACTTAATTTCATTTTTTAAAAGTTTTTGGTAATCTTATTTTTGCTAAGCACCCCTACACTTTAAGATGTTTATATCTATTAGGATATTTCTCTTATAATTTATAGGGTGTCTTATTTATAACTTTATAAGGTATTCTATTCAACATGTGACAAATAGAAAGAATAGCTTCTCCCTACATGTTTGAGGGTAAAACATAACTGTTCAACATTGCATTTATCATTTCATTTAAAGTTTTAATTTTTTGTTTTGGTATACCATTTTGTTCAGGTGTATAAGGGGCAGTGGTTTTATGTATAATGTTATTTTTTTTCACAGAATTCATTAAAATGTAATGATTCATATTTACCTCCTATATTTGTTCTAACTTTCGTAATTTTCTTATTTTACTAGTTTTCAACTTTTGTCAAAGAACTCCAAGACTTCATCTTTACTTCTTAGTAAGTATACCCTAGTATACTTTGAGAAATCATCTACAAAGGCTATGTAGTATCTTTTTCCATTTCTAGACATGTAATTTTTAAAATCATCGAAGTCACTATGAATCAGTTTTAGAATTTCAAATTCTTTGAAAACTGATTTGAATGTTTTCTCATGGAACTTCGATTCTACACATACTTCAAATTTATTTGGTTCTTGAATTGAAAGGTCGGGTATAAGACCTAGTTTCTTCATTCTTTTCAGAACATCCACATTTACATGTCATAATCTATTGTGCCATAAATTAAGTGACTAAACTAAATAAGCAAAACTAGAAATCATCTTTTTAATTTCAATAGAGAATACATTTAGTACAAATAGTCAATCACAATAATAACCATTCTCAACAAATATCCCATTCTTGGATAGTACAACCTTCTCTAAATCAAAAATTAATTTAAACTAACTTTATTTAGGAGAGAGCTAGAAACCAAATTTATTATGATGTCAAGCACATGTAGAACATTATTTAGTGTAAGGGTCTTTCTAGAAGTGAGCCTTAAGACCACTTTTTCTTGTTCGACTACTGAAGAGGTTTGAGCATTTTCCATAAATACTTATTCATCCCTTACAACTTTGTATGAGGAAAACATGCTTTGATCCTTACAGATGTGATGCGTAACCCTAGTCTCTAGTACTCAATACATTATATTGACAAAGTTTACTTCAAATACTACTGCAACTATTTCATCTTGTTCATTTAGATTGGACTGAGCTGGAGAAACATTCTTCTTGTGCCTGCACTCTCCAATATGATGCCCGAGTTTGACACAATGAAAGCATTTTTCTTTCTTTTTGACCAGTTTTCCTTTCTTATTTTTATCCTAAATTGTTCAACACAATAGCCCGATTTTTCATAGTGGAAACTTGTTCCTTTTAAGTATTGACATTGATCAATAAGGTGACATGCCTTTCCACAATGAGAACATGATCATTTGATCCATTTATTCTCCTGATTTGTTTCAACTAGATTGACATTTAAAGAAGTGCCATTAATATTTTTCTTTTGATATCTTATACAATTAGCTTACTCTATTCGGATATGTATGATAATGGTTTCCATGGACATTTAATTTTTCTTGTGTTTCTTCTTATTTTTGTATTTTTTCCCTGAGGGAGGGAGTTTTTCAATTAAAGTGGCTCCAAGAAAAATATCATCTATTTTTAATCCTTTAAATATAATCCCATGCACTAAATTTTGATACTTAAGTGTCTGATAAGATATGGTTTTATTTTCTAATATAGAAAAGTCTATAAATGAGGAATATAATGTACCTTTTGACACCAGCTTCTTCTAACACATATTTCTTAGCCAATGTTAATCAGATATCCTTGGTTCTTTCGTATGTAGTGTATACGTCATACAATTCATTATAAATGAAATTCATGATATAATTTTTACAGTCATGATCATCCATTACAACGATTTCTTTATCAGCTTCATATTGAAAAATATCAGATATCACATAATGATACTTTTAATGTATATAAAACCAATGTGAGTTTTTGTTTCCACCTTTTAAAATGATTCGATTTTAGATAATTCAGTGGTCAGATTTATTATTATATTTTTCATTGTTACAGATGTACAGATCAGTAAATCAATTTTAAGATTTTAGGAATTTTGGATAAGTAAATTTGTATTTAAAATTAATTGAAAAAATAAATTAAAATAAATTTAGAAATTTAGGAGGAATTTAGAAAATTTATTTGATTCGAGGCGTAATGAAAGTCACTCGGTTTGAAAATGATTTCTCCTCCTTTGGACAATGTCCCTAGTGCAACAAGAATACTAGACAATCAATCTCCAGGAAACCCTCGAATGTTGTCTTGTCACACTAGTGCACTCGATGTACGAAGACCCAAATCATCACTGTATGTCTAATTCGAAGACTGAACCAAATGGACAAAAAAGAAATCGTTGTAGAGATTTGAAGTAAGAGAGAGAGCCGAAAGATTGAATTGATTATAAATTCAAAAAAACAGAAATCCCTTATATAGACTTCAAAGGTTGCCTCAAATAGGTATGTACGCACCCCTGCCAATAGTCATGAATGTTGGATTTTTTTGAAGAGGAAAACTTTTTATTTTATGTCTCTGTTTGGAAATACAAAATAAATAATCGTTTTGGCCAAAGGCAATAAAAAACTTTTAAGCTTGCAAGTATACTCACCCACGCACGCCACACCACACCACATCACAACGTACTGCACCACGTCGCGCCACGTCCACGGCCATGGCCAGGCCCGACATGCGCCCGCGTATGTGGTTCATGACATAGATTGGAGCTGATAGCATAACCCTCATAAACAACCAAATTCACATGCCCCCTGAAAGCAACCTAAGTCTTATGCAAAATCTTTTTCTTATAAACCTAAGTTTTCTTCTTGCTCATCCGATGTGAGACTTGTTGCTGGTTATTCGTTCCAATTTGGTCATGTGATAAGTACGGGCATGCCATAATTGAATTCGTGGCTTAATTCGAACCGAACAACTATGACCTTAACCGCCAAGATAGGCAGATACACAATATATGACCAAGATTGGATGACATCAGTTACCTATTCAGCCACTCGCTCAATATGTAAATAGGATCAGAAAATATTTAGAGGGTAGGGTAGGGTACGTCCTCTAATGATGGGTTACACCTTTACCTTCCATATGAAATGACTTTTCAATACAGATAAAAGATCGGGAAAGGAATTCTTATAGTTGGTTTGGATAACAGTTGCGAAACACCTTCCTGTATAGAGAGTTGAATCCAACATATAAGCATAAACCCAAATTACAGCTAATATTATCAGCTATTAAGGGTCAAATATTGCATATCAGACCCCAATTATTACTCAAATTTATGAACATGATACCATTTAATGGTCCGATTTAATCGCGTTTGTGATGCAGGGTGTAATTACAAGCTGAGACTGAAAAAGGGTGCTTAAAGCTGAGATTTAGTGCACAAAATTTACCAAAGCATGAGACTGACTCCAGGAGACCGACATCAACGAATTTACATACTAGAGATCCGAGGAAATCAAGAAACTGAAGTTCAAGTGGCCCAAAATTGGTCTAAAATGTAAGATCACAGGATTTCAACCATCCGTTTAGCTCAAAACTTTATACATGGCCTGAGGACCATAAATTAACCCTACATATCAAATTTGAGCCATCGGATCCCTCTAGAAGTGACCCAACAGATAGATTAGCCCATAAACTGTCGATTTTAGGCCCACCTAGTATCCGGAAATGCTTCAATTCCGATCTCAAAACCTTAAATTATGCGGAGAAATGAATGGATGGAACAGATTGTGCGACATGTTACAGTGGACTCCACATGTGCATTGTACATGCACAAAGTGCACGTGCGACGGCTGTGCACCGGAACACATAAGGTCGGTTAGCACATGCTGACCAACATTCTTTTAAAACTCACAGCGTCTGCAGTGGGCGGGCGCTGTTCGACGCTGTAATGAGTAGTGGGCCCCACCCATAATCCCTTTGAAAGATTTGTACCGTCCATTGAGTTAAGGGGGTAGCCACAACCATCGCCTAGCTTTCGTTTTTGGCCCATGCACGTGTACGCACGTGGATCATGATTAAACGCAAGATTGACGGTGGAATGAAGAGTCTTGTGGGCCACACCAAAAATCAATACAATCTCACCATTCCCGGATGGTTTTTCTCCAGGAATTCAATGTACAGTGTGGATTTCTCAACCAATGTGAATTATGGGCCCCGCCAGCAGCACAACGGAAGAAATTCACTTTTCTCTCTGTTTACGCAAAAACAGAGACTGCGGACGATCTTGGTGGCCCACCAGTGCTAGTCAGATTGATGATCTGGACCGTCCATTAGACTCAAAAGGGCCGTCTGACCAAATAATAGAGGAGGATCTTTTAAGGAGACAACGAAGAATGGTTTTCAACCGTTCAAACGTCCGATAGATGGCAGAGAAAGAGATTCTCTACACCGCACTAAATCTGAGAAAAAATGTCCATTTCAAACTGATTTTTCAAGTAGAATTCAATGAATGGGGTGGATTTCTCAGAGAACAACGATCATGGGCCCCACTGACGATGAAAATCTAAATTCCGCATTCCTTACGCACTACGCGTGTCAGGATGCTATCCAGTTTTGATGATCATTGTGTGACTCAGATCACAGGCTGAACCACGATCTGGACCATCCAAAATCTCATGAAGTTGGGGCCGCCCGCCACCAAGAAGACTGAACGACTCAGATGGTCGAAACGGATTAGCTATCTGTGCCAAAAGCAGGTCGAGCGCAAGAACGATTTTCTAGATGCGTAAAGGTTACGCACGCAAGTTCCACCGCCTTGTGTGTGACTCCAAGCTCTCCACCATCCTTGCTGCTATAAAGAGCGAGAGAGAGAGAGAGAGATGTGAGTGGGGGGGGGGGGGGGGGGGGGGGGGGGGGGAGATCTTGGCTTGGGTTTGGATGTGGAAGAGAGAGAGACAGTGAAAGGCCTTCAACAGTTTCTTCTTCCTTTTTCTTTAATTCCTTTCTTTTCCTTTATGCTTTATTTTTTTAAGGGATTTTAGCTTCATCATATCTATGTGTAGCTAAACCTCTTACCTAGGGCTAAGGGGTAAAGCTTGTAGCGTGATGGGAGACCTTTAGCTTATGCCTTTTGTTTATATTGAACTGATGTTGATTTTAGTTAACTAAGGGAATGTTTTTAATTTTTAATGGTCTGTTGTGACTGAGATTACAATGGGTCTGCGATGGCTTTGAGTATTTTCTTTTCCTTATATGTTTATGATGTCAAGAAGCCCTATTATTCACCATCGTCTCCTGGGCATGGTCGGATGACGGTACCCTTTCTAACCTTCATGCATTGTTGATTGGTTGGTAATTAGTTTAATTCTATTGTTTGTTTTGTCTCCTGGGCATGGTTTGGTGATGGAATCCATTCTAATTCATATACCTTTCATCTCTTTAAAACTATATCAAAGGAAGTTCAGTCTTGATTTCCATGGTTTCACCTTCAACTGGATGAAGATGGACTCTAAGTCCAGTTGAGTTTCTGATACAGGCATAAGATCTCCCTGATCTCTATAAGTGGATCCTTTGAATCCTTAGTTTTCTTTCCTTGAATTCCTTAAGTTTTAAATAATTATTTCACAATTATTCCTTAAATTCTATTCGATTTAGATTACATCTTAGTCTAGTTCTAGTTCTACTTAGTTTTAGATAACGTACAGGTATCAGTCCCTTAGGATTCGACCTTGGTCTTATCGAGTTTATTACTACATCACAACCCTGCACTTGGGGAGTGAACACCGGCTACTTGATTGACATTATAGATTACACTATAGAATGTAAACAGTAGGCGAAAAGTAAAGGATTACACTAGGAAATGTAACTGACTTATAGAAAAGGCAAAGTGATTACACCAAGGAATGTAAATGATGAGTTATTAAGAGGATAATTAAAAAACATGTTTGGGTTTTATTGTGTTGGTATGAGACAAAATCTGAAAAAGGCGAGCTTAACAGTCTTATAGGGGGGTGAATAGGACTATGCCAAATAAAAATTTAAAGTACTAAAATAAATCAGAATAAATCACAAATCTCAATAGCATCAGTATTGAAAAATTAATTCAAACTAGGTTCGTAGGACAATTTACACCAAAAATAAAGTTTTAGATAGGACAACATAATTTCATGAACATTTATAAGGATCAAGACTTCAAACCAAGCAAGAGATAATAAACCTATCTATTACAATCATTCACCACTTGTGCAAAAATAAAATTACAATCATTCACTACAGATGGAAAAATTAAACATTCACCACAACACCAGAAATTATACTGGTTCGGTGTGTACACTAACTGTTCTTAAACAACCACACATACTCTACTCCCAATAATCACAACTCACGTGATATTGACATTCACTAAAAATAAGGTTTTCATAGGTTCACCTTAAAACCTTATACAGTTGTGATTTTAGAAGGGCTATCACAAACAAAAAACCTTACACTGAGATTTTCTGGCTATCTCAGTCAAAACCAACACATGAGATTTTCTGTCTATCTTAAAGATATCAAAATACAAAGAATAGAATTATACTTATATTCTCCTTGAAGAAGTATCTCTTGATGTAGCCTGTAGAATCGCTTTGCTTGAAGTAGAATGTTCAATGTCCAATAACATAAACAAGGGTTCTAGGTTCTAAATTGATTTTAAATTAATTCAAACCAAAGACTATTTATTTGAATTCCTCAATATCTCAAAGAAGAGTAATTACTCTCTTAAAAGAATAAGATTCATAAAAAGAAATCAAAGAATTAAAACAAAAAAGCTATATAAATAAAATATTAAAATACCATGCAATAGCTTAAGGATAATGGGGACTTCTCTCTCTCTCTTGGTGAAGGCTTTTCTTAGCTTGAATTAGTTAATTCGGAATGAGAGAAGGCCTCTATTTATACTTAGAAATGTTGTTGCTTCGACTCGTCTAAGGTCTCATTCGACTCGTCTAAGAACTAACAAAATTTCAAAATTTGGGTGCGATCGGATAAAACTATTCTTTGACTGGTCGAACATGAGCTTCGATTGGTCGAGGGAGCCAAAATATAGTTGCTGGACTTCGAGTCGAGTAACCCTCGACTGGTCGAACATCCCTTCTCGACTGGTCGAGCAGTCTGCTCGACTAGTCGAGAAAGCACCAGAAATATCTGTTTTTTAATTTCAAATTTGGACTGGTCGAAGATTATTTTAGACTGATCGAGCCACAACTTAGACTAGTTGAACTAAGGCATAGAATAGTCGAACTTAAGCCTAACTAAAGTATAAAAACTCATATAAGATTTTCTTTTGAAAGCATCTAAGTCTAAGGTCTTTCTAGGGTCTATTATATCTGAGAAGACAGAACATTGAAGTGTAAGGCTTGAATCTTCAATAGTGCATAATTGATCTTATACTTGAAGTGCAGTCAAAGGTAGAGTTTGATCTTCTACTAGAAGTGTAGTAGAACTTGAATTCATTTTAGCTTGAACTTTCCAACTTTATGACTTGTGCTTATGCTTGCACTTTCCAACTTCATAACTAGTACTTAAAGGTAAACTTTCCATCTTGATTCACTTGAAGGTGAACTTTCCATTACATTGTGTGAACCATATCATAAGTTGTTTTGTCCCATCGAAATTTGACAAACAAGAGTATGCTTTATACATTATAGCACCTACAAAATCCTTTTGCTAAATTCATCTGCTATTTATAGCCTTGCATCGACCATATAGATGCTTCTCATGTTCTGACGGTTGCTATAACCGTTTAACATTGCATGACCTTCTTTGCTTCTATTCTTGCCATCCGTCTTGTAACCGCTCCTACATGATCGTTCTTCAATCGACCACTTAATAGATGTCGTGGCGTCGCTTGATGTGCTCTAGCTGTACTATCGTAGGATTCTCTTCGTATATCTTCACAGATCTCCAAATACACTACGCAAATCCATCCAGATCACACGCAACTCACTCTGATTGATAGACTTTCGCGGGAATTGACAACAATAGGGATGAACATGATTAAATCCACACCACTACAAGATAAAATGTCTTTATTACTTTTTAAAAATTTGGAGAAAATTTTTCTCGTCATTAAAAAATCATTTTATTAATTTCGAAACACAAAAAAATACAACACTATTTCCATTAGATTTGGGGGCCGTGTTTGGTGATCTAAATTATTAATGAGATTGGCCTCGATGTAGATCGAAGAAACTTGAGAAATGAACTCTTCAGTTGGAATATCTAAGTACTTTAATTATTTTACTTTTTTAAATAAATATTATCTTTTCGGTTTGGTTCGATCACATGTGACCTATGTGGCCGTGTCAGAACCGATTATGTAGCTCAATTTAAATTAAACAACTTGACCCGTCATAACTGATTGTGTGGCTCGATTCAAACCAAACAACTTGATCTTAAACATCAAAATAAGTAGATATGTTAAAGTGAGAGTATATGAATTAGACTTGAGAAGATCGATCGCCTATTCAGAAACTCGCAATATGGTTGTAAGATGATGGGGCGATTGTTGGATGGTGGAGTTCTTCCTCTGAAAATGGGTTGCACCTTACCTTCCGTATGAATGGACTTTTATAAATGGAAACAGTTAAACAAAAAAGAAATACTTATAGTCAATCGCAGGGAGCAGCAACAAGATACCTTTTTGAAAAATGAAGTGATTAAATTGATATCGGGAATAATCCAACATAAAAGCATAGACTGGGATTACAACTAAAGATTACCGCTACTGAATTATGACTAAAGATTACCGTTACTCATAGGATAAAGCTAAGATATGATAAGAAAATATAATTAGATTTGTTCGTTAGATTCGTATGAGATGATTTCTTTTGCTAAACTTGTTATTTATAAATTTCTGTTACAACTTCTCTTCAGTCATTTCTATCTTTATTTCAACGGTTATGACAGCTGGTTCGTTGTCATGTCGATCTTATAGATCCTTCTGTCTTTTTTTTTATCCATATAACCGTTCTTTTTCTCTAGATTGCTTTCAACTTGTGCGCTTCTTAGTTGTGCCTCGTCATCGATGACGTGTATCATCCAGCTCAACGTCAGTTATACTTTCATATAAAGTGCTCCAAATATCTATAAATATCTTTTGAACACTTTATGTTCCATGCAATGACACATCCATTTTTAATTGGCTATTTTTAGAAACGGTCAGGAATAAGATAAAACATACGCTTACTCATAAGATAAAGCTAAGATATGATAAGAAAAGATAATTAGATTTGTTTGTTAGATTGATACGAGATGATTTGTTTTCCTAAACTTGTTATTTATAGATTTCTGTTACAACTTCTTTTCAGGTGTTTCTATCTTTATTTCAACGGTTATAACAACTGGATCATTGTTATGTTGATCCTGTAGATCCTTCTATCCTTTTTTTTAAAAAAAAAAATTCCTATAACCATTCTTTTCTACTAAATTACTTTTGCAACTTCTGTACTTCTTGGTTGTGCCTCGTCGTCGGATGACGTGTATCATCCAGCTCAATGCCAATTGCACTTTTTATAAAAGTGTTCCAAATATTTTTAAAGATCTTTTGAACACTATTTATTTCCTGTGCAATGACACCTATTTATTTCTAATTGACTATTTTTAAGAATGGTCGTAAATAAGATACAACACAGGTTTGGTTCTGAAATTTGAACTCACCAAATTATGGACCTCCCGTGGAGGTCTAGAACTTGGTTTGGCTAGTGACCCCAACATTAGCTAGGTAGCTAGTATCAAAACTTTGTGGGCCCCACCATGATGTATGTATTTTATCCTTGCCATCCGTCCATTTTTTCATATCATTTTCAAGCATGAGCTCAAAAATGAGGTAGACCAGCACTATAGGAAACAAGGGAGATTGGACGTTAACTATTGACATTTTGTTGGAGGCAGCGGCAATATTTAGATCAAGTTGATATTTGTGTTTTCCCTTCATTCAAGTCAGTTTAACCTTGCCAACAAGTTAGTTGCAAGTAAACATTATAGTTGATCTTAGAAAGTTTTTAACAGTGGACGTTTCAATCAATACTGTTTTCGCCTGAGATATGGATCTACTTAATTTTTGGGCTCATGGACTAAAATGAGCTGAAAAGATGGACAGCTTGGATCATGGTGGAGCCAACAGAGATTTGACACTAGCTACTTGGCTAGTGTTGGGGTCACTAGCCAAACCGCGTGACATGTATGGAACTAAATATCACTGATTGAACAATTTCAGCCGTCTGATTTCGTTCACTAAATTTGGACCACTAACTACTTTAACTGTACAATTGTAGCGATTAGACAGATGGCCAGGAAATCATCTCAGACACGCATGTCCTGGATTCAAATGATTCTCCTCTTTTGTTTTTATAGATTTTTATTATTATTATTATTAATTTATTTAAAGGACGGATCCAATACAAAGTCTTACCGTACAAACATGTCCTGGATTCAAATGTTTCTCCTCTTTTGTTTTTTATAGATTTTTTTTTTATTAATTTATTTAAAGGACGGATCCAATACAAAAGTCTTACCGTACAAATAGACGCATGTGGAGGAACATGTGATGTTTTCATGAAATCAGGTTGATACAAAACTCAGTTGGGCCATAGCATGTAGAATCGCAACTTAAACCTCTAAAATCAAGTTTTGCGGCCCACCTGACTTTTAAAATGCCCTAATTTTTTGAGTATCCATCCATCATGGTCGAATGCATCTTCTAATGGAATAGAAGGCATATACAAAACATGGTGGACCAAACACACAATTTAGAAGATTTTTAAAGTGGCATTCCATCCTAACTGTTCTCCATGGTATAGCTCACATATGTTTTGGATTGGAGTTTTTGGTTACCAATTAAAAAATTAGGATATACAAATGATGGACGGATTGGATGTCATAAAAATATCATGATAGATCATGCATTGAGTCAGGATTTAAGCTTCAATCATCCGGACGGTTGATATGATGGGGCCTAATTTGGATGGTCTATGTACCAAAAACCTAGCAAGCGTAAAATGAAAAATGCCTGATGCTTGGATATGTCTCTTTCAGAAGCGGATTGCGTCCAACCCAAGCAACGCCCAACTAGATTTGCGTGGAAGCCCACCGTGATGTATCTATTTATCCATTCCGTCCATCTCTTTTCTCAGATCATGTTAAGATATGGATCCAAAAATAAGACAGGTCCAAAGCTCTAATGTATCTTACAATACTAGGTATGCAATCAAGGGAAGGATAAAGATTTCATACCAGTTATCTTCCAATCTGAAGAGTTTCATTGCATGGGCCATCGCATGCAGTGTATACCATTTTACCATTAGCCTGGATTACTGAATCATAGGGGGGCCCACTTTTTCTTGAGCTTCATTACAAAAGATGAATTACATGACACACGACCTGCCTATTTGCTCAATGTATGCAAGTTTTCAGTCCTGATAAGTGGGGTCCATGGTTTGGTGATCTACATAATTGGTTTCTTACCATCCCACCATGGATAGACCACATCCAATCATCTCCTGAATCAGATGATCATACTACCAATCTTAGGACTTTTTTAATTTAGATGTGGACTTCGATTGTATTTTAGTTCCAAAACAGTCTAACTTTATGCCATGGAGGGGAACCTTCATATTGTCTTGTCAGGAGTGCGTTTGGGTCATTGTCCATTCATAGAGATGTATAAGAGACCAACGGCTTGGATTACCACACCGTCATTCCTACTTCTCATAATTGAGAACTTGCAAATACTGTGCACATAGTCGGACAACAATCATGTATCACAAGTAGAGCTGGGCATCCAGTTGGGTCAGATTGAGTTAGGGCTAACTCGACTCGATTTGGTTTTAAAATAAACCTGACCCAAACTCGATCCGACTCGGTGTCGAGTCCAGCATGCCCGACTTGATCCGAGTCCGGTCTGGCTTGGGCTGATCCGGACTGAGTCTGATCCAGTTAAAAGTACCAAGTTGGGTTGAGTTGGCATCGAGTTGGATTGAGAGATGAGGGAGGGAGAGACCAAGAGAGAGGAGAGGAGAGAGGAGGCCGAGGAGAGTGATGGTGGTGGGTGGTTGCTGGGCTTGAAAAATGAGGAGGATGAGGGAGGGAGGGAGAAATTTTGGGATTAGGTCAGGGTAGGGTGCGGCAGGTAGGGTTAGAGAGTAGGGTTTGGATCGAGTTAGGTTTAACTGGATTGAGTTTTGGGTCGAGTCGGGTCGAATTACCAGGTAACTCGAACTCGGATCATTTTGAATTCGGATTAGGCGATGCTTACTCGGTTCAGACCGACTCATCCATTTGGTTCGGGTCGACTCGGACGAGTCGAGTTATCCGAATGGAGTCGTCCGGTGCCCACCACTAATTCACAAGTTAATGGATCGGGTTCGGGTTAAGTCCTATAGTACCTATGCCCGGGCAGGTCTTGTCAGGTCCAAGCCCTTTTGGATCTTGGTCTAGATCTTAAAAATTCAGACTTGAATCCAATTGATTTTGGGCATCCACTTGGTCTTTGGATTGGGGTTTTAAATTGGGTTTGGGACAAATAAGAGAATTTAGTAATTGGCCCAACCAATGGCTAGATTGGATCTCACACACACGTCACTTCAAGATGCAAATGTATTTATTTTTACTATTAAAACTAACTAGACTGAACCTGGACCAACTAGACTGAACCTAACCTTAACTGGTCAATCACATGCACTGGACCTGAGCCCGACTAGAGGCGATTTTTAATTGGGTCCAAAAGGTGATACCTGAATCTAATTCGATTTCTCAATGGGTCCAATTAATGGGACCCATAACCGTTAAAAATAGAGCCAGATCCACCAGGTCCCGGCGGATCTGATACGCATTGACAGCCTTTTAGCCCTTCTGTGATAAATATAATAACCAGAAAGTCTCAACAACAGCAGCTTTCTTACATGGCAGGCCCTTTTTCTTTATATCATTTTGTAGAAATTTTTGAGCAATTCTTTGACTTTTTTCGTTCTACTTTTCACGTCGCCCAAAAAATAAACATAGGTAGGTATAGATACATGAAGGCACGTGAATACCACAGCCATCATCATCATCATCATCGTCGTCCTCCTCGTCGTCGTCGTCGTCGTCGTCGTCGTTACTTTTATATATATATATATATAGAGAGAGAGAGCGGTTGTCACAGGAACTCGTCGACACTTTTTAATACATGATGTGAGCACAACGTCTAAATGGTCATGGGGGAAATATCGTATGAAACTCCCAAGGTGCAGAAGTTAGCTTAATTTACTTGGAAAAGTGAGAAGGAATTCTCTCCCTTGATTTTGATTTCATTTTGCTATAGCCCACTAGATATTTAGAATAGGTTTTTGACCATAGAAGTTTCACGAGGGGACTCATCTAGTGGACTATTCAGATGGCATGTATACATCATGTGAGATGAGTTCTCGAAACGTTCTCATGAGTTTCACAGGTGGATGGCTCAAGTAGGCCCCACCTTGAAATTTATGTGAAATCCACACCAACTACCTGGTGAGTCATCCTATGTTAGTCCCCAAGGCTCAAATATGAACCCTATCACGATTCAAGTGGGCCACACTTAGGAAAATTGTTTGGAGAGTAAGGGTCACCCATACACTTTTCAATTGTGTGGTCCACCTGAATCAGGGATAAAACTGGTTTTTCTTCTGTGTATTTGTTAGGCCAGGGCATGGATGGCACATGTGTAACATGCCCATTACTCTTTTTTAATCCGTCTGCCCGGTTGCTATTAAACGAAAATATTTAATGGTAGAAAGAAAATTGATGGCTAGAATTTGTTCAAAGACTTGATTCTTGAAACATAACCCATCTTTATTAGGGCCCAGTAGATAGATGGACACGATTGATAATTCTCCTGCCAGCCTACTGCCGTCCACTAATTAAAACAGGTACCAAGACATGAACCATGACCTAGAAAGCAGGAGCTTGTATCTCTACAAAACAAGAATCAAACAGCTCCTCAATCATCTGTTCTATGTGATCATCCTCCATAAGATTAAATTGCTGTTGGTTGTCCTTCTCCAACTGACCTTTCATGGCCCACTTAGTCTCCGGTGATTGCTCCATCGGCTTCTTTGGGCCCCCTCCAATCTCATTAGATTTTGAATTGTAGCCATCATTTTTTATCGTCGTGATCGTGGGCCCTTTAACAATGGTTCCACATAGCTGCAGAGATGCCAAGTGACATCGATGCAATTTCGCCATTAGGGCCGCTGATAAGAACTTGGAAGAAGAAGAGGAAGATGGACAAGGATTACAAGGGAAATTGGTCTTGGCCCATTGTCCACACATCAATCTCGCCACTTCATCGTAAGCTCTGGCAGCGTCTTCAGCTGTCTCGAATGTGCCTAGCCAAATTCTGGTTTTCCTATGAACAAAGATGGTGGAATTTTCTTATTATTTTTTGTATATAAAGCCGAATGCAACAAATAATCATAGTTGGAAAACCAAAGAATGCATTTGGATGCAGTATTGAATGAATTACAATATAGTCAATGTACTAAAGTAGAAATGACCAAATATTAATTTCATAGCATTCATACATATGGTCTTGCACACCAAATTGCAATTACCAGGGCTGGCCCATGAGGCTCGGGTCTAGCCTGTTTGGGACGTTCTTGGGCTGGAATGTTAGACCTGAGAGCGGGCCGGAGCCGAAAATGAATGCGCATTTATTAATCAGGCTGGACTTGGGTTGTATCTAAGACCCCGTCGGCTTGGCCTGTTTATGCCTTCAATGGCATTGGTATAATACTTCATTCATGGTGGGCCATGCCTGACGGATAGCATGAATCTTGCATAATCATCAACGGCCAGGATTGGGTTCAGGCCAAGATTTTGCTTTGGGCCCATCTGTGACTGGCCCATTAATAGCTATAGCAATTACATTACTTTGGAAGTTTGAGGTACACATTAACATACAGATAATACTAAACATGATTTGTTATTAGTATCTTTTGTTAAATTGAATTCACTCGCACATCCAAACGCAGCACAATGCAAAAAAAGAAAAGAAAAAAGAAGAAGAGTGAATTACAAATTAACTAATTACATTGCAAAAACTTACAATAATGGATGGCGGATTTCGGACACCCATGACCCCCACTGCCTTTGCCGGACGCCTCGATACCGTTGATATGGCCGGGCCATGATGATGATTTTCTTCTTCTTCTTCTTCTTCTTCTTTTTTTTTTTGCTAATTGGGATTGATTAGGGAAGGAATGAATGATGTTGGATGTGATTGATGCGTAAGGTAGTAAGGTAGAAGAGTGGGATGTAAGGGGGTTTTTATAGCTTTCTTATTTGGCCAGATGCTCTCGCTTTTTTTGCATTATGGCGCCCAAGTCAAGCGTGGATCCCAGAAAGATTTGATTGCCTTGCTTGGAAAATAACCACACTATCAGCTCATGGAAACTATGGGCCCACCTGTGTTTGGCTTAGGTGACAAATTGGAGATATGTGGGCCCACCTTCTCTACTACCAATGGGAACACTTGGACACTTGAGCATGCACCAGCTCTAAATCTGAACACGTGAAAGATGAGTAGGACTCGAAATTGTGTGGCCCATGATCCAAAAGCCACACCCGTGTAAATAAATAAATAAAATCCTTGTCTGGACAAGGACCTATCAGATGATTAGAATCACTGGCGTCCACAATTTTGGCTATAGCATCTGCACTGGAACACAACCTCATGATCTATGCACTTTATTTAGCTGCCCCACCTACGGTGATCTGGGCTATTGATTTGATGGACCACATCATGGATTGACCATACTCTGAATTTGGAAGATCCCAGGCAACCGATCTTTACACTCTATTTCATTGGATATGGACCTTTGGTGAAAAGTAATCTAAAAAAGAAGGATAAAAACCAAATTAGAAAAGAATGATGAATAATTTTTTAAAATATATTTTAAGGGCCTTTGACATCTTTAGTAATAAGAGCTTAATTACTTATTCTTAAAAAATAAGCTCTTATATTAAAAATAAATTATTCGGTAAAATTCTAATTTTAGAGTTATTCCATTTTTCTTCAGAAATTAGCTAAAAAGCTCTTAAAAAAAAAGTGAACTCAAGGTCATTTTATTTTTTTAAGAACTTATTTGGTTTAAGTAGTAGGCATTATTTTTTTATTTTTATTTTTATTTTTTGTATAATAAATAAACTTGTCCTCAACTTTTTTAATAATTCACATCTTGCCCTCCTTTCTTTTCTTTGTAATCTCATTAAAGTCGACTCACATGATGAGCAACCCATATTCAAGGTGAAGCTCCACATGATGAATGGTCCATATCTAGGTGGGCCCACATAATGCACTATCACATCAAAGGTGGGCTTCACATGATGGACAACCCACATCAAAGGTGGGAGCCACATGATGGATGATGGACATTGAAGGTGGGACCACATGATGCAAGGTTGAGATCAACGGTGAGCCTACATGATGAACAACCCATATAGAAGGTTGGGCCCCACGTGATGAACAATTCACATAAAAGGTGGGACCCACATGATGGATGGTGAACAACAAAAGTGGGTCTCGCATGATGGATGACCCACGTCAAAATGTGGCCTTGCATGATGGGCCATCTACATCAAGTGGGCCCCGCATGATGGGCGATCCATAACAAAAGTAAGATCCACATGATGGATGGTGGACATCAAAGGGGGGATCGCATGATGAACGACCCATATTAAAGGTCCTCCCACATGATGAATGGTCCACATTAAGGTGGGCCCATATAATGCATGGTTCACATCAACAGTGGGCCCCACATGATGGATGGCCCACATCAAAGTGTGGCCCAATATGATGGACTATCCACATTAAGTGGCCCCCACCTGATGGACGATCCACATCAAAGGTGGAACCCACGTGATGGATGATGGACACAAAGGTGGGCCCACATGATGGATGGTCCACATAAGAGGTGGGCCCACATTAAGAATGACTCATATTGAAGGGGGGGCCCCACAATGAATAGTCCACATCAAGGTGGCCCACATAATGGATGGAGTGGGCCTGGCATGATGGGTGACCCACATAATGGACAGTCCAAACACAAAGTCTTGCATGCTCGACAATCCATATCCAAAGTGGGCCAACACGATAAGATGATCCACATAGAAGGTGCACTCCACACGATGTATGTGGACATCAAATGTGGGCCACACACGATGGACAACCCACTTCGAAGGTGGAGTGTGCATGAAGACACATCAAATATGGATTCCACGTGATGGGTAGTGGACATTGAGGGGTCCTACATAAAGGACAATTGGCATTGATGGTGGGCCCCACATGATGGATGACCTACATTAAGGTAGGCTCCCACATAATGGATGGTCCATGTCAAAGGTCAACCCTAATGATGAATGGTCCATATCCAAGATAAGTCTCACATGATAGATGGCCCACTTTGAAGGTTTGGCTTATCTGGTAGATGATCCACATCAAAGGTGGGCTCCATATAATGGATGATCCACATCCAATGTCCGACATAATGAATGACTCAAATGTTTTAAAACATGAAGGATGTCACCATCCATTCTTTTGTCGTTAGGGGTACGGTCAATTTATGATGAGATCCACCAAAACAACCGTCTAGATTCCTATTGTAATGGATTATTATAATCTTTAAAAATGACATCAACTACCCTTAGAAAAAGCTTTTATTTAAATATTTTACCGAACATGCTTATTTCATATAAGCGTTAAAAATAAAAACTTGATTTTGTTAAATGAGCTTATTTAAAACAAGATCTAGAATAAACCAAGCTTATTAAAGTAGCTCTTATTTGAAAAACATTTATTAAATTAGAGTAGAGATGCCAAACGAATCCTTAGAATAATTTTGTATGTGTACATGAAGAGGGGTCCCTAATTAAGGGAGATTGCAACCAGTCACAACTTAATTAAATTTAAAGATAAAAGTAAAAAAAACACCCCATTGTTTATGATCCAAGTAGAGAAAATAATTGAGTTATTATAAAAAGAGACAAAAGAAGTACTAGAAATATTGACAATAAGTGAAGTGTTGAAAATTATACACATTTATATTATTTCTGTATAATGTGAAAATTGAAAAATAAAATTATCTTGAATAAGGATAGGCTATAGCACGTCTGAAACGCTGTCCTTAAAGCGTTATTTGCTTCTACTCAAGTAAATTGAGTATGTTGATAGATTACAGGCAAACCGCTTCTAAGATACGACGAGCCTGGTGTGGTTCTACGTTCAACAAACATGAAGGCCCACTTATTGGAACTCTATTATACTCAGTCTGGTAGAAATACAATAAAAGAAAAATCTTAAAAGAAAAAGAGAAGAAGAATATTTGATTTTGACCACTGCACCGGTCAATTCTTCAGCCACTGGTTCAGTTGAACCGTTCTAGACCACACCAGTAGTCTGTTATTCAAGCAACGGTTTAACCGTTGCTGGAATCACTGAAGTATAGGAGATAAGTAGTAAGCTGTCTCAATTTGTATGGTTGTGCTGGATTGAGTTGAGAGATGGTTTGGAAACCCATCTAGGTTATCCTTTTATAGGCTATGTTGGCTATGGGTTATGGTCTAGGGAAATAAATCTCATGACCATTTTCTTGCTGTTGGAGAAAACTAGCCGTTTTATGGCCATTTTTTAACTGTTGTGCATGGACCATTAAACTGCTGCATGCTGATTGTTGTGAGACATCAGCTAGCCATTTTCTAGTTGTTGGGCTAGCCATGCAGCAGTTTCAGCTAGACCCTTCACTTATGGCATAGCTGTTATAGTTTTTTGCTACAACAACTCTTTTTCAGTTCTATATATATATATATATATATATATATATATATATATATATATATATATATATATATATATACTGGAGGACTCTCATTCAATCCTTTAGTCTCTCCTTTAGCCAGCCATCCGCCTTAGCCACTTAGTCGCACCGCGACTCGCACACGTCTCGTGAAGGGAGTGACCCTCTGCGACACAATGTGCATGTGTGAAGTGCACCACTAGCCTCTTTACAGCTACACTACCTCACATGCCCATGACCATGCTCTCGCACCGAGCCCATGACCGAGACCGAGACCGATACCGAGACCGAGCCTGTGCCCGAGCCCGAGCGCGAGTGTGAGCGCGCGCGGGTGTTCCAGTGCGTAAAGTCCCATGGTCCATGGACTATGTGGGCAAATAATAAGGTACTCCACACTTTTCATTTAAACTACTTTTTCTTCTCTACTTTTTCCAATGTGGGACTATTCCCAAAATTCACAAAAAAGTTATTTTTCAAACTTTTATAATATATATATATATATATATATATATATATATATATATATAATATTTAAAATATATTTAAAAATCGATATTTTTTTAACATTGAGCAGTGACGATAATTGTTAATATCAATCAGCAAAGAGGTCAAGTGCGGCATTTGATGATGAATGGAGTGACAACTTTTGTGGGTTCTATTTTCAGAGATTGGGTGGGTTGATGCAAAATAGTAATGGGCATAGGGCTTAGGGTTTCAAAGATGCATAAGATGCGGGGCTTAGCTTGAGGAGAATACGTTGGATGGTTAAATATTCGAATCAGAGCTTTAAAACCATAAAAGAGTCTAGAGATGAAAAAAAATGAATTAGAGGAGAATGGTGAGTAATTTTTCTTGTATATTTTATTGAGTGTAATGCTCTCTCTCTCTCTCTCTCTCTCTCTCTCTCTCTCTCTCTCTATATATATATATATATATATATATATATATATAAAGGGTCTCCAATCAAGAGAGGTTACAAAAAATAATATCCTATTTGAATCTAAATATAAAAGAAAAATAAAATACAAGAGATAAGGGAAAATCAATTATTTCCTAATGTTTCATGTGTACTTTCATAACGGTCATTTGTAGGCCAATAATTTCAAGGTGGAGATTGTCTTGAGATGACAGCCATAACATCAATTATGTGTTTACACCGAACTTATTATGGCAAGATCAAATGGATCATAATGTGCTATGTGGCAACTATGTCACATGTGGTGTAGATGAACATTAAAAACAACGAGTTAGAGATGTATATATATGAATTATTAAATGTTTGAGTTTCGACTAAATAACTTTATGCAAAGCATGTCTTTAGCAAAAGAAAATTCTCTAGAAGTATTAAATGCTAGAATCCTACAAAAGTAATTATTTACAGAGGGAAGAATCCAAGAACATGAAGACTTCAACAAGACTTTTATCATACATTGCAAAATAAGAATAGCAAAAGAAAACATGATCTCCTTTGTCTATGCAACTTAATGCATTAAGCCACACTTATATTGAGGCTCAAGAGAATTTGCACAACCGTTTAACTTGATCTCTCACACTGCTGAATATTACGTAAGACCATTGCTTTTACAAGTCTATAAAACTAGCAAAGAAAGAAAAGCTTGGGACCTCACACTAATACAATCATACACAAATATTCTACCTCTACGTTACTTATCTCTTTTGTCCCTCATGGACATATATTCTAATTAGTTTAACTCTAATTTCCTCCACCTTTATCCAATACATTTTGTAGTAAGCTCGAAGCCTTTAGTTTAACTTCTTAGCTTAATTTTCACTATTGTCCAGCAGCACACTGATGTAGTACATTGATATATTAGTATAAATATCTATGACTTAGTTGTTGGATCTATAAATTATTGAGTTCTTACTTGGTAATTCTCTGGTTATATCTTGCCGATGGTTTAACACTACCGTCTCACAAACATATGGTAATTTCCATAACCACCTCACAATCGTTTAGGTTTGGAGTACGGTTAGGACCACAACTATTTTGCTAGCAAAGGCTATTATCGGTAATATCTTTTGCTTATTTATTTATTTATTTATTAATTAATTTTTACTTATTATATTGTATTAATAAAATCAGCAATCAAAATTTATTCTTAATTTGTTAAATTTTTATTGCTTTTATTAACAAAACACAATCTAAACTATTACTGTTGAAAGAAAAATTATTATCTTCAAGATAAGAAAGACTCATTCAAAAGGATTATTATTTCCCTTCCTAAATCACTTAATCTTTGTAACAACTGGTGGTTGAATATTCAAGGCAATCTTCACATATATAATTTTAATTTGGTTAATTTGGCACTTGGACTCACTAGTGTTTAATTTACTTTAAGTCGGATGCGACTTTAATACACTCGACACCTAATCTATTTACACACATTTAATTGAAATAGGGTTATATATATATGTGTGTGTGTGTGTGTGTGTGTTGTGTGTGACCTCGTGTTTGGGGTAAACAACAACAACGTCGGTTGTGAAAGTATGGTCCCACGCATTGAAACTTGTTTAAGCTTGGTGACAAACAGGATATGAAAGCCTACCTCGTCCACCATAAAAATAAGTAGATATGAAAAAAAGTCCACAGCAAATAATAGAGGCGGCGAATTTGATTTGTGAAGTATGAAAAATAAGTAATTTGATCCGCAATTTTAGCATTTAAATAGGCAACAAAACCATAACGATGCATTATTGAAATATCAAAAGAATAGAATAATCCCATATATATATATATATATATATATATATATATATATATATATATATATATATATATATATATATATATATATATATATATTAGCTCACACTAAACATTGATTTTCATAAAATAAACCTAAAGTCAGTGGTCAACAGCCAAAGCTGTCTAACATTGTCGTAAAAATCTACATGAATTAGCTTCTTTTTTTTTCCCCAAAGTTGCTGTTAAGAAGAAAAGTATAATAATGATGGACGGCTTTAGATAATGTAAACAATAGAAAAATCATATCATACATGGATCCTTACTCTTGCTCGGGTGGTAGACTCTCAAGGGTTTTAGCACCCGGTGGTCAATTATCCATAGGCGGTGAAATTCCAGTAGCGTGAGTGTGTTTTAAAAAAAATATATATATATATAAAAAAAAAACAGAAAAGAAAAATCATATCCAAGGAAAAAATACATAAAATTCCCAAGGAATCCTCGTTCCTATACAAAGTTTTGGACTCAATGGTAGTAACCCCTCCCGTACCACGTTAGTGCCCACAAGAAGCCTAAGTTTTGGACTCAATGGTAGTAACCCCTCCCGTACCACGTTAGGGCCCACAAGAAGTCTTTAATGGCAGGCGTTTAATCACCATTATTTCCGGTAGTGTGGTCCACTTGATATATGAATCTGACTGATTTTTCTACCCATAACCTAAAATGAGCTGGAAAAATGGATGGACAGCTTGGATTTTAAAAAATATATTATGGTGGGCCCACAGAGATTTTTCAGCACCATCGTCCGTACTGGCTCACTGCCGAAATCTTTTTCCCTCCCTCGAGGGAAAACGGATTGGCTACTCCCCCTCATACCAGCCAATGGCTGGTTGTCGGTGCTCTGTGGGACGTACCATGATGTATGTGTTTCATCCATGCTGTCAATCTATTTTTACAGATCACTCTAAGGTTTGAGACCAAAAATCAGGTATATCCTGATCTCAATTGGATCACATTAAAGGAAATAATGTTGAATGAGCCTTGACCATTAAAAACATTTTGGGGGCCATAAAAGTTTTGGATCAAGCTGATTTTTGTTTTTTCCCTTCATCTGGGCCTGTATGATCTAATAAACAGATTAGATGTCAAATAAACAGTACAGTGGGCCTTAGGAGGATTTTAATGGTGGATATCCAATCACTATTGTTTTCATGTGGTGTGATCCACTAAGATTTATATACCTCTAATTTTTTAGGATCAAGCCCTAAAATGATCTTTAAAAATGGATGAACGGAATGGATGAAACACATACATAATTGTGGGGCCCACAGAGCACCGACCATCAGCCACGGGGCTGGCGGGGAGTAGCCAATCCGTTTCCCCTCGGAGGGGAGCGGGTTAGGTGCGGCGCCGGCGCACCGTAGACAGTACTTCCCGTAATGTGGGGCCCATCTTGATGTATGTATTATATATGCACGCCTTCCATCCGTTTTTCCAGATCATTTTGGACCATTAACCAAAAAATGAAGTAGATCCACATCTCAATTGGAAAATGTTATAGGAAACAGTGTTTACTGAACACTCCGCCATTGAAAACTTCATAGGGATCACGGTAATGTTCGTTTACCATCCAACCTGTTGATAGGATTACCAAAAAACTGGATGAAAGACAAAAAAAACAAATATCAGCTTAATCCAAAAGTTTTCAATGGTCAATTACCACTATTTCCTGTGGTATAATCTACTTGATATTTGGATCTGTTTCACTTTTGAGATCATGCCCTATCCTGAATTGATATAAGAAAAAGGATGGACGGTATGGATATGGAATACATACATCAAGGTGGGCCCCACAGTAAGGGCCGCACCTGATGTGCTCTCACCGAGGAGGGAGGAACAGAAAGAACAGAAAATAATGGATAAGGGAATGAACCTACCGACTCATTCGACCTCGTCCATTGATCAATGTTGATCTCCATCACTGACCATCCACACCATCACATATAGTGTGAAGATCATCTTCCTTTTCTTTGATAGTTGGTGGTTGACTGCTTGACCATTTACCATTTCAGCTGCATTCGACGGTCCAAATAAAATGTTTGCTGTAGTCGAATGTATCTAAAGGCACTTATCTAGTGCCGTTCCGAATTTTAGTGGGAATCAAGCGTTTCAAATTTCTAAGTTAGTACCTAACTTTAAAATGGACGGTTAAGATTCACAGCCGCAAAAACTGACCATGGACGCTTTATGTCCGTTGGATAAGCCCAAAATGCCACCAGACAAGCTGAGCAGAGACACTGACACATCCATCATCACGTTTTTTCAATGCTTTCTTTTGTCACGCCTTCCACGGTCCCACCATCGGGCGCGGAACCTGGCCGGGTCCAGTCATGTCGTGAGCGTGGGGCCCACCATGATCTATGTATTACATATCCACACCGTTCATCCATTTTTCCGATTCATTTATAGACGTTGTTCAAAAAATGAAACATATTCAAATATCAGATGGACCATAACATAAGGAAACAATAGTGACCGAATGTCTACTATTAAATATTCCCAAGGTCTGCCATAATGTTTGTTCGCCATGTTGATAACATCAAACATATATAGAAAAATATACATATCCGATCCAAAACTTTTAGTGGCCTATAAGAAGTTTTTAATGGTCAATTAATACTGTTTCCCATGGTTTAATCCACATAAGATTTAAATCTGATTGAAGTTTAGGCCCACATCTTCGAATAAGCGGAAAAAATTGTTGAACCGAGTTGATCATATACAACACATACATCAAGGTCGAGCCTATTGTTGCCATCTGACTGTGGGCCCACTTCTTACATCACCCCCGGAGAATTTTCACTTTCTTTTTTTAAAGTTAGCCAGACTAGAGGAAAACGTTTCCCGCCAGTTTTTAGAAGTGTGTGAATCACCCACAAACACATTTCCAACAAATTAATCTAGACCAACCTTGGGTCCCACGGGGTGGATCATCACCTGAAAAATGAAATTGATCAGTAAATCTTAACCATACAGTTTCTCCTATCAAATTTGGACCACTGATGATTTTACATTTCAACCATCCATTTGACATCCATCAATTTAAAGGTCAGGGTTGCTGGATGCTATGCTCCATGAAAAAATAAAATGGGCTGCATAATCTAGACATATGCATGCGACGCGCCGCAGTATATGAAATGAAATATCGCCAAAATCATGAGTTAGCACGTCAGAGAATCTTCCTCTTCTTGTCTTTTCGTAGCGTGAATCTTGATTGCGTGGGGCCAAATCCAAAGCGCGTGCCATGCTTTTGAATATCAGATGTAAAATATGTTGAAAATTACAGTTTTATATTTTTTGTAAAATGTGAAAATTAAAAATTTAAGATGGAATAAGACAAGTACAGGTGAAGCACATTTGGAACACTATTTTTAAAGTATTATTTGCCCCTAATCAAGTGAATTGAGTATGCTAAAAGGTTACAAGTAAACCGCTTCTATAATACGACGAGCCTGATATGAGTTTGTATTCAGCAAACACGAAAGCCCACTAATGTAACTCTGTTACACAATCTGACAGAAATAAAGAAAAGAAAAAATTCCAAAAAAGAGAGAAGAAGAATTCTGATATTAGACTACTGCATTGGTCTGTTCTTCATATGTCGATTCAGATGAACCGTTCTTAGACCACTCTGTTATTTTGATATTCAGGCAATGGTTCAGAAGAACTTTACTGTATTGCTGGAGTATATGGTCAGTAGGCTTTGATTCGTATGGGTTTGCTGGAGTGAGTTGAGATGGATTGAAAACTTATCCAGGCTCTCTATATATAGGCTATAGTGGCTGATGGGTTATGATTCAGAGACATAAATTCCATTAAGTCATTTCTAGTTGTTGAAAAACTAGCCGTTTTCTAACTGTTGTGTATGGCTCATAACAGCAGCTGCATGCTGATTGTTATGAGAGTTGGCTAGTCGTTTTCTAGCTATTGGGCTAGCCATGTAGCAATTACAGCATGACTCTGCAATGAATTGCATAGCTGTTATACATTTGCTGTAACAGTTATCTCCAACCTCTTTATATATACTAAGGGATCTCTCTCTTAGTCCTCCAGTCTCTCTTCTAACCAGCCACTCGCCTTAGCCACTTAGTCGCGAAGTGTAAAGTGCGCCACTAGTGCCTTTACAGCCACATTGCTTCACATGCCCATGCCTTCACACCGAGTCCGTGACTGAGACCAAGTCTGTTGTCACGCCCTAAATCCAAAAATCGGATTCACAGGAATCCTGATCGCCGAATCCGGTGCCGACAGCCTCCGCAGTATCCCATTCTTGGCTCCTAGCATTAATATGCCAGATTCCGATCCTGGAATCCTACAAGGAGGATTTTTTTTTTTTCAATGTACATTTAACTCGTAACAAGCATAACCAAAAGATTACCCAATTCACAAAGATAACATCGTCATCATATATCCACTAATATAATCATTTGAGTACAATACTAAAAGGAAAATACATAAATAGAAAATCAAGATCCGGAAGACCACTGCACGATCCAAGCTCAACACTGCTGCAACCTAACATCACCTGCACGCATCTATCGTGCATAAGCTTATAGAAAGCTTAGAGGGTGGTGCAAGTGTGTGCACAAAGTAAATGTCAAGTATTCAATACAATACTATAATCATACAATACCTGAAAACTGGTAATGCATAAATTGTACAATGTCTAAATAAGAAAAAATACTGATAAGGTCATGAATTATCAGAGTAAACAGAAATACTGACAAAGTCATAAATCACACTATAACAGAGTAAGTGGAAATAATGGCAAGTGCATAAGTCATACAATATTAGAATATATAATAGAAATCAACTATGCAAATGAGGAGTCATAGAGAGCCAAATATTAGATGTCAATGATACAATGCCATAAATCATACAATATCGAAATGAGCGGAAATATACTGAAAAGTCTATGAATCCCATTAGCCGTACCAAGGCTATGCGATGTAAGACATGAGTACTAACAACCATATCAATGCAGAAATATAGTAACCCATAATACAAAGTACTGCAGATGTAATGTAATATGCGGTGCGAATGAAATGACCAAGCTGGAGTGAAGTCGGGATGATAGTACGTAGTATCGCAGGCTATGGGGTCCATCACAAGGGACTTCTATCTGAATCAGTCTTATACCTAAATTTGGATAGTCAGACTCAATGTGGTAAACTCCTGATCTCGGGTTAGTCGCGCGCCCAACCGAAATCCTAGCCATGAGAAGGTACATAACAATTAGTTGCGCACCACCAACCAGAGTAGATAGTGAATGAAACAAATGCATGAGTATGCAACTCCTACTCAATAAGTCCACATATCAGTACGGTTCCTCTCTGAAAAATCACCGGGGTCTATTACACTCTAAACCAGATTGCCGCCCCATCGCGTACAACAAGGTGAGAGGAAGAGACCTCACTATCCGCCTACCAATATCGAGCTCGGCTCGTCGATAGCGGACCCATTCCTCGAGCTGGTCAGACTCAGCCTAGCATTGCCCCCTCCTCTCGGGCAAGTAAGGTGTAACATCCCGAAAATCGGGAGGTCGAGTAGAAACTCCACTCCCGAGTTTCAAAATGTTATTTATGCAACATTAATGTGTATGATTGAATGTTGTCTGTGTTAATGCATTAAACATGAGTGAGATTAATCCAAAACATCATATCATACTCTAGAGACCGTTAAATTAGCAAGCGGAAGACTGTGATAGTATGTATAACATATATAAACTTATGTGTCTCCAGAGTGTGAACATGTTACCAGGTTATATACATACATGTATACTCTAAAAGTAGACAAAACGAATATACATGAGTGCACTAAAAATATAAAATGACAAGTGTCAAGGCATCTAATCAACCTCCCTGTAATCCCGTCAATCAAACCACGCATATAGGAGGAATCCTCCTCCTCATCATCAAATCCAGCTCCGCCTCGCAGGCCGCGCCATCATCTGCAATCACAATAGGGACTGGTAGGTGTCCAGAAACACCATCCCGTAACGTGGGAGTGAGTGATCAACTCAGTGGGATAAGAGAGTAGAGATTAACATGTTATCAAATCAATCATGTGATAATAGTAAAGAAATAAATCAAACAATCCTAATACTGTTGTTAATGCAATATGACATGACGTGATGTATGCCCTCACTGATGATCTCCCTCATACGGCACCATCTTACGACCGCGGCATGCAATCGACCCTCAAGTGTTCCACATCTTCCAGGCACATGCAATGTTATGGTGATATGATTTCTGAGTTGTTATTAGTCCATTCAAATAGCAGGATTGGGAAACTAAGGTACTTCCCTTATATCAATCCCAACACAGATCCTGTCTAGGGTCGTCACTCCTAGTAATCTCATACGATATATATTTTGTAGGTCGCTGCAAGGGCTGTCAGGGCTGTTGCACGCACTTGTTGCTCCGCTTCCCCATCACCTTATCAATACAGGCCTACTGTACTCTACTGCTACGGAAGGGTCGTCGCCTCCCGTAGACTCAGAATACGCTCGCGGTCACTACAAAGGACTCGTCGCCTGATCAGTATAGGCCGACAGCAAGAATATAGTGTCCCATACCACCATAATCTGCTCACGAGACTAGGTGCTGACTGGTCACTACGGGGAGGTTTGTGGCCCCAGCGTAGGCCGACAGCTCGACCACGATGTCTCATACCACCATGCCCGGCTCATGAGTCTTCGTGGATCAAGGTACCATGGTTGACAGGGTTTACAATGGTAAGTTCAGTACCCTAGGTTCAAGCAGTTATGACTCATGCAGGGTGAACATACAACGGCCAGTCGGGTTACTTGACGGGCTCGACTAGCACGATTGCATCTCAAGTCAAACGACATGAAGTGCGTAAAACACTTCGTGTGGCCTAACCACTGCCGCCAACTCCAAAATACGGCTCGCGTTCATCGACGTGTCGTTCGTGGCCAAGATAAGCCAACCACGAATTCACTCAGTTACCGACTGCCTGGACTAGGTATAGTCCCAAACAAATATGAATCCACATCAGCAATCATGTGAAAGTATTGAAAATGAAATACAACCATGTGAGCATGTTAACACATGTTATATCGTACAACTTAAGTAAATCATCTGACACATGCCTTTCATACATATAATGAAATTATGCATATCGCCAACATATAGGAAATCAGTTCCATCAGCATATTAATTGAGAATTCAATCTCAAACTAAATCATAAGGAAATCATCAAGCACATGTTATAACATACCACTTAAGTGAAACATCAAGCATATGCATTTCATACATATAATGAAATCATGCATATAGCTAACATGTAGGAAATCATTTACATCATCATATTAATTGAGAAATCAATCTCAAATTAATTCATAACACCATTTAATTCAATACATACTAATACAAGCATTTATACAAACACTTACACTACACACTTAAGTCTACATATAGTATGTCGACTCAAAGTGCGCATTTAGGCGAATCTCTTCGCCAAACTAATTATACACGTATTCCTAATATTCTAATGCGACAATAAACCATGTCAATCACATCAGCAAAATATGAATGAAAACAGTAATTCCTACAAATGACTAAAATGCCCTAAATCTCATATTCTTCGTTAGTTTACGAAACAGGAAACGGACAGCATGTTGTACATATCAAACGGTGTTGCCGTCGATAATCTACTATTAAACGACAATGAAAGCGTTGGAAACAGTCAATTAAAGCGTCTAAAATCCGCACCTTGTCTCTTATAAACGTATTGTTTCGAACGGAGCGTATATGCTTCGTCTACGGTGACTAGAGAACCTGTTTTACGAGATTTATCAGCTAACATGCTATGGAACGGAAAGAATCCCAAATCAGCAACTTATTAGGGTTATTTCTTACCTGAAAACGTGGAGGAATCACCGGCCAGGTGATTGAGGTGTGTTGCTAAAGCACTTGCAACAGGTGGTGCAATGGCAGGTAAATTCTCTCCTACTCTCTCTCACAAACTCTCACCTTTTCTCTCTCCCAATCTAAGGTTTTTCTCAAATTTGGATGGGAGAGAGGAGTGAGGGTTTCAACCCCTTTTATAAGCATAAAAATGCCCGAAATAGGCTCGGGAACAAAGTTCACTTAGGGCATATCCAAATCGGGGCTGTTTCGATCCAAAAGATGATTTCTAGTGGTCCCCTGACCGAACGCAATCGGACTTAAGCTCGTGCGTACAGGATCTAGTACGCATCAAGTTTTCAGTCCGGCAGGGTTCGCAAATCGCACGTGGCGGTCCAGTTTCAGTTCAGCGGTCACCGCACGTAGATCAGGGCTGCAAGTCTCATGATATGAAATAGAAATTTTTTCTGATCCGCGGGTGTAATTTGACTGAATTCTGACGGTCAGAATGCTTAATACTGACACGTCAAGTCGTGTGCCAGATTTGAATTTCAAATTCCAAATCTGTCCCTATTCTCACTCTCTTCGGTCCAGGCTCAACGAAATAGCCTGTAAATGTCGGTTGGACTTGATTTTCGAAATGATTGTCAAGTCCAGCTAGGCGGTTCTAACGGTCTAAGATTGTAGGTATCGGACTTTCGACGCGCGGTCTAGATCCAATACAAAGTTTCAAAGAGGTCCAGAGAACAAACCTGCTTAGAGTTTGATCCAAGGTTTTAGAGTATTATAGAGTCATTGGTTCTACTTGATTTGGGTCTTGTAGAACGTATGTAAAGCGATCAGGGACTATTTCCCAGCTACTCTAGCGTTGCGCTAGCTAACTTATGCTTAGTTTCTAAAGGAATTAATCCTAAGTGATTTCTTTGGCTATGGAATTGGTTTCTGAGCGATTTTTCAGGTGTTTTAGTTGACCCATTGCCTAAGGACGTCTAATCCCAGGTTGATAAAAATTCAGGGTGTTACAATCTACCCCCCTTAAAACACAATTTCATCCCCGAAATTAGCGAAGGGTAAGGAGTATCTAGTAAGACTTTAGTATTGACATTCTAAGAAAGGGTCAATCCTATTTATTAACCTAACCGTACGTACATCCTAACTCAATTGTTTCGATCCTGGACCAGTGGGAAAGAGGCCAACCACTCTTCCGCTGCGCCACTCTGATTGAACGATTACCTTAGCTGACCTAATTGGATTGGACTCAATACGTTCTACCCCCCTTAAAACTTGGTTTTACTTAAAGCTCAAGAATCTTTACATCGCTCCATATATCGGAACAAGATGCAACTTAGGGGCTATCCTTGACATAAAATGGAAACAACCTCTCATTACAGTGATTTTCCTTTGCTAATGATACGTTCTATGGCATTGGTATCTATGGTGATAGAGATAAGCCTGATCTCTATTGTGGTTGAGTTCAGGGGCATATATGAGTTGGTGGCAAGATGTCGAATCCTCTACTGGCTTTAAGTCCTTAACATTTACCAAGGGCAAAGTAATAACTTGTGGTTGTAGGTGGTCGGGCCAACACGGAAGAATAGTTGTGTAATGGGTCTAAGCCGGATACACAAACCTTCTGCCCCGCGATGACAGAAAAGTTGTTGTATCAGTCCTCAATCCTAGTCGATGCCGATCTTCTGCTTGATCAGAGCATTGGATTTATTGGTAACTACTAGGATTAAGAAGTCAATTCAAACCGCGAATACTTCGCTTATAATTGCATTTCCTTTACTCCGCGTTCCCGAATGCAATAAGCCCTTGGGGAAGGCAATTCTAAGGGGCGTGCTAGTACATTCTAAGTTCAATCTGAGGGATTTATAAATGTTCCCTGAGAGTGAATGGTTCCTTCCTATGGGCAACAACAGAAGTCTATAAGTCATAAGGGGTTCTATCGAAGGAATAAGGTGCTACTTCAACCAAATCTAATCTACAATTCTTTAGCACATACAGGCTTTACACTACTTAAGGTAACTAGTAGGCTAGTTTGTAACTCATTAGCTATAATTCAAAGCCTAAGTTTATACGTTAAATGGTTCCATACCATTTCTACTATAGGGAATTGTTCTATCACTTAGGGTCAAGATTATCTAAATAGAATTGGATTTCCTATATCGTCAGATCCTTCAAATCTACGAGTGCTAACACTAGGTCCAAAATGCCAAGGGCCTATATGGCCAGTAGCATTAAGTTGTATTAAATGGAACGGCATTCCTAGTCCCATGTCGGGATTGGTAGTGGCATGCTTGGTAGGAGGGTGGGGTGGGATAAAAATTAATTTATAGGCTGAATCCCGGGAGTTACAATACTCCCAATCTAGGGATAATACCTTACAACAAACGAATGGCATGCACTCCATTCAACAAAATTCGGCTATATTAAGCCCAAACCACTAACATAAACACATTTTCTACCTAACAACAACAAAACACGAAAATTTCAAACGGTAATCAAACAAGCGAAGAACCCAGAGAAATGGGATGGGTAAGCAGGTTTTCGCGAGTCTGAGGATCAAATAAAAGGGACATGAGAGAGAGAACGATGGAAAGGGAGGAAAAAGAGGTAAAACAACCTTAACAATAGCCATGAAAAGCGGAGGAAATGCGGATAAATGGTCGTCCAAATGGACAGAATGAAATCTAGGCCCTGTAGATGGATGCATCAAGCTCCCAAAGGCTGGATTTTCAAAAAGAAAAGAGAAAGAAAAAGGAGAATGGAGCACCTCACGATTTCAGTTCGATTCGGGGGTTGTAAGAGCTCCAAACGACGAGATTTGTAAGATGGAAGGCTGTAAACTTCAATAGAGTGATGGAGGGTGGTCGTTTTTAGCCAAGGATGGATTTGGGAGTGGTTTGAAACCACAGTTTTGGGTTAGGGCAGCTGAAAAATGAGAATGAGGCTTGTAAAGGGGCTGTTTGTGAAGCAAGTGCCCCTATTTAGGATTTTTTATGGACGAACCGCACCTGGGGGGGGGGGGGGGGGGGGTTGTATTACCCAAAATACCCCCAGATCCCAAACCATACATCAAGTGGGCTACAGTGGCCGGCGATGCATCGCCGGATCGGCGATGACATCGCCGACCATCTCCCTGGTCGGGCTACGGGACCATATGGGTCTGGTCCCCCATGATCCAGGGACCCCAAATAACCTTGGGCCCCACCTTGGTTCATTGTATATTGACCTATAGAGGCCCAAACATGCGTTCGGGGCTTTTCGGGGTCAATCTGTAATCCCGAATACAATTTCCTATCATGAAACATATGATTTTGGGGTAGAAGGAGCTAATACATCCATCTAGCCCATTATTTGCTAAAGAAATCAAAGTTAGAATGACCTTATGGCCATTTTTTCATGAAATTTTACTATTCACTGTAAAATTTCATCAAAGTATGATTTTATGTCATTTTCACATTAGGATTGATGCCTAACATAAAAATGATAAGAAAGAATTGAAGAATAAAGTGGTGAGAGGAAGAATTTTAAAGATTTTAGGTAAAACGGGTTTTTTAAGCCCTGACAATTGAATGCAGGGGTCGTGGTTGTCCCACAGCCCAAGGATTTACATTACGGGTTTAGAATCATTCAAAGAATGTCTCGACCCAACTACCTACAACCTAGGAGCTACTCAGGTCGCTTCATGCGACCCTAGATGCGTTACGAACTCGATCGCGCGATCGATATGAATAGACTTCGCCTATTGGCGAATCTGCGATCCTATACGTGTTTCTAGACCCTTCTCGCACCCACCTAATTCAAAGGAAGCGACAGCGTACGTCGCGTGACCATAACCCAGGCCCGATTTAATCCAAATCACGCTCTGATATCATCTGTAACATCCCGAAAATCGAGGGGTCGAGTAAAAACTCCACTCCCGAGTTTTAAAATGTTATTTATGCAACATTAATGTGTATGATTGAATGTTGTCTGTGTTAATGCATTAAACATGAGTGAGATTAATCCAAAACATCATATCATACTCTAAAGACCGTTAAATTAACAAGCAAAAGACCGTGATAGTATGTATAACATATATAAACTTATGTGTCTCCAGAGTATGAACATGTTACCAGGTTATATACATACATGTATACTCCAAAAGTAGAAAAAATGAATATACATGAGTGCGCTAAAAATATAAAATGACAAGTGTCAAGGCATCTAATCAACCTCCCTGTAATCCCGTCAATCAAACCACGTATATAGGAGGAATCCTCCTCATCATCATCAAATTCAGCTCCGCCTCGCAGGCCGCGCCATCATCTGCAATCACAATAGGGACTGGTGGGTGTCCGGAAACACTATCCCATAACGTGGGAGTGAGTGATCAACTCAGTGGGATAAGAGAGCAGAGATTAGCATGTTATCAAATCAATCATGCGCTAATAGTAAAGCAGTAAATCAAACAATCCTAATACTGTTGTTAATGCAATATGACATGACGTGATGTATGCCCTCACCGACGATCTCCCTCATACGGCACCATCTTACGACCGCGGCATGCAATCGACCCTCAAGTGTTCCACATCTTCCAGGCACATGCAATGTTATGGTGATATGATTTTTGAGTTGTTATTAGTCCATTCAAACAGCAGGATTGAGAAACTAAGGTACTTCCCTTATATCAATCCCAACACAGATCCTGTCTAGGGTCGTCACTCCTAGTAATCTCATACGATATATATTTTGTAGGTCGCTGCAAGGGCTACCAGGACTGTTGCACGCACTCGTTGCTCCGCTCCCCCATCACCTTATCAATACAGGCCTACTGTACTCTACTGCTACGGAAAGGTCGTCGCCTCCCGTAGACTCAGAATACGCTCGCGGTCACTACAAAGGACTCGTCGCCTGATCAGTGTAGGCCGACAGCAAGAATATAGTGTCCCATACCACCATAATCTGCTCATGAGACTAGGTGCTCACTGGTCACTACGGGGAGGTTTGTGGCCCCAGCGTAGGCCGACAGCTCGACCACGGTGTCTCATACCACCATGCCCGGCTCATGAGTCTTCGTGGATCAAGGTACCATGGTTGACAGGGTTTACAATGGTAAGTTCAGTACCCTAGGTTCAAGCAGTTATGACTCATGTAGGGTGAACATACAACGGCCAGTCGGGTTACTTGACGGGCTCGACTAGCACGATTGCATCTCAAGTCGAACGACATGAAGTGCGTAAAACACTTCGTGTGGCCTAACCACTGCCGCCAACTCCAAAACACGGCTCGCGTTCATCGACGCGTCGTTCGTGGCTAAGATAAGCCAACCATGAATTCTTTCGGTTACCGACTGCCTGGACTAGGTATAGTCCCAAACAAATATGAATCCACATCAGCAATCATGTGAAAGTATTGGAAATGAAATACAACCATGTGAGCATGTTAACACACGTTATATCGTACAACTTAAGTAAATCATCTGACACATGCCTTTCATACATATAATGAAATTATGCATATCGCCAACATATAGGAAATCAGTTCCATCAGCATATTAATTGAGAATTCAATCTCAAACTAAATCATAAGGAAATCATCAAGCACATGTTATAACATACCACTTAAGTGAAATATCAAGCATATGCATTTCATACATATAATGAAATCATGCATATAGCTAACATGTAGGAAATCATTTACATCATCATATTAATTGAGAAATCAATCTCAAATTAATTCATAACACCATTTAATTCAATACATACTAATACAAGCATTTATACAAACACTTACACTACACACTTAAGTCTACATATAGTATGTCGACTCAAAGTGCGCATTTAGGCGAATCTCTTCGCCAAACTAATTATGCACGTATTCCTAATATTCTAATGCGACAATAAACCATGTCAATCACATCAGTAAAATATGAATGAAAACAGTAATTCCTACAAATGACTAAAATGCCCTAAATCTCATATTCTTCGTTGGTCTACGAAACAGGAAACGGACAGCATGTTATACATGTCAAACGGCGTTGCCGTCGATAATCTACTATTAAACGACAATGAAAGCGTTGGAAACAGTCAATCAAAGCGTCTAAAATCCGCACCTTGTCTCTTATAAACGTATCGTTTCGAACGGAGCGTATACGCTTCGTCTACGGCGACTAGAGAACCTGTTTTACGAGATTTATCAGCTAACATGCTATGGAACGGAAAGAATCCCAAATCAACAACTTATTAGGGTTATTTCTTACCTGAAAACGCAGAGGAATCACCGGCCAGGTGATTGAGGTGTGTTGCTAAAGCACTTACAACAGGTGGTGCAACGGCAGGTAAATTCTCTCCCACTCTCTCTCACAAACTCTCACCTTTTCTCTCTCCCAATCTAGGATTTTTCTCAAATTCGGATGGGAGAGAGGAGTGAGGGTTTCAACCCCTTTTATAAGCATAAAAATGCCCGAAATAGGCTCGGGAACAAAGTTCACTTAGGGCATATCCAAATCGGGGCTGTTTCGGTCCAAAAGATGATTTCTGGTGGTCCCCTGGCCGAACGCGATCGGACTTAAGCTCATGCGTAAAGGATCTAGCACGTATCAAGTTTTCAGTCCGGCAGGGTTCGCAGATCGCACGTGACGGTCCAGTTTCAGTTCAGCGGTCACTGCACGTAGATCAGGGCTGCAAGTCTCATGATATGAAATAGAAATTTTTCCTGATCCGAGGGTGTAATTTGGCTGTATTCTGACGGTCAGAACGCTTAATACTGACACGTCAATTCGTGTGCCAGATTTGAATTTTAAATTCCAAATCTGTTCCTATTCTCACTCTCTTCGGTCCAGGCTCAACGAAATAGCCTGTAAATGTCGGTTGGACTTGATTTTCGAAATGATTGTCAAGTCCAGCTAGGCAGTTCTAACGGTCTAAGGTTGTAGGTATCGGACTTTCGACGCGCGGTCTAGTTCCAATACAAAGTTTCAAAGAGGTCCAGAGAATAAACCTGCTTAGAGTTTGATCCGAGGTTTTAGAGTATTATAGAGTCATTGGTTCTACTCGATTTGGGTCTTGTAGAACGTATGTAAAGCGATCAGGGACTGTTTCCCAGCTACTCTAGCGTTGCGCTAGCTAACTTATGCTTAGTTTCTAAAGGAATTAATCCTAAGTGATTTCTTTGGCTATGGAATTGGTTTCTGAGTGATTTTCTAGGTGTTTTAGTTGACCTATTGCCTAAGGACGTCTAATCCTAGGTTGATAAAAATTCGGAGTGTTACATAAGGCCGCACCCCATTTCAACCGACCACGACACAGTAGGAGACGCGGCTTAACGGTATACGGCCCTCATGCGCTCATACATCCACTTGGTCTATACGTTGGAGCAACCTCTGGAACCAAGAGGGTTTAGGAACTTTCACCCAGGGATATCTATAGCACCCCATGTAGAACAGATTTTCGGTGTCTCATCTGGCCGTCCATGAAATGCCTGTGGAGGCTATGACCCTGATATTGCTAGGGAGTACAGTACAACATAATGCAATCTAAGATGCATGAGTCACGCAATCTAGTCATGCATTTATCCCGCGCATACTATGTACTCATGTGAGACAATTTCGGCCTATCAGGGAGTCTCATAACAACATGCCTAAGGACGTATGCAATGGTCAACCACATCTCATAACAAACATACTGATGATGCGTATCGGCTTGTATGATGATACTTTGTTGTCACATACTCATAATCTGTATCAATAACCGGCGTCAACAATCGGCCTCGACAATGTAGACATCTAACCAACATTGCCCCAAGGAATAACTCTCATAGATCCTAACATATAGTGGACCCATGGCCTCACACAATGGCTAAATATACAACACCATGGGTCTTACTCAAGAGCTTAATACACATCACGATAGCCCTTTCATATGGGCCTAATATACATTACAATGGGTTTCAAATACTGGCCGCGTATACATCACGTTGGGCCTCGATAATCGGCCATGACAATCAGAATCGGTAGTCGGCCATGACAATTGGCCATGACAATCGGCCTCAATAATCAGAATCGGCATTCGGCTATGACAAATCAGAATCGGTAATCGGCCTTGATCGATAATCTGCAATCGGTCACGACAAATCAAAATCGGTAATCGACATCGATCGATAGTCGGCAATCAGCCATGACAAATCAAAATTAGTAATCGACCTCGATTGATAATTGGTACCAATAATCAACATCTATAATCAACACCGACAATCAGCATATACAAACAAGGTGAGGTCCATAGATGGACAGCTAATCAACCATAATGTAAAGATCGGCTCTCGGCCGTGGTTATATTAAATCTGATAGCACGGAGCCGTCCGTCTATGACGAATGGGACCCACTTATTTGGGTTATCCCACGAAGAGAATGGGCCTAGCAAGACCTAATGGAAGGTCACACTGAGGACATCTAACCGCCATTGTCCATCAATGTGGGCATTTAACCAACATTGCTCCAAGGAGTGGCCCACATAGAGCCAAACGTATCGTAGACCCATGTCCGCATATACATCAAGTGGGCTGCATCAATGGGCCATATCACATGGGCCTCGAATACGGCTCAATGGATCATATCAAAAAGGCCTATAAATACACAATAGGTGGGCCTTGCACACGGGCCTAATACACATCAACGTGCCTCATATATATACATCAAAGTGGGCCTCTTGAATGGGCCACATAATATATCAAAGTGGGCCTAACGGATGGGCCACAAGTACATCACATGGGCCTCAACCCACGGGCCCCAAATACATCACAATGGGTCTTAACCCATGGGCCCCAAATACATTACATCGGGCCTCATCAAATGGTCCAGCATAGATATACAATACATGCATCACGACGGATGGCATAAATAGGCAACATAGATATACAATGCATACAACACGGCGATGATAAAACAGATACACCAAGGTGCATTCCATGGACGGATAGCCGGGATAAGACATGCATCATGGTGGTCCCCACCACTGTCAAAGGCATGGATGGTGCGAATATACATATGCCATCGAAATGGGCCCTACTCAGTACCGTCCAAAGGTGGTCCTGCACCATCCAGACATTCTGGACAGTGTGGATCAAAATATACAGCATGGAGGGTACCCACAGATTTGGACAATTGGACCGAGTGGATGTAGAGCGAATACATCAAGGTGGGGCCATAGAACTTGCTAGCGTCCTGCATTGGGACCCATTGATGGGCGGTTTGGATTCAAATGTGTCCAGATGGCCCACAAAACTTGTTGTTGCCAATCACAGCAGCTGTATAGCTGGTGTGAGACGCACCAGCCGAACCGTCCCTCATCAGGTGGGTACCACGTGAGACCCACCACAATATCATATTAAATTATATAATATATAATATATCACGTGGGGCCACCATTCCTTTGGGCAAGCCCTACACACATGGTAGGTGGAAACTGGATGGTGGGAATACAATATATACATCAGGAGGGGTGACCCACCACATATATGAACCTAACACGTTGATGGTGTGGATGCACCACACGTGCATAACCAATGGGGCCCACGACTTGGACGGTCTATGCATCAGATGGATACCACGTCCAGACCCTGGACGGTCTAAGCATACAACTCAAACATCACCGTGCAACCCACCATCCAACAGCTAGACGGTGGAGATAACACACATATATCATGGTGGGGTACTACAGGGCCTGGACGGTCCAGATCTGACCATTAACAAGGTGGCCCCACTGAATTTTTTGGTGTTCTACAGGATCTAGACGGTCCAGATCAGACCATCATCAAGGTGGCCCCACATAACAGTGTAGATAAAGAACGCATGCATCAATGCGGGCTACGTCCACAGATGGATGGCCCAGACAAAACCCATTCAAGGTGGGGGTTTCCCACCGTCCATCACGTCCAACAAGTGGACGGATAGTGTGGATTTAATGCATGCATCAGGTGGGTCTCACCGTCCAGGAGGTTGGACGGTGTGGACCATCCACGTGCATCACGGTTGTCCCTTGATCTGGATAAAAAATGGATGGACGGTCTGGATGAGACCCCGACCGTTAAAGCAGCAGCTGTAACCAAGGTGGACCACTGCACACCAGCAAAATGGATGGACAGTTGGATAGAATACATGCCTCAAAGGGGCTCATCATCCTTTGTAGATGGACGACTACAGATACATCACGGTGGCAGCAATTGCTGTGCACCATCCAAACGATCCAGCACCATCCAGATGGATGGTGCGGATGAAACAAATGCATCACTGGGGTGGCCCGCATGGCCTGCTGATGTCAATAGGCAGTCGAACTGCATGCGGCGTGGGAATACAATATAAATATACAATATTATGGGGCCATGGACGGACGGTTGGAAGACCACAGTGATAAGGTGGCCTCACGTGGATGGCATGAATGCAAGCACATACATAAAAAGTGGGGTCCACGCCCTATTTGGAGGGCATGGATGCCACACGTGCGTGATGGTGGGCCTCATAGAAGGAGGGCGTGGATGAAATACAAACATCGTGTGGACCACGTCCACGGAACTCGTTGTCCTAGTACAACATCTCTGCTGCTGGGATCCACTGGCCTTCCAAGGGACAGCGTGGATATGGAAAGCATACATCAGTGTGGGCCCCACCTCCACACGTGTAGCACGTGTGGAGTGGGTCCCACGGTTGCCCAAAATGGACGGATGGTATAGATATAGCATATGCATCATGGTGAGGCCTGTGATGGGGGCCACCGTCTAACCTTCAAGCAAAAGCAAGGACGTTGCTGGCCAGAGGCGCTGGCAATGACAGCGTCCCACGTCCATGTGTCTGTTATATTCATTTATTTCATAATTTTGTTTTATTAGGGTTTTTCATAGATGGGCCCCACAACATGAAGATCCAATCCACTTGTTGAGTTCTATGGCCCGGGACACATCTAACAAGTCCAATATTCAGCATATTTGATGCACAGAAACATCACGGCGGGCCCTAGCAGATTTTTAATAATATGATATATTATTTTTTCTAGGATATGGCTCACCAGAGATTCAGATTGGCTCTATTTTTCGATTCAACGGCTGAAATGAGCTGGGGAATGAAATGGGTGGTGTGGATTAACTCCATATGTCAAGGTGGGGCCTTTATGAATGGCACTCCCAAAAGCCCAAAAAGAAATTCAACGTGAGTAGCTCACACTCCACAAAATACGTCCAGCGTCCCTGGACGCTGGACGGTTGAAATGTTCTCCAAAGTGGGTCCCACATGGACGTGGCCCACTTGATCAATTGGTCTTCGTGTTTTCCCATCACCGTTAAGTAGGGCCCACATGGCTTGGACGGTTGTGGGGTCTATTTCATGGACAACTTAGACATCACATACATCAAGGTAGGATACATCCGGGTGGGCCACACGGCCACATCATCACACCAAAATATTGAAAGAGAGAGGGAGAGAGAGAGAGAAAGAAGCACTCACCTTTTATCTTCTTGGATTTCTTCTTCCATCAACGTAGCTTAGAGCTCCAAGGGATGCATTTGAACGGTGGAGATGGTTTTTGCATAGTGGAATTGAGCGGTAGGGAAGTGGGCCAAATCTAGCCTCTCCATGGAAGCCATGGACGTTCGAGTTACTCTCATGGAGCTTGGGAGAGAAATTAGAGAGAGGTGAGAGATGATGGGAGAGGAGTGATGGGGTGTGTAAGAGATGGGATAGGAAGGTTGACTTTGGGGATGGTGTAGTGTACTTAGGGGATGGGATAGGATACTTGACTTGATGGGTGTACTTTGACAAGTGAAGTGATTGATGTAATGGATTCTCTCAGAATTTACAACGTGCAGTGTTTTTTTCCTCGAACTGAACGCGGGCCCACATCTCTTGGCTAGGATATCGCCTCAGTGCGTAATACGCGGTGTCGAAACTGTGGCGACGGCGCGGTCGTACTAGTACAAGTCTCGGGTCGAGCTAACTCTGATATACGTGACACATCTCGGGATTGTGCGTAAATGCCGGTAACAGATTGCGGGTTGCCAGAATTCTACCGAGAGGACTGCGGAAGCCTACAGAACGGTATGGTTTAGGATACGGGTCTCACATCTGTGCCCGTGCCCAAGCGCGAGCGCGCGCATTGGAACATGCAAGCTCCATAGTCCTTAGACTAGGTAAGCAAATATTATAGTACTCCATTGTTTTCATTTAAACCCAAAAAGCTTCTCCTCTTTTTCCAATGTGAGACTATTCCCAAAACCCACAAAAAAAGTTTTTTCAAACTTTTTTTAATTATATATATATATTATATTTTATTATTTAAAATATATTTTAAAATCGATATTATGCAACAAAATATGCAACTCCAGGAGCTTTGCTAATTACCCACATACCTAAGCTTGTCATTGGGTTGGCTGGTTCACCTTAGGGTGAGTTTAGGTTGGATTTGGTTTATACTTGAAATTATGTTTATTTTCAAACTAGATTGAGTTTGGACTTAGCTCTTCATGAGACCTATAACTTGTTTTTTTAATTCTTTTTCTTTCATGAATAATATACCCTCTTTTTCTCCCCTCTCATTGCAGTTCTCTTTTCTCACAATGCTTATTAGGTTTTATGGATAAAAAAAACTTACTTTTATTTGACAGATTTCGAGCAACCATTGTAGCCACTCTTATCTCTTCCAAACCTATGCGACCTGATCACTTTTATGTAGAAGTAGCGCATAGGGTTTATGGATAAAAAGACTCACACTCTCTCTTTCCATCTCTATTTACACATGGGAAAAGGGAACATTGCTAGCCATTAATTACGTCATCCATGCATTTGGGGACATATGGTGCTCTCTCTCTCTCTCTCATTCAATGGAATATGACCCAACCACCTAACTTCCGTGAACTTTTCTAATGAATTTAGATCCTCTACTTGCCACAAGTAAGAAAATTCTGCTTTCCTGCATGTAACACCCCGGATTTTTACCAACCTGGAGTTAGGCGTCCTTAGGTAATGGGTCAACTATAACACCTTGGTAACCTCTTAGAACTCAATTCCAAAGCCAGAGAAATCATTTAGAACCTAATTTTTTTAAAATTTAACGTGAATTAGTCAACGCTGCACTAGATTTCCTGCCAAATTAGCACCAACCATTTTAAATACGATCTGTAAGACCCAAAACCTCTAGAATTGTTAACGTTACGTTACCCTGAAATCTAGGATCCAACTCTAAACCCGGTTGCTCTCGGAAATGCTTTGTAACTTTGTATTGGTTTTAGACCGCGCATCGAGAGTCCGGTAGCTATGAACTTAGACCATTACGACCGACTAGTTGGACTTGACAATCACCTAGAAAATCAAGCCTAAACGATGTCCTGAGACCATTTTATTGAGCCCAGAGTAAAAAGGATAGGAAAATGAAGATTTTTAGAAAATTAATTATATTTTTATAAAATCTGGAACGGTTCACTTGCGCGTTATTTTTAAGCGTTCTGACCGTTAGAATTCGACCCAAATTTATCCTTGGATCAGGATAGGTGGCCCTTACATCTCATAGTACTTGTAGCTCTGATCGAGTTTCCGTAACTGCTGAACCGAAACTGATCCGCCACGGTCGATCTAAAAATCTAACCGAAATGAAAACTTAGCTTGACCTAGATATGATATTAGAGAGCTTAAGTCCGACCGCATTTAGTAACAGGACCTCCAGAAATGCTCCGTTGGATCGGAACAGACCCGATTTGGTTTAACCTAAGTATACCTTGGCCTTAAGTCTATTTTCGTCAAGTTTAGGCTTATAAATAGGGCTTAAAACCCTCATTCCAAATCCCATACGAATTTTTAAACACTAGCTTTCCAAGAGGGAGAAAAGAGAGAGAAAGTGAGGGAGAAGTTGGTGCTGCTTCCTAAGATTCTTTCCAGCTTTGCTACGTGCCTAATCCACCTATCCGTATAGCTATTCTGGCAATTCCAACTCCGTTCTTAGGTAAGAAATCCTAACTCTAACCTGTTTTGAAGCCTAGAATAGTTCCAATGATGTTATAGCTAATCTATTTCATGCCTTAGGTAGCGTATCCGCCGTTGACAAAGACTTATCGTCTGAATCATATCCATTTCGCATTTTCTGGTTTAAGGTGCGGACTATATATGTTTAGGTTATGATTTTTAAGACTTTCAATGTTAAGTAATGATTTATTTTTGCCTAGGATGCTATTTCACATGTACAAAGTGTTGTCTGTTTCGATTTTCAGTTATACGTTAATTATGTTGAATATACTGTATTCCTCGTATTTGTGGAAAATACCATATACGTATGAAATTTGGATTTGTGCTTAACATGATTATTTGCCGTGAATATATGCTTGTTACAGGTGTGATAACTCCTTAGCGAAAGGATTTTCCCTAAATTACGCCACATCCAATATACGCTATATATGTAAAAGTGTGTAGCTCACGTGTTTGTGAAAATGTTTAAATGAATACGGAACCCGGATTCATGCATGCCATGATTATCCGTCGTAGGTATATGCAAGTGATATATGGGGCAACTCCCTAGTGAAAGGATTTGGTTAAATACATGATATATCAACATACGGTATGTAGTTAATATGTGTAGCCTAAGTATTTGTGAAAATGACTGAATGAGTATGGAATTTGCTTTCGTGCTCGCCATGACTAATTGTCATGGATATACGATTGTTGTATGGGCGATAACCCTTTGACGAGAGGATTTGCCCTAATACGTATGCTAATGACTACATAATATGTATGATGCAATGTGTAGACTAAGTGTATGTAAAAGTGTCTGAATGAGTTAGTAGTTAGTAAAAATGTGATTGCTAAGGTTGTTAAGATATGAATCTCAATCACAATACTTGAGTATATGATTTTCTCCATGCATTGTGTAACTTAGATTATTTGTATTAACTGTGTATATGATTTCCTCCATGAATTGATTAACTTAGATAAATCATGTCAAAGGTATATATGATTTCTTTCATGTACTTTATTTACATTTAAGTTATACTTCATGAATGTCCACATGATTGTAGGATATGCTTCATATGCCTGTTATGAAATTTGTATGTGATTGGGGCTGTACTACAGTCTAGGTAATCGGTAAGCGTACTCCAAATGGTGGTTGAGGTTGTTCGCCATGTAGGATAAGTTTAACGAATCTGAGTCGTGCTTGGGATGTTCGGCAGTGGTTAGGTCACACGGAGTGCTTATGCATCCCATGCCGTTCAACTCAACGTGCGCTTGGCCTAGTTGAGCTTACCAACTAACTCGATTGATCGATGTTTGTTCACCATGTTTGGTCGCTACTGTTTGAACCTAAGGTACCAAACTTACCAGTGAAAAGTCCCTCTAACGTTGGTACCTTGATCCGCTAAGACTCATGAGCAGATTATGGTGGTATGGGACACTATATTCGTACTGTCGGCCTACTCTGATTGGTGACGAGCCCTTTGTAGTGACCAGTGAGCACCTATACCCGTGAGCAGATTATGGTGGTATGAGACACTATATTCTTACTGTCGGCCTACATTGATTGATGACGAGCCCTCTGTAGTGACCTCGAGTATATCTTGATAGTGCATAAGGACGACGAGTCTTGTTGCAGTATGTGGGATATAACTAGGCTTGTATTGATAAGGTGATGGGAGAGAGGAGCAACGATTGCGTGCAACAGCCCTGACAGCCCTTGCAGTGACCTAGAACCGTAACATCGTATGAGATTATCTCGGACTGACGACCCGAGAATGGATCACTGTTTGGGTAATGATACAAGGGAGGTACCTTAGCTTCCCAATCCTACTGTACGAAAAGGACTAATAAGAACTTGGTAAGCATATTCATAACACCGCATTGCATGTGCTAACGGCGTTGGTGATAGAGCACTGAGGAAGTGAGTCATGCCGCGATCGTTAGATGATGTCGCAGAGGGGATTGTGGTGAGGGCATGCATCATTCTTCATATCATCCTTGCATTAACAAGAGTATCTAGGACCTGTTTGATTGTACTGCCTTATCATTACTACTTGATTGGATTGATAACATGTTAACCTTTGCTGTATATAGCTTCCACTGAGTTGATCAATCATTCCTACGTTACGGGATGGCGTTGGCCACACCAACCAGTCCCTATTTTAGTTTCAGATGATGGCGATGCTTGCGAAGCAGAACCGGACTTGATGATGATGATGAGGATTCCTCCTATATGCAGGTTCTGATCGACGGGGTCACAGGGTTATTGATTAGATGCCAATGCAATTGGTATTGTACCTTTTATTTAAACACCCATGTATATTCTTTTCTTTCCATTTTTGGAGTATACATGTATTTAGTTAACCTGGTAACATGTTCACACTCTGGAGACTTACAATCAATTATACATTTTATATATTTATCAGAGTCTTCCACTTGACAAACTTAACTGTCTCTGGAGTATGATAGGCTGTTTTGGTCTAATCCCACTCATTTTTTCTGCACTAATATGAACGACATTCATCTATCATTGAAAATGTTGCATAAGTGATGTTCTAGAACTCGGGAGTAGAGTTTCTGCTCGACCTCCGATTTTTGGGATGTTACACTACATCATGATCATCACTAACATTGTGAGCATTGATGCATTAAACACAATATATGATGATGTGGTCCAATTAAATTGCCATAAGCGGATTTTTTTTTTGCTTGTGCCAAGTAAAGGATCCAGATTTCCTAATCAAATTGTAGTAAGTAGATTTTTTCTGCTCGTGGAAAGCAAGGGATCTAGATTCTTTCCACTAAATGAAAGAAATATGCCTCTTCACCTTTCCTTAACCAAACCCAAATAGAGAAAGACCAAACTCAAGGGGGGGGGGGGGGGGGGGGGGGGGGAGAGAGAGAGAGAGATGACTATGATGATGGAGAGAGAAAAGACATCATCTTTTCCATGAAAAAAAGAGGTTAAACTTAGGGTATGGGTAAATCATGGTAAATAAATAATTATTACTTTTTCACCTTGTTTGAAAATGTGAGAGTAATTCCACTCGAAAAATCGCTACAAAAGTGTTAACTTAAATGTGTGGACCCCACTGTAATGTATATGATATATCCTCATCATCTATCTATTTTATTAGAGCATTTTGGGTATGAGCCAAAAAAAGAGGCAGATCCAATATTCAAATCGCCCACATGAAAGGAAACGGTGTCCTTAATTCATCCATCATTGAAAGTTGTTTCCTTCATTGGGCCCATGTTGAGGTTTTTTCATCATCTAAACCATTCATAGGGTCATACAGACATGGATAAGGGAAAAAGACAAATATTAGATTGATTCTAAACTTTTAAGGGCCCCAAGAAGTTTTTAATGGTAGGCATTTGATCCCCATTGTTTATTGTGGTGTGGTCCACTTGAACTTTGGATCTGCATCATTTTTTTGCCATGCCCTAAATTCAGCCGACATAACAAATGAGCGGTGTGGATAAGCACATACATCACCATGGGTCTTACATTGATTTTGTAAATTTTTGGATTTAAGTATCCAAAACCTAAGCTGTCGCATCTGCATTGGAAAAGATATCGTAATTACCTAGATAGATAATTGTTACCCATGTACATGGTAATAACAGTTGAGCCGAAAACTCAAACAGGCCCGTAGAGTTTCTGCCCTAGACGATAAGAAGAGCGTCTCTCTCTATGCAGGTTGGTGAGACATTTCTCACTTTCTCAAGCCTGGCCAAGCCTTGTCTAGATATTCCAAACTCGTCTAAAATGGATTTTAGACTTAAGTGGAATAATATAGGCTAGGCTTGGACAAAGCTTGACTCAGCCCTAACCTGCCCCGTTGACACTCCAACACATGCGTGTAGAAAGAAGTTCATGCACACCTACAAAGTGTGCCCACTAGGCCAGAAGGTGCAAGATCCAAGGCATCCATTAAAGTGTATTTGATCATCTAAATATTCTCCTAAAATATAGATCTGATTGATTTAGTAGGTGGGCTATGATGTTGGAAGCAGATTGACCGTAATTAGAAAACTCCAGCTAAGTCTTTCTTTCAACCGTTCATTTGTTTAGCAAACAATGGCCCATTCTAATGGACCAACCTAATTATTGGACAAGATGATCTATATAGTGATACCACATTACTGATGAATGAATTGGATCTGGTACCAACATGTCATGCTAGCATATTTGCGGCATGAGCATGAAATACCTTACACGTGTGTGAGCTTTTCAAAGCTCCATGTTTGTGTGACCCTATAACTAGGGTTGTCAACGAGCTGGTCTAGGGCTGGGCCAAGCTTTGTTCAAGCCTATCCCACACTATTCAACATAGCCCAAATCTGGCTTGGGCCTGTAATAGACTAAAATAGTCTGGCCTTAACTTTTTTATTACCTACGCCCAAGCCCAAGGTCGAACCTGAATCAGAGAAAGGAGACGAACGTGCTGCAATGGCGACAAAGCCGTGCAGTCGTGAGATTGGTGCAGGTGGAGCTCTGAGGGCTTATTTGTTTTGATGTAATTACATGTATTTTAATTGATTTTGGCATTTATTAATTACAATGTTAAATGTCAATAACTATCAATTCACCATGTCGTTGTTATCTTTACTTTTTGATGGGTCTTAGCTTAGAAAACGAGGCAGACTGTGGGCCACATGCGTTGTATCCATGCACATTCATTTTTTGGATCATTTTAAGGCCTGAGCCGACTGAAAGATTAGGCGGACCACATCATAGGAAATAGTGGGAATAATAACGGCACCATTGAAACCACCGTTTTCTCTGGTGTGGTTTATTTATGGTTTGGCTTTGCCTCATTTTTAGGCTCATGCACTAAATGATCTGAAAAAATGAATGGGAGTAGTGGATATAACACATACATCATTGTGGGGCCCACATAGTTTCCATAACGAAATGACATTGAGATCCCATGGCAATGGCAGCTGTAATGACCATAAGGCCGGTTGGTCATGGTGGCAAAAGAGAGGGGAAAGGAGACGTTGGCTCAGGTAAGCCCCACCATGGTGTTTATGTGAAATACAGAACCACCAAGTATGTAATCCCGTATTAGGATTAGGTTCCCAAAACAACCGTATCCATGGTTCAGGTGGACCACAAAATTGGACACAATATAGAGGACAATGCTTACCCACGATATTTTCCCTTGATGTGTGACGTAGAGCGGGTTGCAGATAGTTTCATGGCCAAGATGGATCAGAAAAAGCCAAGCCAATGATAGAAGTAATCCAGACCATCAGACCTTAAATTGTGTGTATCTCGCAATTCGGAATAAATTATTTGACATATCATATATGAATTTGGGGTAGGACGAGCTACTTTAGCCACCCAACCCTGTTATGCCGGATTGCCCACGCCGAATTTGCGAAATACCATCAGATCAATGGTCGTTTCCCTATCTTAATTCCGTTTTTACTATAAATAGTAAGGTAGGAGAACCACATGAAAAGTGCTTAGAATAATTAGGAGAACAACGTGGTGAAACCATATAGGACACTTACTATTTTTGGCCGATAACCTTGCGCACTAGTGGACATCGTGACCGTCTATAAATAGTAAGTTGTGAATTCTAGGAGTTTTAGTTGTAGTTTGATTATGCAATTTCTTTCATTGCTTAGTATCCCTATTTAAAGAGTTGTGAACTCGTTTATTTCATTTATCAATCAAATTAAGAATTTTATAGAATTTATTTCCATTATTTCTTGTTTTTTCCTCGTGGATTCGAGAATCTGTGAGGAGTCCAGAGAAGCTCTGTGGATTTGGAGTAGTTATCCTTGAGAAAAATGGTGATCAACCTCGTCACGTTCATCCATCTGTCAATGTTCACACGTGGACCGGATTTATTATTATTATTTTTATAAATGTCTCGACCTATGTTTTGGTATGGCATATAATAGTTGGAGTGGATATCGTATAATCATAATGGTAGGACTCAGAAAATCAAGGGTGAATGTCTCTCTCCGAACCATTTTCTTTATCATGATCAACCTTAATTATAGGTTAGTCTTAATTTTTCCAGGCCTAACTTGCAATTACTCATCCAATAGTCAGAGTGGTTCACATACACACCTAGGTGAGACCTTAGAAAATCAAGGGTGGGCATGACACTGATATATTTAAAGGAAAAAAAAAGGAATTTTAGGGGCTGTAACTCTTAATTTTTCATTGCACTAACGGTGATGTGTATGCAAGATCTACTCTAACTATTAGATGTGTAATCCTAGTTCAAAGCCAAAAGATGAGGCTAATGCATAATTAAGGTGGGCCACACCAATGAAAACTATTGGAGAGAGAGGACTACCTATAATTTTCACAGGGCCCACCATGTTGATTATATGAAATCCACTTTAACCATTAAATGCCACACCAAAATGCATTCCTAAATTCAAAATTCAACCCTATATGTGATTTATGTAGGCCACACCAAGGGAAATAGTTTGTAGGGTTAATGTTGCCTTGTATACTTTTTCTAATCATGTCGTCCACTTGAATAACAGATCAGATTGATTTATTTTATTTATTATTATTATTATTATTATTATTTAAATATCCTAAGCCTTACATAAGGTGATCCAATTGGTAGTTGGGGTGGATTTCACATAAACACTATGGTAAGGCTCACTCTAGCGCCCTCTTTTCCTCCTCTCCCTATACTTATTAACATTAATTATCTATTAAATGCTACAAATTTGTAAGATGGTTGACACACATAAGAGTTTCTCCTTTTTGTATTACAAAATTGCTCTTCCAAAAGTAACAGGCCAGGCCGGGCTGATGGCTGCTGTACATGGTCCAAGTTGGTATGATTAAAAACGGTCTTGAATTTTAAGCCTGAGTGGACCTGATACCCCAACCCAAGTCCGGCCTTGTAAGATGGTCGACACACCTGAGAGTTTCTCTTTTTTATATTACAAAATTGCTTTTCCAACAGTAACCGGCCGGGCTGGGTTGATGGCTGTTGTACATGGTCCAAGCTGGCCCGATTAAAAATGGGCTTGAATTTTAAGCATGTGTTCGGCCTATGGGCCTAATACCACAGCCCAAGTCCAGCCCAAAATCCTAATAGGCCTGACCCACCTATTCGCAGGCCTACCTCCAACAGAGGAATGGACATGCACGCTACGCGGGGGTTTTCTCTTTTCTGTCAGGAGTGGGTCCCATGGTCCAGTGATCCAGGCCGTGGTCTGGTGGTCACTCAGTAGGAGGACCGTACCTCAAAAATAATTCAATTGGTTGCATGAGAATGGACGAACAATATACAAATTACAACAGTGGGCCGGCATACAACTGTACGAAGCCCAACATTGGTGGTTAGATTATTCGAGTTTAGGAGATTTGGAGCCTATCTGCGGTGGGGACCAAGAGAACAACGGTCTGGATTACAGCATCAGGGGGCCCAAATTGAATAAACTGAAAACCCCAATAAGCTGAGCAAATATCCCCATATTGTGGGTCCCAAAATTATAGAAATTTAGTACTGTGGACCCCACCTTTTATCCGGCTATTTTTATGAAACAATACAAACTTTGTTTTGCAACTTTGACCTGCACGTGCTGAGACCGAATTTCAGGACAAAAATACCCCTCATTTTCATTGCCGTGGCTTTTCCTCTCATTTTTCACTGTTTGCTTTTCATCTCCCTTTTCATTGCTGCTTTCACTGTCGTTGCTTTCACCCCCTTTCCTCACTCTATTTCCACGAGAAAGACCAGCAAAACTCATTTTGTGGGCCCCCCTATCAGCATTTTGTCTTTTTCTGAAAATGGTCGGTCCAGTGAAGAAATCACACACCACAGGTATATTTTAAACTCAGTTGGGCCCATATTAAATGTATGTAGTATAACAAACGGATTGACTACTTCGCCTGACACCGGCCCCGTGGCCGGTGGTCGGTGCTCTGTGGGCCCCACCATGATGTATGCGTTTCATCCATTCCGTTCATCCATTTTTAAAGATCATTTTAGGGCTTTATCCTAAAAATAAGAGGGATATAAATCTTAGATGTACCACACTACAGGAAAACAATAGTGATTGGATATCCATCATTTAAATCCTCCTGAGGCCCACTGTACTGTTTATTTGAAATCCAATCTGTTTATTAGGTCATAAAGACCCAGATGAAGGCTAAAAACAAAGATCATCTTAATCCAATACTTTAATGGCCCCCAAAAAGTTTTCAATGGTCGATGTTCATTAAACACTGTTTCCTGTAATGTGGTCCAATTAAGATCAGGACATACCTCATTTTTTGTATAATATCATAAAATGATCTATAAAAATAGATGGACAACATGGATGAAACACATACATCATGATGGGGCGCCGTTGATTTTCTAGTTTGCCCCATTGATTTTTTAGTTTGCCCCACTAAATTCAAAGTTTGTCCCGCTAAATTTCATATTTCCCTCGCTGAATTTCATGTTTGCCCCGCTCATTTTTCAGTTTTTTCCGCTGAATTTCACGTTTGTCCCGCTCAATTTGCAGTTTTTCTTGCTGAATTTTATGTTTCCCCTATTGAATTTCTTGATTTGCCCTGCCGAATTTTATGTTTCCCCCACTGAAAATCAACTTTGCCTTGAACAATTTCATGTTTTCCCCGCTGAATTTAATGTTTTCCCCGCTGAATTTCAAGTTTGCCTCGTTCAATTTCATGTTTGCCCCGTTCAATGTCTAAGTTCTTTCCCTCAATGTTTAGGTTCCCTCCCACATATGGGATTTTGGTGTATACAGAATCTGACGAACATGATGTATCACAAATATAACTTCATTGTGGGGCGTAGCAAGCGTAATCGGATTGCGAACTGAGTTAGTTAGTACCCTCCCATTTTACTAAGTAAACTCAGATGGGCCCACATTGAATGTATGTAGTATATCCATGACATCCATCCGTTCTTCTATCTAATTTTAGTAGTTTAGCCCCAAATTAAAGCATAGCAAAAGATCAAGTGGATCATACCACGGGAAACAATGAGCATAATGATTTCCACCGTTGAAACCATAGTAGGCCCAACAGTGATGTTTGTTTGTTATCAAACCTATTGATAAGATCATATAGACATGAATTAATAGAAAACACAATTATAAGCTTGATCCAAAACTTCTATGGCCCTTAAGAAACAATCAACATGAGGAGTTCAATTCAAAATTTTCATGTGGTGTGGTCCATTTGAACATTAGATACGTTTAGTTTCATGGACTCAATCCATGAAATTATCTGTTAAGTTCGCACCACTGATTTTCTAGTTTGCCCCACTGAATTTCATGTTTCCCCCTATAACGTCCTAGAAAAATCCGTACTTAGACCTGAGTAACTCCTCTAACAGAAATCATTTAGAACTAAATTCTTTAGAAACTGAATGGGAATTAACTAACACTAAACTAGATTACCTGTGAAATTAACACCAACCACTTTAAACGCGATCTGTAAGACCTAAAACCTATAGAATCGTTGACGCTATATTACCCTGAAATCTAAGATCCAACTCTAAACTCAGTTGCTCCCAGGAGTACTTTGAAACTTCGTATTAGACTTGGACCGCACGTCGAAAGTCTGATAGCGATGAACTTAGATAATTATGACCGCTTAGTTGGACTTGATTATCATCTCGAAAATCAAGACCAAACGATGTCCTGACACCTTTTACTTGAGTCCGGAGTGAAGAGTGTAAGAGAGTGAAGATTTTTAGGAAATTAAATAAGAATTTAAGTAATCTGAGTCATGTCGCTTGCGCGACATTTATAAGCGTTCTGACCATTGGTTTTTGCCCCAAGTTCACCCTCCGTTCAGGGAAGGTGGCCCATACATGTCAAAGTACTTGTGGCCCTAATTGAGTTTCGGTGACCGTTGAATTGAAGCTGGTCCGCCACGGCCGATCTGAAAACCCGATCGGATTGAAAACTTAACTTACTTAAGATTCCATACTAGTGAGCTTAAGTCCGACTGCATTTGATAAGAGGACCTCCAGAAGTGTTCCGTTGGACCAGAAAGAGCCCGATTTGGTTATAACCTAAGTATACCTTAGCCTTAGGGCTATTTCCATCAATTTTAGGCTTATAAAAAGGCCTTAAACCCTCATTCTCAAATCTCATACGAATTTCCTAAACCCTAGCCACTTCAAGAGAGAGAAAGGAGAGATAAAGTAAGAGAGAACCTTTTGTTTCTTTTTGGGATTCTTCCCAGTTCTTCTACGTATCGATCTTGCGTATTAGAATCGTTATTCCGAAGATTCTGATTCTGTTCTTGGGTAAGTTAATCAAACCCTAACTTGTTTTGAAGCTTAGAATAGTTGAAGTGAAGTTATAGCTAACCCATTTCATGTCTTAGGTAGCGTATCCGCCGTTGACGAAGACTTATCGTCTGAATCATATCCATTATGCGTTTTCTGGTTTAAGGTGCGGAATATATACGTTTACGTTATGGTTTTTAAGACTTTCAATGTTAGATAATGATTTATTCTTGACGTGGATGCTATTACACATGCTAAATGCGCTATCCGTTTTGATTTACGTATATGTATAACCTATGTTATAAATAGAGTATTTCATGTATATGCTAGAATACCCGTATACGTATGGAATTCAATGTTATGATTGCCATGATTATTTATCGTAGATATATGCTTGATATGTATGTGACAACTCCTTGACGAAAGAATTTTCCCTAATATGAAATGTAGTCGACATACGTGATGTATGTTGAATAGTGTAGTGTAAGTGTTTGTAAAAATGCTTGAATGAGTTAGTATTTAGTAAAGGCATGATTTTTAAGGGTATTGAGATATGAATCTCAATCACCTTACATGTGTGTATGATTTCCTCCATAAATTGTTTAGTCTAAATTATTTATGTTAACTGTGTGTATGATTTCCTCCAAGTATTGTATTTATGTTCAAGTTATATTTCATAAATATTCATATGAATATAGGATATGAATCAAATACTTGTTATTGAGCTTGTACGTGATTGAGGCTATATTACAGTCCAGGTAATCGGTAATCATTCTTCAAATGGTGGTTGAGGTTCTCTTCGCCACGTAGGATGTGTTCAACGAATCCAAGTCGTGCTTGGGATGTTCGATAGTGGTTAGGCTATACGGAGTGCTTATGCATTTCATGTCGATCAACTCAACGTGCGCTTGGCCTAGTTGAGCTTATCAAGTAACCCGATTGACTGATGTTTGTTCACCATGTTTAGTCGCTACTGTTTGAATCTAAGGCACTGAACTCACTAGTGAAAATCCCGTTAACCTTTGTACCGTGATCCCCTAAGACTCATGAGTTAGACATGGTGGTATGGGACACCGTGGTCGAGCTGTCGGCCTACGCTGGGGCGACAAGCCTCCCCGTAGTGACTAGTGAGTACCTTACTCTGGTGAGTCGATTATGGTGGTATGAGACACTATATTCGTGCTGTCGGCCTAACTGATTGGTGACGAGCCCTCTGTAGTGACCTCGAGTATATCCTGACACTGCATTTGAGCGACGAGCCTTATCGTAGTATCTAGTATATAACTAGACCTGTATTGATTGGTGACAAGCCCTTTACAGTGATTTAGAATCGTAACATCGTATGAGATTTCCTAGGATTGACGACCCTAGAATGGATTAATGTTTGAGAATTGATATAAGGGAGGTATCTTAGCTTCTCAATCCTACTGTATGAAAATGACTAATAAGAACTAAATAATCATGCTCATAACATTGTACTGCATGTGCCGTTGACGTTGGTGTAGAGCACAGAGGAAGTGACTGACATGCGCGACCGTAAGATGAAGATCGCAGAGGGAGATTGTGGTGAGGGTATGTATCATTCCCTCATATCATTCTTGCATTAACAAGAGTATCTAGGACATGTTTGATTGTTCTGCTTTATCATTACTGTTTGATTGAATTGATAACATGTTAACCTTTGCTGTATAGTTCTACTGAGTTGATCACTCACTCCCATGTTCTGGGACGGTGCTTAACCACCAACCAGACTCTGATTTAGTTGCAGGTGATGGTGATGCTTACGAGCCAGAGTTCGATGAGGACGAGGAGGCATTCTCATTTATGCAGTTCTCAGGCGGGTTTATGTGAGCCTTATCTTGATTGGCGGAGATTCTGGGATATGATTGTAGCGACTTATCACATTCTGTTACATGTATTTTGAGACACAGTTTGTACTTATTGTCCAGGCAGAGCACGCATATTTTGGGGATTATTTTTAGTTTATATATGTATTTAAGTCTTCCGCTTGCATTTTCTCACAATCCCTGAATTATATCTGCTGATTTGGCTTAATCTACTTCATGTTTTATGCACTAATACAGACAACATACATCCTTCATTATTTATGTTGCATAAGTGATGTTTTGGAACTCGGGAGCTGAGTTATGCTCGAGCTCCGAATTTCAGGGCGTTACAAGTTGGTATCAGAGCATGATATGGATTAAATTGGACCTAGGTTATGGTCACACGATGCATGTTGACGCCACTATACCATAGGAGGGTGCGAGAGCAATCTAGAAACAGGTTTATGTCTCCCAGTTTTGTTATTGGTGAAAATTTACTGAAAATGATCGTCGAGATCGAGTCCGTGTACACTCCTGATCACACACAACGATCCCAAATCACTTCTAGACCGTCAATCGACGGGTTTAAATCATGTTTCAATCCATTTCAGCCGTTAGAAATCGGTAAATATCAATGTACATTAGTTTTGTTCCGAATCAACCCGAATCGAGCAAAACCGAACTAAGGGCCCAATCGGGGCTGTTTTTGAGGGACCCAGGGTGGGACCCATATCCATTTGGACCCAAGGGGGGGGGGGGGGGGGGGGGGAGGACCTCGCCGATGGGGTGAGCCCTCATCGGGAGGTCCAGAGAGGCCTTGCCGACCGGTGGGCTCGGCCGGGGTGGGCCGACGAGCCGATCGTGTTTGGGGTCTTGTGGGACCCAATGCTCTATGGTTCGTTAATTAAAACACCCCCAAATGCCTACTTCCTTCATAAAATACACCCCAAGCTCCCCCTTTTCTTCAAAACAACCCTTATCTCTCTCGAATCGTCCTTCCAATCCCTCTTTCTTCCATTTTCCTTTAAGCCCTACGTCCTTCCACCGTGCTTAGCCATATCCATCACCTAACCCTTCCATTTCCTTTGGTTTGAGCTCCTAAATCTCCCAGTTAAGGCTCAAAATCGTGCAAACCCACTACCTATCCTATTTTGTTATTTTCTTTCTTTAATATTTGCTTTCTTTGAGCCTTTACACCCTCTTTGAGGCTTAGATCTGTGGAGACCCAAATAGTTCAGCCCTTTCCTTCCTTTTCTTTGCTTTTTCATGGCTTTCATGGAGTTTGTTGTGGCCTTATTTTCCATTTCCTCCATCTTTTCTTTCATGGGGAAGAAGAGAGCCCCCGTTGATGAAGCCGGGCCTAGTCGCCCAACCCATTCAAGAAGACTAAGGGGCGCCGCCGCTAGTTCAAGTGCCACTCGTGAATTGCATACGAAGCGGGATTTAGATCCCCATGCTCCAATAGAAAGATCCCTGTCGGCGGAGTTGTTCCATGGTGTTTTTGAAGGCTACAGGGTCCTGTTTGAAGCTCATGTTGATGCGTGGCTGTTTGGAGAATTTCTGTTATTCGAACGCATAGTTGAAGCCGAGTGAGGTCTGTTGTTTGAAGGTGAGCGTCGTGCTAATGTGAGTACTGTTCGAGCATTCTACGCCCACATCCGAGAGCCTACGCTAGAGCCCCTGCAGTTTAGAATCCCCGTTGGACGAGATAGGGTGGCCACAGTTGATACTACTTTGATATCTCATATTCTGAATGTGCCTCTTGGAGAGGTTCATGCTAGCGAGAAGAATTTGAACAGTGCACGTGAGAGGGATCACGACACACGATTCCTTTGTGGTTTTCTAGTTGAATGACAGCCTAACAGAAGCCTCTTAGTGACGAATATGACAGACGACTTCCGTTTGCTTCACCATATCTGTATGTTCAACGTTTATTCAAGGTGGAGCAACCGCAGTGAGTGCACGCGCCTGATGGTGGATTTATTGTATCAGGTGGGGTAGGGAGAGAAGCTTTGTATGCCTACTTATGTCTTGCGACAGATAGTCCTTATCGCACGATCGAATAGAAGGACTGAATCTCTCCCGTTCGGCTGACTCATATGCAGGATTGCACTTTAGTTACCGGTGCCAGTCCATTACATTTTCGAGACTATTCTCAATTAGATGGAGATCGGGCCTCGGCAGCGGAAAGCTTTACTTGAGGAGAGTGAAGATGAGTCAGAAAGTGAAGAAGAAGACAGTGATGAGGAGGGTGGAGCAGAGATAGAAGAGGAAGAAGGGCAGGACGAAGAAGAAGAGGATGATCAGGATACTGATGAGAGTCCTCCTCCTGCGACTCAGGAGCCTGATCCTAATCGGACTGATAGAGAAGCCCGTTTGGTTAGGTTCAAGGAGGGTCACGCCTCTCTTCGACAGGATATTATAGATCTGCGCGCCCTTGTGAAGCATAAGTTCAAGAAAGTAAACCGCACTTTGAAGATGATCCTGTGTTGTCTGCAGGATAAGGGTGCCCCTCCTCCATTGCCAGATTTCTATGAATAGGCTTTCTGTAGTTGTTGTTTGTCTGTTTGTTGCTTGTCTTGTGTGTGGTTTGGTAGTTGTTTAGTGTTTGAAGCTTAGTTGTTTTGCTCACATGCTTTCTCCGTCACGGTTCGTGTAATGCTGCACATCATGTATTGTGACAATTTTGTTAATGAAATACATGTTGTTTCTTTGGCTTGTGAAGTTAATGTTGTAGATGGACTGTGTGAATGCCTAATCTCATTGGTTGCTACCCTCTGTTGTGTGTAGGGTATGCCACCTAAGGGCTCTAGATCTTCGGCCTGTCTCTCTTTGGGTGATTCGCTTGACGGGGCCCTTGTCCTGAGCGATAGTCGTATGGACCCCCATTCGGGCCCATCTCGTTCTGATCCCATGCCGGGTTCTCAGCTGGCTTTTCGCCCTGCTGCTGGGCCGCCTCCTGTGACACCTTCTGTGGTACTTTCTGTCACACCTGCGGTTCCTGAGCAGAACTGTGCGTCTGCGTCGACGCCTTCTACATCACAGTCCGCTCCACCTCCTAATAGGCTAGAGCAGATGATGCTGTTGATGTAGCAGCAACGGATACAACAGCAACAACAGTAACATCAGATTCAGCAGCAGCAGTAGCAGCAACAGTTCTTATCCTCCATGGCTGGTATCTTTGCTCAGTCGATGGGGGTGACTCCACCTGCCTCGCCTCTACACCTTGTTGGGAATACTAGTGCGAGCGGTACATTCGAGCGATTTCAGCGCTTGAGGCCTCCTACATTTTCGGGTACTCACAGACTCAAGGAGGCTGAGTATTGGATCGACCGCATCTCTAAGATGTTGAGACTGTTGCACTGTTCCGAGGCGGAGCAGGTTGAGCTTGCCACCTTCATGTTTGAGAAGGAGGCTAGCTTATGGTGGGATAACATCCTCCGTACAGTTGCGGAGAGATTTGTTTGGACGTGGGAGGCGTTTGAGGCATGCTTCCATGAGAAGTATTTTCTGGTCACTTATCGACACGAGAAGGAGAGTGAGTTCCTTCGCCTTCGCCAGAGACGAATGTCGGTGACTGAGTATGAGAACCAGTTTACGGAGCTGGGTAGGTATGCTCCTTTGATTTTGGGTGATCAGCCGTTGAGGATGTGGCATTTTTTTGAGGGTCTGCAGCCCGAGATTCGATCGAAGATGTGCTGTGCAAGCATCTCTTCTTATGCTGAGTTGGTGAGCTTGTCCCTGCGAGCTGAGTAGGACGGGAATAAGTTGTCCCGCATGCGTGCACCTATGGCTCCCAGGCTGTGACCTGATTTCTCGAGTAGGACTTTCCTCTGTAAGAGGCTTCGTATAGATTCACCGCTAGGGTTTGCGGCATCTCCCGCCCATGTGAGGCGTCCTGATGTGTGGTGCAGCTACTGCAAGAAGCCAGGCCACGCTGAGGTGTCTTATTTTTCCAGGTTGCGAGACAGTGGTTTCTCGCCGCCTCAGAGGATCCGCCGTCCGATGCCTCAGGCTATTTCTGCACCACCCCTTCGATCAGCACCAGCTCATCCTTCCTTTAGACCACCAACACCCCGATTCAGGCCACCACAACGGTCCATGGTACCGCCATCGCATCATCCACAGCAGGCTCGGGTTCATGCGCTCACAGCTTAGGCGCCCGAGGCAGATTCAGCCCCATCATCTTTTGAGGTTCCTGCTCACATCTTAGGTACGCCTATCTCCTTATTGGTGGACACTGGGTCCACTATTTCGATCATCTCTTGTGCTGCGGTCAAGCGGCTAGGTTTAATTACAGCTCCTGCGAAGGGAGTGAGATTCACGACAGCTATAGGGACTACTTTAGACATTACTCGGACCTGTGAGTCTTGCTAGATAGATTTGGATAGCAGGACAGTGGGTGTCGACCTGATTGTCACCCCACTGTGTCATTATGATGTTATATTTGGGATGGATTGGCTCGCGAAGATGAGAGCAGAGATTAATTACGAGGTCAGAGTTGTGACAGCCTACGGACCTGAGGGCACGGTCTTTTCATTTCTAGTTCAGGTCAGTTAGTCCTGTAGTGTTAACAGCTACGCTTCCTTATTAGAGAGTTCTGATGTTGGAAGTTATGCCAATGGTTCATGATTTCTCTGATGTGTTTGATAAGATTCTAGGGCTTCCTCCTCAGTGCGAGATTGACTTCACTATTGATCTTGTGCCCAGTGCGATACCTATTTCCTTGCCGACGTATCGTATACCTCCATGTGAGATGGAGGAACTGAGGAGACAGATTGATGTTTTGCTAGAGGCAGGCTTTATTCGACCAAGTGTGTCACCTTGGGGAGCGCCTATCTTGTTTGTGAAGAAGAAAGACGGTTCCCTGCGGTTATGTATTGATTATCAAAGGTTGAATTAGGTGACTGTGAAGAACAAGTATCCCTTGCCCAGGATTGATGATCTATTTGATCAGTTGAAGGGGGCACGCTATTTCTCAAAGTTAGATTTGCAGTCTGGGTATCATCAGTTGCCCGTCAGGGATGAGGACGTGCAGAAGATTGTGTTCAGAACCAGTTTTGGTCATTATGAGTTCCTTGTGATGTCTTTTGGACTCACAAATACTCTGGCCGTGTTCATGGATCTGATGAACAGAGTGTTTCGGCCATTTCTGTTTTGATTCGTTATTGTCTTTATCAATGACATTTTGATATACTCCACGAGTCAGGAAGAGCACGAGGAGCACCTGAGAGCGAAATTGAATACTCTCAGGGAGAACCAGTTGTTTGCACAGTATAAGAAATGTGACTTCTGGAAGGAAGAAGTTTCTGAGACATGTGGTGTCCAAGGAAGGTATTGCTATAGACCCCGCTAAGGTTGCTGCGGTTCAGGATTGGAAGTAGCCCAGTTCAGTTACTGAGGTGAAGAGTTTCCTGGGTCTGGAAGGTTACTATCGACGTGACTTTTTCAAGATTGCCAGGCCGTTGTCTCAGTTGACACGGAAGGATTTGAAGTTAGCCTGGAATGAGAATGCTGAAGCAGTTTTTCAGAAGCTGAAGGACAAGTTGACGTCCGCCCCTGTGCTCATATTGCCAGAGCAAGGGGTTAAGTATACGATATATACTGACGTGTCTCACGTTGGTCTGGGTTGTGTCCTTATGCAGAAGGACAGGGTGATTGCGTATGCCTCAAGACAATTAAGGAAGCACGAGGAGAATTACCCTACACACGACCTGGAGTTGGTAGCTGTCATTTTCACATTAAAGCTCTGAAGACATTACCTCTTTGGAGAGGAGTTCGAACTCTTTTACGACCACAAGAGCCTTAGATATATATTCTCGCAACGAGACTTGAATATGAGGCAACGCTTATGGATGGAAACCTTGAAGGACTTTAAGTTCGAGGTCTCCTACCATCCGGGCAAGGCTAACCTTGTGGTAGATGCGCTGAGCCGCAAGAAGACTATAGAATTTACGGCTCCGCTTATGATTGCAGAATGATATATGGATGAGTTTGTGCGAGACTTTGAGCAGAAACTCACAGTGGAAGAGCCGTATGAAGTTGTTGCACATGTTCATGTACAACCCCTCGTAGATGGCCAGATTATCGAGGCTCAGGCAGGCGATGAGCTTCTGGTGAAGATGAAGGAGAGGGTTGGTACTGATGAGGACTTTGAGTAGACTATTAGTACGGATGGGGGCTTGCGATATCGAGGCCGCTTGTGCTTCCTAGACATTCCTGACTTGAGACGAGAGATTCTCGAGTCAGCCCACAATTCGAGGCTTGCGATGCATCCAGGTAGCATGAAGATGTATCAAAACATGAAAAGATCGTACTGGTGGGACAATATGAAGGTTCACATTGCTGAGTTCGTATCCCGTTGTCTCACATGTCAGCAGGTTAAGGTAGAGCATTGCCGACCTCCTAGATTGCTTCAGCCCATGCCTATAGCTGGATGGAAGTGGAACTTTATTTCTATGGACTTTATTTCTGGACTGCTGAAGATGAGGAAGAGACATGACTCTATTTGGGTGATCTTTGATAGGTTAACGAAGTCAGCTCATTTCCTATCGATCAGAGTTACGAATTCTGTAGACGAGTTGGCTAGATTGTATATCAGGGAGATTGTACGTCTGCATGGAGTTTCCTTGGAGATCGTGTCAGATCGAGACACGCGATTCACATCTATCTTCTGGACTCGTATCCAGGAAGTGATGAGTGTGAAACTGAAGTTCAGTACCGCGTTCCATTCGCTGACAGACGGGTAGACGGAGCGTGTGAATCAGATTTTAGAGGATATGTTGCGAGCTTGTGTGTTGGACTTCAAGGACAGTTGAGATGATTGTCTTCCTTATGCAGAGTTCGCGTATAACAACAGCTTCCAGGCGAGTATTGGTATGGCTCCCTATGAGGCACTGTATGGTCGCCCTGAAGAGCACCGCATTGTTGGGCAGAAGTGGGCGAGAAGACTCTGATTGGCCCATAGTTAGTTTAGGCGACTTCATAGAAGATCGACATTATTCGGCGTCGACTGCTCTCAGTACAGAGCAGGAAGAAGAGCTATGCCGATACGAGATGGCAACCGCTTGAGTTTGATGTTGGGGACCATGTATTTCTTAAGGTTTTCCCTATGAGAGGAGTTCTTCGGTTTGGTAAGAAAGGGAAGCTCACGCCGAGAGTCTTTGGCCCGTTTCAGATACTTGATCGAGTGGGGCAAGTAGCGTATCGCCTTGCTTTGCCCACACCACTCGTAGGCGTGCATAACGTATTCCATGTGTCCATGTTGAAGAAGTACGTTCCTGATCCTTAGCATATTATCAGATGGGAGCAGGTGCAGTTGGACGAGGATGCCACTTATGAACTGCGACTGACGCGTATTTTGGATAGGAAGGAGCAGGTATTGTGTAGCAAGGTTATCCCACTTGTGAAGGTACTGTGGACGCATATATTGAAGAAGAAGCTGCTTGGGAGACTGAAGCTGAGGTCAGGAAGAATTACCCCCAGATCCTCGAGGAATATGAGAAGGTATGAATTTCGAGGATGAAATTTTTTTCTTAGGGGTTAGATTGTAACGTCTTAGAAAAATTCGTACTTAGACCCGAGTAACACTTCTAGAAGAAATCATTTAGAACTAAATTCTTTAGAAACTGAATGTGAATTAACTAGCGCTAAACTAGATTACCTGTGAAATTAGCACCAACCATTTTAAATGCTATCTGTAAGACCTAAAACCTATAGAATCGTTGACGTTATATTACCCTGAAATCTAGGATCCAACTCTAAACCCAGTAGCTCCTAGGAGTACTTTGAAACTTCATATCAGACCTGGACTATACGTCGAAAGTCTGATAGCGATGAACTTAGAAAATTATGACTGCTTAGTTGAACTTAACTATCATCTCAAAAATCAAGACCAAACGATGTCCTGCGACCTTTTCCTTGAGTCCAGAGTGAAAAGTGTGAGAAAGCGAAGATTTTTAGGAAATTAAATAAGAATTTAAGTAATCTGAGTAGTGTCGCTTGTCGTCATTTATACGCGTTCTGACCGTTGGTTTTTTCCCCGAATTCACCCTCGGTTCAGGGAAGGTGGCCCATACATATCAAAGTACTTGTGGCCCTGATTAAGTTTCGGTGACCGTTGAATTGAAGCTGGTCCGCCATGGCCGATCTGAAAACCCAATCGGATTGAAAACTTAACTTACTTAAGATTCCATACTAGTGAGCTTAAGTCCGACTACATTTGATAAGAGGACCTCCAGAAGTGTTCCGTTGGACCAGAAAGAGCCCGATTTGGTTATAACCTAAGTATACCTTGGCCTTAGGGCTATTTTTATCAATTTTAGGCTTATAAAAAGGCCTTAAACCCTCATTCTCAAATCCCATATGAATTTCCTAAACCCTAGCCACTTCAAGAGAGAGAAAGGAGAGAGAAAGTAAGAGAGAACCTTTTGTTTCTTTTTGGGATTCTTCCCAGTTCTTCTATGTATCGATCTTGCGTATTAGAATCGTTATTCCGGTGATTCTGATTCTGTTCTTGGGTAAGTTAATCAAACCCTAACTTGTTTTGAAGCTTAGAATAGTTGAAGTGAAGTTATAGCTAACCCATTTCATGTCTTAGGTAGCGTATCCACCGTTGACGAAGACTTATTGTCTGAATCATATCCATTATGCGTTTTCTGGTTTAAGGTGTGGACTATATACGTTTAGGTTATGGTTTTCAAGACTTTCAATGTTAGATAATGATTTATTCTTGACGTGGATGCTATTACACATGCTAAATGCGCTATCCGTTTTGATTTACGTATATGTATAACCTATGTTATAAATAGAGTATTTCATGTATATGCTAGAATACCTGTATACGTATGGAATTCAATGTTATGATTGCCATGATTATTTATCGTAGATATATGCTTGATATGTATGCGACAACTCCTTGACGAAAGGATTTGCCCTAATATGAAATGTAGTCGACATACGTGATGTATGTTGAATAGTGCAGTCTAAGTGTTTGTAAAAATGCTTGAATGAGTTAGTATTTAGTAAATGCATGATTTTTAAGGGTATTGAGATATGAATCTCAATCACCTTACCCGTGTGTATGATTTCCTCCATAAATTGTTAGTCTAAATTATTCATGTTAACTGTGTGTATGATTTTCTCCAAGTACTGTATTTATGTTCAAGTTATATTTCATAAATGTTCATATGAATGTAGGATATGAATCAGATGCTCGTTATTGAGCTTGTACGTGATTGGGGCTATATTACAGTCTAGGTAATCGGTAACCGTTCTTCAAATGGTGGTTGAGGTTATTTTCGCCACGTAAGATGTGTTCAACGAATCCGAGTCGTGCTTGGGATGTTCGATAGTGGTTAGGCCACACGGAGTGCTTATGCATTCCATGTCGATCAACTCAACATGCGCTTGGTCTAGTTGAGCTTATCAAGTAACCCGATTGATTGATATTTGTTCACCATGTTTGGTCACTATTGTTTGAATCTAAGGCACTGAACTCACTAGTGAAAATCCCGTTAACCTTGGTACCGCGATCCCCTAAGACTCATGAGCTGGACATGGTGGTATGGGACACTGTGGTCGAGTTGTCAGCCTATACTGGGGCGACAAGCCTCCCCGTAGTGACCATGAGCACCCTACTCTTGTGAGCTGATTATGGTGGTATGGGACACTATATTCGTGTTGTCGGCCTACACTGATTGGTGATGAACCCTCTATAGTGACCTCGAGTATATCTTGACACTGCATTTGGGCGACGAGCCTTATTGTAATATCTAGGATATAACTAGACCTGTATTGATTGGTGACGAGCCCTTTACAGTGATCTAGAACTGTAACAATGTATGAGATTTTTTAGGACTGATGACCCTAGAATGGATCAATGTTTGGGAATTGATATAAGGGAGGTGTCTTAGCTTTCCAATCCTACTATATAAAAAGGACTAATAAGAACTAGATAATCATGCTCATAACATTGCACTGCAAGTGCCGTTGACGTTAGTGTAGAGCACAAAGGAAGTGACTGACATGCGTGACCGTAAGATTAAGATCGCAGAAGGAGATTATGGTAAGGGCATGTATCATTCCCTCATATCATTCTTGCATTAATATCTAGGATATGTTTGATTATTCTACTTTATCATTACTGCTTGATTGAATTGATAACATGTTAACCTTTGTTGTATAGTTCCACTGAGTTGATCACTCACTCTCACGTTCTGGGACGGTGCTTAACCACCAACCCGACTCTGATTTAGTTGTAGGTGACAGTGATGCCTATGAGCCAAAGTTCGATAAGGACGAGGAGGCATTCTCATTTATGCAATTCTCAGGCAGGTTCATGTGAGCCTTGTCCTAATTGGCGGGAATTCTGGGATATGATTGTAGCGACTTATCACATTCTGTTACATGTATTTTGAGACACAGTTTGTACTTATTGTCCAGGTAGAGCACATATATTTTGGGGATTATTTTTGGTTTATATATGTATTTAAGTCTTCCGCTTGAATTTTCTCACTATCCCTAAATTATGTTCACTGATTTGACTTAATCTACTTCATGTTTTATGCACTAATACAGACAAGATACATCCTTAATTATTTATGTTGCATAAGTGATGTTTTGAAACTCGGGAACTGAGTTATGCTCGACCCCCGAATTTCAGGGCGTTACACCCTTGCTCAATTTCATGTTTGCATCGCTAATTTCCTAGTTTGCCCCACTAATTTTATAGTTTGCCCCACTCAAATTCAAGTTTCCTCGCTGAATTTTTTGTTTGCCCCACTGAATTTCTAGTTTGCCCCACTTAAATTCAATTTTTCCTCACTAAAATTCAAGTTTGCCCCGCTGAATTTCTAGTTTACCTTGCTGAATTTCTAGTTTGCCCCGCTTAATTTAATGTTTCCCCAGCTCAATTTCTAGTTTGCCTTGCTAAATTTCATGTTTCCCCTGCTGAATTTATAGGTTGCCCCGCTGAATTTTTTGTTTGTCCCACTAAATTCATAGTTCGCCCCGTTGAATTTCATGGTTCCCCCGTTGAATTTTATGTTTGCCCCGCTCATTTTTCAGTTTTTTCCGTTGAATTTTATGTTTCCCCCGCTGAATTTCTTGTTTGTCCCGTTCAATATCTAGGTTCCCTCCCTCAATGTCTAGGTTCTCTCCCATATATGGGGTTTTGGTGTCCGATAAACATGATATATTACAAATAAAACATCATTGTGGGGCATAGCAAGCGTAATCGGATTGCATACCGAGTTAGTCAGTACGCACCCATTGTACTAAGTAAACTTAGATGGACCCACATTAAATGTATGTAGTATATCCACGCCGTCCATATGTTCTTTCATCTAATTTAAGTGGTTTACCTCCAAATTGAAGCATATCAAAAGATCAAGTGAACCTGACCCCATCTCAAGTTGGGCTAGTTGATCCAAACCCAAGTTGTAGTGAGGGGTAGGTTGGGTTGGGTTGAGGGCAACTTGAGCCCAACATGACCTCTAGAGGACCCAACATGACCTCAAGCCTTTGGTATCCATAAAGTTCAATTACTTTATGGGTTCGTTTTCTCCTCCACTTGACACTTTGGTTATTGAGAACTCTTTTGGATATGGTTTGTTGGAGCTAAAGGGAGAACACTTTCGTTATTGAGATTTATAAGGACAACCTTGAGTTGAGTATAGGGTTTGTGCACGTGTTTTTCTGTGGTTATCGGGAGAATGGTGACCTCCAATCAGCTCTCAGGTGTCCCTTGGACTGTCATGATCTTGAATCACATTTTCTCATAATATGAGCTTGTAGTTAACATCCTACGATTTATAATTCAGGTTCTATAATCTGATTCATTTATCATGGAAATCGAATTAGTCCTCAGTTTGATCTTTGTTTGATAGGCATCCCACAGGATTTGTACAATTTACTTCACTAAAAGAAGGGATGGCATGGGGATCTCATGTGATGGTAGTGGACTGTCGAGCTTCTAGGCCTGTCTTGTTATTGACTGGGATCTGGCTTGGGTCTGTAACAAATTCACATGGTGTTGTCTATTTTCTCTTTGATAGATGCAAATGGTTACACTCACACTATTAGTTTAGATTTTGTTATAGTGTCATAGTTCATTTTTTAGACTGTTGGATATTCATTTTCTGTCATATCCTTTATTTATGGAAGAGATATGAATGTCGACAGGGATCTTATAAGTCAAGGCTTGAAAGGTTATATAACGATTAGATTTTTTCTTCAAAAGCTTGTAGTTGAAAGAACCATTCTCAGTTGCATTTTGTCAATTATTTTGTAGTGCAGGTTTGATCATTGCATCATATCATATTGTCATGAGTTTTTAAAGCAGATTTTTGTTGAGTTTGATCTTATTCCACTAGTAAGTGCTTCCCTCATAAAGGTTCATGTTGCTATACTAATTTTGAGTAATGACCGTATACCTATACTAATTTTGTGTTCTATCATGTTTTGACTAATATATTCTATCACATGTGGTCCCTTAGCTAGTAGATTGAAGAGCACGAGGATTTCATGCGTGCCCCGCTCAATTTCATATTTGCCCTGCTCATTTTCATGTTTGCCCCATTCGATTCCTAGTTTGCCTTATCCAATTTCATGTTTACCCTGCTCAATTTCATGTTTGTTCGCTGATTTTCTAGTTTTCCCCACTCAATTCCATGTTTGCCCCGCTGAATTTCATGTTTCCTCTGCCGAATTTGCAGTTTGCCACGCTCAATTCTTAATTTGCCCCACTCAATTTCATGTTTGCCCTACTGAATTTCTAGTTTGCCCTACTGAATTTCATGTTTTCCCCGCTCAATTTCCAATTTGCCCCAGTTATTTTTCAGGTTACCCCGCTGGATTTCATGCTTGTCCCGCTTAATTTCCAGGCAATATGCTCGAGTTGTTGCCGACATTCCTGGTTCATGGGTTGAATTCCCCGAGTAATGACCTTAAAATTTGATGTTTGGCTAGTTTAATCGCATTTCAAGTTCATTGAAATTCATCTTAGGCAATTGAAATTGCATTTCAATTATTTGTTAGGCTAGTTCAATTGCATTTCAAATTCATTGAAATTCATGTTACCCTCGCTGAATTTCCAATTTATATATATATAAAACCACTCAATTTCATGTTTGCCCCGCTAAATTTTCAGTTTGCCCTGCTCAATTTCTAGTTTGCCCCGCTCAATTTCTAATTTGCCCTGCTGAATTTCTAGTTTGCCCCGCTGAGTAGCAAGCATAATCGGATTGCGTACTAAGTTAGTCAGTACGCTTCTATTGTATTGAGTAAATTCAGTTGGGCCCACATTGAATTTATGTAGTATATCCACGTCGTCCATCCATTTTTCCATCTAATTTAAAGGGTTGAGCCCCAAATTGAAGCATATCAAATGATTAAGTGGATCATACCACGGGAAACAGTGGGCATAATGATTTCCACCGTTGAAACCATATTAGGCCCAACAATGATGTTTGTTAGTTATCAAACATGTTCATAAAATGATTCAAACGTCGAGTCCTTGTTAAATTCAAGAGTAACTAATCAAATAACAAGCCTTTCTTGTTGCATGATAAAATGGAGGAATGTTACTGAAAATTTAAAATAACTTGAAAGAGTTATGGTGTAATATGCACGCTTTGGTATGTCACATCTCAACTTGATAGGTATCATTTTTGCATTGATTAGTGGATATTGTTAATACTTCTTAACTTGATTCGGAATTTTTTAAAATAATTTTACAATGGAATTGGATGGAATGTGTTGTTTAGAATTGGATTGAGTCCACTATCTAAATTAGTCCTATATGCATGCGTAATTTAATTTTTGAAATTACATTGATTCACGAGGTGTAGTGGGTTTTTACTTTACATCGTATCGTACACTATTGCTACTGAAATGATGTCTTCGGTTTGTTGCAATTTTGAAAATAAATTGAGGCCTTTTTCTGTTTCATGGCAAGTGATAGGTCTTAAGTGGCCATGATTGTTGGCTATGAAAAAGATGGACTTTTCCAGAATCTCAAGAATTGCATTGTGTGATCGCCATATACAATCCAAAACCATATGCCTGTATTTGTATATATATGTGCATATGCATATCTATATATTTCTATAAGTATGTATGTTTGTATATGTGTATGAAATTACAAATGCCTCATCATCACCATTATTATCTTAGTCTTCTCCTAAGAATTTTGGTTTTCTTTTATTAAGTACATGGTAGAGGTTTCTGCATGGAATCCTGTTGATACTTGCTCCTTTCATAATTTGAGCCTTCTCATGTTGTAGGAAGATGTTGCCCATAAAGTTCAGACGGGCAAAACATTGCCTTTTAAGGTTACATTCTCTATGGTGTCCTAATGCTTTGTTTCTTTTTTTTTTTTTGGTTTTGTTTTGTTTTATTTATTTATTTATTTTTGCATCAGGTGTGAAGAAGAAAGTTGATAAAGTAATAGTACTTGTGGGGAAAAGAGAGGAGAAAATGACTGTAGACCTATGGCTACGGATTATAACTGTAGCCATAGATTGTCGATAATGTCAAACATAATTCGATAATATTGAAGATGAATACCAAATTGGCTAGTGACAAAACTCGAAAAATGGATGAATTTTTGATAATATTGAGATATGTTCGATAGTATCAAGCATAAGTCATCGATAATATCGAGACATGATCGATAGTATTGGTAACTAATATCGAGTAATTACTATAGACCTATGGGTACGAAATATAACCGTAGCAATAGGTACTGTAGCCGATCTGCCATCAACTGCAACAAGGAAAAAAATTTCATAGACTTTTACGGACTATAATTCGTAGCTATAGCTTCGATACATATCGAAAACACTATGATATGTATTGAAAATTGTAGGATTTTTTAGGAAAACTCGCTGGACAGTTCTGGAATTTTTCAATAATATCGAAAGGCCTTCGATATATCAAAGCTAAGGTTATGGCTACGGTTATAATCCGTAGCTATAGGGTCCAACTGACCTTAACTCACTAGCTTCTTTTTTTTTTTTTTTTGTAATCCCCACGGCATTTTGTGGGTCCCATTATGAGGTATGTGTTATATCCAAACCGTCCATTTATTTGACGAGCTCATATTAAGGCTTGAAACAAAAAATAAGACGAATCTAGCTATCAAGTGGGCCACACTACAAAAGGCAGTGGGGAATTGAACGTCTATCGTTGAAACCCTTTTAGGGGTCATATAAGTTTTGGATCATTATGAAATTTATTTTTCCTCTTCATCTAGGTCTTTGTAACCTTATGAATAGATTGGATGGAAAATATATGTTATGGTGGGCCTACAAAATTTTTAACGGTGAAAATCAATTTTTTCGCTGCTCTTTGTGGTGTAGTCCAGTTGATCTTTGGATATGATTCTTTTTTTTTTTTTTTAATAATGCTCCCAAATGATCTCAAAATATGGATGAACATTGTGGATATAATAAATACATAACTGTGGGGCCCATGTAACTTTGATCTCTTTTGAGCGGGGTGAACATGAAATTGAGCAGGACAAACTAAAAATTGAGCGGGGCAAACATAAAATTGAGCGGGGCAAACTAGAAATTGAGCAGGGCAAACATGAAATTGAGCAGGGACAAACTAAAAATTCAATGGGGCAAACATGAAATTCAGCGGGGCAAACATGAAATTCAGCGGGGCAAACATGAAGTTGATCGGGACAAACTATAAATTGAGCTGGGCAAACCTGAAATTAAGCGGGGCAAACCTGAAATTGAGCAGGGCAAACTAGAAATTTAGTGGGGCAAACTGAAAATTTAGCGGGGCAAACATGTACATTAAACAAATACCTTTTTTTTTTCTCTCATTTTTATTTTTTATTTTTTATTTTTATAGTTTTTATGCTACTTAGAAGGTGTTTGATAAAACACCTGTAAAACCATCGTATTTATTTGTAAAACAGTGGATTTTTGAAGTTGCAGTTCAGGTGTTTGTAAAAATGCCTTATGGTAAGGGCTGCATCACTCTGGGTGAGGCTGGGGTGCACCTCATATACTCTTGAAAATTGGGTGGCTTTTCACTTCTAGGACAAGATGTAGCAAATCGTTTGCATTCTCTCTGCTTGTGCAATCGTTTGCATTTAGCGCGGCAAATTGCCATTATTAACAAGGAATGGATGTTTAATTGACCTATAAGTGAGGGAATAGAAACTTTACCGACATCATTTTTTGGTTTATCTCGATGTTAGGAAGGTTCCAACAATAGACAGTTCCTTTCTTGCTTCTTCCTATCATGTAACCCACTTGGGTCTTTGATGAACCTTTCAAATTGCTCTCCCTCTTTAGACGGGACATGATTTTATTGGAATGGTGTCCAAACCCCACCTGTGGCCTAAACTATGGGACCCAACTTGATTACGTATTTGATATCCATATCATCCATATATTTTGATAGATTATTTTAAAACATATCACTAAAAATAAAATATATTTAAATTCCAAATGGACTCATCATATGAAATAACATTAATTTATGTGCCACAACAAGTTTTGGTTCAAGCTGATGTTTGCTTTTTACCTTCTCTCAACCTCCAACCTTATCAAGAGGTTGTATGGCAAAGAAGCAATAAGCAAATATCATGATGGGACCTAAGAAAATTTTAATGGTAGGCATTCGATCACCATGGTTCCCACGGTAAAGTCTACCTAATATTTGGATTTACTTCATTTTTGGGCTCTTGCATTAAAATGATTTAGAAAAATGGATGGATGGAGTAGATATACAATACATACATTAAGGTGGGCCCCACAATAGCTGTAATTTGAAGCAATCGTTTGCATTGAGCGGGACAAACATGACCCATCAATTTGAAGCATGCCCCGCTCAATTTCTAGTTTGCCCCGCTCAATTTCTAGTTTGCTCCACTCAATTTTCAGTTTGCCCCGCTTAATTTCATGTTTGTCTGGTTCAATTTCTAGTTTGCCCTGCTCAATTTCATGTTTGCCTTGCTCAATTTCTAGTTTGTCCCACTCAATTTCATGTTTGCCCTGCTCAATTATCAATTTGCCCCGCTTAATTTCTAGTTTGCCCTGCTCAATTTTTAGTTTGCCCCACTCAATTTCTAGTTTGCCCTGCTCAATTTCATGTTTACCCCGCTTAATTTCTAATTTGCCCTGCTCAATTTCATGTTTGCCTGCTCAATTTTCAGTTTGCCCCGCTCAATTTCTAATTCGCCCCACTCAATTTTCATGTTCGCCCCGCTCAATTTTCATGTTCACCCTGCTCAAAGGATATTAAAGTTACATGGGCCCCATTGTTATGTATTTATTATATCCACAACGTTCATCCATATTTCAAGATCATTTGGGAGCATTATATATATATAAAAAGAATCATATCCAAAGATCAACTGGACCACACCACAAAGAGCAGTGAGAAAATTGATTTTCATCGTTAAAAATTTTGTAGGGCCTACCATAACATATATTTTCCATCCAATGTATTTATAAGGTCACAGAGACCTAGATGAAGAGGAAAAACAAATTTCACAATGGTCCAAAACTTCCGTAACCCCTAAAAGGGTTTCAATAGTAGACGTTGAATTCCCCATTGTCTTTTACAGTGTGGTCCACTTGATAGCTAGATCTGTCTTATTTTTCATCTCAAGCCTTAATACGAGCTCGTCAAATAGATGGACGGTTTGGATATAACACATACCTCATAATGGGACCCACAAAATGCTGTGGGGATTACAACAACAAAAAAAAGAAGCCAGCGAGTTAAGGTCAGTGGGACCCTATAGCTATGGATTATAACCGTAGCCATAACTGTAGCTTCGATATATTGAAGGTCTTCGATATTACTGAAAAAGTCCAGAACTGTCCAACAAATTTGCTAAAAAAATTCTACAATTTTCGATACACTATGGCTACGGATTATAATTGTAGCCAGACTGCCCGAACGGTAGTGTCGCGGTCATATTAAGGCTTGTGTTATATTTTTTGTTGCAATTTTTTGCTGTGTTGCATTCGTCGCGGTCATGTTAAATCCTGTAATTTTTTGCTGTGTTGCATTTGTGGGTCCCATCATGAGGTCTGTGTTATATCCAAACCGTCCATATATTTGGCGAGATCATATTAAGGCTTGAGACGAAAAATAAGATAGATCTAACTATCAAGTGGACCACATTGTAAAAGGCAGTGGGGAATTGAACGTCCACCATTGAAAACCTTTTAGGGGCTACAGAAGTTTTGGATTATTATGAAATTTGTTTTTCCTCTTCATCCAGGTCTTTGTGACCCCATGAATGAACTTAGACGGGGAGGATTTATTACAAACATCACAGTGGGCCCCCTAAAGGTTTCTAATGGTTGACGCTCATTCAACACTATTTCGTATAATGTGGTACACTTGAGATTTGGATTTACGTCATCTTTCGTCTCATATCATAAAATGATGTAGAAAAATATATGGACGGCATAGATGAAAAGCATACATCATGGATGGCCTGCAGACTACCGACCATATGCGATTGGCTGGTGGCAGGGGGAGTACCCAATCCGCTTCTTTGAAAAGAGGAGTATTTTCGTCCTCAAATTTACTGTCCGTACAAGCAGGTGTAAGTTGCAAAACAAAGTTTGTATTGTTTCGTAGAAACAGCTGGATAAAAGGTGGGATCCACAGTCCCAAATTTCCCCAAAAATTACTCTGTACTTTTCAACATTTCATCGTCGAGGCACCGTTTATTTATTCCTCGGTATGTTGACGTGCACACTACGCTTGGGTTTTCAATTTCTATTGGTGGGCCGGGTTCGGTGATCCAGACCATTGATTTGTTTTGGCCCACCGTGGAAGGATCATGCCCCCAAGAAATCTAAGAGCCGAAGATCCTAACAGAAAATCCTGGGCCTTTCTTGTTAACTGTTTATTTGTAGACAACAAATTGAGAGGATAGAATTATGCTATTTGGTAGAATGGTACGATGAGGTGGACCTCATGGGAACTTCCCGTGAGGTCGAGCTGTGTGGGCCCCACCGTGATGTGGATCGAACATCAATACTTCCCATTTGATGGGTCCCCTTTAGGTGATGGGATATCCCCATATGGAACTCAGGTGGGTCGTACCATCTAATATCAATGTGAAGACATGCCTAAAAGTTATAAAAGTACTTGGTGGGGCCTACTTGAGTTTTGGATGCTTCTAAAACTTCGTGTGACTCCTCACCCAAGGGGGACACACACAATGGATGGTCTGGATTTGTGAACCATATCTCGGTGAGCTTAATAAATAATTATGGATGTTTTAATGGGAGGGCAACCCCTCTAAACTGTTGCATGTGATGAGGCCCACTCAAGTCATAGATTGACTTGATTTTTAAGCCATTAGCCCACCATGAAATGGTGCATCTGACTGATTAGGTAGTTGTTCAACACATATCATGGTGGGGCCCACACAGTTCAACTTCCCATGAGGTCGACCTCGTAGTACCATTTCCCATAATTAATTAATTAATTAATTTGGAGAGATCATTTTAGTGGGGACAGCCACGCCTACCATGATGTTTATTTGAGATTCAAACTGATGATAAGTTAACACATACATGAAATAAGGGAAATCACAAATATCAGCTTGAACAAAAACTTACGTGGCCCAAAGAAGTTTTTTAACGGTAGACGTTCAATAACTTAAGCTATTTATCTGCCTCATTCCTTGGATCATGCCCTAAACTGATCTCTCTAAATGTATTAGCGGTATGGATACAACACACGCTTCATGGTACGGCCTACAGAACGAGGTGACATCACTTAAATAGCAAGACTCGTACTGTCAAACTCAGTAGCTAATCCATGTCCACCACTGAGGCATGAGTAAGGACCCTATCATATCCCTCTCCCTCTCGGCATCGAGGCATGTTCACCTATGCACCATTTTACACGTGTCATAGGAATCTAATCTGAATGGTCCACGTGTCGTGACATCCCACGAAACCCCACGAGACTAATTTTCACACCCATCTAAAACTTTGGTGGGCTATAGAAAAGATAGATGCAAACCAAAGGAGGAAGCTGTTTTCTTTTTCCATGGCCCACCAAGTTTTGGATCAAAATATAGGTTGAGTCATAGGGTTTTCATGATGTGCTGCTTCAAGTGGACCGTTCAGATCTAGGACTCACATCAAGTGTGATGAGTTATCAAAAACTTTGTACAAGTTCAGTGGGAACTGGTGTGCAGGTGATCACCTTTTATGTATACACACACTATAAAGAAAACCCACTTTTACTGATAAAAATTTTTGTCGCTAAAAGTGATTTTTTTGTATGTTAAAAGTTTTACCGTCGAAAAATTTCGTCGATAAAACAATGTTGCAAAAGGTTTTTACCAATGAAAATTTCAATTGTTGAAAATGGCAAGATTTTTACCGACAAAAAAAAAACTTTTAGCGATGATCTTTTTCGTAGGTAAAAATATTTACTAAATTTTTACTGACGAATTTTTTCATCGGTAAAAAATAATTGTAAAACTTTTACCGATGATTTTTTTCGTAAGTAAAAATATTTACAAACCTTTTACTGACTAATTGTTTTATCGTTAAAAAATAAGTGTAAAACTTTTACTGACGATTTTTTTTGTAGGTAAAAATATTTACAAAACTTTTAAAATAAATAAAAACTTTTACCGATGATATTTTTCATAGGAAAATATTTTAAGAACTTTTACCGATGAAATTGTTCGTCGGTAAAAAATAATTGAAAACTTTTTCCGACGATCGTTTGTGTAGGTAAAAATATTTTAATAACTTATCTCGACGAATTGTTTCGTTGGTAAAAAATAAGTGAAAAACTTTTACCTACGAAAAGTTTCGTAGGTAAAAATATTTCACGATAATTTTACATACGAATAGTAACAAAACTTTTACCTACGAAACATTTCATAGGTAAAAGTCTCTCTCTCTCTCTCTCTCTCTCTCTCTCTCTCTCTCTTCAATATTCTAACACAAAATTCCTGATATACACATGTTACAATATATTTCATTATATTCTTCTTAATATACACCTGTTACATAATATATTTCATCATATTCATATTCACATTCATCTAAACCCAAACTACGTAAATCCATCCAAACATAAACTACATTCATCTAAACATAAACTACATCTATTCAAACACAAACAGTCTTATCCACATCACATTCATTTACGCATAAATATATATAATTTTAACAACATAAATAAAATACAAAAAATTATTCATAGCCTATTTCCTGGTGGGGCTCACAAAATTCAGTGTGGTGAACACATCGCCGACTGTGCACACACACCTAGGTCCTTACTCATGCCTTCATGGTAGATTCAAAATAGTTTTAATACAAGGTCACGAGTTCAAGTACCCATTGTGGTCGTATGTGACTCTGGTGTGTGAGTGTATATTAAAAGAAAAAGAAAGAAAGAAAATGCTGATTTATCTTTTGGGTTGAGTCTGATGGTACTCGGTGATTTCTCATCAAGTAGAAATTATTACTAGTTGTTTTTAAAAAGGTGAGATTAGGCCACTTATAATTATATTAACATGATAAAATGTTGCACGTATATTTGAGCAGACACCACAAAATAAACAATCCTATGGAAAAAAATAAATGAAAAGAGAGAGAACATATGAGAGGTGATCCTTATCTCATTTGATAGATTCAAGCTGCATGTGCCTTACCCAACTTCTTATAAGGAGAAGTTATATGGGTCTTGGAATAATGTTAGTGACAAATCTACCTTGTCTATTAATATTATCATATTGTGTTAGGACATGACTCTAAAAATGAGATAAATTCAAATCTCAAATAATCTATGCTATAAGAGATAGTGGAGATGAAAATAGATGCATTATGATGCTTGAGTTCGAGTATGTTTGCCAACGAAGTAAGATTTTCTTGTTTGTTGCCATGTGATTGGGCTATATTATTACATCAATCAGGTTCGGGTTTGGGATCGGGTTTGGGTTTGGGTTTTCGAGTTTAGGTTTGGGTTTAGGTTAATGTTTAGGTTTAGGTTATAGGTTTAGGCTAAGGTTTAGGTTTAGATTATAGGTTTAGGTTAAGGTTATAGGTTATAGGTTATAGGTTATAGCTTTAAGGAATTGATAATAGTTTAAGGTTTAGGGTTAGGAAATCGGGTTCGGGTTCGGGATCGGGTTTAGGATTTGGTTTTCAAGTTTAGGTTTAGGTTTAGGTTAGGGAGTTGAGATTAGGATTAGGTATAGGTTTAGGTTTAGGGATTTGAAAATACATTTAGGTTTTAAGTTTAGGTTTAGGTTTTAGATTTAGGTTTAGGTTATAAGTGTAGGTTATAGGTTTAAGTTTAGGTTAGGTTATAGGTTAAGGTTTAGGGAATTGAGTTTAGGTTATAGGTTATAGGTTTAGGTTATAAGTTATACGTTATAGGTTAGGGTTTAGGTTATAGGTTTTGGGATTTGAGAATAGGTTTAGGTTATAAGTATAGGTTTAGGTTAATGTTGTAGGTTATAAGTTTATGTTAATGTTGTAGGTTATAGGTTTAGAGATTTGAGAATACATTTACGTTTTAGGTTTAGGTTAAGGTTATAGGTTTAGGTTTAGGTTATAAGTGTAGGTTATATGTTTAGGTTTAGGTTAGGTTATAGGTTAAGGTCTAGGGAATTGAGTTTAGGTTATAGGTTTAGGATATACGTTATAGGTTAAGGTTTAGGTTATAAGTATAGGTTTAGGTTAATGTTGTAGGTTATAGGTTTATGTTAATGTTGTAGGTTATAGGTTTAAGCTATAGATTTAGGTTTAGGTTTTACATTTAGGTTAAGGCTATAGGTTTAGGTTATAGGTTATAAGTGTAGGTTATAGGTTTAGGTTTAAGTTAGGTTATAGGTTAATGTTTAGGAACTTGAGAATAGGTTAAGGTTTTGGTTTAGGAAATTGGGTTCGAGTTTGGGTTTAGGTTTGAGTTTTCAAGTTTAAGTTTAGGTTAAGGAATTGAGATTAGGATTAGGTGTAGGTTTAGGTTTAGGGATTTGAAAATACATTTAGGTTTTAGGTTTAGGTTAAGGTTATAGGTTTATGTTTAGGTTATAGGTTATAGCTTTAGGGAATTGAGAATAAGTTAAGGTTTATGTTTAGGAAATCGGGTTCGGGTTTGAGATCGGATTTAGGTTTGGGTTTTCAAATTTAGATTTAGGTTAAGGAGTTAAGATTAGGATTAGGTGTAGGTTTAGGTTTAAGGATTTGAGAATACATTTAGGTTTTAGGTTAAGGTTAAGGTTAAGGTTAGGTTATATGTTATAAGTTTAGGTTATAGGTTATAAGTTATAGGTTAAGGTTTAGGTCATAGGTTTTGGTTTAGGTTAAGGTTATAGGTTTAGGTTTATGTTAAGGTTATAGGTTTAGGTTAATGTTTAGGTTTTGGTTATAAGTTATATCTTTAGGGAATTGAGAATAGGTTAAGGTTTAGGTTTAGGAAATCGGGTTCAGGATCGGGATCGGGTTTAGGTTTGGGTTTTCAAGTTTAGGTTTAGGTTTAGATTTGAGAGTTGAATTAGGATTAGGTGTAGGTTTAGGTTTAGGGATTTGAGAATACATTTAGGTTTTAGGTTTGGATTTAGGTTTTAGGTTTAGGTTATAGGTTATAGCTTTAGGAAATTGAGAATAGGTTAAGGTTTAGGTTTAGGAAATCGGGTTCGGGTTTGGGATTGGGTTTTCAAGTTTAAGTTTAGGTTTACATTAGGGAGTTGAGATTAGGATTAGGTGTAGCTTTAGGTTTAGGGATTTGAGAATACATTTAGGTTTTAGGTTATAGGTTAAGGTTTAAGTTTTAGGTTTAGGTTAAGGTTAAGTTTATGTTATAGGTTATAAGTTTAGGTTATAGGTTAAGGTTTAGGTCATAGTTTTTGGTTTAGGTTAAGGTTATAGGTTTAGGTTTAGGTTAAGGTTTAGATTAAGGTTTAGGTTCAGGTTATAAGTTATAGCTTTAGGGAATTGAGAATAGGCTAAGGTTTAGGTTTAGGAAATCGGGTTCGGGTTTAGGTTTAGGTTTTTAAGTTTAGGTTAGGGAGTTGAGATTAGGATTAGGTGTAGGTTTAGGTTTAGGGATTTGAGAATACATTTAGGTTTATGTTTTGGGTTTAGGTTATAGGCTATAGGTTTAGGGAATTGAGAGTAGGTTAAGGTTTAGGTTTAGAAAATCGAGTTCGGGTTCGGGATCGGGATTAGGTTTGGGTTTTCAAGTTTACGTTTAGGTTTAGGTTAGGGAGTTGAGATTAGGATTAGGTGTAGGTTTGTGTGAACTTACTTGGATCTCAAATAACCACCATGGTGGGTCCCAGGTAGGAATCAACGGTCGAGGGCATTGTCCCCACCATGATGTTTAGTTTTAGGTGTAGGTTTAGGTTTAGGGTTATACTAGGGTTTGTTCCAACAATTTCGAGCTCATACATAAACACGGCCTGTCCAAATGGTCAGGTCACTCAAATGCTATCCATAGGAAATGGACAGCTTCATCATGATCATAACAGTTGTTCCCACCTTTCAGGGACCCCAGTTCAACATCCGGATAGCTCCTACGCACATCTGAGTCTGTTCCATCAATTTCGAGCAAATACATAAACACGGCCTATCTAAATGGACAGGCCACTCCAATGCTATCCATAAGAAATGGACAGCTTCATCATGGTCATAATAATAGTTCCCAACTTCTAGGGACCCCTGGTCAACATCCGGATAACTTCGACGCACATCCGAGTCTACTCCATTAATTTCAAGATAATACATTTAAAAATAACATAAAAGGTAAGTAAAACAAGAAACATCCATATGAAGATATTGAGGGGAATTACTAGTGTATCTATATTCCTAGTAGAAGTTGATCTCCAACGTGTGATCAGTCACATTCACCACCGCCGCCGCCTTAACCTAACTAATTAGAGTTGGCTACATGAATTTTATTCCCTCATTTAGTACAAAAATAAAAGATTAGTATGGAGGCTCAACGAAATCATTGAGAAATAAAATCCATGCAAACCCCCAAATGCATGCAACATTGATGAACACATGCATCAAATTAGTACAAAGGATTAAGGTACCAACATGCACATACAAACCGTGTTACAGCCTAAGGAAGGATGCTGTGTTGAATAAACTATTGATAGATCCTAACTATTTTTCTGTTAGTAGAAGAGAATGTCTGAGGGTCCCATTTCTGATGATTCACCTTCATATTCTTGCTTCCCAACAATCATTGTACTGCCTCCATAATTTATGAATAAGGAATAGTCTGCAAATATGATAGCACCAATATATGAATGTTATCCATACAAATGATTTTTCAAGATCAACTGGTGGTTCCATGGACTAAAAATTATGATATTGGAGTTCCCCGATGAGAAATGTAGCATATGCTATTGCAGCACGTGTGCATGTTAAAAAATGAAACCCCAAACTCATTTGTTGAATCAACACAAAACACTACAAAATGCAGCAAAAAAATCAAAACCAGTTTAAAAACACACCAAATCCAAATAATAACCATAACCATCAACATGACCAAATTTGGGTTAGGTGGAAGGAATCAAATACCCATAGCAAAATAACTACAAAGTGAATCAAGAATCAAAATTAGTATAAAAGACATCACTAAACAAAACCTAACTAAGAATCTCAACAAAACATACCAAAAATAAAAATCAATAGTAGATTCAAGACAACACTATAAGAATCCAAAAGATTCTTTCTTTCTTTTTTTTTTTTTGAAAAGTAACACAGAAAATTTATTAAAACAAGCAAAAGATACAACCACAGAGAAGCACACAGCAAAGAGAAGAATGGTGAGGGGCCATCCCTCAACCTCACTGTACCTAGAATTTACAACGCATTTACCAAGTCCAGTGAAAGATATACCTTATCATCACCCATAAAGAGGTTCAGTGCCAACGCCCAAGAAATGACTCTCTTTTGGCCCTAAGCAAAACAGTGTCCTTTTTATCAGATCTGTTATTGAAGGTCTTAAGATTCTGTTCCTTCCAAATCGACAACACAACGACCTACATGGTGGGCTGCCAAAGAAGTTTCCTTCTCTTACCAATTAAAAGCCACAAGAACCAACTCATATTGCTGAATCAAACTCACAATGAATGAGGAGATACTCTAGACTATTTATGAACAAAAAAAATATACACAGTAGAATTAAAATTCACCAAGGAGAATCCATGCCAAATGTCGCTAAGCCAAAACCTATCAAGGCAATCGAGTCATAATGAGGTGGAGTTAATCAAATACAATATGCAGGAACAATGGCACGAAAACTTTGAAAACCAAAACCTTTATCTAGAATTTTAAAAAAAATCAAGTGAATTGAATTGTAGCAAATATTTAGTTTAATCAAGAAGAAATGAGAAAAACTAATGATGTTTTCTAGTATTAATTAGGGGAAAGAAGCCTTCAACTTGCAGTCATGTTTCATTTGAGTCCAACTTGAGAGGAACATGACTGCAATTTGGAGCTTAACCCTTGATAGGAAGGCTAACTACAATCTATTTATCTCCACTTTATTACACAACAAAATTGCAATCCAATTTAAAATTGCATCCAAATGCACCCTGAAGAACCAGAAACAACATGTAATGCATAATCTTCACCAAATGCTCAAAACCAAAACCTACTACACGTAGAATCTACAGGCAACACTGCAACCATTTAAAAATAATCTCATACAAAATCTTGCCTAATGCTCTGAACATAGTTTTGGTTTTGTGGCATTTGATAATGGAGGAGTAAGAACAAAATGGTTCAATGTACTATAAGAATTTTATGCATCTTTCAGAATTGAAAAAGAATAAGTAATAATGTAGGAGACATGAATGTAGTCAAACCATCCATTTTTTGTCAACATTCATCTGTTTCACAATGCTGATTTTACGGCCCATTTGGATGTCCAGAGAAACAATCAAAGGGAGGATGAATTTGAATAATAATGACAGAAAAGTCGGTCAATTCAGTTTTTTATTCAATTTGTGGTCGAAAAAGCTCTGCCGATTTCAAATTTTTTTTTTTTCTGGAACAGATAAACATCCTTGTTGCAATGGATGTCTAACCAGCTATCAATTTTGCGGATGGGCATCCTAATGCAGTCTTTGTAGTCATTGGAATTCCAAGTTCATAAAAAAGGATGTACCCTTGGATAGTTAAGAAAATGACATATATTAGGATGATAACTTATATCATTATGAACCACAGAAATAGAATAAGTAAATATTTGAAACAGATGAGATAAAAAGAAACATGTTATCAAATTTATCATCATCATCCTCCTCCTCTAAGCATTATACTAGGCTCACAGCTAATTGGGGTCAACTAAATGAATCCTGTTTCGTTCCATTCCACTCTATCAGGGGCCATAACTTTAGATGGACTATAGGTCATCAAGTCTTTTCTTACTACTTCTACCCACGTCCTTTTGGGTCCTAAGTATTTGAAATAGAATGACTAAATTTTGAAACAAATGAAAATCTTTGGCAAGCAGGATATAATTTATCTGAGTAAAAAAAAATGTTATCAAAGTGATGCTACATGCACAAGATTATTTCATTGCATATTTAAATTATTGGAACTAGTCCTTTAGCACTTAATGACATATCTCCATATGGCGCAAAAACAAACAAGCTAGACAAGACATTTTCTGCAAGTTAGAACTTGCTAAGGTAAAACATTGTGAAAAGGAAAACAAGTAATAAATCCAAGCTATAGTAAATATCGATGAATGGATTCGAACCTTGAAATAGATATCAAGTGCTTTATACAGTCCATCATCAAAGGGCCTTGAAGATTCTGGAAGGGCCTTTGCTAGAGATCACATCTTTTTAGGTTTCACGTTTACATTTGGCATGGATTCTTTGAAAATAGGTAACACCCATGCAAAAGCCCGTATGAACCCCTGTAAGAGCCAATGAACCAACATCCACAATCATTAGAAAATGCTAACAATCAAAATCCATATGCAAAATCAACACAAAAACACTCTTATTACAATACAAAATCAACACAAAAACACTCCACATTTACAACCCCTGCTCATGGGCTTGTGCAAGCCTTTCTTTACCTACAACCCACTTATAAAATCAGTAATTTCACTTGCAGATGTAAACAAAGAAAAAGAAGAGTAAAGTTTGAATGAGTTTCTTTGATAATTGAGATCTTCAGTCGAGAATAGAAGAAGATTTTCAAAACATAAGGAAATCAATAAAAAGAAAATGAAGAATTGCTCACCTTTCTAAGTTCGTTGAGATAGCGAGAGAGAGAAAATGTTAGGGCTTTGAAAATGGGATAAATGAGAGAGAGAGAGAGAGAGAGAGAGAGAGAGAGAGAGAGAGAGAGAGAGAGAGAGGGTTTTGGGCATAAAGAGGGAGAATTGGTTTTGGGCAGAGAGAGAGAGAGAGAGAGAGAGAGAGAGAGAGAGAGATGGTCGTATATTGATTTGGGCACGCAACTCTCTTTTTAGCGCATGCCCAATTTTTTGTGCGTGGATTGGGTACTTATGTGGGCCCCACCATGATGTAAATGGTTTATCCCTTACATCCATTCATTTTTATAAATACATTTAGTGAATGATCCTAAAAATGAGGTATATTGAAGCCCCAAGTGGACCACACCATAGGAATCACGTGTGATTTAATCTCCATTGTTTCTTACCGTGTGGTCCACTTGAGCCTTCGATATACCTCATTTTATGGGATGATACCCTAAAATTATATTTCAAAATAGATGGACGGATTAGATAGAACACATAGATTGTGGTGGGCCTTAAAAAGTTCTTACCAGAGTAAACTCTGTGGGGTCCACTGTTATTTATTTATTTTATCCAATCCATTCATCCATGTTAATAGATAATTTGAGGTCTAGAGAACAAAAAGGAAGCATATCCAAAGCTTAAGTGGACCACACCATAGGAAATAGTGTGATTAAACCTCTACCGTTTAAAATTTCTCAGAGGCCATAGAAGTTTTGGGACAATTTGATCAGTCCAGATTGAAAAGTAAATAACTTCAGATGTTTAAATCAAAATTCACTCAAATTGTTGATCAATCTTGGTTGCCCAATATTTTTCTCATATGTAGCATGATCGGGGCGAGTAACTAGTCAGATTGAGGGTAATGATCAGTAAAATAGAGTGAATGGACCAAACATGTAAAATGGGTCAAATATTCTGGTCAAAATTGCGACCCAACTTATTGACACCTGGAGAACCTAAGAATTAATGTTAGTAAGTTTTGTGGGGCCCATCATGATATGTGTCGAACATCAACACCGTGCATTTGATGTGTCCCGTTTAGCTTATGAGATATCTCAAAAATCATCTGTATACGAAACTTAGGTGGGCCATACCACTTAAGAGGGTTTTAATGGTGGAGATTCAATCACTACTATTTTCCCATGTTGTGGTCCACCTGATATTTAAATCTGCCTCATTTTTAGGAACAACTCCTAAAGTGATCTGTAAAAATAAATGGATGGCGTGGATATCAAATAAACATTAAGTGGGCCCTAAGAGGGTTTTAATGGTGAAGATTCAATCTCTACTATTTTCCCGTGGTGTGGTCCACCCGAGATTTAGATCTGCCTCATTTTTTAGATTAACCGCTAAAGTGATCTATAAAAATGAATGGAGGCGTGGATATCAGTAAAAATGGAAATTTAACCCATTAATTAAACGGATAGGATTGTCCCAAAACTGTACTTTTTTTTCATGCAACTAATTAGACATAAGACAATCGATATATTTTTAGGCCATTGATTTGACGATTGAGATTAAAAGTAAGAACTAAATGATGGATCAAGAGATTAAAATATTCTATCTCATTAAATACAATAAACCATCACTCTTTTCTTTCATTTCATTTTATCTCCAACAACATCCTCTGGCAGTGTGTGATGAAACTATGTGAAGACATCCTAAAAAATATAAAAGCACTTGGTGGGGCCCACATGAGTTTTGGATGCGGTTGAAACTTGGTCTGACCCCTCATCCAAGTGGGACACACATAATGAGTGGGTTGGATATGTGAATCACATTTAAGTAGACCTAATATATGATTATGAATGTTTTAAGGAAACCCCTCTCCATTATATTATGTGGTGTGGCCCACCCAAGTCATGGATTGACTTTATTTTTAAGCTTTTAGCCCACCTAAGTCGTGGATTGACTTTCTCCATATCGTTCAACGCTTTTCTCGGATCATTTTAAGATATTAACCAAAAAATGGGGTGGGTCCAAAGCTTAAGTGGACTACAAAGTAGGGACTGAACATCCACCATCAAAAATAACATTCGTAGAATTTTTAGATCAACCTGATGTTTGTTTTTTCTCTTCATTTATATCTTTTTGATATTATGCACATGTTGGATGTCAAATAAAAATTATTGTGGGCCTAAGGAAGGTATCAATGGTAGAAATCATTATTCCACACTATTTCATATGGCATGGTACACTTGAGTGTTGGATTTACTAAAAATTTGGGATCAACCCACACCGTTCATCCATTTTTTGAGATAATTTTAGAGAATTATCTAAAAAATAAATCATATCCAAAGATTAAATGGACCACACCACAAATAAGGGGAACAAATTGGTTACTCCCTCTGACACCATCCAATGGCTGGCGGTTGGTGCTCTATGAGCCCTACCATGATGTATGTGTTTAATCCATGTCGTCTATCTATTTTTAAAGATCATCTTACGGTATGAGACCAAAAATGAGATATATCCAAATCTTAAGTTGACCACATTCCAGGAAACAATGTTGAATGAGCGTCAACCATTAAAAAACATTTTAGGGCCATAAAAGTTTTGGATCAATCTGATTTTTATTTTTCCCCTTCATCTGGCCCTGTATGACCTAATCAACATATTGAATGTCAAATAAATAGTACAGTGGTCCTTAGGAGGATTTTAATGATGGATATATAATAATTATATATATATATATATATATATAGGAAAAGGTTCCATATAGTCGAGCTCATAGGAACTTCTCATACGGTCAAGCTGTGTGGGCCCCACTATGATGGGTATCGAACATCTACCCAATCAATCAGATGCATCTTTCCATGGTGGGCCTGGGGCTTAAAAATCAAGTCAATCCGTGCCTTTTTTGGGCCACACCACATACAAAAGTTGAGAGGGGTTACCCTCCATTAAAATATTCATAATCATTTGTTAGGACCACTGAGATGTGGTTCACAAATCCAACCCATCCATTATGTGTGTCCCACTTGGATGAGGAGTCAGACCAAATTTCATATGCATCAAAATTTCAGGTGGGCCCAACCAAGTGATTTTATATGTTTTAGGCATTTCTTCACACGATTTTAGATGGTATGACCCACCTAAGTTCCGTATACGGCTGATTTTTGGGATATCCCATAATTTAAAGGGGGCCTATCAAATGCATGATATTAATGGTTGACACGCATCATAGTGGGGCCCACACAGCTCGACCTCATGGGAAGTTCCCATGAGCTCGACCGTACAGAACATTTTCCCTATATACTTGATCCCACCTAATCCCACCCAACCGTAGCCCCCTTTCCCTCTCTTCTCTTTCTTTACCCGCCGCACACCCCACCTGACGCCCGACCTAAATAGAAATTGTAAGACCCGTACCATAGACCGTATCGATCCTTAGGCTTCCGCAGTCCTTGCGGTCGAATTTCGGCAGCCCTCAACCTATATTCGACGTTTGTGCGCGATCCTAAACTGAGTCTCGCATATCAGGGTTGACTCGAATTGAAACTTGTACCTCTGCGTCCACGCCGTCGCAGCTACTCACGCACCGATCTGGTACCCGGATCAGGAGATGTGGGCCCAGGTTCATTCCGAAGAAACGCCGCGTGTTACAAATTTCAAGGGAATCTCTACAACATGTCCCATCAATCAATCAATAAATCAAGTCAAGTACACCCCATACCTCAAGTACAAGCATCCATCTCTTCTTTTTTCATAAGTCAACTCTCTCTCCCCCTTACCCATCCCTCTTTTACAAAATTTCAAACCTAACCTTACCTATCCATCTCTTTTCCTTACAACCACCACTCCATCCATCCCTTCATCCATTATTTCTATTTCTCTCCCTCATTTTCTCAAAATACTCTCCCAAGCAACAAAAATTTCATACGTCCAAGCCTCCCCAAATTCTTCCAAAACAACAAGTGTGACCCACTTTCCTACTCTCTCATCTCACATCTCAACCATTCATTCATCATCTACTTCCATCAACATTGAAGGCAATGAGCTAAGGAGGTTAAGGGATCAAAGAAGAGTGTAATAGATGGGTGATCCACCACTGATTTTAAAATTTAGGGTCCACTTGTGGGACCCACATTGATGTATGAAATGTAGAGAGGGGCCCATAGTGGTGGGGTCTCTCTATCTCACCATTTCTCTCTCTCTCTCTCTCTCTCTCTCTCTCTCTCTCTCTCTCTCTCTCTCTCTTCTCTTCTTCTTATTTTGATGGCAGTGATGATGTGTACAACAATCTGGACCGTCCAGATTGTTGGTCATCCAATAGATGTGGCCCACTTGCTGCCCGATTTCGGGTCAGCTTGGATAGAAGGAAAACATAAATATTCACTTGATCAAAGCCGCTAGTGGTCCCACATGTGTGGACTCACATGTATGCGTTAAATCTGGGTCGTCCATCAACTAGATGGCTAGTAGCATGTAGCCACTGATCTGGACATTAACAAGTCTGTGGGTCCAACCGTGATGTATGAGGCCATATCCACTCATTCATTCTTTGGACGTGGACCCCCATAGCAGCGTATGGGGTCCACCATGTTGAATGTACACATCCAGCCGTCCGTCTAGGCTTGGACAGGGATGATGGATGATGAGTCTGCCTTTAAAAAAAATAAAAATAAATAATAATATGTCATATGCCAATATATATATGTCTATTATGGAGATATTTCTTGTATTTGATCTGATGAGAGAGAGGTGTGTTGAGTTGATGATTTCAGACTGGAATGGTCCAGTTTATATAGGCACTACATCCACACTGCCTCACTGCCCACGCCCTCGCCCATGCCAGTGCCTGTGCCCGTGCCCGAGCCTGAGCCCGAGCGGGCGCACGTGCATGTGTTCCAGTGGTGTATCTCCTTCTCCAAAAGCTCTAAGTAAGAATACTCTTCATAATATCTCATATAAACCACAAAAGTTTCTCAACCATTTTCGATGTGGGACAAAGCACACACACTGCACTTTTAATTTAAAATATTTCAAAAAGCATTTTGGCGGAAAAATCCTAAAATTTTGAAAAATTTGAATTTTTATTTTTTATTTTTTAAAAAACCATTGATTTTCAACTATCCCCCACTAGTTTTTTAAAACATTAAAAATTCTGCCAGAATAACAGTTATTATACATAAAGAAAGATATCTTGTGATTTGAATCTTTCCTTAGTGTAAGTATTTTAAAGTTATTTCAAAATTTCTGGTTGCCGCAGCATTGAACCAGTTATTCCTTTATGATATAACCGAAAATACCACACACATAATAGCTCCTGCGGTAGGTGTTCCTTTATAATCTTGCTTAACACTTTTAATGGCCATGTACTTATCCTGTTTCATGAACGATCCCGAGATAACTCTAACTCTCATGAGAAGTGGCACCACTTCTACGTTCACATAGGTGAAATCCTTCCAGTGTTTCTCTTAAAACACTTGTCCTATTTGACTGGACTTCATTAAGAGTTTAATACTCATCCCTCTTTTATAACGGCCAGCACTATCATCCTGGATGAGGTTATTGATTTATGTAGTGCTGAAACTTTTCACTTATCAGTGAATTATTATTACCCATTAAATCCAATATTTAGAGATTTTTTAATTTTGGGTTGGGTTTCTTTCACTTGTGAAACTTTGAGTAAAGAGTTTCAACCCCATCCCTCTAAATGTTGTCTTTACTACCTCTCTCGTCAGAGGTTTAGTAAAAGGATCAACTAAGTTATTACTCGACTTTACATATGAGATCGCAATGATTCCATCTTGAATCAATTGCCTTACATAGTCATGTCTTAAACTTATGTGTCTGGACTTCCCATTATAGGTACTGCTATAGGCTCTCGCTAGAGTGGCTTCACTATCACAATGAAGTGAAATAGCTGGTATAGGCTTCACATAGAATGAGATTTCTAATAGAAGATCCTTTAACCACTTAGCCTCTTTGCCTGTAGCAGCTAGAGCTATGAACCCAGATTCCATAGTTGAGTGCGTTATGCAAGTTTATTTCTTGGATCCCCAAGATACAGCTGCACCTCCTAGGGTGAATATCCACCCTGTAGTGGACTTGTTATCCCCTACACTCGATATCCAACTTGCATCGGTATATGCTTCCAACACTGCTAAAAATTCTGAATAAAATGTCCCTAGTTCTTTGGTTTCTTTAAGATAACCTAGAACTCTACTTATTACTTTTCAGTGTTTAATACTTGGATTACTCGTAAACCTGCTTAGTTTACTCACAGCGTATGCTATATCCGGTTTTGTGCATTGCATTGCATACATAAGACTGCCTATAGCTCTAGCATACTCTAGTTGTGCAGCTGATCTTCCACTATTTTCTTTTAACTTGATACTTGGATCAAACGGGATTTTTGCCTCTTTAATTTTTAAGTGATTAAACTTATTTATTATTTTCTCAATATAATGAGACTGGCATAATGTAAAACCCTCACTATGTTTTTTAACTTTGATACCTAATATGGTATCCACTTGTCCAAGATCCTTCATTTTGAAAACTGAAGAGAGAAACTTTTTAGTTTCAATTACACCTTCCATTTTGTTACTAATTATTAACATATCATCTACATACAAGCATATGATTACAATATAATCATTACATACTTTTGAATATATGCATTTATCAGTAATATTATGTTCAAAATCATAAGACAAAACTTTAGAATCAAATTTATCATACCACTGTTTTGGTGCTTGTTTTAATCCATACAAAGACGTGACAAGTCTACACACTTTTCTTTTATTTTCTGGTAGAATAAACCCTTCTGGTTGCTTCATGTAAATCTTCTCATCGAGATCACCATTCAGGAATGTTGTCTTCACGTCCATTTGATGGATATGAAGATGATGTATGGATGCTAGAGCGAATAAGATCCTAATCGATGTTATTCGAGCTATTGGAGAATAAGTGTCAAAATAATCGATTCCTTCTTTCTGTTTGAAACTTTTAGCAACTAATCTTGCCTTAAAGGTTTGAATTGTACCATCTGTGTGATATTTCTTCTTAAATACCCACTTACAACCTATTGGTTTAGAACCTAGAGGTAGATCTAGTAATTCCCATGTTTAGTTAGACATTATAGAATCCATTTCATCATTAATGACTTTTTTCCAAAAAGCAGAGTCTCTTGAAGTCATAGCTTCACTAAAGGTTTTAGGTTCATCTTTTATAGTTAAAACCATATGTATTTTCCTAATCACCTTCTCTCTATCACCCTCAACTAGATGAAAAGAGAGTCGCTGTGAGTCTATTTGATCAGGATCAAGACTCTTTTCTATTCTTGCTCTTTGACTCCTACGAGGTTCACTAGGAGTTTTCTTTTCTATTTGTGTTTCTATTATCATTTCATTAGAAGATAGAATCTTAACATTCTTTTCCTCTTTGAATACAGAATTCTCAAAGAACTCTACATCTCTAGACTCAATGATTACATCGGTGTCTAAGTCTAGAAGTCTATAGGCCTAACTATGTTGTGCATATCCTACAAGGACGCACTTGATAGCTCTTGGACCTGACTTAGTTCTTTTAGGTTCTGATGTTCTGCAGTATGCAAGACACCCCCACACTCTAAGATACCGTATGTTTAGTTTTCTTCCTTTCCATATTTCATATGGAGAGGTCTTGGTTTTCTTAGATGGAATTCGGTTTAAAACATGACATGCAGCTAACAGTGCTTCTCCCTATAGGTTTAATGACAACTGTGCTTGTATTAGCATTGAGTTGACCATTTCTACTAATGTCCTATTTTTTCTTTCTACTACACCATTTTGTTGTGGTGTATAAGGTGTTGTGCACTGATGTATTATGCCGTGTTCTTCACAATAGTTAGAAAAATCATTAGAAAAATATTCTCCTCCTTGGTCACTCCGAAGGATTTTAATATATTTATCTAACTAATTTTCTACTTCAGATTTATAGATCTTGAATGCATTAAATGCTTCATCTTTCGATTTTAATATATATATATATATATATATATATATATATATATATCTTGAACAATCATCTATAAACGTTATAAAGTACCTTTTACCTCCACGGGTAAGAACGTCATTAAGTTCACATATGTCAGTATGTACTAGGTCTAATATTTGAGATGATCTCACAACTCTAGGGAATGATTTCTTGATTATTCTAGATCGTATGCATACTTCACATTTATCTTTATCACTATCATTGTATGATATTAGGCCGTTCTTAGCCATGAGTTTTATGGTTCGGTAGCTAATATGGGCTAGTCTACCATGCCATAGCGTTACGGACTCAATCGTGTAAGCAGAAGAATTCTTTTCATTTAAAGATAATTTGATCATCCCATTACAAGGATATCCCTTACCCACAAAGTTTCCATTCTTAGATAAGATCAACTTGCCTGATTCAAATACAACCCTAATCCCAGGCTTGATTAAGAGATCCCCTGAGATAAGATTCCTCCTTATGTCTGGGACATGCAGTACATTGGTCAGAATTACCTTCTTTCCAGAGGTAAAGAGTAATTCCACGGTTCCTCTACCTACAACTTTCGATCATCCTTCATTTTCCATTTGAACCTCCTGACCATTGGTCTCGTCTTCATAGGTTTTGAAGGCAAATTGATCATTGCATATATGGACAGTGGCACCTGTATCATACCACCAACCAGGAATTTCTCTTGAACTAGGTTCACTTCTGTGACCATGGCTACGATTTCATTGTCTACTGCATTAGCCTCTTTCTTAGGATTTTTTCGGTCCCTACAGACCTGGGCGAAATGTCCCGTCTTACCGCAGACATAGCAGGCTCCCTTAGGTTTGCCGTTTTTCTTTTTTTGGGTTTTCTTAAATTTTTCTTGATCTTTGTTAAGTTTAAGGGAATCAGCTTTCTCATAGGTATTATTTTGGGATGTCCTTTCTACTGCGTTCACTTTGGATGAGGATGCACCATTAGTGTCATCCTTTTTGTCTCGGTTACGAGATTCTTCTTCAATACGAAGATGCTTTTGGATTTGTTCTAGGGTGAACTCTTCGGATTTATGCAGTAGTTTCTTTTTGTAATCTTTCCAGCTCGGAGGCAATTTTGCGATTATAGCTCCGACTTAAAAGGATTCAGGAAGATGAATTTTTATGGCTTTTATTTTATTTACAATAAGCTGTAGTTCCTGGATTTGGGCAAGTAGCGGTTGATTGTCTACCATCGTGAAGTTAAAATACCTGGCAATTAGGAATTTCTGTGTACCTTCTTCTTCAGCCTTGTATTTGTATTCCAACGCACTCCAAATTTCTTTTGCTGATGTGGTCCCCATGTACAAATCATACAAGTGATCAGAGAGGGCATTGAGGATGTGGCCACGACACAACAGTTCATCTTCTTATCGCTTGATCCTAGTAGCGATCTGTTCTTGAGTGTCAGTGTCCTTTTCTTCAGGCAGAGGCTGGAGAGTCGGGTCCAGGATGTAGAAGATCTTCAGAGTGGTCAGCAGAAATTTTAGCTTGTCCTGCCATCTAGTGAAATTTGAACCATGGAATCGGTCCAATCGGATCAGATCTTGGTTCATCACTTTGATAGATGCAACACTTTCGGTGTCCATCGAATCACGCTTTAAGATTGTAAAAAATATGAGTTTGGATACACCGAAATATAAAAGATAAATTAAAAATAAAATATTTTGATCGGCTGAATCACGTATAAAATACGCTGTCCTTAAAGCGTGATTCACCCCCTTATAAACTGCTGATGGGTTACAAGCGAATTGCTTCCAGGATAAGACAAGCCTTATTTGGATTTAGCGTGCAGCAATCATGATAGGTCCACTGCGGAATAATTTTAATGTAGTAGATCTCTTCTGGCAGACTTGGACGGTAGAGATGATAACAGTATTCTATTATAGAGATATTTCTTGTATTTAATCTGATGAGAGAGAGGGTGTTGAGTTGATGATTTCAGACTGGAATGGTTCAGTTTATATAGGCATCAGGTAGTGGACTGTTGCTAGGCTGCAATCAAAGGTCCAGAACGTTTGAAAAATGTTTTTGGCCGTTGTCCATTAATCACAGACGTTTCTGGTCGTTGGATCAAAGGATCTGACCATTGGATCATCATGAGCCGTTCGTTTTCGGACCCTTTGGCTTTCAAGACATAGAGCCGTTTTTTGAAACCGTTGAACGTTTCAGATTTAAGATCAATCACTTATAAAATCCAGGCTCATTTTAGATCCATACTTCCTTAAGGCTCTGACCGCCTTAAGTGTAAAGTGCGCCATCTAGCGCCACTACAGCCACACTGCCTCAATGCCCACGCCCTCGCCCACGCCTGTGCCTGTGCCCGAGCGTGCGCGCGTGCATGTGTTGCAACCCGTGTATCTCCTTCTCCAAAAGCTCCAAGTAAGAATACTCTTCACAATATCTCATATAAACCACAAAAGTTTCTCAACCATTTTTGATGTGGGACAAAGCATACACACTGCACTTTTAATTCAAAATATTTCAAAAAGCATTTTGGCGGGAAAATCCTGAAATTTTAAAAAATTTAAATTTTCATTTTTTATTTTTTGAAAAACCATTGATTTTCAACAGAGGTGGACCACACGTGTGGACCCACCACGTCATATACACCAGATCTGCACCATCCAGAGTATCAGACCCTCTGGACGGTGGGCTGTTTATGGTTTTTATATATATATATATATATATATATATATTATATTATATAATAACATAAGATATTATATTATAATACCTGCTGGAGGTGGGCCACGTACTTGGGACCCACCTTAATACAAGTGATCTGCACCGTCTAGAGTTCTGGACGGTGGGTTGACCACCAGGCGTATGTTATATCAAGTCACCCATCCAGCTTGTATCTCCGCCGTCCATCTGCTTTGATGGTGGGCCAACAGCTGATGCCAGTGCAGCTGCAACACTTTATAATAATAATAATAATAATAATAATAATAATAATAAAATGAAGCCGATTCATGTCAGTGGTGGGCCACGTACGTGGATTCCCACCCTGATGCATGAGTTGTATCCCTAACGTCTGTCCATTTTGTGGGACCCATCGCATGATGGGTGTACTACATCCAACCGTCCATCCATTGACAAGCTCATCATGGTGGGCCACACCCCACTCTGATGTACAGGGTGCATCCAAACCCTCCATCCATTTGGTGAGCTGGTCCAAACGCTTGAGACTAGAAATAAGATAGATCCAGTTATCAGGTGGACCACACTACAGAAAGCAAAGTAGTGGAGTTGAACGTCCACCATTGAGACCCCTCCTTTTAGGTTATAGAAGTTATGAATCAATATAATATTTATTTTTCCTCCCTGTATAGGTCTTTGTGACCTTATAAACAGACTGGATGGAAATTAAATGCTATGGTGGGCCCTCTAAAATTTTAATCATGGGAATCAATATCACCATTGCCATTTTTGGTATGGTCTAGATGATCCTTTAGATATAATTCATTTCTTTTTACATATATGTGCTCTATAATAATCTTTAACAATGGATGAATGGCCTATTGGAATCGGCCCATTCAACTTAGCCCATTTGAATCGGCCCATTGATTCATTTTGGGCATTATTTTCTCCTAGACTCAAGCACACAGTGAACTTCATAATCAAGTTCAAAGTATTAATCCATTAATGAGAAAAAATTCTAACATTGAGTTCCATGGGTGTATAGTATAATATTGGCTTATCAACATTGAGATTTAATTCATTATTCCATGATATCATTGGTAACCAGCAAGAGCATTCAGGACACCCAAAACTTAAATGTGCCTCATAGATCATTCTTTTTCTTTCTTTCAGCCTTTGATTTTTCTATTAAAAGTAACGCCAAGGAGGGGAATCAAATCCTCACATACAGGGAGAAAACCTATGGTGAAGACTGTACACCCAGCCTTTTTCTTCATATCATTCATGGGAAATCAAATCCACACCTATAGGGAGCAAACTTATGGTGAAGATTATTTGCCCAAATCTTTCCAAATGTATCTTTTTTTTCGTCAATTGATCATGATGGACAATTTTTCAGGTTGGTTCCTTCCATGCTTAGTTATTACCAAGATAACCCTTTAATATCGAACTGAAACCGCAATGTTTAAGCGAGATGTGACATGTGAAATCATGATTCAATCAATGTTTACAACTTTTAATTATGGATTAACAATTCACTTAACTGTGAAATCTAACAGATACTGAATCCAAGAGTTATAAATTATCAACATTACGTATCTTGAAATTCTAAGTCACAGATGGATGTTAAAATCGCTTCGAATTCACAGGAATTTCAGAAAATTTTAAAAATTTTTAAAAAAAAATTCACAAATTTTGCTCAAGACCGGGAAAATACTGATTAGGAAACCTAATCTCCTACTCCAACCAAAAATCTACATTGTCCTCGATGTAAAAGATATAACATGCAATGCACATGGGACAACGAAAGTAAATGAGAAGTGATGGGAGGATAGTACCTGGATAACGAATCAAGAGAGATTTTTCAAGAGATCGCTGGGGGAGAGCAGGTTAGTATGAGTGAAACCAACAAAAATAACAAAAATAAAATTTTACCTATACCACTTTCGCAGGTGCTCTCGATTGTATTTAGCATATGTAACAAGCCTTTAAACCCCTATGTTTCTCCTAGTGGATGAGTTGTAGTCTCGTGAGGGTTTTCAACAATGTTACCCATAAACATTGAATCGATCATACCGCAAGGTTCCTCTTCCGGCCAATATCTTGATAAGTTTCTCAGTAAGTTCCTCAACAGGATCATCCAAAAGCCCTTTTTGCAATAGGCTTGGGCGCCCTGGAGCATGACTTTCTAGAGAGACTTATGTACCTCATAAGAAATTTTCTATTGAATTACTTGAGGTATCCAAAATATATATATGATTCACCTGTGACAGAAGAAGTTTCAACGTTAGTATCGTATGGTGAATCAGAGACTACACATAAATAAAGTTTTGAAAACTTCTTAAGAAGTGATGTAGTCTCAACACATTCCAAAGCACCAGACTTCGGTTCAATTTTCAGCTCCTCCTCCCTTAATGGTAAACAATTCGAATCTGGGGAAGAAGGGGCTTCAGAGTAAGGGTTCTCTCGATTAGTAACAATTACCAAGGTACTGTCTTGTGAGGCATCCGCTATTTCATGTATCATGAGGTCGTCAGAATCTATAAAGTGTGCCACGCATGTATTCAAAGGGTTAGGACAATCAGCTGAGAGTGACTTGTCTCCTGCATCGAAGTCTGTGATGATTTGTCCAAGTATTCCATCTTCTTTTAAAATGTATGGATGCATGCTCGCTCGCTCTTTTCCTTCACAGACAGATGGACAATCAATAAGCGAAGAATTGATGTGAAGACTCTGGTCATTGAAGCTTCTCAATGGAGGCATTGAATCTTCTAAAGAGTGTAGCTCATATTGTGGCCTCAACTGGGTAGTTTCAAATTCTAGAGTCATATCAAGCAAATCTTCCATCACTCGAATCATATCATTATTCAATTCAGGGTAGTGGTCTAAACCGGCATCACAAGGGTTGGAAGGGTTAGTTGAAATTGGTTCACTTTCCACATTCAAATCAGTTATGTCAGACAGGTGGAGTAGATCTGTCATGCCCCAAACTCAGAAATCGGGCTCACAAAATTTCTGATCGCCGAATCCGACGCCGACAGCCTCCGTAGAATCCCATTCTCGGCTCCTATCACCCATTCGCCAGGTTCCGATCTTGGGATGCTACGAGGAGGATTTTCAACGTTAGTTTAATTCGTAATAAGCATAACCAAAGGCATAACCCACAAACAACAACCAAGAACTCCATTACATTTCCACTATGATAAAAAACTTTACAAGTACAATGAGCATAAAGGAAAATACAATGGTAAAGAACAAAAACTCCAAAATGATCTGCAACGTGCTCCTGCCTCAGCGCTGCTGTGAACCAACGTCACCTGCACGCAACAGTTGTGCATAAGCTTATAAAAAACTTAGAGGGTGGTGAAAGTGTGTGCGCAAGGTAGTAATATGAACATGCAATGTCAAAGTAATACAGAATATGCAGATGGATCCATAATATCATGAGCCATACCAAGGCTATGCGATGCAAGACATGAATGGTATCGGCCATCCCAAGGCCATGCGATGTGCAATGCAACTCAAGCATACAGATCCTCATTTATGTCCACACATCAATAAGCTCAAATATGAAATATCACCGGGGTCTAGTACACTCTAAACCAGATTGCCGCCACATCGCGCGCAATTAGGTAAGTGAAAGAGACCTCACTATCCATCTGCCAATATCGGGCGCGACTCGTCGATAGCAGACCCATTCCTCGAGCTGGTCAGACTCAGCCTAGCATTGTCCCCTACACTCGGGCGGGTAAGGCCGCACCCCCTCCCAACCGACCACGACACAGTAGAGAGCGCAACCGTCTGGTAATCGGCACTCAACGCTCATCTATCCACTCGGTCTAGACGTTGGAGCAACCTCTTGGTACCATAAGAGTTTAGGGACTTTCACCCAAGGATATCTATAGCACCCCATGTAGAATAAGATTTTCGGTATCCAATCCTGCCAACCACGATGCGTCTGTGGAGGCTACGACCCTGATGTCGCTAGGGCGTACAATAACCATGTCACACAAATGCAAAATGCATGAATCACGCTATCCAGTCATGCAACAAATCCTACGCATATCGTGCGCTCATGTAGGGCAACACCGCCTAACCGGGAGCCCATAAACAACCTGCCTGAAGGCATATGATATGATCAGTAAATTCTCATGTCAAGCATACATATGATGCGTATGATCATGAGTCATGAAGCTATATTAAACATGTTACAATGAGATGAATTATCCTTACAATGTAGATGGGCCTGACTGCCTATACACAATAAGTACGAGCCTAATAATGGGCACTAAGGAGAGTCGTAATGTGGACATCCAACCAGCATTACACTCAAAATGTGTACGTCAAACCAACATTTCATCCAAGGCACGATCGTCGTAAATATCATTACATAATCCGTGTTGGGCTCACACATTGCAATGGACCTTAGGTACATCCCATTGGGCCTTAAATACATCAAATGGGCTCTATCATATGGGCCTTTTATTCATCAATAGGTCACATCAATGGGCCACACCAATGGGCCTTAAGTGTATTGCAATGGGTCAAAACCCATGGGCCTTGGATTGCATCAATTGGGCCTAGTCTCATGAGTCTAATAGGTAACCAATGGGTCACACCAATTGGGCCCCACATGTAGATCAAATGGGCCTCAACCCATAGGCCTTACATGAGTCAAATCGGCCTAAACCCCTAGGCCTTATATGAAGCAAATGAGCCTAAACCCATAGGCCTTATAGTACATCAAATGGGCCTAAACCCGTAGGCCTTGTATAAATCAAATGGGCCTAAACTCATAGGCCTTATAGTACATCAAACGGGTTTAGTCCCATGAGCTTGAAGATACATCAAATGGGCCTAGTCCCATGGGCCTTGGAACATATCAAGTGGGCCCAATCCCATGGGCCTAGAGGCCCACTGTATTGTTTATTTGCCACCCAAATTGACGAGGGGCCCACTGCAATGCTCAATTTTCATCCAACGTGTGGGCCAGGGGATGGCCCACTGTATTGTTTATTTGCCAACAGAGGGCGAATGGTGAGATCAACACGTGCACAAGGTGGGCTCCACCATCTGCTGGATGGTGGAGGTAACACAAATATCATGGGGGTGTACCGTCCACGGACGGTGGACGGTGTGAATAAAATACATACATTACTGTGGGTTCCACAAACGTGGCCCACCATAATGCTTAAATGCCATCCGAGCCGTTCATAAGGTCACTCGGACCTGGATGAAGGGAAAATATAAATTTCATCTTGATCCAAAACTTCTATGGACCCCAGAATTTGTTTCAATGGTAGATGTTCATTCACACTGTTTCCTACGGCGTGGGCCACCTGATCAGCGATTGAGACCAAAATTGGGAGGGGGCCCACCTGACGAGGGGGCCCATCAAATGAACGGCACGGATGAGACATATACATCATGGTGGGGCCCACGGCAGCAGCCGTGGGTGGCTACACGGCACCCACCCGCCCCAATCACTACACGCAGCAGCGTGCAGCTGCTGCTCGTGACAGAGAGAGGCAGAGGCTATGCCTCTTTCAAAAAAATCAGGAAAACCATTTTTCTGGGGTTTCATCGTGTGGGGTCCACATCATGAGAATCCACTCCATCCATTAGTTTCCCTGGCTCAAGACGAGCCCAAAGAGTCTAGAGTCTGAATTTTTTTGATGATTAGCAAATGAAATAAAATAAGAAAAGTATCTTTGAATGGTAATGATGCATTCTTCGATGCTGCGGCCCACCAGATTTTTAAATCAACCCCAACTCGTGGCTCAACGCCTAAAACGGTCCGAGGAACAGGATGGACGGTATTGATCGGATACAAACATCAAGGTGGGGCCTATACATGCGGTCCACCCAAGAATGAAATTCTCTTTTCTTTCTTTCTTCTTTTTTTTTTTTTTATTTTATTTTCTTCCTGTGTCCAGGGAACGTCCAGCGTCCCTGGACCATGTCACGTACATTGAGTGGGCCTTGATGAGGTGGGCCACCACTGATGGAAGATGTGGTACAACATATGATGTGGGCCCCACTTGAAGAACACTTGGATAAAATACCTCAAGGTGGGGTCCATCCAAGTGGGCCACACAAACCTATTGCATAAAATAAAATAAAATTAAAAGAAAAAAAATAAAAAGGGAGAGAGACATGGAGAGTGGGACACGCTTTGTGATGGAGGGACCCCGATACTATGGGCCCTCCCTTACAATGAATCATACAATCAAGTGGGTCCTTTAACACATGGGACCATCAAAATTTAGAATCAACGGTGGGGATGCTTTCCCCACCAATATGGACAGTCTAGATGACCTTTTCTAAGAAATAAACATCATGATGGGGTCCATGGAGAATGGCCCCATCATGGAATGATCATGATGATCCAAGTGGTCCATCGACCACAACTTAGGGTCCCAAGTGAGATCCACACCATGGATCGGTGGGCCTCACTTGGCCCATCATAAAAATAAGAAAAACTACCCTATAGAGGCACCCACCGTCCGATCTTCTTGCTCCTAGGGGTTCCTTGGCACCTTAGCTTCAACTTCAATGGATGAGATGAGGAATGGAGGGTTGAGATGGGAGATGGTGGGGTAGGAAAGTGGGCCACTTGAAGCTTAGGAATGCTTGGAGAATTCCATACGTATGGAGGGGTTTTTGCTTGAGATTTGAAATGAGAAAGAGAGAAAGAGAGAGAGTTGTAAAGGGAGAGAGAGTGTGTGATGGGTGATGGAGTGATGGATGAGAGAGAGATGGGGTGTAAGAAATCCTTGACTTTTGTGACCTTTTGTGTAAGAGAGGTATGAGTTTGGAAGACTTTTGTGGTCTTTGTGTAAGAAAGGTATGGGCATGGAAGACTTTTGTGGCTTGCTTGGGAAAAGGGGTGAGAGTGATGTGTACTTGACATGTGATGGATTGATGGATGATTGATTGATGGGATTGATGTGATTGATGTGACACATCGTAGAGATCTCCTTGGGTTTCGCAACGCGCGGTGTTTCCTCGCACCGAACGTCGGTTTATAACTCTTGACCAGGGTATCGCCTTGGCGTGCGAGTCGCGGCATCAGAACCGCGGCAACGGTGCAGTTGCTATGGTATTGGTCTCAGGTTGAGTTGACTCGGGTTGACGGCGAAAGAATCAGGGTCGCGCCTGACTATCGGTTAAGGGTCGAAGGTTGTCGAAATTTGACCGGTAAGACCGTGGAAGTTTATGGAATGGTACGGTCTAAGATACGGGTCTTTCAAGATCATTATGGTTGACAACTTCTTGAACCTCTTGATCATTGGCAGGGGCCACACTTGAGATTGAATTTCAATACTCATCATCGTCAAGTTCCGTGCAGTGTGCACTTGGGATGAGATCACATCCTTACATTTTATTCCTAGATTGGGTTGAGGTTCGAATAAACTAACCTCTACCTCATCAGTGTAATCATGTATGTCATGTGAGTGAAGTGTGTCACTATCATTATATTTGAAAGACACCCACGTCTCATGATCATTCCTTTGGATAGTCATCGAGATCGACTCATTGAAAAATTGAACCATCTGCTCATTAATGGAATCCAACTCCTCATTCATAATTTCAGTTTCTTCCACAAGTGAGCTATGATCACTTTCTTCACATTGTGCTTTTAGATTTGGATGAGGCTAGGATAACCTAGCATTTTCCTTCTCTATAAGGTGTGATTGAATTATTGGAATTGAGGATTTGAGCAGTTCACATGATTGTATGACAAGTTAATTGAACTGCTCTTGTGCTTTCATGAGTTTCTGAAGTGAATCCTCTTAGATTGTTTCTGATTGAGTTTCAAAGGTAGAGGACTTAAGAGAATTATCACTATGATATATTGGTGGTTCAACTTTTCGACATTGATGTTTCCATTAGTTATAGTCATACAGATCATAGGTGGAAAAATTTGATGGTTGGTAATACTTATTATCATTCATGATATAAACACGCATTGTTTTCTTTTTATTGGATGGGTGATAATAGTTCTCACAACCATAGTTATGATAACCCTAACACTCACGTACTGTTTTGTTAATCCGTGGGGTGTAATTGTTCTCCTGTATATTATCACGTAAGGACTTCTCAGCCGGTGGATCTTTATATTCTAATCGGTTCTTAATGATAGTTTCAGAAAAGTTTTGAGACATAGGTTGATTTATATCATCATCATCCCAAAATAGGTTATTCTTCTCAACATACTGATATTGTCACTCGTGCATATACATGATGAAACCCTTAATCTGAATTTGATCCTAACAAAAATATAAGAAAAGATCCTACAACAATGTGAAAAGTAAGAGGAGGAGAAGTTAGAAAGAATGTACCAAATGAGAAGTTCCTATGTTAAGATCCTAAAAAAGAAAAATAAGAGAAATTAGTTTCTAAAAATAGAAAACCTAAAGTTAGAAAGTTCTAAATTCGAAATCCTAATCCTAAAATAGAAAGTAATGCTAGTTTCTAGAAAGGAAAAAAGTTTCAAATTTCTAAAACTAAAATCTTAATTCTAAAAATAGAAAAACTAGAGAAATTAGAAAGGGATTACCAAATTAGAACTTATGTCAGGATCCTACAAAACAAAAAACAAATTAGTTTCTAAAAATAGAAAAAAGAATTCTAACATAAAATTAGAAAATCCTAATCTTAAACTAATCCTAAAACTAGTTAATCTCAGAAAAACGTAGCCGTCAGTCTCCGGCAACGGCGCCAAATACTTGTTCACTCCCCAAGTGTAGGGTTATAATGTAGTAATAAACTCGGTAAGACCGAGGTCGAATCCCAAGGGACTGATACCTGTACGTTATTTGAAACTAACTAAAACTAGAACTAGAATGAGATGAAATCTAAATCGAGTGTAATTTGAGGAATAATGATGGAATAATTTATCTAAAATTTAAAGAATTCAGAGGTAGGAAACTAGGGATTCAGAGGATCCTCTTGTAGAGATCAGGGAGATCTTATGCCTGTTTTATGGAAATTAAACTGGACTGCCATTAATATAGTTTTTAAGAGATGAAAGGTATATGAATTAGAATGGATTCCATCACCAAACCATGCCGAGGAGACAAAGTAAACAACAGAATTAAACTAATTACCAACCAATCAACATGCTATGAAGGTTAGGAAGGGTACCGACATCCAAATATGCCCAGGAGACTGGTGAACAACAGGGCTTCCTGACGTCATAAACATAAAGGAAAAGAAGATGCTCAAAGCTATCACAGGCCCATTCTAATTTTAGTCACAACAAACCATTAAAAACTAAAAACATTCCCATTAATCAAACTAATATCAATCTTAATTCATAAATTATAAATCAAAGCTATAAAATCTCTTCCATCACACTACAAGCTTCACCTCTTAGCCCTAGCTAAGAGGTTTTAGCCTGACATGGAGAGGCTAGAATCTCTTAAAAACATAAATAATAACAAGGGAAAGAGAAGAAAACTCTGTTAAGAGGCTGCCACGTAAATATCTCTCTCCCTGCTCCACGTCCTCACTTGCTGGATTCCTTCAATGATGGCTCCTCTCTCTCTCTCTCTCTCTCTCTGTCTCCCTTCTTCTTTGTAGTAGTAAGAGGTCGGTCGGATGGAAGTCGGTGGTTGGAAGTCGATGCGTGCATTTTCTTTACGTAGCGCAATAAGCGTAACAGAGCTTATGCTGTGTATTGGTGGAGCCCATTCTTGATGTCATGGGTGAAATCCAATTCGTTCACCAGCTTCTTCTCAAAAAATCAGCTAGGAATGACTGGTTTTAGATTAAAATTAGAGAAACCCACGGGATTTCTCAGTACATTTTCTATCCGATATTTGAACGGCTAAAATCAGATCTTCATTACTTATTAGAAAGTTTCCACCTAGGTCTTGGTAAATGGTCCTTTAGGACTCTGACGAACGGTCTGGATCGTACCTTTGAAGTATGGTGGTGGCCCACAAAGCTTCGTCCGCAGGCTCTGTTGCGAATAGAGCCTGTGTCAGTGTTACGCAGTGATGATGGTGGGACCCATAATCGGTGGTTTTAAGAAAATCCACTTCGTCCATTGGTTTCAGGATGAAAAACCATCTGAGAAGGGTTATTTTTAGAGTAGTTTCAATATGGCCCATGAGATCTTTCACTCCACCATCCATCTGACGTTTAACGGTTGAAAATGCACAAATGCTTGCATGGGGTCGAAAAACGAGCTTGGTGAGGGTTGTAGGTACCCCCTTGGTGCAATGGACGGTTTGGATTGTCCATATCGACAATAGATGGGGCCCACTACGTAAAAATGGACGACACTCGTCTGTTCGCTGGACACCTTACGCAGAGAGAAAGAGAGAGAGATGGGTCTTTGACCGGGCTGACCGTCCAGTGCACCTCCTCTGCACGTGAGTTGTGCACACTCATGTCGTAAAGTGGGTCCCATCTTGATGTGTACGAAAAATCTGCTCTGGCCCTTCGTTCTATCATATCATTTTAAGCGTTGAGTCCAAAATTGAGGTAGATCCAGAAATTAGGCGGGCCCCACTTAAGGATTTAATGGGTTGATCTATCAGTTTAGGAACTTCCACAGGGATCTAAGAGTTAAAATTTGACGTGTACGGTTAATTTATGGTCCTCAGGTCCTGTATGAAGTTTCGATCTGAATGAATGGTGGGAACCCCATGATCTTGCATTCTGGACATCTTTCAGGCCACTTGAGCTTCGATTTCTTAGTTTTCTCAGATCTCTAACATGTACATCTATCGATCTCAGTCTCCTAGGGTCTGTCCCTTGCCTTTGGTGTCATTAGAGCGTTAAATCAATGCTTTAAACACCCTTTTTCATTCCATGCTTGTAAATACACCCTGCATCACAAACACGATTAAATCGGATCGTTAAACGGTATCATGTTCGTAAATCCAGGCAATAACTGGGTTTGATATGCAATATTTGACTCTCAACAATTCAGCTCATTTGATTCGGCCCATTGATTTGATCCATTTGATTCGGCTCATCTGTATCGGTCCATTCAACTTGACCCATTTGAATCGGCTCATTTGATTCGGCCTATTGATTCGGTCCATTTGATTTGGCCCATCTGTATTGGTCCATTCGACTTGGCCCATTTAATTTAGCCCATTTGATTCGGCCCATTGATTTAGCCCATTTAATTGGGCTCATCTGTATCGGTCCATTCGACGTAGCCCATTTGAATCAGCCCATTTGATTTGGCCCATTGATTCAGCACATTTAATTCGGCCCATTAATTTGGTTCATTTGATTTGGCCCATCTGTATCGGTCCATTCGACTTGACCCATTTGATTCAGCCCATTTGATTCAGCTCATTTGATTCGGCCCATTTGAATCGGCCCATTCGATTTGTATCGGCCCATTTGATCGATCCAATTGACTTAGCCCATTTGATTCAGCCCGTTTGTACCAGCCCATTTAATTTGGCCCATTTGATTTGACCCGTTGGTAACACCCAATGTTATATACATTAGCCATGAGTGAGGCCCAATGTGATGCGTATATGCCCCATAAGCAAGGCCATAATGATGTGTATTAAACCCTTGTATGAGACCGTGGACCCATTATACGATTGACCCATTGAGCATCATTCCTTGGGAGCAATGCTGGTTAAAGGTCCACATTGATTGGCAATGATGGTTGGACGCTCACATCGTGACCTTCCCTTAGGCCTTGTTAGGCCCTTCCTCATCATTTTCTCATGGGTTAACCTTAATCAGTGGGCCCCATTCACCATAGACGGATGGTTTCACACTATCGGGTCTGATATAACCACGGACGAGGGCCGATCTTTATATTATGGTTCGAGCAGCTGTTCATATATGAACCTCGCCTTGCTTGTAGGCCGATTATTGGTGCCAATTATTGAGGCCGATTCCGATTATTGAGGTCGATTCTAATTATCGAGGCCGACTCCGATTGTCAAGGCCGGATATCGAGGCCGATTATCGAGGCCCATTATGATGTATATGCAGCCCGTATTTAAAGTCCATTCTGATGAGCATTTGGCCTCAACTTGATGCATTTGAGGCCTATGTAATGTATGTGAGGCCTCTGTGATGAGGCCCATTGTGGTGCATTTTAAGGGCCAGGCGATGGAGCTTGTTGTTTTGTAATTAGGCCCATGTGAGAGGCTCATTTTGATGTATATTAAACTCTTGAGTGAGGCCCATGGTATTGTATATTAGGCTCTTGTGTGAGACCATGGGTCCACTATATGTTAGGCTCTATGCGGGCCATTCCTTGGAGGCAATGTTGGTTAAATGTCCACATTGTTAAGGCCGATTGTCGATGTCAGTTATTGATACCGATTATGAGTATGTGACAGCATAACATCATGATACATGCCCATACGCATCATCTGCATATTTGTTATGAGATGTGGTTGACCATTGCATATATCATTAAGCAGGTTGTTATAAGTCTCCCTGATAGGCGGAGATTATCTCACATGAGCGCACGATATGCGCAGGATTGATGTGTGACTAGATTGTATGACTCATGCATCTGACATTATGTGTTGTGATTACTATATGCCCAAGTAACATTAGGGTTTAGCTTGCACGGACATATTATGGATGACCAGATGGGACATCGAAAATATGTTATTAGCATTGGGCTGCCATAGGTGGCCCTGAGTGAAAATCTCTGAACCCTCTTGGTACCAAAGGATGCCTCAACGTTGAGTCCGAGTGGATATATATGAGCACATGAGGGCCATATACCAGTAAGCCGTATCTCTCATTGTGTCGTGGTAGGTTGGGAGAGGGTGTGGTCTTACCCACCTGAGGGAGTAGGCATAGCTAGGCTGAGTTTAACCAGCTCATGAATGGGTCCGCTATCGATGTGCTAGGTAAATATTGACTGACTACTGGCCAGACAGATAGTGAGGTCTTTTCCACTTACCCAGTTATGCACTTGATGGGGCAGCAAGTTGGTGTAGAGTGTACTAGACCCCGGTGATGATCCCAAAGATGAATAGTACTAATATGTGGACTTATTGGGCAAGAATTGCATACTCATTCATTCATTCACTATCCACTCAGGCTGGTGATGCGCAACTATTTGTTATGTGTGCCTTCGCAATAGTTAAGATTTTGGTTGGAGCGGGTGACTAACCTGAGATCAGGAGTTTATCACATTGAGTCTTACTATCTAAATTTAGGTATGAGATTGATTTGGATAAAAGTTCTTTGTGATAGACTCCATAGCCTGTGATACTATGTACTAGCATCCGACTTCACACTCCAGCATGGCCATTTCATTCGCACCATATATTGCATTACATCTACGACATATGGTATTTTGGGTTACTGTGTTTCTACATTTATATGGTCTAGATTGTATGACTCATGCATCTGGCATTGTGTGTTGTGATTACTGTATGCCCTAGTAACATTAGGGTTGTAGCCTACATAGGCATATTGTGGATGACCAGATGGGACACCGAAAATATGTTATTAGCATCAGGCTGCCATAGGTGGCCCTGAGTGAAAATCTCTAAACCCTCTTGGTACCAAAGGATGCCTCAACGTTGAGACCGAGTGGATATATATGAGCGCATGAGGGCCGTATACCAGCAAGCTGCATCTCTCACTGTGTTGTGGTAAGTTGGGAGAGGGTGTGATTTTACCCACCTGAAGGAGTAGGCATTGCTAGGTTGAGTTTAACCAGCTCGTGAATGGGTCCGTTATTGACGTGCTAGGTAAATATTGGCCAACTACTGGCCAGGCGGATAGTGAGGCCTTTTCTACTTACCCAGTTATGCGCTTGATGGGGCAGCAAGTTGGTGTAGAGTGTACTAGACCCCGGTGATGATCCCAAAGATGAACAATACTGATATGTGGACTTATTGGGCAAGAATTGTATACTCATTCATTCATTCACTATCCACTTGGGCTGTTGGTGTGCAACTATTTGTTATGTGTGCCTTCATAATGGTCAAGATTTTGGTTGGAGCACATGACTAACCTGAGATCAGGAGTTTACCACATTGAGTCTGAATATCTAAATTTAGATATGAGACTGATTGGATAGAAGTCCTTTGTGATAGACTCCATAGCCTGCGATACTACGTACTAGCATCCCGACTTCAAACTCCAGCATGGTCATTTCATTCGCACCGTATATTGCATTACATCTACGACATATGGTATTTTGGGTTACTGTGTTTCTGCATTTATGTGGTCTATATATGGCATATGATATTTAGTTTTTTATGACTCCTCATTTGCATAGCTGATCTGTATTGTGTACTCTAATATTGTTTGACTCATTGACTTGTTAGTATTTCCCCTTACTCTGATATCGTATGATTCATGGTCTTACCTATATTTTCGACATTGTATGATTGGAATGTTGTATTTGTGTACTTGGCACTTATCTTGCTCACACACTTTCACCACCCTCTAAGCTTTCTATAAGCTTATGCACAATAGATGCATGCAAGTGATGTTAGGTTGCAGCAACGTGGAGCTTGGAGCATGCGACTGACTTCTGGAGTTTTAATTTTAACATATGTATTTTCCTTTCAACATTATATTCAAATGTTTATATTAGTGGATATGTGATGATGATGTTGCCATTGTGATTTGGGTAAACTTGTAGTTATGCCTCTTACGAGATAAATGCACATTGAAAAATCCTCCTTGTAGGATCCCAGGATCAGAACCTGACATATGTGCCTTATGAGCCGAGAATGGGGTACTATGAAGGCTGTCAGCACCAGATTCAGCAATCGGGATTCCTATGAATCCGATTTCTGGGTTTGGGGCGTGACAGAAATCCCTCTTCTCTCTCTGTCTCTCTCGCACTCTCTCCCTCTTCTTTCTCTCTCTCTCTCTCTTTGTCTCTCTCTTCCTCTCTCTCTGATCTCTCCACCCTACAGTTGTCGTACGCCATACCACGCACGCCCTCTCTCTGTCTCTGAAGCTCGGTGAGGTATATCTCTCTCTCTCTCAATCTCAATACTGATTTAGGGATTTGGGGATTTAACAATTTGTGGATTTGGGGGTTTAACAATTACGAATTTGGGGATTTAACAACAGGGATCCACCCATTTCAAAAATTTTTGTCTTTGATAGTAGCAATCATAGCTGATCTTAGAAATATTTTCAGCAATTTTGGTTTTTAACTGTAAAAAACTTGGAACTTTCGGTCTCTGATAGTAGCAATCATAGCTGATCCCAGAAATATAATTCTCGAGATGAAAACTGAGCTGTTCATTAGCGTGGCCCATCGTGCATGTGGCTTGGAGAAAAACAGGCTACTCATTAGGTGGGACACTTGTGTATGGAAAGGGTGGAACTTTTAAAAGATTACCAATGTTCCACATTCAATGTACACATCTGGCATGACTGATGCAGAATAACTTGATTTTCGGGCCATGGCAGAAGAACGGCTGGGCCTGCCTGATGAATGACCTAGATCTTACACATGTTTGTTTGCAAGGGGAATTGTAATCTTACACCTCAAGCAGCCTAGGCTGTTGAATATTAGGAAGGTTTAAGACTTGTGAACGAACTTGACTTGAAACAAGTAAATTAAAAGAGCATTGTCTAGTCTTGAACACCAAGACCCTGTGATATACTGATATCTAATATTTGAAGTTATATTATTGTTGATTTTTGGTGAGTCGAGTTGAGCTTGGTCCAGTTTTATTGTGTTTTGTCAAGATTTTTTTACTTTGTCATGTTGAGTCGATTGAGTCTTTAACGAGTCTTGACTCAATCTATGACCGAATCGTTTTGTTCTTTTTTTTTTTTTAATAAAAAAAATCTGTTTTGTCTCCATGAAATCTGATTAAGTTGGAGTCAATTTGGCCCAGTGGAGGTGAGTTTTAGAACATAGATGTTTAGACGCGATTCGAATGTCGCCTGCTATGTGAAAAAGGATAGTTGACACACTCCACAAGGAACCAAGGGGTCATTTAGATGCCTGTAAATGTGGCTAACTATAAATGATTTATAGGTAAATGGTTTACAGTCTGTGTTTTCCCTTCATTCATGTCTGTGTGAGCTTATGAATGGATCTAAGCTGATAGTTGTGTTTTCCCTTCATTCATGTCTGTGTGAGCTTATGAACAAGTTAGATAAGAGATGACATTAGCACACAAATATTAAAAAAAGTTCCAGCCATATGGAACCATCAATCATGCATTATGATACATTTCAAGTGATTTCTTCTTCTTCTTCTTTGAGTTTTGTATTCTAAGTTGTAATTTTTTATTTTATAAATGTTGAATTCCTATAGAATGGGGATTATTTCTTGTGTGGATGGCCTGATGAATAGTTTGGAAGATTGGATCTCATTTGTTGGTCAATGGCTGTATAGATGGAATATTTCATTATAGGGACTGCCTGATGAATAGTCAGGAAGATTGGTTCTCATCCATAAAAAAAAAGATGCCTAGCTTTTTTTTAAATGTATTAGCTTAAAATTGATGGAGAAGACCTGGATGATGTTGAGCGGGGGTCCCTGGAAGGTGGGAACCGATGTTATGACCATGATGAAGCTGTTCATTTCCTATGGAGAGTATTTGAGTGGCCTGGTCATTTGGACAGGCCGTGTTTATGCATTTGCTCAAAATTGATGATGCATACCCGAATGTGCGTCGTAGCTATCCAGATGTTGAGCAGGGGTCCTTGGAAGGTGAGAACTGCTGTTATGACCATGATAAAACTATCCATTTCTTATGCACAACATTATAGTGGCTTGATCATTTGGACAGGCCGTGTTTATGTATTCGCTCGAAATTATTAGAGCAGACCCTAGTTGTAACGCCTTGAAAAAATTCGCACTGAGACTCGAGTACTAACTCGACCAGAAATCACGTAGGATTAATTCCTTTAGAAATTAAGCATTAGTTAGCTAGCGCAACGCTAGAGTAGCTGTGAAATTGTCCCTGAACACTTTAAATACGTTCTACAAGACCCAAAACTTAAAGAACCAATGACGCTATAATATCCTAAAACCTTGGATCAAACTCTAAACCCATTTGCTCTCATGAACTCTCTGAAACTTTGTATTGGATCTAGACCACGCGTTGAAAGTCCGATACTTACAATCTTAGACCGTTATGACCACTTAAGTGGACTTGACAGTCATTTCAAAAATCAAGCCCAACCGATGTTCAGAGGCTATTTCATTGAGCCTGGAACGAAGAGAGTGAGAAAAGGGTTGGATTTGAAAATTTAAATCCAAATCTGGCACATGACTTGGAGCGTTATTATTAAGCGTTCTGACCGTCAGAATTCAGCCAAATTTCACCCTCGGATCAGGAAAAATTTCTCTTTCATATCATGAGACTTGTAGACCTGATATGGGTGCGATGACCACTGAACTGAAACTGGACCGCCACATGCGATCTACGAACTCTACTAGACTGAAAACTGGGTGTGAGAAACATCCAATGACCAAGACCTTAAGTCCGATCGCGTTCAGCCAGGGGACCTCCCTAAATGCTCTTTTGGATCGGAACAGCCCCGGTTTGGTTATACCTCAAGTGAACTTTGTTTCCAAGCCTAATTTGGAAAGGTTTTAGCCTATATAAGGGCTTTAAACCCTCACTTATCTCACCCATCCGAATTTACTAGAAACCCTAGCTAGAGAGAGAAAAAGTGAGAGATTATGAGAGAGTGTGGGAGAGATCTTCCCACCACTTGCTGCAGGTGCTACACGTGCCTAAGCACCGCATCCCAATCACTTTGTTGGTGATTTTGACATATTTTTAGGTAAAAAAAATCCTAGCTACTTGCTGATTTAGCATTCTGTCGATTCAAATAGCAAAGTAGCTAATACATCTTGTGCATTAGGTCGCCGTTACGCCGTTGACGAAGTGTATCTGTTCTAATTGAAACGATACACGTTTAGGGCAAAAGGTGCAGATTTTAGACGCTTTGATTGACTGATTTCAAAGCTTTCAATGTCGTTTAATAGTAGACTATCGATGGCAATGCCGTTTGACATGTACAATATGCTGTCCATTTCCCGTTTCGTAAGTGTATGGAAATATGAGATTTAGGGCATTTTAGTCATTTGTAGGAAATACTGTTTACATCCATATTTTGCTGAAATGTTTGCCATGGCTATTTTTCATGTTAGGATATTTGGAATGTGTGCATGATTGGTTTGGCGAAGAGATTCGCCCTAATGCGCACTTTGGGTCGACATACGCTATGTAGACTAAAGTGTGTAGACTAAGTGTTTGTATAAATGTTTGTATTAGTATGTATTAGTATGTATTGAGTAGATGGTGTTGTGAATGAGTTTTGAGATTGAATTCTCAAGTAATATGCTGATGTAAGTGATTTCCATCATGTTGGCTTAAGTATTGATTTCATCATATGTATGTAAGGCATGTGTTGGATGAATTGTTTAAGTGGTATGTTATAACATGTTTTAACATGCTTATATTATTGTATTTCATTTCCATTACTCTCATATGATTACTGATGTTAACTTATAAATGTTTGGGACTATGTTTAGTCTAGGCAGTCGGTAACAGAGTAAATTCGTGGTTGGCTTATATTTGCCACGAAGGACGCGTCGATGAACGCGAGTCGTGTTTTGAGTTTGGCGGCAGTGGTTAGGCCACACGAAGTATTTTATGCACTCATGTCGTTCGACTTGCGATACGCTCGTACTAGTCAAGCCCGTCAAGTAACCCGACTGGCCATTGCATGTTCACCCTGTATGAATCATAACTGCTTGAACCTAGGGTACTGAACTTACCATTAAAAATCCTGTTAACCATGGTACCTTGATCCATAAAGACTCATGAGCAGGGCATGGTGGTATGAGACACCGTGATCGAGCTGTCGGCCTACGCTGGGGCCACAAACCTCCCTGTAGTGACCAGTGAGCACCTATGACTCGTGAGCTGATTGTGGTAGTATGGGACACTATATTCGAGCTGTCGGCCTACACTGATCAGGTGACGAGCCCTTTGTAGTGACCGCGAGCGTATTCTGAGTCTACGGGAGGCGACGACCCTTCTGTAGCAATGAGAGTATATTAGGCCTATATTGATAAGGTGATGGGGGAGCGGTGCAACGAGTGCGAGCAACAGCCCTGACAGCCCTTGCAGCGACCTATAAATATAACATCGTATGAGATTACTAGGAGTGACGACCCTAGATAGGATCTGTGTTGGGATTAATATAAGGGAAGTACCTTAGTTTCCCAATACTGCTGTATGAATGGACTAATAATAACTTGGTAATCATATCCACATCACACTGCATGTGCCTGAAAGATGTGGAGCACTGTGGGAAGAAACCATGCCGCGGGCGTAATATGGTGCCGTATGAGGGAGTATGTCAGTGAGGGCATCCATCATGTCATTTCATGCATACATTAACAACAGAATCTAGGAATGTTTGTTTCATTGCTTTACTATTATCGCGTGATTGATTTGAGAACATTCTAATCTTTGCTCTATTATTCCACTGAGTTGATTACTCACTCCCACGTTACGGGATGGTGTTTGCAACACCCACCAGACCCTGTCTTAGATGCAGGTGATGCGGCGATTCAGGAGTCAGAGCCAGATTACGATGAAGACCAGGACGAGTTCTCATATATGCAGTTTCACGACGGCTTTGCGTAGGTGACCTGGATTGGTAGGACTTCATAGTTGGACCTTATGACATTTTGATTTTTGTTTATTTACATGTATATGAGACTCAGAGATGTATTCATACTTTGGAGACAGTTGAGATTTATTTTATTTTCCATACAGTGAAATATATATTCTTCAGTCTTCCGCTTGCGTTTTATCACTGGATCTGGAGTATGAATTGCAATTTTGGTATAATCTTGCTCATGTGAATGCACTAACTCATCCAACATTAAATTATAATTATATTGGTTGCATAAGTGATGGTCTGGAATTCGGGAGTCGGGTTTATACACGACCCCCGATTTTCAGGGTGTTACACTAGTATAACCCTAAACCTAAACCCACACCTAAAACTAGTACCTAAATATATTCTCAAATCCCTAAACCTAAACCTGCACCTAATCCTAATCTCAACTCCTTAACCTAAACTTAAACCTGAAAACCCAAACCTAAACCCGAACCCGAACCCGATTTCCTAAACCCAAACCTTAACCTATTCTTAATTCCCTAAACCTTAACCTATAACCTAACCTAAACCTAAACCTATAACCTACACTTATAACCTAAAACTAAACCTAAACCTATAATCTATAACCTAACCACCTAAACCTATAACCTACACTTAAACCTAAACTTAAACCTAAACTTTAACCTGTAACCTAAATGTAAAACCTAAACCTAAACCTAAACCTAAACCTAAAACCTAAATGTATTCTCAAATCCCTAAACCTAAACCTGCACCTAATCTTAATCTCAAATTCCTAACCTAAACCTAAACCAAAACTTGAAAACCTAAACCTAAACCCGATCCCGAACCTGAACCTGATTTCCTAAACCTAAACCTCAACCTATTCTCAATTCCCTAAAGTTATAACCTATAGCCTAAACCTAAACCTAAACCTTAACCTAAACCTATAACCTAAACCTAAACCTAAACCTTAACCTAAACCTAAACCTATAACCAAACCTATAACCTCAACCTTATCCTATAACCTATAACCTAAACTTATAACCTATAACCTAAACCTAAAACCTAAACCTAAACCTATTACCTAAACCTATAACCTAAAACCTAAACCTAAACCTAAAACCTAAATGTATTCTCAAATCCCTAAACCTAAACCTAAACCTAAACATATAACCTACAACATTAACATAAACATATAACCTACAACATTAACCTAAACCTATACTTATAACCTAAACCTATTCTCAAATCCCAAAACCTATAACCTAAACCTAATCCTTAACCTAAACCTAAATCTCTAACCTAAACATAAACCTATAACCTAAACCTTAACCTATAACCTAAACCTATAACTTATAACCTAAACTCAATTCCCTAAACCTTAACTTATAACCAAACCTAAACCTAAACCTATAACCTACACTTTAACCTAAACCTAAACCTATAACCTTAACCTAAACGTAAAACCTAAACCTAAACCTAAAACCTAAATATATTCTCAAATCCTTAAACCTAAACCTACACCTAATCCTAATCTTAACTCCCTAACATAAACCTAAACCTAAACTTGAAAACTCAAACCTAAACCTGATCTCGAACCCGAACTTGAATCCAATTTCCTAAACCTAAACCTTAACCTATTCTCAATTCCTTAAAGCTATAACCTTGTTGAGGCATAAAATAAAGAGAAGAGATGAAAAATGAAGGAAAGCTGTCATTATGCGGAAAAGGACTGGTATTGTGTGAAAAGCATAATCATTGTGTAGAAAAGACTATTGTGCGAAGTAATTGGGGCGCACAACGATTTCTGCATAACAGGGGCGCACAACGATTTTCGCACAACAGGGGCGCACAACGATTTCCCCACAAATAGTAGCGCACAGTGATTTCTGCACTGCAATGAGTGCATAGCAAGTTCTGCATAATGGGGAGTGCGCGGAGCCTACGTGGCATACTCACACGTGTGAGAGGGTTATAAATACCCCCTGACCCCCATAGTAGTGTAACGCCCTGAAAATCGGGGGTCGAGCATATACTCTACTACCGAGTTCCAAAACATTACTTATGCAATATTTTCAATGATGGATGAATGTCGGCTGTATTAGTGCATAAAACATGAAGTGCATTAAGCTAAAACAACATATCATACTCCAGAGACAGTTAATTTCACAAGCGAAAAACTGTGATAAATATATAAAATGTATAATTGATTGTAAGTCTCCAGAGTGTGAACATGTTACCAGGTTAAATAAATACAAGTATACTCTAAAAATGGAAAGAAAAGAATATACATGGGTGTTTAAATAAAAGGCGAAATACCAAGTGTATTGGCATCTAATCAGTAACCCTTTAACCCCGTCGATCAGAACCTGCATATAGGAGAAATCCTCTCCAGCATCATAAAGTCTGGCTCTTCTTCGCAAGCATCGCCATCATCTAAAACTAAAATAAGGACTGGTTGGTGTGGCCAACACCGTCCCGTAACGTGGGAGTGAGTGATCAACTTAATTAAAACTAAACAGCAGAGGTTAACATGTTATCAATCCAATCAAGCAGTAATGATAAAACAGTACAATTAAACATGTCCTAGATACTCTTGTTAATGCAAGAATGATATGAAGGAATGATGCATGCCCTGACCACAATCCCCTCTGTGACATCATCTAACGATCGCGGCATGAATCACTTCCTCAGTGCTCTATCACCAACCCCGTTGCACATACAATGCGATGAAATGAGCATGCTTACCAAGTTCTTATTAGTCCTTTTCATACAGCAGGATTGAGAAGCTAAGGTACCTCCCTTGTATCATTATCCAAATAATGATCCATTCTAGGGTCGTCAGTCCTAAAAAATCTCATACGATGGTACGGTTCTAGGTCACTGCAAGGGCTGCCAGGGCTGTTACACGCAATCGTTACACCACTCCCCTATCACCAAATCAATACAGGCCTAGTTATATCCCAAATATTGTAACAAGACTCGTCGCCCTTATGCACTATCAGGATATACTCGAGGTCACTACAGAGGGCTCGTCACCACTCAATGTAGGCTGAGAGTAAGAATATAGTGTCCCATACCACCATAATCTGCTCATGAGTATAGGTGCTCACTGGTCACTACAAAGGGCTCGTCACCAATCAGAGTAGGCCGACAGCATGAATATAGTGTCCCATACCACCATAATTGGCTCATGAGTCTTAGCGGATCGAGGTATCAAGGTTAGAGGGGCTTTCCAATGGTAAGTTTGGTACCTTAGGTTCAAACAGTAGCGTCCAAACATGGTGAACAAATATCGGTCAATCGGGTTAGTTGATAAGCTTAACTAGGCCAAGTGCACATTGAGTTGAACGACATGGAATGCATAAGCACTCTGTGTGGCCTAACCACTGCCGAACATCCTAAGCACGACTTAGATTCGTTAAACTCATCTTGTGTGGCGAAAACGACCTCAACTACCATTTAGAGTACGATTACCGATTACCTCAACTGTAGCATAGCCCTAATCATGTACAAGCTCAATAACAGGCATATGATTCATATCCTACATTCATATAAATATTCATGAAGTATAACTTAAATATAAATATAATACATGGAGGAAATCATACGCACATGTAATATGATTCATCTAGGTTAATCAATCCATGGAGGAAATCATACCCACAGTTAACGTGATCGGGAATCATATTTCAACAACCTTAACAATCTCATTTTACTAACTACTAACTCATTTAGGCATTTATACAAACACTTGGATTACACATTATATCATACATATTTTGCATTCATTAGCATACGTATTAGGAAAAATCCTTTCGTCAAAGGGTTATCGCCTATACAAAAATCGTATATCCATGACAGTTAGTCATGACAAGCACGACAGCGAACTCCATACTCATGCAGTCACTTTCACTAACACTTAGACTACACAATATGACATACCCCACGTATGTTGATAAACATGTATTAGGATAATCCGTTCACCCAAAAGATGATGAACATGCATCTAGCATACATAGACGGCAGTTAATCATGGTAAACACAAATTCATATTTCATACGTATACGGTATTTTTTATAAATACGAGGAATACAGTATATTCAACATAATTAACGTATAACTGAAAAATGAAACGGACAACACTTTATACATGTGAAATAGCATCCTAGGCAAGAATAAATCATTAATTAACATTAAAAGTTTTGAAAACCATAACCTAAATGTATATAATCCGCACCTTAAACCAGAAAATGCGTAACGGATATGATTTAGACGACGAGTCTTC